>OZ025256.1:17484712-17918986 GCA_964019135.1 Arenicola marina | reverse complement strand
CCCGCTCCCGGTCGTCACTAATGAGAGCGACTCCCAGCTCTTCTGTCCCTCCCAGTCATCACTAATGAGAGCGACCCCCAGCCCCCCCCTCCCTCCGAGTCATCACTAATGAGAGCGACCCCTAGCCCCCCTCCCGCTCCCATTCATCACTAATGAGAGCGACCCCCAGCCCCCCTCCCCGCTCCGAGCCATCACTAATGAGAGCGACCCCCAGCCCCCCTCCCCCTCTCAGTCATCATTAATGAGAGCGACACCCAGCCCCCCTCCCCACTCCAAGCCATCACTAATGAGAGCGACCCCCAGCCCCCCTCCCCCTCCCAGTCATCATTAATGAGAGCGACACCCAGCCCCCCTCCCCCCTCCCAGCCATCACTAATAAGAGCGACCCCAGCCCCCCTCCCCCTCCCAGTCATCACTAATGAGAGCGACCCCCAGCCCTCCTCCCCCCCCCCCCACTTTCATCACTAATGAGAGCGACCCCCAGCCCTCCTCCGTCCTCCCAGTCATCACTAATGAGTGCGACACCCAGCCCTCCCCCCCTCCCAGTCATCACTAATGAGTGCGAACCCCAGCCCTCCTCCCCCCTCCCAGGCATCACTAATGAGAGCTACCCCAGCCCTCCTCCCCCCGCCCAATCATCACTAATGAGAGCGACCCCCAGCCCCCCTCCCCCTCCCGGCCATCACTAATGAGAGCGACCCCCAGTCCTCCTCCCCCCTCCCATTCATCACTAGTGAGAGCGACCCCAGCCCCCCTCCCCCTCCCAGCCATCACTAATAAGAGCGACCCCCAGTCCTTCTCCCCCCTCGCAGTCATCACTAATGAGAGCGACCCCCAGCCCCCCTCCCCCTCCCAGCCATCACTAATGAGAGTGACCCCCAGTCCTCCTCCCCCCTCCCAGCCATTACTAATGAGAGCGATCCCCAGTCCTCCTCCCCCCTCGCAGTCATCACTAATGAGTGCGACCCCCTGCCCTCCTCCCCCCTCCCAGCCATCACTAATGAGAGCTACCCCCAGCCCTCCTCGCCCCTCCCAGTCATCACTAATGAGAGCGACCCCCAGCCCCCCTCCCCCTCCCGGCCATCACTAATGAGAGCGACCCCCAGTCCTCCTTCCCCCTCCCATTCATCACTAGTGAGAGCGACCCCCAGCCCCCCTCCCCCACCCAGCCATCACTAATGAGAGCGACCCCCAGTCCTCCTCCCCCCTCGCAGTCATCACTAATGAGAGCGACCCCCAGCCCAACTCCCCCCTCCCAGCCATCACCAACGAGAGCGACCCCGTGTCTCCTCCCCCTCCCCCTCCCAATCACTGATGAGACCGACTCCCAGCCCTACTCCCCCTCCCAGTCATCACTAATGAGAGCGACCCCCAGCCCCCCTCCCCCTCCCAGCCATCACTAATGAGAGCGACCCCCAGTCCTCCTCCCCCCTCCCATTCATCACTAGTGAGAGCGACCTCCAGCCCCCCTCCCCCTCCCAGCCATCGCTAATGAGAGCGACCCCCAAGCCCCTCCTTCTCCCAGCCATACCTAATGAGAGCGACCCCCAGCCTTCCACCTTCCTCCCAGACATCACTAATGAGAGCGACCCCCGGCCCCACTGCCACTCCCGGCCATCACTAATGAGAGCGACCCCCATCCCCCTCCCCCTCCCAGCCATCACTAGCGAGAGTGACCCGCAGCCCCGCTCCCCCCTCCCAGCCATCACTAATGAGAGCGACCCCCAGCCCTCCTCCCCCTCCCAGCCATCACTAATGAGGGCGACCCACAGCCCTCCGCCCTCCTACGAGTCATCACTAATGAGAGCGACCCGCATCCCTCCTCCCCCGTCCCAGCCATCACTAATGAGAGCGACACACAGCCCTCCTCCCCCCTCCCAGCCATCACTAATGAGAGCGACCCACAGGCCTCCTCCCCCCTCCCAGCCATCACTAACGAGAGTGAGCCACAGCCCTCCTCCCCGCTCCCGGTCGTCACTAATGAGAGCAACCCCAGCCCCCCTCCCCCTCCCAGTCATCACTAATGAGAGCGACCCCCAGCCCCCCTCCCCCTCCCAGTCATCACTAATGAGAGCGACCCCAGCCCCCTTTCCCCCTCCCAGCCATCACTAACGAGAGCGACCCCCAGCCCCCCTCCCCCTCCCAGTCATCACTAATGAGAGCCCGCCCTCCTCCCCCCCCTCTTAACCATCACTAATGAGAGCTACCCCCAGGCCTCCTCCCCCTTCCCAGTCATCACTACAGAGAGCGACCCCCAGCCCTCCTCCCCCCCAGTCATCACTAATGAGAGCGACCCCCAGCCCTCCTCCCTCCTCCCAGTCATCACTAATGAGTGCGACACCCAGCCCTCCTCCCTCCTCCCAGTCATCATTAACGAGAGCGACCCCCAGCCCTCCTCCTCCCTCCCAGCCATCACTAATGAGAGCTACCCCCAGGCCTCCTCCCCCTTCCCAGTCATCACTACAGAGAGCGACCCCCAGCCCTCCTCCCCCCCAGTCATCACTAATGAGAGCGACCCCCAGCCCTCCTCCCTCCTCCCAGTCATCACTAATGAGTGCGACACCCAGCCCTCCTCCCTCCTCCCAGTCATCACTAATGAGAGCGACCCCCAGCCCTCCTGCCCCCTCCCAGCCATAACTAATAAGAGCGAGCCCCATTCCTCCTCCCCCCTCCCAGCCATCACTAATGAGTGCGACCCCCAGCCCCTCTCACCGCTCCCAGCCATCACTACAGAGGGTGAGCCACAGCCCTCCTTCCCGCTCCCGGTCGTCACTAATGAGAGCGACTCCCAGCTCTTCTGTCCCTCCCAGTCATCACTAATGAGAGCGACCCCCAGCCCCCCCCTCCCTGTCATCACTAATGAGAGCGACCCCCAGCCCCGCTCACCGCTCCCAGCCATCACTACAGAGGGTGAGCCACAGCCCTCCTCCCCGCTCCCGGTCGTCACTAATGAGAGCGACTCCCAGCTCTTCTGCCCCTCCCAGTCATCACTAATGAGAGCGACCCCCAGCCCCCCTCCCCAGTCCCAGCCATCACTAATGAGAGCGACCCCCAGCCCCCCCCCTCCCAGTCATCATTAATGAGAGCGACACTCAGCCCCCCTCCCCCCTCCCAGCCATCACTAATGAGAGCGACCCCCAGCCCCGCTCCCCCTTCCAGTCATCACTAATGAGAGCGACCCCCAGCTCTCCTCCCCCCCCCCCCCACAGTCATCACTAATGAGAGCGACCCCCAGCCCTCCTCCGTCCTCCCAGTCATCACTAATGAGTGCGACCCCCAGCCCTCCTCCCCCCTCCCAGCCATCACTAATGAGAGCTACCCCCAGCCCTCCTCCCCCCTCCCAGTCATCACTAATGAGAGCGACCCCCAGTCCTCCTCCCCCCTTCCATTCATCACTAATGAGAGCGACCCCCAGCCCTCCTCCGTCCTCCCAGTCATCACTAATGAGTGCGACCCCCAGCCCTCCTCCCCCCTCCCAGCCATCACTAATGAGAGCGACCCCCAGCCCCCCTCCCCCTCCCAGCCATCACTAATGAGAGCGACCCCCAGTCCTCCTCCCCCGTCGCAGTCATCACTAATGAGAGCGACCCCCAGCCCAACTCCCCCCTCCCAGCCATCACTAACGAGAGCGACCCCGTGTCTCCTCCCCCTCCCCCTCCCAGTCATCACTGATGAGACCGACCCCCAGCCCTACTCCCCCTCCCAATCATCACTAATGAGAGCGACCCCCAGCCCCCCTCCCCCTCCCAGTCATCACTAATGAGAGCGACCCCCCTCACCCCACCGGCCATCACTAGTGAGAGCGACCCCCAGCAACACTCCCCCCTCCCCCCTCCCAGCCATCGCTAATGAGAGCGACCCCCAGGCCCCTCCCTCTCCCAGCCATACCTAATGAGAGCGACCCCCAGCCCCCTCCCCCTCCCGGCCATCACTAGCGAGAGCGACCCCCAGCCCCGCTCCCCCCTCCCAGCCATCACAAATGAGAGCTACCCCCAGCCTCACTCCCCCTCCCAGCCATCACTACAGAGAGCGACCCCCAGCCCCCCTCCCCCCTCCCAGCCATCACTAATGGATGCGATCCACAGCCCTCCTCCCTCCTCGCAGTCATCTCTAATGAGAGTGACCCCCAGCCCTCCTCCTCCCTCCCAACTATCAACAATGAGAGGGACCCCCAGCCCCCTCCCCTTCCCAGCCATCACTAATGAGAGCGACCCCCAGCCCCCCTCCCCCCTCGCAGCCATCACTAATGAGTGCGACCCCCAGCCCTCCTCCCCCCTCCCAGCCATCACTAATGAGAGCTACCCCCAGCCCTCCTCCCCCCTCCCAGTCATCACTAATGAGAGCGACCCCCAGTCCTCCTCCCCCCTTCCATTCATCACTAATGAGAGCGACCCCCAGCCCCCCTCCCCCTCGCAGCCATCACTAATGAGAGCGACCCCCAGTCCTCCTCCCCCCTCGCAGTCATCACTAATGAGAGCGACCCCCAGCCCAACTTCCCCCTCCCAGCCATCACTAACGAGAGCGACCCCCAGCCCTCCTCCCCCCTCCCAGCCATCACTAATGGGTGCGATCCACAGCCCTCCTCCCTCCTCGCAGTCATCTCTAATGAGAGTGACCCCAGCCCTCCTCCTCCCTCCCAACTATCAACAATGAGAGGGACCCCCAGCCCCCCTCCCCCTCCCAGCCATCACTAATGAGAGCAACCCCCAGCCCCCCTCCCCCCTCGCAGCCATCACTAATGAGAGCGACCCCCAGCCCCCCTCCCCCTCGCAGCCATCACTAATGAGAGCGACCCCAGCCCCCTCCCCCTCCCAGCCATCACTAATGAGAGCGACCCCCAGCCCCCCTCCCCCCTCGCAGCCATCACTAATTGGAGCGACCCCCAGCCCCCCTCCCCCCTCGCAGCCATCACTAATGAGAGCGACCCCCAGCCCCCCTCCCCCTCCCAGCCATCACTAATGAGAGCGACCCCCAGCCCCCCTCCCCCCTCGCAGCCATCACTAATGAGAGCGACCCCCAGCCCTTCTCCCCCCTCCCAGCCATCATTAATGAGCGCGACTCCCAGCTCTTCTCCCCGCTCCAAGCCATCACTAATGAGACCGACCCCCAGCCCTACTCCCCCTCCCAATCATCACTAATGAGAGCGACCCCCAGCCCCCCTCCCCCTCCCAGTCATCACTAATGAGAGCGACCCCCCTCACCCCACCGGCCATCACTAGTGAGAGCGACCCCCAGCAACACTCCCCCCTCCCCCCTCCCAGCCATCGCTAATGAGAGCGACCCCCAGGCCCCTCCCTCTCCCAGCCATACCTAATGAGAGCGACCCCCAGCCCCCTCCCCCTCCCGGCCATCACTAGCGAGAGCGACCCCCAGCCCCGCTCCCCCCTCCCAGCCATCACAAATGAGAGCTACCCCCAGCCTCACTCCCCCTCCCAGCCATCACTACAGAGAGCGACCCCCAGCCCCCCTCCCCCCTCCCAGCCATCACTAATGGATGCGATCCACAGCCCTCCTCCCTCCTCGCAGTCATCTCTAATGAGAGTGACCCCCAGCCCTCCTCCTCCCTCCCAACTATCAACAATGAGAGGGACCCCCAGCCCCCCTCCCCTTCCCAGCCATCACTAATGAGAGCGACCCCCAGCCCCCCTCCCCCCTCGCAGCCATCACTAATGAGTGCGACCCCCAGCCCTCCTCCCCCCTCCCAGCCATCACTAATGAGAGCTACCCCCAGCCCTCCTCCCCCCTCCCAGTCATCACTAATGAGAGCGACCCCCAGTCCTCCTCCCCCCTTCCATTCATCACTAATGAGAGCGACCCCCAGCCCCCCTCCCCCTCGCAGCCATCACTAATGAGAGCGACCCCCAGTCCTCCTCCCCCCTCGCAGTCATCACTAATGAGAGCGACCCCCAGCCCAACTTCCCCCTCCCAGCCATCACTAACGAGAGCGACCCCCAGCCCTCCTCCCCCCTCCCAGCCATCACTAATGGGTGCGATCCACAGCCCTCCTCCCTCCTCGCAGTCATCTCTAATGAGAGTGACCCCCAGCCCTCCTCCTCCCTCCCAACTATCAACAATGAGAGGGACCCCCAGCCCCCCTCCCCCTCCCAGCCATCACTAATGAGAGCAACCCCCAGCCCCCCCTCCCCCCTCGCAGCCATCACTAATGAGAGCGACCCCCAGCCCCCCTCCCCCTCGCAGCCATCACTAATGAGAGCGACCCCCAGCCCCCCTCCCCCTCCCAGCCATCACTAATGAGAGCGACCCCCAGCCCCCCTCCCCCCTCGCAGCCATCACTAATGAGAGCGACCCCCAGCCCCCCTCCCCCCTCGCAGCCATCACTAATGAGAGCGACCCCCAGCCCCCCTCCCCCTCCCAGCCATCACTAATGAGAGCGACCCCCAGCCCCCCTCCCCCCTCCCAGCCATCACTAATGAGAGCGACCCCCAGCCCTCCTCTCCCCTCCCAGCCATCACTAATGAGATCGACCACCAGCCTTCCTTCCGCCTGCCAGCCATCACTAATGAGAGCGACCCGCAGCCCCCCTCCCTCCTTCCAGTCATCCCTAATGAGAGCGACCCCCAGGCCCCTCCCCTTCCCAGGGGGGCTGGGGGTCGCTCTCATTAGTGAGGACTGGGAGGGGGGAGGGGGGCCTGCAAAACTGCCCGCCAAAGTTGAAACTTTTTGAAACAAAATTTTCGTGAGAATACAGTGATCCTCCTGAAAATCACCGACACGCATAAGCATAATTTTTTCATGATAGAAAACTTCTGTTTGTGCTGCATGCGATCTTATCCTTTTTTTATAATGCAAACAAAACTGCTTGATGCTAACGCTCTACTGGCAGCAGACACTCTGACTCAAGCATACTAAGATGGCATGAGAATGGCCGGAACATTGCGCACTCTATATTTGCACTCTCCACGCCCACGCCATCGCAACTAGATAACTTCATTGTCTGTGCTTGGCCAAGGGTGAAGGCACTTCATGTCAGTCTTTTCGATGGCTTGGCTTGTCCAGCCCATCCGTTGGTCGGTGTTTTGTTCTTAGTCTGCCGGAGAGATCGCTTGTCCAATTCTCCAGCGGGCTGCATGCATTGGTGTCACACTTCGCTGGTTTGATTCGATAGGGATAATCTGTTACTGTTATCCACTTGCCAGATGACATATCAATTTTTCGATACAATATGCTCACATGCAATATAGGCATATGTATCCGATTAGTTGCGTTATTGCAATCATTGTGAAATATAATTTACTTTGTTCTGATTGCATAAACATTATGTTAAATTATGATTTCAATGAACTTATCACCGTAATATTTCCAGCTTTGGTAATCCGAAACCCATCGCCATGGATTCTATCGACTCCGGACTGGCACCCAACACCTTCCTGGAAGCGTTCCAGAGAGAGATGCCGAGCCTGGTGCAAGGCATTGATCCCGTCAGACTTTGTGAGGCACTACGTGCAGAAGCTCTTCTAACGGATGAGAAGATTAGCCGAGCGTTGAAACTACCGACTCCCCGTGAACAAAAGGGATCCATCCTGCTCTTCGTGTCCCACCAGATGAACGAGGACAAATATAATGGATTCATCTCCTGTTTGGCGTCCTCTGGGCATGAAAGTCTTGTGAGCAAATTGAAGAATAGTGAGTATTGCCGAGGAGGTGGTGGTCCCAATCTTGTCCCATATTATTTCATGATCAAATATTGCTGTCGTCAGTGCGACCTATGACTGCATGTGATGTGTTAAAGAGGTTATTTCAACAATATGTGAACTAGAAATCCGGATTTATATCAGTAAAGACACATCTCTTAAGTGTATATGGCTTGCTTACACATACATAGCCCCACACTTGTGGCGTTGCATGTTGCCGGAGATCAGTGTGGTTGCAGCAGGGAGGGATGTACGACTGGACGCCTGTTAAAACTGGCACGTAACGGAACTAATGTAGACTACTTGAGTATTTGCACCCGAAGGACTCCGTGGCTCCTGGTGGCTTTGACAACCTAAATCTTGTCCTAGGGCCTTTGAAGCTAGATGTGTGTACCTATAGATACATTTGTGAACCGGGCAGTCAGTGAGTGGGAAGGAGGGCGAGGAAGCACTGTCTGTCATATCCCGCAGGTTGGCGTAGTATCCTATGTATTCCCCGCTACCCACTTTCCTGACGTTCGTCAACCAGCGGGCGACAGGCAGGGGTGCCTTTTTGGTTAACCCAACTGCGTTATTTTACAGCAATGTCGTAAAAAGTAGGAACCACCGATATCCAGTACAGCTGTGACATCAGGCAGACATGTTTCAAGCTACCGGTATGCTGTTATTGACAGTAAAAAAAAGAGAGATATATTTATATGTGTATTTTCCCTTTTATCTTTTTGCAGCTGGATCGATGGTTGAACCAGGGCTGAAAACAAAGCTGGTCGTGCCCAAGGAAATGCAGGACCCCCAGAGATTGCTGGCCATGTCATGTAACAGGTGCATGTAATCTATTCCAGACATGAGTTACAAACTTGGATTCATTTATAACAGAAATGCGTAGATAGAAAATAACTATAACGTGGTTCCCTTGATCTGGCGTTTCTATTTTTGCTATTGACGTATGAATATGTATAGTGTCAATCATCAATCCCAATATACGGGTTTGACTAATTTAAGTTACAGTTTTATTGTATTGGTGCTGGTTTGGTAGCCTGGCAGGTTCCGCTCTGCAGGTAATGGCACACTTCCATTGCACTTTCGCTCAGTGGGTTAGAGCGCTCGCCTTGAGTGCTCTGACAACCTAAGGCCTAACGACACGTGGATCGGTGGTTCGCCCCTCGCTGTTGTTGTGTTATCGCTTTATAATGTAGACGCACAGATTCACCGAGGCGACAGGCATGTTGTTTTCTACCAGTATATCTTTATTCGACCGTCACTAATCCGGAGCTCACTTATTAAGACGAACTACCGTAGGTACGAATGTGGCGTATTGCAACATCCCCCTTCTTACAAAAAAAATAATTAGGCATCTACGGAAAAAGAACACAACGACAGGTTCTGATATCAACTTGAAACACTGAAACGTCATCATAGCTTTGAACTCCGTTACGAAGCATGTCTTGGTCAGTTCAGCACAACGACAAAAAAAACGCACAATAAATGTCACATGCAGCTCTCTCTTCACTGCATCTCTGGCACAAAACTAAACAATCATGTTCATCAGGAGCATCCTTAACACCATCTGGATGGTTTTTTAACCAGTCTCCCTGAACGTGTGTGGACTGGTTGGTCTTCTGTTCTCTTGAACGTAACATGTTTCTTCTGATTTGCACGCGGCTCCATGTCCACCGCGTCTCTTTGTCGTTGGATGTCGGCACTTTGAGATTGGGTCTGCATGTTGGGTGCTTTGTCCACGTGCCGAAACTCTGGCATGATGGGCCTGACGTGTCTCCTATTCCTGACGACCGTTGTTCCGGTTCCAGTTTTAATTTCATAGCTGCGCTGGTCCTTCCAAGCTGTTGTTATTTCCCCAGGTCTCCAGTAGTTCCCATCCAGGAACATCACCTGCATTCCTTGCTGTAATGGCGCCAGTTCCCTAGCGTGTTGGTTATACCTATCCACAGTTCCTTGCTGTTTCGCCTGCCGACTTTCCAATATGGCATCAGATAGGGGGCAGGTCCTGATCGGTAGGTTGACTTGTATCTTGCGCCCAAACAGCAGTTCAGCGGGACTGCTTGTTTGACCGTCAAGAGGAGTGCATCTCCATGCCAACAACGCTAATTGTGGATCTTCGTGTGATTCAACAGCTTTCTTCAAGATGTTCTTTGCGGTCCTGATTGCTCGCTCCGCAGCTCCATTACTTTGGGCATACGTGGGGCTGCTGCGATGATGAGTGATTCCCCACTCGGCGCAGAATTCAGCGAACTCCCGCGAGTTATAGTGCGGGCCTCTATTGGACACGAGTTCACCAGGAACGCCGAATTCACCAAAGATTCTCTTGTGTTCTGCTATCACTGCATTTGACGGTGCTGTCGGGGGCAGCTGTCTCACCACAGCAAACTTCGATGTATAGTCAGTGACCATCAGGTATTGTCGATTGTGAAGATGGAACAAATCGGACCCGACTTTGGCCCACGGCGTGTTTGGTACGTCATGTGGCATCATTTGCTCCTTGCCCTGCGCATCCTGATACTTCTGGCACACCATGCATCTACTGATTAGGTTCTTGATCTGCTGGTTTATTCCTGGCCAGAACACGGTATCCCGCGCCCTCAACTGGCACTTGGTGGTTCCCATGTGCCCGGTATGGATCTTGTTGAGGATATAGTCCTGCATGGATGCCGGTATGATAATCCTGCAGCCTTTAATAATCAGTCCGTTTTCGACGGCCAGCTCATCACGGTAATCCCAGAACGCGCGGATGTTTTGCGGAATCTGTTTCACTGTTTTTGGCCAACCAATCAGTATTTGAGTTTTCAACTGTTGCAGCACTTCGTCTCTCTGCGTTTCCTTCTGCAACTCGACGAGCTTTTCTGGTGCAAAACTGATGAAATCGACACGCACGTCCAGCTGAACCGGCTCTTTGTTCCCCACATTTGGGGCTCGGGACAGCCAGTCAGGGACGACGAGGCTCTTGCCCGGCCTGTATTCAACCTTGAAATCGTACCCTTGTAACCGTAGTAACAAGCGTTGAACTCTGGGGGGTGCTTGGGTCAGGCTTTTCGTACAGATGGCTTCCAATGGCCGGTGATCCGTCACGACACAAAACCTTCTCCCGAACAGGTACGTACTGAATCTCTCCACACCAAAAACGATGGCCAGAAGTTCTCGCTCGAGGTTTGAGTATCTCTGTTCCGTTTCGGAGAGAGCTTTACTCGCGTATGCTACGGGTGCATACTCTGATTTGTTGCAGTCTTCCGTTTGCTGAAGTATCTCCCGGGGCTGCATCAGGCATGCCCCAGCACCCCGCATACTCGCGTCGCAATGCAACTGCACTGGTTTCATGGTATCGTAGTACTGGAGCGCGCAATCAGCCGAAACCAGCGTCTTTAGCTTGTGGAAGATGTGTGCGTGGTCTTCCTGCCACATCCATGGGGTGTCTTCCTTAAGTAGATCGCGCAATGGTGCTGCCTCGTGTGACAGGTTTGGTATGAAGGGCGACAGGAACTGAATGAAACCGAGGAATCTTTGAAGGTCCTCTTTGCACTCTGGCTCCTCGCAGTGCTGTAAATCGTTGATCGTTTCCGGGCTAGGGGTCACTCCGCGTGCTCCATACTCGTTTCCGAAGAAGGTGACCTTTTCTACTGATATCTCACACTTCTTCTTATTGAATCTGAGCCCGTACTTTTCTGCTGTTTGGAATAGCCGATGGAGGTTTCGGTCGTGTTCAACTTGATTTCTCCCGAACACGGTGATGTCATCGGCCTTTCCGATGACTCCTGCACATGTTTCTAATATCGTGTCCATGGCCTGTTGGAAGATATCTTGTGACACGGATAACCCGAACGGTAGTCTGTTGAAACAGTATCTGCCAACTGGAGTCCGGAACGTTGTCGGGAGTTGGCTCTGCTCGTCCAGGCGAATTGACCAATAGCCGGTCTTGGCGTCCACCTTGCTGAACGCCTTCGCGCCCGAGAGCTTGTAGTTCAGTTCCTCCAAATTCGGCATTTTATGAGGACACCTAGCTAATGCCTTGTTGAGTTTTGCTGGGTCGAGGCATATTCGTAGGCTGCCATCGCTTTTTGTCACGAATGCCAAGCTGCTGCACCATTCGGTGTGCTCTGTTACGCGTCGAATGACGCCTATGGACTCCATCCGGTCAAGTTCAGCCTGTATATCTGCTGTCTTGTGAATCGGGTACTTTCTTGGTGGGTCGATGTATGGTTCGGCGTCTTCCTTCAGGATCAGTTTCGCCTTGAATTTCTCTCCGAAGTCACCCAGACGGTCAAACTGGTCCGGGTATAACCTCTGAAGGTCGTCCACCGACCGGATTGGGTGTTTTGCCCGTTCATCTAGCTCCACCTCTGTGTTGCTCTTCCTTGTTGCATCTATACTGCAGTTCAGTTGGATCACGTGGAGGTGTTCGCTCGTAGGGAGGCCCAATATTGCTGGTCCTGGTGTGTCCACCACATAGAAATGGACGTTGCACCTTCTCTCCTCGAACGAACTGTCGATCCATACTTCTCCATAGCACTTTATGGGCGTTCCGTTGTACGCCGTTAGCCGTATACCCTGGGCTGGAGGGATGGTGGGAAGATCGTTTTGGTCCATGAGGTCTGGGAAGATGCTCTTGAACGTGCGTAGTGGCAGAGTGTTCCCCTCTGCGACGCTGTCCACTTTCAGCTTTAGTGCCTGTTTACCTTTGTAGCCATTGTCTGGCTGAATACCCAGAATGACGAATGCTTTTTTTCTGCCGGCATTCTGCGGATCACCGTCGTTTACGGATGATATCCGGATGACGTCGATGTTGTCGTAGAAGCGTTCTGGGTTATCTCCCTGGCGACGGTCTCCTGGTTCCTCCATGCTGTGAATGTTTTTATTCCTGCCTCTACTATGGTCCTTCCTGTAGTGAGGTCTTGGGCCACCGCCACGACTCTGACCGGGGCTTCTCCCCCGTGCTCTGTTCCGGCATACCTTGCCCCAATGACCTATGCGACCGCACGCGTAGCACTTAGCATTTAGGGCTGGGCACGCTTTCCTAGGATGGTCTTTTCCACACCTCTTGCACAGTGTGGACTTTTTGACAGCATCAACTTCAATGGTGCTGCTGGTTGACATTCCCTTCAGCTTTTCCACGCTGAATACCGTGGCTTCATGCTTCCGCCCCGCGTCGATTGCTTGCTCCAAGGTAAGTGTTCCGTCTTTGCCCAGGAGTTCGTTCTGGTAAGCTTCCAATGGCGTACTGGCAATTATTTGCTCGATTATCCTGTCCTGCAATTCTTTCTCTTCAAAATCACACTTCAGAGCTTGGGTTCTGCATCTGGTGACAAAATTGTCCAGTGTCTCGCCCTTGTCCTGGTACATGTAGTGAAGTTGCAACCTGGCGACCCTAAAGTTGATGGTGGTCTGGCCAAGGGCATCTTCAAACGTCTTCACGACGTGGCCATAATTTTCAGCCTGGGCCCCCTGGATGTTCCAGGAGTTGAAAACTTCCAATGCGTCATCGTCCAATGCGCGAAGCAAATAATAACACTTCTCTCTAGCTTCTGTTATTTTCTTGAGTTTAAAATAAAGCTCCAGTCTTTGTTTAAAGAGTCTGAACTTATCTCGAAGGTTGTCCTGCTTCCATATCAGCTTCGGGAGCTCTGCCATCTTGATGTGTATCTCGTATGAGTCACGTTGTGTCTTGCGCAATACCGCATGGGCTGATGCCGCTCTCCACAGTGCTCAAAATAGTCACTTGCCTGTGTTCATAGGCTACGTCGCGTTGCTCGACATTTGTTACTGGATACCTCATCAGCTTATATGACGTTGGATCAGACTCACCGCTGCCACCATGTTGTGTTATCGCTTTATAATGTAGACGCACAGATTCACCGAGGCGACAGGCATGTTGTTTTCTACCAGTATATCTTTATTCGACCGTCACTAATCCGGAGCTCACTTATTAAGACGAACTACCGTAGGTACGAATGTGGCGTATTGCAACAGCTGTGGCCATGTCTGTGTGGTTGCAAGATAAAGATCCCGTGTCTATCGTCACAAAGAGCAGGGGTTCACCTCGGGGACATGGCTCCACTCTCCCTCCCATTGAAGCAACATGACCAACAGTCGTTAAAACGTCCTAAATATATACAACCAACCATCCATTGCACTTTTAGACTACTTTCAGTATGCAAAATTCGACAATGAAATATAAAGAAGCGATTAACACCCTTCAATTATCCTGCATACATGCCCTCGTCTCATTTCGTTTCCTCGTCAGGTACAAGGCGGAGTGGCTGCGCTCTCTCCGCTACAATGACGACTTCGCGGACATCTTGTCGGAGGAGGAGGTGCCTCCCTACATCCTGACACGGGTGGAGGCGAAGTCCCGTGGATGCCGGGTGGAAGGCCTTCTGGATCTGCTTCCGATCGCTGGGCTCCAAACGTTCCGGGCCTTCAGGATCGCCCTGGAGAAGACTGGCCAGACTGAGCTGCTGGCCCTACTGGAGGAGAAACCCTTCACGGAGGGAGAACGACAACAAATAGGTATCTCTCCGCGGCATCTTAATTGATGTTGTAGGCTATTCTTATCCCTGAGCAATGGGTGAGAGGCCTCCGTGGCCGAGTTGGTAGAATACACTACTGCAGGTCACTGGCTCCAAACCCGGTCTGGGCGACCTAATCTGGGTCATATTTCGTCTAAATCAGTCAATGTCCCCGAAGGTTCTTTGGTCTGGGCGACCTAATCTGGGTCATATTTCGTCTAAATCAGTCAATGTCCCCGGAGGTTCTTTGGTCTGGGCGACCTAATCTGGGTCATATTTCGTCCAAATCAGTAAATGTCCCCGGAGGTTCTTTGGTCTGGGCGACCTAATCTGGGTCATATTACGTCTAAATCAGTCAATGTCTCCGGGGGTTCCTTGGTCAGGGCGACCAAATCTGGGTCATATTTCGTCTAAATCAGTCAATGTCCGCGGAGGTTCTTTGGTGTGGGCGACCTAATCTGGGTCATATTTCGTCTAAATCAGTCAATGTCTCCGGGGGTTCCTTGGTCAAGGCGACCTAATCTGGGTCATATTTCGTCTAAATCAGTCAATGTCCCCGGAGGTTCTATGGTCTGGGCGACCTAATCTGGGTCATATTTCGTCAAAATCAGTCAATGTCCCCGGGGGTTCCTTGGTCAGGGCGACCTAATCTGGGTCATATTTCGTCTAAATCAGTCAATGTCCCCGGGGGTTCCTTGGTCAGGGCGACCTAATCTGGGTCATATTTCGTCTAAATCAGTCAATGTCCCCGGGGGTTTCTTAGTAAGGGCGACCTAATCTGGGTCATATTTCGTCTAAATCAGTCAATGTCCCCGGAGGTTCCTTGGTCTGGGCAACCTAATCTGGGTCATATTTCGTCTTAATCAGTCAATGTCCCCGGAGGTTCCTTGGTCTGGACGACCTAATCTGGGTCATATTTCGTCTAAATCAGTCAATGTCCCCGGAGGTTCCTTGGTCTGGACGACCTAATCTGGGTCATATTTCGTCTAAATCAATCAATGTCCCCGGAGGTTCCTTGGTCTGGGCGACCTAATCTGGGTCATATTTCGTCTAAATCAGTCAATGTCCCCGGAGGTTCCTTGGTCTGGACGACCTAATCTGGGTCATATTTCTTCTAAATCAGTCAATGTCCCCGGAGGTTCCTTGGTCTGGACGACCTAATCTGGGTCATATTTCGTCTAAATCAGTCAATGTCCCGGGAAGTTCCTTGGTCTGGACGACCTAATCTGGGTCATATTTCGTCTAAATCAGTCAATGTCCCCGGAGGTTCCTTGGTCTGGGCGACCTAATCTGGGTCATATTTCGTCTAAATCAGTCAATGTCCCCGGAGGTTCTTTGGTCTGGGCGACCTAATCTGGGTCATATTTCGTCTCAATCAGTCAATGTCCCCGGAGGTTCTTTGGTCTGGGCGACCTAATCTGGGTCATATTTCGTCTAAATCAGTCACTGTCCCCGGAGGTTCCTTGGTCTGGGCGACCTAATCTGGGTCATATTTCGTCTAAATCAGTCAATGTCCCCGCAGGTTCCTTGGTCTGGGCGACCTAATCTGGGTCATAATTCGTCTAAATCAGTTAATGTCCCCCTAGGTTCTTTGGTCTGGACGACCTAATCTGGGTCATATTTCGTCTAAATCAGTCAATGTCCCCGGAGGTTCTTTGGTCTGGGCGACCTAATCTGGGTCATATTTCGTCTCAATCAGTCAATGTCCCCGGAGGTTCTTTGGTCTGGGCGACCTAATCTGGGTCGTATTTCGTCTAAATCAGTCAATGTCCCCGGAGGTTCCTTGGTCTGGGCGACCTAATCTGGGTCATATTTCGTCTAAATCAGTCAATGCCCCCGGAGGTTCCTTGGTCTGGACGACCTAATCTGGGTCATATTTCGTCTAAATCAGTCAATGTCGACGGAGGTTCCTTGGTCCGAGCGACCTAATCTGGGTCATATTTCGTCTAAATTAGTCAATGTCCCCGGAGGTTCCTTGGTCTGGGCGACCTAATCTGGGTCATATTTCGTCTAAATCAGTCAATGTCCCCGGAGGTTCCTTGGTCTGGGCGACCTAATCTGGGTCATATTTCGTCTAAATCAGTCAATGTCCCCGGAGGTTCCTTGGTCTGGACGACCTAATCTGGGTCATATTTCGTCTAAATCAGTTAATGTCCCCAGAGGTTCCTTGGTCTGGACGACCTAATCTGGGTCATATTTCGTCTAAATCAGTCAATGTCCCCGGAGGTTCCTTGGTCTGGACGACCTAATCTGAGTCATATTTCGTCTAAATCAATCAATGTCCCCGGAGGTTCCTTGGTCTGGGCGACCTAATCTGGGTCATATTTCGTCTAAATCAGTCAATGTCCCCGGAGGTTCCTTGGTCTGGGCGACCTAGTCTGGGTCATATTTCGTCTAAATCAGTCAATGTCCCCGGAGGTTCCTTGGTCTGGACGACCTAATCTGAGTCATATTTCGTCTAAATCAATCAATGTCCCCGGAGGTTCCTTGGTCTGGGCGACCTAATCTGGGTCATATTTCGTCTAAATCAGTCCATGTCCCCGGAGGTTCCTTGCTCTGGACGACCTAATCTGGGTCATATTTCGTCTCAATCAGTCAATGTCCCCGGAGGTTCTTTGGTCTGGGCGACCTAATCTGGGTCATATTTCGTCTAAATCAGTCAATGTCCCCAGAGGTTCTTTGGTCTGGGCGACCTAATCTGGGTCACATTTCGTCTAAATCAGTCAATGTCCCCGGAGGTTCTTTGGTCTGGGCGACCTAATCTGGGTCATATTTCGTCTAAATCAGTCAATGTCCCCGGAGGTTCCTTGGTCTGGGCGACCTAATCTGGATCATATTTCGTCTAAATCAGTCAATGTCCCCGGAGGTTCCTTGGTCTGGGCGACTTAATCTGGGTCATATTTCGTCTCAATCAGTCAATGTCCCCGGAGGTTCTTGGCTCTGGGCGACATAATCTGGGTCATATTTCGTCTAAATCAGTCAATGTCCTCGGAGGTTCCTTGGTCTGGACGACCTAATCTGGGTCATATTTCGTCTAAATCAGTCAATGTCTCCGGAGGTTTCTTGGTCTGGGC
Organism: Arenicola marina; assembly: GCA_964019135.1. Lineage (NCBI taxonomy): Eukaryota > Metazoa > Annelida > Polychaeta > Arenicolidae > Arenicola > Arenicola marina. Next base: position 17,901,745 of record OZ025256.1, on the reverse strand, counting down.
GACCTAATCTGGGTCATATTTCGTCTAAAGCAGTCAATGTCTCCGAAGGTTCTTTGGTGTGGGCGACCTAATCTGGGTCATATTTCGTCTAAATCAGTCAATGTCTCCGGAGGTTTCTTGGTCTGGGCGACCTAATCTGGGTCATATTTCGTCTAAAGCAGTCAATGTCTCCGAAGGTTCTTTGGTGTGGGCGACCTAATCTGGGTCATATTTCGTCTAAATCAGTCAATGTCCCCGGAGGTTCCTTGGTCTGGGCGACCTAATCTGGGTCATATTTCGTCTAAATCAGTCAATGTCCTCGGAGGTTCCTTGGTCTGGACGACCTAATCTGGGTCATATTTCGTCTAAATCAGTCAATGTCTCCGGAGGTTTCTTGGTCTGGGCGACCTAATCTGGGTCATATTTCGTCTAAAGCAGTCAATGTCTCCGAAGGTTCTTTGGTGTGGGCGACCTAATCTGGGTCATATTTCGTCTAAATCAGTCAATGTCTCCGGAGGTTTCTTGGTCTGGGCGACCTAATCTGGGTCATATTTCGTCTAAAGCAGTCAATGTCCGCGGAGGTTCTTTGGTCTGGGCGACCTAATCTGGGTCATATTTCGTCTAAATCAGTCAATGTCTCCGGGGGTTCCTTGGTCAAGGCGACCTAATCTGGGTCATATTTCGTCTAAATCAGTCAATGTCCCCGGAGGTTCTTTGGTCTGGGCGACCTAATCTGGGTCATATTTCGTCAAAATCAGTCAATGTCCCCGGGGGTTCCTTGGTCAGGGCGACCTAATCTGGGTCATATTTCGTCTAAATCAGTCAATGTCCCCGGGGGTTCCTTGGTCAGGGCGACCTAATCTGGGTCATATTTCGTCTAAATCAGTCAATGTCCCCGGGGGTTTCTTAGTAAGGGCGACCTAATCTGGGTCATATTTCGTCTAAATCAGTCAATGTCCCCGGAGGTTCCTTGGTCTGGGCAACCTAATCTGGGTCATATTTCGTCTTAATCAGTCAATGTCCCCGGAGGTTCCTTGGTCTGGACGACCTAATCTGGGTCATATTTCGTCTAAATCAGTCAATGTCCCCGGAGGTTCCTTGGTCTGGACGACCTAATCTGGGTCATATTTCGTCTAAATCAATCAATGTCCCCGGAGGTTCCTTGGTCTGGGCGACCTAATCTGGGTCATATTTCGTCTAAATCAGTCAATGTCCCCGGAGGTTCCTTGGTCTGGACGACCTAATCTGGGTCATATTTCTTCTAAATCAGTCAATGTCCCCGGAGGTTCCTTGGTCTGGACGACCTAATCTGGGTCATATTTCGTCTAAATCAGTCAATGTCCCGGGAAGTTCCTTGGTCTGGACGACCTAATCTGGGTCATATTTCGTCTAAATCAGTCAATGTCCCCGGAGGTTCCTTGGTCTGGGCGACCTAATCTGGGTCATATTTCGTCTAAATCAGTCAATGTCCCCGGAGGTTCTTTGGTCTGGGCGACCTAATCTGGGTCATATTTCGTCTCAATCAGTCAATGTCTCCGGAGGTTCTTTGGTCTGGGCGACCTAATCTGGGTCATATTTCGTCTAAATCAGTCACTGTCCCCGGAGGTTCCTTGGTCTGGGCGACCTAATCTGGGTCATATTTCGTCTAAATCAGTCAATGTCCCCGGAGGTTCCTTGGTCTGGGCGACCTAATCTGGGTCATAATTCGTCTAAATCAGTTAATGTCCCCATAGGTTCTTTGGTCTGGACGACCTAATCTGGGTGATATTTCGTCTAAATCAGTCAATGTCCCCGGAGGTTCTTTGGTCTGGGCGACCTAATCTGGGTCATATTTCGTCTCAATCAGTCAATGTCCCCGGAGGTTCTTTGGTCTGGGCGACCTAATCTGGGTCGTATTTCGTCTAAATCAGTCAATGTCCCCGGAGGTTCCTTGGTCTGGGCGACCTAATCTGGGTCATATTTCGTCTAAATCAGTCAATGCCCCCGGAGGTTCCTTGGTCTGGACGACCTAATCTGGGTCATATTTCGTCTAAATCAGTCAATGTCGCCGGAGGTTCCTTGGTCCGAGCGACCTAATCTGGGTCATATTTCGTCTAAATTAGTCAATGTCCCCGGAGGTTCCTTGGTCTGGGCGACCTAATCTGGGTCATATTTCGTCTAAATCAGTCAATGTCCCCGGAGGTTCCTTGGTCTGGGCGACCTAATCTGGGTCATATTTCGTCTAAATCAGTCAATGTCCCCGGAGGTTCCTTGGTCTGGACGACCTAATCTGGGTCATATTTCGTCTAAATCAGTTAATGTCCCCAGAGGTTCCTTGGTCTGGACGACCTAATCTGGGTCATATTTCGTCTAAATCAGTCAATGTCCCCGGAGGTTCCTTGGTCTGGACGACCTAATCTGAGTCATATTTCGTCTAAATCAATCAATGTCCCCGGAGGTTCCTTGGTCTGGGCGACCTAATCTGGGTCATATTTCGTCTAAATCAGTCAATGTCCCCGGAGGTTCCTTGGTCTGGGCGACCTAGTCTGGGTCATATTTCGTCTACATCAGTCCATGTCCCCGGAGGTTCCTTGCTCTGGACGACCTAATCTGGGTCATATTTCGTCTCAATCAGTCGATGTCCCCGGAGGTTCTTTGGTCTGGGCGACCTAATCTGGGTCATATTTCGTCTAAATCAGTCAATGTCCCCAGAGGTTCTTTGGTCTGGGCGACCTAATCTGGGTCACATTTCGTCTAAATCAGTCAATGTCCCCGGAGGTTCTTTGGTCTGGGCGACCTAATCTGGGTCATATTTCGTCTAAATCAGTCAATGTCCCCGGAGGTTCCTTGGTCTGGGCGACCTAATCTGGATCATATTTCGTCTAAATCAGTCAATGTCCCCGGAGGTTCCTTGGTCTGGGCGACTTAATCTGGGTCATATTTCGTCTCAATCAGTCAATGTCCCCGGAGGTTCTTGGCTCTGGGCGACATAATCTGGGTCATATTTCGTCTAAATCAGTCAATGTCCTCGGAGGTTCCTTGGTCTGGACGACCTAATCTGGGTCATATTTCGTCTAAATCAGTCAATGTCTCCGGAGGTTTCTTGGTCTGGGCGACCTAATCTGGGTCATATTTCGTCTAAAGCAGTCAATGTCTCCGAAGGTTCTTTGGTGTGGGCGACCTAATCTGGGTCATATTTCGTCTAAATCAGTCAATGTCTCCGGAGGTTTCTTGGTCTGGGCGACCTAATCTGGGTCATATTTCGTCTAAAGCAGTCAATGTCTCCGGAGGTTCTTTGGTGTGGGCGACCTAATCTGGGTCATATTTCGTCTAAATCAGTCAATGTCCCCGGAGGTTCCTTGGTCTGGGCGAGCTAATCTGGGTCATATTTCGTCTAACTCAGTCAATGTCCTCGGAGGTTCCTTGGTCTGGACGACCTAATCTGGGTCATATTTCGTCTAAATCAGTCAATGTCTCCGGAGGTTTCTTGGTCTGGGCGACCTAATCTGGGTCATATTTCGTCTAAAGCAGTCAATGTCTCCGAAGGTTCTTTGGTGTGGGCGACCTAATCTGGGTCATATTTCGTCTAAATCAGTCAATGTCTCCGGAGGTTTCTTGGTCTGGGCGACCTAATCTGGGTCATATTTCGTCTAAAGCAGTCAATGTCCGCGGAGGTTCTTTGGTCTGGGCGACCTAATCTGGGTCATATTTCGTCTAAATCAGTCAATGTCTCCGGGGGTTCCTTGGTCAAGGCGACCTAATCTGGGTCATATTTCGTCTAAATCAGTCAATGTCCCCGGAGGTTCTTTGGTCTGGGCGACCTAATCTGGGTCATATTTCGTCAAAATCAGTCAATGTCCCCGGGGGTTCCTTGGTCAGGGCGACCTAATCTGGGTCATATTTCGTCTAAATCAGTCAATGTCCCCGGGGGTTCCTTGGTCAGGGCGACCTAATCTGGGTCATATTTCGTCTAAATCAGTCAATGTCCCCGGGGGTTTCTTAGTAAGGGCGACCTAATCTGGGTCATATTTCGTCTAGATCAGTCAATGTCCCCGGAGGTTCCTTGGTCTGGGCAACCTAATCTGGGTCATATTTCGTCTTAATCAGTCAATGTCCCCGGAGGTTCCTTGGTCTGGACGACCTAATCTGGGTCATATTTCGTCTAAATCAGTCAATGTTTCCGGAGGTTCCTTGGTCTGGACGACCTAATCTGGGTCATATTTCGTCTAAATCAATCAATGTCCCCGGAGGTTCCTTGGTCTGGGCGACCTAATCTGGGTCATATTTCGTCTAAATCAGTCAATGTCCCCGGAGGTTCCTTGGTCTGGACGACCTAATCTGGGTCATATTTCTTCTAAATCAGTCAATGTCCCCGGAGGTTCCTTGGTCTGGACGACCTAATCTGGGTCATATTTCGTCTAAATCAGTCAATGTCCCGGGAAGTTCCTTGGTCTGGACGACCTAATCTGGGTCATATTTCGTCTAAATCAGTCAATGTCCCCGGAGGTTCCTTGGTCTGGGCGACCTAATCTGGGTCATATTTCGTCTAAATCAGTCAATGTCCCCGGAGGTTCTTTGGTCTGGGCGACCTAATCTGGGTCATATTTCGTCTCAATCAGTCAATGTCCCCGGAGGTTCTTTGGTCTGGGCGACCTAATCTGGGTCATATTTCGTCTAAATCAGTCACTGTCCCCGGAGGTTCCTTGGTCTGGGCGACCTAATCTGGGTCATATTTCGTCTAAATCAGTCAATGTCCCCGGAGGTTCCTTGGTCTGGGCGACCTAATCTGGGTCATAATTCGTCTAAATCAGTTAATGTCCCCCTAGGTTCCTTGGTCTGGACGACCTAATCTGGGTGATATTTCGTCTAAATCAGTCAATGTCCCCGGAGGTTCTTTGGTCTGGGCGACCTAATCTGGGTCATATTTCTTCTAAATCAGTCAATGTCCCCGGAGGTTCCTTGGTCTGGACGACCTAATCTGGGTCATATTTCTTCTAAATCAGTCAATGTCCCCGGAGGTTCCTTGGTCTGGACGACCTAATCTGGGTCATATTTCGTCTAAATCAGTCAATGTCCCGGGAAGTTCCTTGGTCTGGACGACCTAATCTGGGTCATATTTCGTCTAAATCAGTCAATGTCCCCGGAGGTTCCTTGGTCTGGGCGACCTAATCTGGGTCATATTTCGTCTAAATCAGTCAATGTCCCCGGAGGTTCTTTGGTCTGGGCGACCTAATCTGGGTCATATTTCGTCTCAATCAGTCAATGTCCCCGGAGGTTCTTTGGTCTGGGCGACCTAATCTGGGTCATATTTCGTCTAAATCAGTCACTGTCCCCGGAGGTTCCTTGGTCTGGGCGACCTAATCTGGGTCATATTTCGTCTAAATCAGTCAATGTCCCCGGAGGTTCCTTGGTCTGGGCGACCTAATCTGGGTCATAATTCGTCTAAATCAGTTAATGTCCCCCTAGGTTCCTTGGTCTGGACGACCTAATCTGGGTCATATTTCGTCTAAATCAGTCAATGTCCCCGGAGGTTCTTTGGTCTGGGCGACCTAATCTGGGTCATATTTCGTCTAAATCAGTCAATGTCTCCGGAGGTTCCTTGATCTGGACGACCTAATCTGGGTCATATTTCGTCTCAATCAGTCAATGTCCCCGGAGGTTCCTTGGTCTGGGCGACCTAATCTGGGTCATATTTCGTCTAAATCAGTCAATGTCCCCGGAGGTTCTTTGGTGTGGGCGACCTAATCTGGGTCATATTTCGTCTAAATCAGTCAATGTCCCCGGAGGTTCCTTGGTCTGGGCGACCTAATCTGGGTCATATTTCGTCTAAATCAGTCAATGTCCCCGGAGGTTCTTTGGTGTGGGCGACCTAATCTGGGTCATATTTCGTCTAAATCAGTCAATGTCCCCGGAGGTTCTTTGGTCTGGGCGACCTAATCTGGGTCATATTTCGTCTAAATCAGTCAATGTCCCCGGAGGTTCCTTGGTCTGGGCGACCTAATCTGGGTCATATTTCGTCTCAATCAGTCAATGTCCCCGGAGGTTCTTTGGTCTGGGCCACCTAATCTGGGTCGTATTTCGTCTAAATCAGTCAATGTCCCCGGAGGTTCCTTGGTCTGGGCGACCTAATCTGGGTCATATTTCGTCTAAATCAGTCAATGCCCCCGGAGGTTCCCTGGTCTGGACGACCTAATCTGGGTCATATTTCGTCTAAATCAGTCAATGTCGCCGGAGGTTCCTTGGTCCGAGCGACCTAATCTGGGTCATATTTCGTCTAAATTAGTCAATGTCCCCGGAGGTTCCTTGGTCTGGGCGACCTAATCTGGGTCATATTTCGTCTAAATCAGTCAATGTCCCCGGAGGTTCCTTGGTCTGGGCGACCTAATCTGGGTCATATTTCGTCTAAATCAGTCAATGTCCCCGGAGGTTCCTTGGTCTGGACGACCTAATCTGGGTCATATTTCGTCTAAATCAGTTAATGTCCCCAGAGGTTCCTTGGTCTGGACGACCTAATCTGGGTCATATTTCGTCTAAATCAGTCAATGTCCCCGGAGGTTCCTTGGTCTGGACGACCTAATCTGAGTCATATTTCGTCTAAATCAATCAATGTCCCCGGAGGTTCCTTGGTCTGGGCGACCTAATCTGGGTCATATTTCGTCTAAATCAGTCAATGTCCCCGGAGGTTCCTTGGTCTGGGCGACCTAGTCTGGGTCATATTTCGTCTAAATCAGTCCATGTCCCCGGAGGTTCCTTGCTCTGGACGACCTAATCTGGGTCATATTTCGTCTCAATCAGTCAATGTCCCCGGAGGTTCTTTGGTCTGGGCGACCTAATCTGGGTCATATTTCGTCTAAATCAGTCAATGTCCCCAGAGGTTCTTTGGTCTGGGCGACCTAATCTGGGTCACATTTCGTCTAAATCAGTCAATGTCCCCGGAGGTTCTTTGGTCTGGGCGACCTAATCTGGGTCATATTTCGTCTAAATCAGTCAATGTCCCCGGAGGTTCCTTGGTCTGGGCGACCTAATCTGGATCATATTTCGTCTAAATCAGTCAATATCCCCGGAGGTTCCTTGGTCTGGGCGACTTAATCTGGGTCATATTTCGTCTCAATCAGTCAATGTCCCCGGAGGTTCTTGGCTCTGGGCGACATAATCTGGGTCATATTTCGTCTAAATCAGTCAATGTCCTCGGAGGTTCCTTGGTCTGGACGACCTAATCTGGGTCATATTTCGTCTAAATCAGTCAATGTCTCCGGAGGTTTCTTGGTCTGGGCGACCTAATCTGGGTCATATTTCGTCTAAAGCAGTCAATGTCTCCGAAGGTTCTTTGGTGTGGGCGACCTAATCTGGGTCATATTTCGTCTAAATCAGTCAATGTCTCCGGAGGTTTCTTGGTCTGGGCGACCTAATCTGGGTCATATTTCGTCTAAAGCAGTCAATGTCTCCGAAGGTTCTTTGGTGTGGGCGACCTAATCTGGGTCATATTTCGTCTAAATCAGTCAATGTCCCCGGAGGTTCCTTGGTCTGGGCGACCTAATCTGGGTCATATTTCGTCTAAATCAGTCAATGTCCTCGGAGGTTCCTTGGTCTGGACGACCTAATCTGGGTCATATTTCGTCTAAATCAGTCAATGTCCCGGGAAGTTCCTTGGTCTGGACGACCTAATCTGGGTCATATTTCGTCTAAATCAGTCAATGTCCCCGGAGGTTCCTTGGTCTGGGCGACCTAATCTGGGTCATATTTCGTCTAAATCAGTCAATGTCCCCGGAGGTTCTTTGGTCTGGGCGACCTAATCTGGGTCATATTTCGTCTCAATCAGTCAATGTCCCCGGAGGTTCTTTGTCTGGGCGACCTAATCTGGGTCATATTTCGTCTAAATCAGTCACTGTCCCCGGAGGTTCCTTGGTCTGGGCGACCTAATCTGGGTCATATTTCGTCTAAATCAGTCAATGTCCCCGGAGGTTCCTTGGTCTGGGCGACCTAATCTGGGTCATAATTCGTCTAAATCAGTTAATGTCCCCCTAGGTTCTTTGGTCTGGACGACCTAATCTGGGTCATATTTCGTCTAAATCAGTCAATGTCCCCGGAGGTTCTTTGGTCTGGGCGACCTAATCTGGGTCATATTTCGTCTCAATCAGTCAATGTCCCCGGAGGTTCTTTGGTCTGGGCCACCTAATCTGGGTCGTATTTCGTCTAAATCAGTCAATGACCCCGGAGGTTCCTTGGTCTGGGCGACCTAATCTGGGTCATATTTCGTCTAAATCAGTCAATGCCCCCGGAGGTTCCCTGGTCTGGACGACCTAATCTGGGTCATATTTCGTCTAAATCAGTCAATGTCGCCGGAGGTTCCTTGGTCCGAGCGACCTAATCTGGGTCATATTTCGTCTAAATTAGTCAATGTCCCCGGAGGTTCCTTGGTCTGGGCGACCTAATCTGGGTCATATTTCGTCTAAATCAGTCAATGTCCCCGGAGGTTCCTTGGTCTGGGCGACCTAATCTGGGTCATATTTCGTCTAAATCAGTCAATGTCCCCGGAGGTTCCTTGGTCTGGACGACCTAATCTGGGTCATATTTCGTCTAAATCAGTTAATGTCCCCAGAGGTTCCTTGGTCTGGACGACCTAATCTGGGTCATATTTCGTCTAAATCAGTCAATGTCCCCGGAGGTTCCTTGGTCTGGACGACCTAATCTGAGTCATATTTCGTCTAAATCAATCAATGTCCCCGGAGGTTCCTTGGTCTGGACGACCTAATCTGGGTCATATTTCGTCTTAATCAGTCAATGTCCCCGGAGGTTCCTTGGTCTGGACGACCTAATCTGGGTCATATTTCGTCTAAATCAGTCAATGTCCCCGGAGGTTCCTTGGTCTGGACGACCTAATCTGGGTCATATTTCGTCTAAATCAATCAATGTCCCCGGAGGTTCTTTGGTCTGGGCGACCTAATCTGGGTCATATTTCGTCTAAATCAGTCAATGTCCCCGGAGGTTCCTTGGTCTGGACGACCTAATCTGGGTCATATTTCTTCTAAATCAGTCAATGTCCCCGGAGGTTCCTTGGTCTGGACGACCTAATCTGGGTCATATTTCGTCTAAATCAGTCAATGTCCCGGGAAGTTCCTTGGTCTGGACGACCTAATCTGGGTCATATTTCGTCTAAATCAGTCAATGTCCCCGGAGGTTCCTTGGTCTGGGCGACCTGATCTGGGTCATATTTCGTCTAAATCAGTCAATGTCCCCGGAGGTTCTTTGGTCTGGGCGACCTAATCTGGGTCATATTTCGTCTCAATCAGTCAATGTCCCCGGAGGTCTTTGGTCTGGGCGACCTAATCTGGGTCATATTTCGTCTAAATCAGTCACTGTCCCCGGAGGTTCCTTGGTCTGGGCGACCTAATCTGGGTCATATTTCGTCTAAATCAGTCAATGTCCCCGGAGGTTCCTTGGTCTGGGCGACCTAATCTGGGTCATAATTCGTCTAAATCAGTTAATGTCCCCCTAGGTTCTTTGGTCTGGACGACCTAATCTGGGTCATATTTCGTCTAAATTAGTCAATGTCCCCGGAGGTTCTTTGGTCTGGGCGACCTAATCTGGGTCATATTTCGTCTCAATCAGTCAATGTCCCCGGAGGTTCCTTGGTCTGGGCGACTTAATCTGGGTCATATTTCGTCTCAATCAGTCAATGTCCCCGGAGGTTCTTGGCTCTGGGCGACCTAATCTGGGTCATATTTCGTCTAAATCAGTCAATGTCCTCGGAGGTTCCTTGGTCTGGACGACCTAATCTGGGTCATATTTCGTCTAAATCAGTCAATGTCTCCGGAGGTTTCTTGGTCTGGGCGACCTAATCTGGGTCATATTTCGTCTAAAGCAGTCAATGTCTCCGAAGGTTCTTTGGTGTGGGCGACCTAATCTGGGTCATATTTCGTCTAAATCAGTCAATGTCTCCGGAGGTTTCTTGGTCTGGGCGACCTAATCTGGGTCATATTTCGTCTAAAGCAGTCAATGTCTCCGAAGGTTCTTTGGTGCGGGCGACCTAATCTGGGTCATATTTCGTCTAAATCAGTCAATGTCCCCGGAGGTTCTTTGGTCTGGGCGACCTAATCTGGGTCATATTTCGTCTAAATCAGTCAATGTCCCCGGAGGTTCCTTGGTCTGGGCGACCTAATCTGGGTCATATTTCGTCTAAATCAGTCAATGTCCTCGGAGGTTCCTTGGTCTGGACGACCTAATCTGGGTCATATTTCGTCTAAATCAGTCAATGTCTCCGGAGGTTTCTTGGTCTGGGCGACCTAATCTGGGTCATATTTCGTCTAAAGCAGTCAATGTCTCCGAAGGTTCTTTGGTGTGGGCGACCTAATCTGGGTCATATTTCGTCTAAATCAGTCAATGTCTCCGGAGGTTTCTTGGTCTGGGCGACCTAATCTGGGTCATATTTCGTCTAAAGCAGTCAATGTCTCCGAAGGTTCTTTGGTGTGGGCGACCTAATCTGGGTCATATTTCGTCTAAATCAGTCAATGTCCCCGGAGGTTCTTTGGTCTGGGCGACCTAATCTGGGTCATATTTCGTCTAAATCAGTCAATGTCCCCGGAGGTTCCCTGGTCTGGGCGACCTAATCTGGGTCATATTTCGTCTAAATCAGTCAATGTCCCCGGAGGTTCCTTGGTCTGGGCGACCTAATCTGGGTCATATTTCGTCTAAATCAGTCACGGTCCCCGGAGGTTCCTGGGTCTGGACGATCTAATCTGGGTCATATTTCGTCTAAATCAGTCAATGTCCCCGGAGGTTCCTTGGTCTGGGCGACTTAATCTGGGTCATATTTCGTCTCAATCAGTCAATGCCCCCGGAGGTTCTTGGCTCTGGGCGACCTAATCTGGATCATATTTCGTCTAAATCAGTCAATGTCCCGGGAGGTTCCTTGGTCTGGACGACCTAATCTGGGTCATATTTCGTCTAAATCAGTCAATGTCCCCGGAGGTTTCTTGGTCTGGGCGACCTAATCTGGGTCATATTTCGTCTAAAGCAGTCAATGTCCCCGGAGGTTCTTTGGTGTGGGCGACCTAATCTGGGTCATATTTCGTCTAAATCAGTCAATGTCCCCGGAGGTTCTTTGGTGTGGGCGACCTAATCTGGGTCATATTTCGTCTAAATCAGTCAATGTCCCCGGAGGTTCCTTGGTCTGGGCGACCTAATCTGGGTCATATTTCTTCTAAATCAGTCAATGTCCCCGGAGGTTCCTTGGTCTGGGCGACCTAATCTGGGTCATATTTCGTCTAAATCAGTCAATGTCCCCGGAGGTTCTTTGGTCTGGGCGACCTAATCTGGGTCATATTTCGTCTAAATCAGTCAATGTCCCCGGAGGTTCTTTGGTCTGGGCGACCTAATCTGGGTCATATTTCGTCTAAATCAGTCAATGTCAACGGAGGTTCCTTGGTCTGGGCGACCTAATCTGGGTCATATTTCGTCTAAATCAGTCAATGTCCCCGGAGGTTCTTTGGTCTGGGCGACCTAATCTGGGTCGTATTTCGTCTAAATCAGTCAATGACCCCGGAGGTTCCTTGGTCTGGGCGACCTAATCTGGGTCATATTTCGTCTAAATCAGTCAATGCCCCCGGAGGTTCCCTGGTCTGGACGACCTAATCTGGGTCATATTTCGTCTAAATCAGTCAATGTCGCCGGAGGTTCCTTGGTCCGAGCGACCTAATCTGGGTCATATTTCGTCTAAATTAGTCAATGTCCCCGGAGGTTCCTTGGTCTGGGCGACCTAATCTGGGTCATATTTCGTCTAAATCAGTCAATGTCCCCGGAGGTTCCTTGGTCTGGGCGACCTAATCTGGGTCATATTTCGTCTAAATCAGTCAATGTCCCCGGAGGTTCCTTGGTCTGGACGACCTAATCTGGGTCATATTTCGTCTAAATCAGTTAATGTCCCCAGAGGTTCCTTGGTCTGGACGACCTAATCTGGGTCATATTTCGTCTAAATCAGTCAATGTCCCCGGAGGTTCCTTGGTCTGGACGACCTAATCTGAGTCATATTTCGTCTAAATCAATCAATGTCCCCGGAGGTTCCTTGGTCTGGACGACCTAATCTGGGTCATATTTCGTCTTAATCAGTCAATGTCCCCGGAGGTTCCTTGGTCTGGACGACCTAATCTGGGTCATATTTCGTCTAAATCAGTCAATGTCCCCGGAGGTTCCTTGGTCTGGACGACCTAATCTGGGTCATATTTCGTCTAAATCAATCAATGTCCCCGGAGGTTCTTTGGTCTGGGCGACCTAATCTGGGTCATATTTCGTCTAAATCAGTCAATGTCCCCGGAGGTTCCTTGGTCTGGACGACCTAATCTGGGTCATATTTCTTCTAAATCAGTCAATGTCCCCGGAGGTTCCTTGGTCTGGACGACCTAATCTGGGTCATATTTCGTCTAAATCAGTCAATGTCCCGGGAAGTTCCTTGGTCTGGACGACCTAATCTGGGTCATATTTCGTCTAAATCAGTCAATGTCCCCGGAGGTTCCTTGGTCTGGGCGACCTAATCTGGGTCATATTTCGTCTAAATCAGTCAATGTCCCCGGAGGTTCTTTGGTCTGGGCGACCTAATCTGGGTCATATTTCGTCTCAATCAGTCAATGTCCCCGGAGGTCTTTGGTCTGGGCGACCTAATCTGGGTCATATTTCGTCTAAATCAGTCACTGTCCCCGGAGGTTCCTTGGTCTGGGCGACCTAATCTGGGTCATATTTCGTCTAAATCAGTCAATGTCCCCGGAGGTTCCTTGGTCTGGGCGACCTAATCTGGGTCATAATTCGTCTAAATCAGTTAATGTCCCCCTAGGTTCTTTGGTCTGGACGACCTAATCTGGGTCATATTTCGTCTAAATTAGTCAATGTCCCCGGAGGTTCTTTGGTCTGGGCGACCTAATCTGGGTCATATTTCGTCTCAATCAGTCAATGTCCCCGGAGGTTCCTTGGTCTGGGCGACTTAATCTGGGTCATATTTCGTCTCAATCAGTCAATGTCCCCGGAGGTTCTTGGCTCTGGGCGACCTAATCTGGGTCATATTTCGTCTAAATCAGTCAATGTCCTCGGAGGTTCCTTGGTCTGGACGACCTAATCTGGGTCATATTTCGTCTAAATCAGTCAATGTCTCCGGAGGTTTCTTGGTCTGGGCGACCTAATCTGGGTCATATTTCGTCTAAAGCAGTCAATGTCTCCGAAGGTTCTTTGGTGTGGGCGACCTAATCTGGGTCATATTTCGTCTAAATCAGTCAATGTCTCCGGAGGTTTCTTGGTCTGGGCGACCTAATCTGGGTCATATTTCGTCTAAAGCAGTCAATGTCTCCGAAGGTTCTTTGGTGCGGGCGACCTAATCTGGGTCATATTTCGTCTAAATCAGTCAATGTCCCCGGAGGTTCTTTGGTCTGGGCGACCTAATCTGGGTCATATTTCGTCTAAATCAGTCAATGTCCCCGGAGGTTCCTTGGTCTGGGCGACCTAATCTGGGTCATATTTCGTCTAAATCAGTCAATGTCCTCGGAGGTTCCTTGGTCTGGACGACCTAATCTGGGTCATATTTCGTCTAAATCAGTCAATGTCTCCGGAGGTTTCTTGGTCTGGGCGACCTAATCTGGGTCATATTTCGTCTAAAGCAGTCAATGTCTCCGAAGGTTCTTTGGTGTGGGCGACCTAATCTGGGTCATATTTCGTCTAAATCAGTCAATGTCTCCGGAGGTTTCTTGGTCTGGGCGACCTAATCTGGGTCATATTTCGTCTAAAGCAGTCAATGTCTCCGAAGGTTCTTTGGTGTGGGCGACCTAATCTGGGTCATATTTCGTCTAAATCAGTCAATGTCCCCGGAGGTTCTTTGGTCTGGGCGACCTAATCTGGGTCATATTTCGTCTAAATCAGTCAATGTCCCCGGAGGTTCCCTGGTCTGGGCGACCTAATCTGGGTCATATTTCGTCTAAATCAGTCAATGTCCCCGGAGGTTCCTTGGTCTGGGCGACCTAATCTGGGTCATATTTCGTCTAAATCAGTCACGGTCCCCGGAGGTTCCTGGGTCTGGACGATCTAATCTGGGTCATATTTCGTCTAAATCAGTCAATGTCCCCGGAGGTTCCTTGGTCTGGGCGACTTAATCTGGGTCATATTTCGTCTCAATCAGTCAATGCCCCCGGAGGTTCTTGGCTCTGGGCGACCTAATCTGGATCATATTTCGTCTAAATCAGTCAATGTCCCGGGAGGTTCCTTGGTCTGGACGACCTAATCTGGGTCATATTTCGTCTAAATCAGTCAATGTCCCCGGAGGTTTCTTGGTCTGGGCGACCTAATCTGGGTCATATTTCGTCTAAAGCAGTCAATGTCCCCGGAGGTTCTTTGGTGTGGGCGACCTAATCTGGGTCATATTTCGTCTAAATCAGTCAATGTCCCCGGAGGTTCTTTGGTGTGGGCGACCTAATCTGGGTCATATTTCGTCTAAATCAGTCAATGTCCCCGGAGGTTCCTTGGTCTGGGCGACCTAATCTGGGTCATATTTCTTCTAAATCAGTCAATGTCCCCGGAGGTTCCTTGGTCTGGGCGACCTAATCTGGGTCATATTTCGTCTAAATCAGTCAATGTCCCCGGAGGTTCTTTGGTCTGGGCGACCTAATCTGGGTCATATTTCGTCTAAATCAGTCAATGTCCCCGGAGGTTCTTTGGTCTGGGCGACCTAATCTGGGTCATATTTCGTCTAAATCAGTCAATGTCAACGGAGGTTCCTTGGTCTGGGCGACCTAATCTGGGTCATATTTCGTCTAAATCAGTCAATGTCCCCGGAGGTTCTTTGGTCTGGGCGACCTAATCTGGGTCATATTTCTTCTAAATCAGTCAATGTCCCCGGAGGTTTCTTGGTCTGGGCGACCTAATCTGGGTCATATTTCGTCTAAATCAGTCAATGTCCCCGGAGGTTCCTTGGTCTGGGCGACCTAATCTGGGTCATATTTTGTCTAAATCAGTCAATGTCCCCGGAGGTTTCTTGGTCTGGGCGACCTAATCTGGGTCATATTTCGTCTAAAGCAGTCAATGTCCCCGGAGGTTCTTTGGTGTGGGCGACCTAATCTGGGTCATATTTCGTCTAAATCAGTCAATGTCCCCGGAGGTTCCTTGGTCTGGGCGACCTAATCTGGGTCATATTTCGTCTAAATCAGTCAATGTCCCCGGAGGTTCCTTGGTCTGGGCGACCTAATCTGGGTCATATTTCGTCTAAATCAGTCAATGTCCCCGGAGGTTCTTTGGTGTGGGCGACCTAATCTGGGTCATATTTCGTCTAAATCAGTCAATGTCCCCGGAGGTTCCTTGGTCTGGGCGACCTAATCTGGGTCATATTTCGTCTAAATCAGTCAATGTCCCCGGAGGTTCTTTGGTGTGGGCGACCTAATCTGGGTCATATTTCGTCTAAATCAGTCAATGTCCCCGGAGGTTCTTTGGTCTGGGCGACCTAATCTGGGTCATATTTCGTCTAAATCAGTCAATGTCCCCGGAGGTTCCTTGGTCTGGGCGACCTAATCTGGGTCATATTTCGTCTAAATCAGTCAATGTCCCCGGAGGTTCTTTGGTGTGGGCGACCTAATCTGGGTCATATTTCGTCTAAAGCAGTCAATGTCCCCGGAGGTTCTTTGGTGTGGGCGACCTAATCTGGGTCATATTTCGTCTAAATCAGTCAATGTCCCCGGAGGTTCCTTGGTCTGGGCGACCTAATCTGGGTCATATTTCGTCTAAATCAGTCAATGTCCCCGGAGGTTCTTTGGTGTGGGCGACCTAATCTGGGTCATATTTCGTCTAAAGCAGTCAATGTCCCCGGAGGTTCTTTGGTGTGGGCGACCTAATCTGGGTCATATTTCGTCTAAATCAGTCAATGTCCCCGGAGGTTCTTTGGTCTGGGCGACCTAATCTGGGTCATATTTCGTCTAAATCAGTCAATGTCCCCGGAGGTTCTTTGGTGTGGGCGACCTAATCTGGGTCATATTTCGTCTAAATCAGTCAATGTCCCCGGAGGTTCCTTGGTCTGGGCGACCTAATCTGGGTCATATTTCGTCTAAATCAGTCAATGTCCCCGGAGGTTCTTTGGTGTGGGCGACCTAATCTGGGTCATATTTCGTCTAAATCAGTCAATGTCCCCGGAGGTTCTTTGGTCTGGGCGACCTAATCTGGGTCATATTTCGTCTAAATCAGTCAATGTCCCCGGAGGTTCCTTGGTCTGGGCGACCTAATCTGGGTCATATTTTGTCTAAATCAGTCAATGTCCCCGGAGGTTTCTTGGTCTGGGCGACCTAATCTGGGTCATATTTCGTCTAAAGCAGTCAATGTCCCCGGAGGTTCTTTGGTGTGGGCGACCTAATCTGGGTCATATTTCGTCTAAATCAGTCAATGTCCCCGGAGGTTCCTTGGTCTGGGCGACCTAATCTGGGTCATATTTCGTCTAAATCAGTCAATGTCCCCGGAGGTTCTTTGGTCTGGGCGACCTAATCTGGGTCATATTTCGTCTAAATCAGTCAATGTCCCCGGAGGTTCCTTGGTCTGGACGACCTAATCTGGGTCATATTTCGTCTAAATCAGTCAATGTCCCCGGAGGTTCCTTGGTCTGGGCGACCTAATCTGGGTCATATTTCGTCTAAATCAGTCAATGTCTCCGAAGGTTCTTTGGTGCGGGCGACCTAATCTGGGTCATATTTCGTCTAAATCAGTCAATGTCCCCGGAGGTTCTTTGGTCTGGGCGACCTAATCTGGGTCATATTTCGTCTAAATCAGTCAATGTCCCCGGAGGTTCCTTGGTCTGGACGACCTAATCTGGGTCATATTTTTTCTAAATCAGTCAATGTCCCCGGAGGTTCCTTGGCTTAAATTTAGTACAAAACCGGCCTAGGGCAACATTCCTTCTTTGATTCGTTAATTTCACCACTCGTTGCCCAAAACAGAAATAGTTTTGAGGTCGCTTGCATTTCTCCGTTTTACATAAAGATGGAGATAAGATGGACCTTGGATCTATTTCTATAGATTGAAGCAAGGTGGTCATGTGTCGTGGTTTAGGTTTTGTTTTCTAGATGTATCTAACCTTTGTTGCCATAATGGAACGTGTGGGATGATGTGGCGTTCTTGTATACCACGTCATCAAAAGTTGGGCATTGGTGCCGTATATTGCCCTATAACGGGAATCTCTGCACACTTATTATACGAGATTCATACTTATATTATCAAGTTTAATTTTTTTGTTGAAAATGATGATATAGGTGGAAAAGTGCTATATGAATACTTTAAACCGCCGTCGCCTTGTAGAGCATTGTGGGTTATAAGCGTCAGGACGACCTGAATCTTTAATGGCTTGTGGCCTATTTCACGTACGTAGTAAATTTAGCCGGCTACGGCGCTTAGTTGGTTAAAATCGTCCATCATTTACATGGTAACTTTAGCTGACTAAGCCCCGTAGTCAGCTAAATTGTCGCGCTTGACGATTATCTTTTGTCTGAGCACATGGCTTGTAGTGTAGCTTACGGATGAGAATCCTAAACAAATGGGGTTTATAGAGGAAGATAATGCACAGAAGTTGTTCATTCGAAAAGAACACAGGTGGAGCAAGTAACTTCGCGGTGTCTCACTTATATATGGCATGCCCTTGTACTGTGGGAAATACTTAAGGAGCGCAATATTGTTAAATATTTCGTATTTCGAGGGCTTAGATTATCTAGATATAGCTCGAAGCAGGCCACTTAACCACTTGAGATTAATTGGTGACGTGACTTAAAAAATAATTCTTTCATAAAAGATATATCTTCACTTTAAATTGTAGAGATATCATTGATCGTTTTTAACTGGAGGATTGCGTATGAATACTATATTATGCATTTTTTGTTTGGACGATCTAACTTAGTCGGAGGAAGAGATTACTAGATATTGGCCCAATGCTGAATGGCCTTGGAGTGTTTGTAATTATTTGTTTAATAGGGGTTTATTTTCAGAGAATGCCTTTTCGTGCGTGATCTGATAACGATGTTATTGTGCAATTACCATTTTTAATGTCCTTTCTCTTGGTCTTTGTAGAACAGATCAAGCGAGAAATTGCCAACATTGTTCCTAGCTTCGCTATGCGTATCGCGACTGCCGATAAGATACAGCTGAGTATACCTATGTTGCCGGGTAAGTGATGACCATAGTAATTCTATGACAGCAGGACGCGTATGAATCTGAAATTTATCAGTTTAACCAAACGATATAAACTTGTCAGTATTGATGCAAATTCCCCACGACATATATTAAGTGATCGGTTGTTTCTATTATACTAGCCGCACCGTTCGCGGGACGTCTAGCGCTGTTCCTGCATGTAGTCCGCTTAACTGTAAAATTGGATTCTGCGGTAACTGGTGTCTAGCGCTGTTCCTGCATGTAGTCCGCTTAACTGTAAAATTGGATAGTGCGGTAACTGGTGTCTAGCGCTGTTTCTGCATGTAGTCCGCTTAACTGTAAAATTGGATAGTGCGGTAACTGGTGTCTAGCGCTGTTCCTGCATGTAGTCCGCTTAACTGTAAAATTGGATTCTCTGGTAACTGGTGTCTAGCGCTGTTTCTGCATGTAGTCCGCTTAACTGTAAAATTGGATTCTCTGGTAACTGGTGTCTAGCGCTGTTTCTGCATGTAGTCCGCTTAACTGTAAAATTGGATTCTGTGGTAACTAGTGCCTAGCGCTGTTTCTGCATGTAGTCCGCTTAACTGTAAAATTGGATTCTCTGGTAACTGGTGTCTAGCGCTGTTTCTGCATGTAGTCCGCTTAACTGTAAAATTGGATTCTGCGATAACTGGTGTCTAGCACTGTTTCTGCATGTAGTCCGCTTAACTGTAAAATTGGATAGTGCGGTAACTGGTGTCTAGCACTGTTTCTGCATGTAGTCCGCTTAACTGTAAAATTGGATACTGCGGTAGCCGATGTCTAGCGCTGTTTCTGCATGTAGTCCGCTTAACTGTAAAATTGGAATCTGCGGTAACGGTTGTCTAGCGCTGTTTCTGTGTGTAGTCTGCTTAACTGTGAAATTAGATACTGCGGTAACTGGTGTCTAGCACTGTTTTTGCATGTAGTCCGCTTAACTGTCAATTGGATTCTGCGGTTAGGGTGTCTAGCACCGTTTCTACATGCAATCCGCTTAACTGTAAAATTGGATAGTGCGGTAACTGATATCTAGCGTTGTTTCCGCATGATGTCCGCCTAGCTGTAAAGTGGGATACTGCGGCAATTGGAAGAATTAAAGTCTTTCGGGTGGGGCATCAAATGCTAAGCGCTCGGTGTCTGATGAGACTCCAATCCCATAAATCAATAGGTGGCTTGTTCGAAAAACAGTCTGGACGATTAAATCTGGAGCATATTTAATTTAAATCGTTATTTGTCCTCGGAGGTTTCTTGACCTAATTTAGTTCTCGTGGGCGGAAAGCAGGCACAAAACGACGATCATTGCATTCGCTATTGTTCGTGATCCTGCTCAATTATAGGTGTACACACCAGGTTCTTTATAACCACCTTGTTCCATAGACTTGTATATATATACGCCGGAGCATCTGACAACCCGAAGCTTATTGAGAAGGCTCTAAACATTCTCTTGTTTTCATATTCGCAGAAAAATCGAATGGCTCTATGATGGAAAACGTGATTCAAGAATTAATTAAGAGTTTCTATCAGGATAATGTTACCGAGCTGTATGATCAGTAAGTATTTATTTTGTGGATACAAACTGAATAAAATAAACTTATTTGAGTCGGCGATGACGTAATTTGATTATGTATCGCTGTTGGCGTGATTGAAGATATGTACATAAATATTTAATTGAATTTTGTATTGCATTGTTCATATCAGTACAATATAGCTAAGGCGTTGGTGATTTGTTTCAATACTGGAACACTTGAAACAAATCAACACAATTTAAGAAGTTATCTCTGTCAGCTGATTTAATTTTCTAGCGTGGATTATTATAATAAAATGATTATTACCGCGGTGCAAATTACAAAGCGACAAATGTTCTTTTCCTTATAACAGGTTACGGCCGTCTCTGGATTTTGGGAATCCAAATAACGCTATTCAACAAGTAATACGCGAGCTATTTAATGACCGGACCGCCACGATGTCTAGTCTGGCACTCTTTCTGTGTATCTCCACCAAGGTTGCCATTAAGGTAAGTCACTTACAGTCTCAAAACAAAGCTGCACATCGACATGCGACAAACAGCTAACGACTAATGGTGGGCATGAGACAAACAGCTAACGACTAATGGTGGGCATGAGACAAACAGCTAACGATTAACGGTGGACATGAGACAAACAACTAACAACTAACGGTGGACATGAGACAAACAACTAACGACTAACGGTGGACATGAGAAAGAGGCTAACGACTAACGGTGAACATCAGACAAACAATCTAACAACTAACGGTGGACATCAGACAAACAGCTAACAACTAACGGTGGACATCAGACAAACAACTTACGACTAACGGTGGTTGTGAGAAAGAGGCTAACGATTAACGGTGAACATCAGACAAACAACTAACGACTAACAGTGGACATCAGACAAACAACTAACGACTAACAGTGGACATCAGACAAACAACTAACGACTAACGGTGAACATCAGACAAACAACTAACGACTAACGGTGAACATCAGACAAATAACTAACGACTAACGGTGAACATCAAGCAAACAACTAACGACTAGCGGTAGACATTAGACAAACAGCTAACGACTAACGGTGATCATGAGACAAACAGCTAACGACTAACGGTGGACATGAGACAAACAGCTAACGACTAACGGTGGACATGAGGCAAACAACCAATGACTACTGCGGGGCATCACAGAACTCTGTCGCGTCACTGATACTGATAGCAAACCATCGCGAAGCGCAAAACTGATGACGTTTACCACTAAGTACAAAACTTGTTGTTGATTGATATCACGGACAAGGATAAATACTATTTGGCAGTCTTGCATGCGTGGTATAAATAAGATTTTTTTTTGACCATTCCAGGACTGATTCTTATTTGTATTTTGACCTCTAGTTTAGTCGGGAAAGAGCTCGATAAGTAACTTTAAAGAGTGATTTATGTTTGTTTGAGTTGAATATCATTGTCTTAGCATAACACTATTGCCAGATTCCTTTGAAGTTACTTCGTTTTTACTTTTGTTTGAAATGGATAAATGCTTTTGCTCAATGCGTATTGTAGGGGAACCGCAGTGTTACATATAGTTAGCGTGTCTGGTAGTTTAGATAAGACACCTGCTGCGAGAGAAGGCCAGTGCTCGGATCGGGGTGGGGTGGGGTGGGGGTGACCGCCGTATGTGGGTGGCCAGTGTGGTTCCCGAGCGCAGGAACGGTGGGCGTCCGCCAGGTGGGGCGGCACATCTAACTAGAAGTGGTCAGGGTCTCCCCAAGGGAGGGGGGGGGCTCGATCTGCCAGGGGGGTATGGCGGGCCCTGTGAAGGTTAATTGTAGCGGGATGTGGCCAGTATGTGTACTCCCGAGGGAGGTGGGGGGGGGGAGGAATTCTGATGGTGCCGGGATGTCCCATGTGGACTCACGAAAAGGATAAGACAGAGATAGGGGAGAACAGTAACGGTCCTGAGAGCCACACAGATTTATCACAAAAAGGAAAATGCGATCCTGAAATGAAATGCGTCGTTCCGTCTCTAGGTTACGATTTTTTCATGAGTGCAAACGCCCATGACTGGTGTGAGAAGATGTCACCTCACAGGATCTTTCACTTCAGATATCAATGGTGCTAAAATATATTGTACTTACATAACTTTGACACGCAAAACAATTGCTGCCGTAGGTCTTCGCAGAGGCACCAAGAGATGTAGTTAATCTCCTCAAGTATGTGACCGACGGTCTCTGCCAGCTGTTTGCGTTCTGGTTAAATCAAGCCGGAGGATGGGTAAGTGTGCCACTTTCTAAAGGTAGACCCTCCCTTGCTGCCGTCCTTTCTCCTTCACAGTCTCACTCTCTGCCTCTCGTCCTTTCTCTTCCTCAGTCTCTCTCTCTCCCATCATTGATACACCGAAGGACGGGGTTTCTCTCGTCAAGTCTGTGACTGACGGCCTCTGCCAGCTTTTCGCGTTCTGGTTAAATCAAGCCCTTTCTCCTTCTCAGTTTCTCTCTCTCTCTGTCTTTGTCTTTGTCTCACGCAGACCAACTGGTCGTGCGTTCGCGCCCTGGTAACTGCATTTGGAGCATATTTCATCCCAAGTCATTTCATTGTCTCTGTGATTGTTATCTGACCCAATGTACCGTTCGTGAATAGCCACAAGCTGTCCTGAAGCGCCAACACGTTATTCCCCTCCCTCTCGCATACTCTTTTCCTTTTATTGGTGTCATTCCATTTGCAATATATGTAGTTCTTGTACTATTCTTGTTCACATTCTTTATGTGTCAGTTTGTTTGGCTATCATATCATACTTCTGTCTGCAGCCGGCCTTCCTGAAGGACGCTGCCTCTGGGATAGGCGATTGCGTGAAAAGTATCAAGTGGAAGCGGTTTCTCGGCAGCACGAAGAAGCAAGGCTCTATAATTCTGGGTCCATCGAGCCCAGCGAGCGATGAGCCCATACGACGTCTCTGTGGCCTCCTCAAAAACCGCCTGTCCATGAACGTTGTAACGGCTTCAGAGATCTCCGATATGGTTACGCTTTTTGACCCAGACGCCCAACAGCTGACGACCGCCTTCATCAGGAGTTCTCTTTGTGCGGTTGTCGTGGTAACCACTCGCGAACCACGTGGCAGGAGCAAGGAGACGGGTTGGTTGGTCGACCTCGTCGGTTCCCTGAAAGCTGCCGATGAAACCAAACGTGTCATACCAATTGGTCTCTTCGGTGCCAGGAAAGAAGATTTTATACCATCTGTGAGGTCGCTCAAGGTCATTGATGTCTTCCCTGATAACAAAAAATGGCAGCTTGAGGACAATATCAGCACCGCGGCGAATAAGATAAAGGCAGAGTACGACTGTATCATGCAGACGATCATCAACTCAGAACTGCATGGTAAGTGGCCGCCCGCAATGTCACTCAACTGAAGATCATTTCACTAAAGTTCCAAAGATTGTTTATAAGTGAAATGTAAAGCTTGTGTAAAACTGTTTGAACAGCTTTTGACAAATTTGTCTTTCTTTACTGTTCATAAGCTTTAAGCGTTAAACATGACAAGAATTAGTCCCACATCTCCACATATAAGTAATAATACATAATTGAACTAAAAGCTAAAGACTTCATTGTTTCATTCCCATGAGATCACGTACGTCAAATATGAATTCACTCAGGCATATTATTTAGGTTCCACATAGTGATGATGCTTTCCATTTGTCTTTGGATTCTGGCAGGAGGCAGAGAGCTGGTCATCGAGCTACGACTGCACGTCAAGT
This sequence comes from Arenicola marina, assembly GCA_964019135.1. Lineage (NCBI taxonomy): Eukaryota > Metazoa > Annelida > Polychaeta > Arenicolidae > Arenicola > Arenicola marina. Next base: position 17,878,370 of record OZ025256.1, on the reverse strand, counting down.
TCCAGAACGAGGCCAACATGGCGGAGGGTCTGAAGAAAGCGCACGACATACAAATTTGTTCGATCATTAAAAGTAATCTGGCGGAGGCGCACTCAGACCTGAGGAAGTTTCTATCGGGCGGGTTTGAGATTTGCGTCATCTGGGTCCCGGGGAAAGAGGTGGAGGACCCCATGATCGTGGAAGTCATTCCTTATAACCGGACAGTCCCGCAGAAGATCCTGGACGGTATCGCTAACGATAACCTTGGGAAGATCTTCAGAGACAAGGTCGTATATCCGGACGAGACGCCAGAATGGTCGATGGAGGTGACGGTGGACGAAGGACGGATGACGAGTGTCCGGGAAAAGCTGGAACGGCAGGCTCAGATGTTGGATGATGATGATGATGATGATGATGACGATGATGAGAGTGATAGAATGAACACCTCGTCTTCATCCTTTATGAGATCCGGGGAGGGTCCTGTATCGGGGAAGGCTACTGATGAGTCACGCGAGGTGAGGCGCCGAGGAGTCCACGAGTCCAGCGCCACACCAGAGGAATCTCCGTCAGGTGGCGCTGTCCGCAGCTCCGGCCGGCGCTTTTTTAACCCGGAAACCGGGAACATCATTGTGAAAAGGAGCGCTGTGACAAATGCCGCGAGGGCGCGTATCGTAGGCGACGTGCTCCAGCGCATTATCCAAGGAGACGAATACAACGAGTACGACCTTCTGACCCACTTGGAGATGTACCAAGGCGACGTCGCCATGGACAAAGTCAGGGATGGCGAGGGCCTCAACGTGTTGCACATGGCGGTGTTCACGCAGACCCTGGGCAACCTCCATAGAGTCTTCTACGCGAACCTGTGGGGCAGCCTCAGACAACAGGTCGTGCAACCCGGGCGACGATTCGCCAATCTCACGCCCAGAGGCCTAGCCGTGAGGCTGATGTTTACGTCCAAGGGACCCCGTGTGGCCGAGGAGTTTGATTACTTGGAGACCAGATTCTTCTCGATGAGTGACCTGAGCAAGGCGTGCCTGGCCGGCAAGAAGCAGTTCGTGGAACGGTTCTTACAGCGCGATTCAAGCGGCGTGAACGTTGGAGACAGCAGCGGCAGCACCCCGCTGTTCTACGCCTCAGCCGGGGGTCACGTGGATCTGATGGAGCTCCTGATGAAGCACAGAGCCGACGCGACGGTGTTCAATGAGAGGCGGGAGACGTGTCTGGACGTGGCCGCCGGCCTGGGCCGCGCGAAGGCCGTCGGCTTCTTGCTGCGCCTCGGCACCTCAGACACCAGCGCCGTCGACAACGCCAAGATGCGCCCAGTAGAGTACGCAGCTGTGAACGGGGACCTGACCACGCTGAATGCATTTAAGAACTACGGGGAGCCGCTGGATGATAAGCTGGTCAGTCTGGCGACCAAGCGCCAGCGCATGGCCATGGTGCGCTACCTGGTGGAGGAGTGTCACCTTGGAGTGGAGGGCCTGGACGCCAATATGCGCACGCCGATCCACAACGCCGCCATTCAAGGTCACGTGGAGCTGTTACAATTCCTGGTGACACAAGGCGCCAACCTCAGCCACAGGGACAAGATGGGGAAGAACCTCCTGCACCATCTCGCCGAGCACTACAAGGACGACATAAAGCACCGTCAAGCTGACAACTACGTCATCCACTTGCTGAAGGAGCGCGGGGTGTTTAGCAACATGGTCAAAGCCCACGACAAGTTTGGCGGCAAAGAGTTGATGCTGGTCCGTGTTCTCGACAAGGGGCGACGGGGCGTCCGCTATTTGGAGGTCAGGCGCCATTATTGGGCGCAATTTAAGAAGCAAATGGTCAACGATTTCATCGACGTTCCCGAGTTCTTCTCCTTCTGTCAACCAGGCTTCGGCATGAATCCCGGCCAAGATGTCTTGGATGAGATCGACAAGCTGGTCAACGACTGTCTGTCCGAAGACTCGAAGGACTGCACCCCGCTACACCTGGCCGTGTCCAGGGACCACACGTCCCTGGTGAAGGAGTTCATAGCGCTCGGCGCCGACGTGAACGCCAAGGACCACTTCGGCCTCACCCCGCTCCACCTGGTGGCCGTGACAGGCAACATGGAGATGGCCAAGCTACTGGAAGAGAAAGGAGCCTCGTTTACCGCCAAAGAGGTCGACGGTAAGACGGCTAAAGACCTCGCCGAAGACATCAAGCAAGGGGAAGTCCTCAACTTCCTTCGGGACCAAGAACTGTTCGCAATTGTGAAGGTATGATGTTTCTTCTAATTGAAGCGTGCAAACGTTAACTAAAAATTACATAACAAATTATTCTGTTTCAAAGCATGTTGTTTCAGTTCGACAAGTTGGCTCCAGCTTCAACTGATTCGTTTAGGTTTCCTTCTGCGAAATTTTTTCCTTGATCGTGAGGACTGATTTTTAACAACTTGTTTCAGTACGACTAGCTGCAATCGATTCATCCAGAATTATTATAACATAATTTCGTTGATCGTTGTTACTGTTTGATCACGAGTTGTTGCATTTCCGATCATCTCCAGTTTTAATTAATTCATCTAGTTTTTCTTTTGCGGAATTAACTTGATCGCAAGGACTATTTTGTAACAAGTTCTTGCAGCGCATGTGATCTCTAGCTGCCATTAATTCATCCAGTTTTTCTTCTGCAGAATTGTGTGCACCAATTTGAAGAGACCCTCACCAAATTGGATAAGAATACTCTCGAGGAAAAGAGAGATATCAAAGCTTATATCGCCGGATTGTGTAAGTGATACGACTGAACGTGAGAAATGGCATTGAATGTTTACGGTCTGTGAAATATTCTCCTAGTTTAATTATTGTGCCTAATCGCAGCACAAGTCTCCCATATCCAGTATCGGCCTTCAGGCGAGAATAGGAGATGGGTGAAGTGGAAAACCCATTGCGCACGAGCAGCCGTGCATTTGTTCTCACTAATTGAACGGAGGGTTGTTCCCGAAGACATCGCTCTTTTCTACCTTAATTAGCCCCTACCTTTGTAGCGATATGATCTACAGAGGTTACAGCATCACACTTATATATATTCTATAAGTTGCCTGTGTCCTTCTGTTTCAGTGCGCAACACCCAAATTGACATCAACAATAGCCTCGTTGTGCTGGGTCCCGGCCCCATCATGGAGGCGAGTGCCCCGGGACATGTTTGACGACCAGCCGGAGACCAGGGGAGGGGAGGATGAGGGGGCACTCGTAGTGTCTCTTCGGGACCTCTCGGACGCTGGGCCTTTCGGGTAACCTCTCTGGGATACCGGCCATCGTACAGGAGTTCGGGGCTTCGTTTGTCCTTCTCAACCTGACAATAACGCGCCTATAGATATATATTGTACGTTTGTGCCACCAGCATGGAAATATATGATAAATAATGTACATTTGGGCTGATAACAACTTGGCTAGACTGCCAACTAGATCGTGCGAGCCTCCTTGTGTCCAGTGTCGTACGGGAATTTAAGTACTTATATTTATTAACTTGTGACAGTGTTCTCAACTTCGACCATCTCAACATAAAATTTATTAATCTAAATTCAGAATTGGGCTACGCACTTGGTACTGTATAGTGTAATAGTTTGTAACTTCGACCATCTCAACATAAAATTTATAAATCTAAATTCAGAATTGGGCTACGCATTTGGTACTGTATAGTGTAATAGTTTGTAACTTCGACCATCTCAACATAAAATTTATAAATCTAAATTCAGAATTGGGCTACGCACTTGGTACTGTATAGTGTAATAGTTTGTAACTGTACGATCTTTCGGCTGAATCAAAGATATTGAAACAAATTAAGTACTTAACCAAATGAATAAATACCGTTATATATAAGTATATGACACATGTACATAAATATTATTTTTATCGATTTGGACAGTGATACTATTTTTTAAATGTACTACCGGTATGAACAATTTTTATCGTACTTGGTGCCTGAAGAGACAGCTGCTTTATAAACAAGATAGTGTTCTTGTGTGTAGTGTACATATTGTTGCTTGTCTGATTTAATTATGGACGTGCTGCATGGTTTAATAGTATGTAACTGCATGATGTTCAGACTAAAAAAAACGGTATTCAAGATACATTTAGACAATACCAAAACAATCGATCGTGGTTGTGAAACTAGGTTCCTAAAGTTGTCACAATTGTAACAAAACCATCACTTTCATAGTTTAAATGATATAGAATAGTATGTTCAATTGTGTAGTTTACCATACGTTATGAATTGTGACCTTTTCTGCCATTGTAGGATACTATTTACATTTTTTCATATAATATATATTAATAAGATCATATGTTTGGTTGGCAAGGTTTTCAGCAAAAGTGTGGCATTTAGATTAACTTTGTATATTTTTTTAGTTTTTGCAAAAGTGTGGCATTTAGATTAACTTTGTATATTTTTTTAGTTTTTGCAATAATGTATCCCAATAAATTCCTACTTATCAAATTGTAACTTACCAGGTTGAGACTATTGCATGAACATCTTTTATTATTGTCTGTTTGTTAAGCGTTTTTGGGACTCCCGCTTTTGAGACTAGCAAAAAAGTATTTATTAAAACTTTATTAACACCAACAATATCGTTTGGTATAAGAAACTGTGTTTATTCATACGTATTTTTGAACATATATCTCGATGTTTTCTCGATGTCATATGCTTCTGGATGTTGTATACTTAATTATAAGAATTCTGCCACTGTCACGCGGCCATGGCTGAACGTTGATCGATATATCTATCACGCCATTTTGTTATAAAATAAAGTAATAAATAGCAAATAATAATATAATAAATGCTGATGATTATTATGCTGTGTTAAGTTCTTATTCATATTCAGAAAAACGTGGAATTATGTATACAACTTTCTATTTGGGCAGCTGAAAACTAACTAATTCGCATGATCAATTTATTAGCTAAGGCGTAACTGAAATCTAACTAGCTTTTAACTTTCAACTGAAGTTATACAGTTGAAATTCGTATCTTTTTTCGTACGGGGAATCAGCTAAAGCCGACAAAATAGTTTGAAACAGGCAATTTGTACTTGTCTGGCAAGTAAACACCTGTTCTGTCGGACAAGTACAGAGAAGTGTTATCCGACGGGTAAAATTACTTGTCCCGGACAAGCGGACACTCGTTAACGCCGAGCCATGGTCCGTGGGGGGGGGGGACGTACATTACTACAGTGGTGGGGGTGTGCCGCCCATGCCATAGACATTTGGAGAGTGAGAAAAGTGCGCGATTTTGTGGTCGTTGAGAGAAAATTTGTTAGTTAAAAATAAAAAGGCATCTATAACAGATGTGCCAGTTGGCGGCCGGCTGTGAAAGCAGGCCACCGCCACGAGGAAATGAGAACAACTGAGGTGGCGGTCAAGAGGTTTATTGACCTGTATGGTGAATAAATACAGATAGAACATAAACAACTGAATGATCAGCCGTTGACGGTCTGCCCACGGCTACGAATAGAGAGGAAGTGAAGTAAGGTAGGCTTTCAAACCCGCGTCACATGCCACTTCTCTCTGATGACCAATGAGGGATGAATATTATGTGACTGACCAATGAGATGTGGTTATAGCGGGTAGTCATGACTACATGATAACCATTATGGAGTCACCTAGTGAGAGAATGAAACTATGGAAATCCAATGAACTAATGTTATATTGTTATAATGCTATGGAAGACCACTCAAATAATAATCCTGCTACACAGACAATGACAGAAATTTGCGGTTAAAAAAGGCATCGAAAATAGACACTGACATTTACGCCAAAGTGTCTGGAGGTTAATTACTTGCATACGTTCGATATCAACTGGACTATATATATTGAGAAAAAGGTCCGTCTCAGATGGACACATCGAGAGAAATTGTACATTTCTGTTTTTGGGAGATTGAGAGAAAAAAGAAGTCATTTGGGCGGCACATATGTATACACTTAACTCTATGTAGTGCCCCCCCCCCTCCCGGGGGGAGGGGGGCGGCATGGTACACACAGGCGGTAGGACTCAAACCGTTTGCCTTTTCGCAATATTTGTAAACTTCGCGCATGCACAGTATGATACGCAGTGATGTTTTTTTTTGATGATACCATTTTCTTTGCGAAACGGGGATTTCAAGCAGTTTAAGTGAGCCGGTGAGCAGGTGAGCAAAGCAGACGATCAAGCCATTTTGTTAAGCAGAGACGCTCATAGTTTACGACGCCGGTAGGTGGCGTTCCGCTTACGAACTGTGGAGCTGTGAAAATAGTTTGATGAATATTCATTAGCTGACGCTATTACGGAATTCAAGTGTTACATTAGTGACAGAGCTGGCAAAAACGGCGGCAAAGTTCACAGCTGTATGGTCAGTTCGCCTGTGTTAAAACATTGTTATGACGTCATTTTTCGTTAAAAGTGTTGATTCTTATCTACGAAGCAACACTTTTATGAGTCGACTTTGTTCCACCCGAGGCTGGGCGTCAAGTGTTGCCCACTTATTACAAGAGGAGAAAAGTACAGCGTCTTTGTCATCAAGGTGTATCCACGGCAAATAGGAAATGGAATGAATTGGTGTTTGAGGCCGCTTTAGTGCAGACGACAAAGAAGGATGAATGGATAAAATATGTTCCAGTGTCCGGGATTCGAACCCGGACCTATTCATCTGCGCCCCCCCCCCCCCCACCGGCAAATAGTTCATGGGCTTGAAGTTAGGCCCTTTAAGCAGCATTACACACCAATTTATTTAATTTAAGCCACGAACAATGTTATTTTCCATGATCACGCAGTCAGCGAGAGTTGATCCATATGTTATCTGTCATTGACTATGGTCGCTCTGTGTCTCCTTTCCGCGCAGTGGAATCTCAAACCGAACTGGAGATGGGTGGAGATGGGGTTGGCAATGAAAAGTGTACCAGAATATATCCAGCGCGTATCGAGCGTATCTGCGTACAACCATGGTGCATTCGGTGTACATGATATCTATCCAGTGTATATCCAGGGTGTATCCAACATGTATCCACGGTGTATCCGGCATGTACAATATATCCAGGATGTATGGTATGGTGCTATAAGAATAACCTTGTTGCCGTATTCTAACAAGTTCGTGTATCCTCCGTGTATCAAACCCACATGAGATATTCTCTCATGAATCTGGATAAGATACTCCAGTAACATAAGAAAAGAAATGACGGACAAGCGCAATCATTGGTCAGATCTCAGTGGTTAGGAGTTGTATTTGGCTCCTATCCGGGGATGTTTAATGGTAGAGCTCAAGAAATATATTATATTTGTAGTAAAGGTTAGGCGTGAGTAATATGTGAGCTATGCTGAACCAATGTTTCAGTGTTACATGGAACAACGACCGGAAAAATAAACTCATATAGGAGACTTGATGGCACTATTATGACTCAGACATGTGAACAAATGGTAAGTCTAAAATAGACCGATGCACATTCCGACACTAAGCCCCGCCCACGCTTGAGTCCATTTTCCTCAATCGTGAGTATAACATTGACAATGATAACTGATGAGGTACAAGTGAGCAGTAACTCATCTCTGAAACTTTTGTTTGTCCTACATAACGCACGTGGAAGACCTTTTTTCATCACATGATTGGATAAAAGCAAGTGACGTCAGTGAATGATTGACGCCTGGATCGGTCCTTTAGGCGCAATGTGACATGTTTTAAGGTGACATGTTTTAAGTAAGAGAAAACAGTCGAAAGTTGTTTCGTTGTTCAGAATCCACTTGGCGAACGCCTCGGGTATTCTGTTCCACCAATTTGTTGACAACCTGAACGGGGCAGATGGCTTAGCTTAACCAACCAACCTCCCCCCCCCACACCTTTTTCACCTTTGGATACGCCTCTGGGTTGCATCTACAAAATATCATTTTTCCATTGCATTTCGTCGACTTTTCCAGTGTATGCTCAAGTTCCCAAGGTGGGCTTGCAACCTCGCTAGCCCCTCCGCCCGCCCCCTAGTTCCGCACCCTGACATTTTGTCATTAGGCCTATAGATCTACGTCAATCGTGACACATTCCTTTTTATCCCCACTGATTATTTAGGTTCGAGCATTTCAAAGCACACGGTGCACACCTATGTTGCATGAATTCGAAAAGCAATAATTAGCCGATGATATCTTCAGTTTCCATTTATACTTGTGTTGGCTTGGTAGAACATAACAAGATCAGCAGTGAATAGCTATTTGTTTTTTATCGCGACCTAATTAAATGAGGCTGCATTTAACAAGCAAAAAAATACATTTTAAAATGTTCACGCATTAAATCATTGTATTTTGGCTGTGATTTTTAAAAGTATTTTTTCAAATGGCTGACCTTAGTTACACAGGTAGTGGTTACCTCATCTACAAGCACAAGCTTCCATTCGCTAGGTGGAGCTCCATGCTTGCGTCCAGCGAAATATAGCGTAAGCTGGTTCTGGCGCGAAGACTATGGCACGCGAAAGCTGCATAAACCGTTATTTGCAGATGCTATTTATGTAGGTCCTATCTGCAAATAATATAGTCTTTATAGATATATGCAAATTATTTCTGCAAATAATTTACACGATACCTCTGCCAGGAGAGGGTAAGGAAGGCATGAGAATACCAGGAGACATAAGAAGGCAATGGGAGATTGTGGTGTGAATGAAAAAGTCAATAGAAAACAAGATGGCAATGGGAGTATCAGGAGAGGGCAAGGGGTGAATTGGAGTGCCAGGAGACAATATGGAGGACATGGGAGTGCCGGGAGCGGCTAAGGAGAGAATGAAATTGCCTGGAGAGGGAATAGTAGTGCCAGGAGAGAATGAGAAAGCTAGTAGATGATAAGAAGGTAACAAGAGTGCCAGAACTGAGAGGGGAAGAAGCGATTGGGTATGACAGAAGCGGATGATGAGGGGATGGGAATGGCAAGAGAGGATAAAGCTCCCACAACTTTGTTGGGTGAAATTTAGTGGCTACATGGTTTAAATGCTGTGTTGTGTGTAAGACATGTAGGGCCCCATAGGGGCTTTTTCGACAGGGCGACACGGCGATTTATAAAATCGACAACGCGACATTGGGGTTGTCTTAGAATCGACATGCGACATAAGACTTAGCGACACGCGACATGGAACTTTTCTTAAAATCGACACGCGACATGGACCTTTTCTTAAAATCGACACGCGACATGGCTACCCCCCCCTCAGGGGCCCTACATGTCGACAGGTAGTCAAGTTTTTCATGGAAATGTTCATGTCTAAGCGTTGTCAACATTGTATTAAAGCCGCAAAATGGTCTAAAATAATAACAATGAATTAAGTAAGAAGAATGGATCCGCCACTGCATGAGTCACATAATGTATGTATAATTCAGGGCTGACATTACGACTAGATGGTGTGGGCTATATATAGCCTAAGTCTCCGTTTGGTATTGTGCCTCTCTCCAGTGCTCGATTGCAATATGATTTAAGAGTGTATATCGCCATCCAATATTTCCGTTTTGTCAGAAACCCACGCCTTACGCCCTTCTTTTTAAATTACGCCATACGGGCACCATTTTACACACATAAAAACTAAAACCTAGGCCACCCCCCGTAACCGGCCCCCCTATCCAGAATATCCGGATCCGCGCGGCCCTGAACGATCCATGACCCAACCTGTCAAGTTGATGCCAAATAATATCATGTGGCAGGCCCTTGAACAGGTAGGTCTTTCCCGTCCCGCATTGGCCTGTAATGATAACGTTGTGGCCATCTCGGGCCAGTCCCTGCACGTGCCCCATGGCCGCCATGCCGCGAGAGTGCTGCAATGCTTTGCCGGGAGACGATTCGTGCAATGTGTACACCCAGTGGCGCCATCTAGCGATTGGGTCGAGAGGAGAAGACGCGAACGTAGACTGGTTGTTTGAAATGTCGATGGTGCGTCACGGGTGGTGTGCGTGCATTGGATGCAAAATGGATTAAATTGTTTGCGAATTAAGGAAAACAAATGTACACATCTGCGGCATCTGAGCGTCGAGACAGAAGCTTTTTCCTACCTTAGTATGTTTCTGTCCAGGGGGAGTACTTAATACATTGCTTTGGCCGGGGGGGGGGGGGCGAGGGGGGTGGCGGTAAAGGCCCCGCTTTTTCACCGCCCAAATTCGCTCGGTCGGGGCGTTTTACCGCCAAAATCCGCTGCATGAACGCACATTGTCAGCCCCCCCCCTCCTCGGTCGCAACCTTTTAAATGAACCGTTCTATAGGGGTATTTTTTCATCACAAGTGTCCGCTCTCTCAGGCATCAATGCACGCGAGGACCCCCCCCCCCCCGATTTGTATAATAGTGCCTCCCCTCTCCCATAGCATGTTTGAATTTGGAAAACAAAATTTCCACATCATTAGTATTACAACCAATGGGAAATCGACTCCCTGTCACGTGGCAGCGAGTAGAATCATGTGACAACACCAGGGTGATACGCATACTGAACAGTTCGCCACCCGACAACATGGCCTCGGAGACACAAAGTGCTGTCCTTGCCGCCCCAACAGAGATGTGGCAGGGTCGGCCTGAGTTTTATCAATGTCACATCGAAGCTGTATACCTATCACCTAGCCCTGGTACATGCCTCTCTGACCACGCCCGTAAACGGAGCATGGGCAAGAGCAATGCGGTTCACCAGACCTAAAATTAGACATCGTTTGTTGAGCGATGATATGTGGTTTGTTCAAAGCTAATTAACTGTACGCTCCGCCACCTTAGGTGTAGACTCTCCCCCTCCGTAATTAATCACCCATATATTATTTTGTGGTCACCTCTGTAATGCTGTGATCCAATGTGGACCTCCCTCTGTTTTAATGTCTCAGAGAGAGGGTGAGAGATACATACAATTCCAGCACAAGCTTCGGAGACTTTGTGTCACAGAAACTTTTAGATGTGTACGGATTTGTTTCAGACACCACGTTTCGGGCACAACGTCTTGGGCACAACATTTCCGAAACTTTCTATATGTGTACTGGGCTTTAGATTATTTTAATGTGCAAATCGTTCTTGAGCGCGCATTAACGTCATCATTCATTGAATTATCATGTGTAGTCGCAAATCAGCCTACTGAGTTGCCAACTAAAGACACTTTAATCGTTAATTTATTACGAGTGACTGCGTTCTAAGCTTATATTCTTCTGCGTCCTGGACTGCAGATTCCCATTTCTCGCTGCGGAACGATGTATACTTCGCTCGTCCAATCGACCAGTCTGAATTGATATTCTAATAAACTAACTGTTACGGTATATGTAGCCAGCCAGCCAGCCAGAGCCACCAACAAAGGGAATCGTGGCGCCCTTGATATAGGTCCATGGCTCGAGCGTATATGGGAGGAAACAAGCCGGACCCCACCAGGGAAAACGTAACGTCATATGCATTAAATTTTGGCTTTTTTATTTGATGAAAGGATTGAATCCAAATCCTGCAATATATATCAAGAACCCCACAGAGGGTGAGATTAACACAGGAATATAACAGTGAATGCATAACAAACTTACTACAAATGTACAATAAATCTGCGATAAGCGTAGCATAACCGTACAAGACATGTACGATTTTTTTTTTTGAGATAATCTTTATTCAAACCTTTCAGGCCATGGGCCCATGGTGACAATTAAATAAATGGTGCAGTACATTGTTCATGTGCTGTGCATTTACAAAGTTTGTTTACGGAACTTAGATGCATGATAGGTATACGCGGCAACATTGGGCACAGCAGATGGATTTTGGGAAGAAAGAAGTCTAACGAGATTATCTCGCGATGGATACATAACTAGTATATAACTATATAACTGCAATAGTATCGATATTAACTTTGTAATAATTCATTGGTAAGCCATTAATCTGTAAAAGATCATCGCTATGCTGCAATAAAATAGATAAATATGGTAAATGAAAGCTAAATAAAATCATACAATGGCAGAAAAGGTCACGATTAAAAACATGTAAGATAAACTAGACAACGGCAGCGACAATCGATAGAAATTGTCTTTGTATATCCAATAAATATAACATATGGTTTGTTTTTTAATTTTTTTAATTAGGTTTTTACATTTTTTGGTTATCCATTTTATTTAGCCGTTACAGTATGCAGTTACAAACTATAGCATACAACAATTTAATCGGATAAGCATTATCATTTACACGGTAACCGGTTTACGGTACACAAGAAAAGGACGATCGAACTATCATCTGTTGTGTATTATTGTCAAGGGCAGTTTCATCTCTTCAGACAACAAGTACGTCGAATTGTACACAGCACAATAAAGAACGTAGTTTCACAGCAATTGTTACAAGTTTCAGAATCTCTTCAGACACCAAGTACGTCTAATTGTACACGGTACAATTACGAACATAGTTTCACAACAATTGTTACAAGTTTCAGTACCTAGTTTCATAGCCACAATCAATGGAGATTGTTTTTATAGATAAATGTATCTTTTTTTCTTTTTTGTGGCCACACTTAAAGCACGAGTTAATCATGTCTATAACATTCCAGTGCATTGCTTGGTACAACAAAGACCCCGTTTTTACCCACTATTAAAGCATGACTTAATCATGTGTAAATATTCATTAAATAGCACATAATGGATTCCCATTTGTTCTTAAAAATAAAAAATAAAAGACAAAAAGGGCTTTTGCTCAACCACGGATTTTTCCACCGCATAGTAATATTTAACACTATTGATGGCACCTTCATAATTTGGAATCTGTTTGGCCCATTTACAATTATAGAAATATTTCTTCACTATTAACAGTAAATGATTTAATAATCTACTATGTAGCGAGGTAACTACTCCCAGTATGATGGATAGCATGGACACTTCGAGTACCAGATTTGGGTCTGCCTCGTTTAACCAATTGGCTGTTTTGCTCCATATAGGCCAGACAAATATGCAACTATACAATACATGGTCAATAGTTTCCGATTCATTTCCACAAAACCCACACATATCGGAGCTCACAAATTTACATCTATATAAAAAGGTATTGGTTACTAATGCTCTATGATGTATTAGATACTGGAAGCTCCTCAATCGCTCATCGCACCTCAGTCGTTCATCGACAGTGGAGGTTATGTATCATTTAGTTTGTTACGTTTTTTTAACACCTTTCATTTAGCCAGAACATCAATTAGTTACAAAGCGCTATACAGAACGTCCATAATTAGATCGGATAAGCATCATAATTCAAATTGCACAATAACAAAACGATTGAACTATCAGGTGACTATATGTCTAAATTTCAAAATTGGCTGCATATTTTCTAAACAGCGGTCTCACGTCGCAGACATCAAGTACGTCGAATTGTACTCAATGGTATTGAGGAATCAATTTCCCCGCCAAAACCGATAGAAAAATGTGTCATTTTGTCACATTTGTTATTCCTCTATTTTTTGTCATTTTGTTTAATAGATGCAGCACAAACATCGTTCAGTTACAAACCCTTACAATTGGGAGTACATGTACCACGTAAGTCGAATTATATGTGTCAAATTTGTCCTGTGCTGCGTCCTGGTGGACTAGTAATACCATGAACGATATTTCAAGTAGTAACTCAGAGATGCCACCTGCAGACAATTATTATATATAGGGCATTAAAAAGTTCCCTGATTAAATCCACGATCTTTCATGTCTCACGGTCTATGACGTTTCACAACAGGCACAAGTTTTCACTTTTGTGGAGGGAAAATTCAACAAGATTGTTTTGGTCATGGGCAGATAATTGGGGCTGGATATGGTAGGTGTTAAAGGTAGGTAATGATTTGTTATGAACCTTAAGGCCGTAGGTTTTGTGTTCTTATACGCAAACTCCACATTCAAAAATAGCAAAACAGCTAGATATGCAACTAGGGGAAAACCCAACACACACCATCAAATACTACGGCTATAGATGTTGTAACCCAACACATACCGTCAGATACTACGGCTACATATGTCGTTACCGGACACATACCATCAGATACTACGGCTATATAAGTCGTAACCGGACACATACCATCAGATACTACGGTTATATATGTCGTAACCCAACACATACCATCATATACTGCGGTTATATATGTCGTAACCGGACACATACCGTCAGATACTACGGCTACATATGTCGTTACCGGACACATACCATCAGATACTATGGCTATAATATATGTCGTTACCGGACACATACCATCAGATACTACGGCTATATATGTCGTAACCCAACACATACCATCAGATACTACGGCTATATATGTCGTAACCGGACACATACCATCATATACTACGGCTATATATGTCGTAACCGGACACATACCATCAGATACTACGGCTATATATGTCGTAACCGGACACATACCATCAGATACTACGGCTATATATATCGTAACCGGACCCATACCATCAGATATTACGGCTATATATGTCGTAACCGGACACATACCATCAAATACCACGGTTATATATGTCGTAACCGGACCCATACCATCAGATATTACGGCTATATATGTCGTAACCGGACACATACCATCAAATACTACAGCTATATATGTCGTAACCGGACACATACCATCAGATACTACGGCTATATATATCGTAACCCAACAAATACCATCAAATCTGTTGATGCGTACAACACCAAATTTTACACAATTTGTACACCAGGGGATCGTTTCACTAAGATCTCGTCAATTTCCTCGTAACTTTTAAAACCATACTGCGGGATCGGTGATGAAGGGAATATTTGTCTTTATCATACATTATATACAGATATCAATATGAAACAGTCTGGCTAGCAATCAATTGCATAACTATTAGCATTTGATATTCATGTTGCTCGTAAAGTTACGAGCAATCGCAAATTTAGCATGGGAAAGGTAGCGGTTACGAGCTCGTAACTCTTAGTGAAACGGGCCCCAGGTGTGATGGGTAGGGGGGCGGAGAGAGGGGTACCATGGGGATATGCAGCGTTAACACAATGTGCACATTAAGCTTAACGGGGGGGGGGGTCATGTGTACAACACGTGGAAATATAGTTATACATAAGGTATACACAAAGTGTAGCATGCAAACACCCAACTTCCCATTCCAAGTTCCTGTTTTAAGACGAATACTTTAAGCTTTAAAATTATATTTTATATTTGGGGTACAAGTCAAGAGATAGGGTGTGAGCCTGCCCCGCGGAAATAAATGTATATACATATTCCGATTCATTCCAATTCAATGACGGATGGGCCTGGCTACTTTCGATATTCGACAACAATGAAGCATGTCCTCAAGCATGTCTTCAAGCATGTCCTGGTTCACTGGCCTCCATGATGGGGCCGGACCCCAGATCAAAGAGGCTAATGTTGATGTCAATCTGGACGTCGCGCACTGAAACAGAGGGACAGTGCTTAGAATGCGGGACGACTCAACAGCTTGTGGATACGAAGGCAATGTGGTGTGGTCACGCTAGGCACGATGGGCAGTGGTGGACCCAAGGGTGGAGGGGCACAGGGAAAATAGGCGAAGACCAAGGCACGAGCCCCCACTTTCTCTGAAGAAGGGCACACATTCACCATACTTTCTGCATAACCTCGCCAGCACCCCCACCCCTCTTCCGGTCGCAAATTTCTGACTGGATCGGCGCCTGGATAGTACTTAAGTAACTCGTGCCCCACACCCCCTTTCGTAAATTCCTGGATCTGCCTCTGATGGGTGCATAGCTTCGGACGCTGATAGTTCTTTCATGAGAGGACGACATGGGTTTGGCTTTGGTTAGGATGACGCTAGCGATAGCATAGGGCTATACACAACAGATCAACGGTCAATGAAAATTGTGTCATTGAGATCAATTGTTTGGTGTCAGAACGTTTTAACCTCTGTATGTCATATCATGACAACAGAAAGGGCCAAGGTAGAAAGGAGCCACGTATCGGGGAACAACCCCCTACTTATCACGAAGAAAGACATGAGGCATATTTCCAGGCTCCTGCACACACGTGTGCACAGTTGGGATTCAAGCCGCGTGCCGGCCGCTTGGGCTGGCCTGACAGGGCACCGTCGACCATAGCCGAAAGCCCTACTCACTATGCCACCAGGTGACCCTGCTTGAAAATATATGTCACCGAATATATGTCACCGAGCGAAGTAGTGATATCAATTAACGGAATATTTCACAGACCGGAAAGATTAAAAGCCATTTTTCATACTCAGTCAGATCACTTACACACTCCAACGACATAATCTTTGACATCTCTATTCGTAGATCTTATCTTCTCGAGAGTTTTCTTATCCAGTTTGGTGATGTGCTTTTCAACTTCGTGTACAAAATTCTGCAGAACAAAAATCGGGATGAATAAATTGCAACTAGAGATGCCGTGTACTGTGATAACTTGTTATAAAACAGCCCTCACCAACAAGGACATTTTGCAGAACGTAACTGGATGAATCAATTGCAGCTAGAGATGAACTGTCGTACTGAAATAACTTAAACAGAGTCAATAAGATCAAGAAAGTTCTACAGAAGTAAACCTGGATGAATGAAATGCAGAACTGGCTTGTCGTGCTTGAACAACTGTCTTGTCATAAAACACTCATCACTATCCAATAACGAAGTGTCTTATTCAGTTAAGGTATGCAGGTTCGAATGAGAAGAAATATCATACCTTCACAAGTGCGAACGTTTCTTGGCCTCGAAGGAAGTTGAGGACTTTCCCTTGCTTGTTGTCTTCGGCGAGGTCTTTAGCCGTCTTACCGTCGACCTCTTTGGCGTTGAACGAGGCTCCTTTCTCTTCCAGTAGCTTGGCCACCTCCATGTTGCCTGTCACGGCCACCAGGTGGAGCGGGGTGAGGCCGAAGTGGTCCTTGGCGTTCACGTCGGCGCCGAGCGCTATGAACTCCGTCACCAGGGACGTGTGGTCCCTGAACACGGCCAAGTGTAGCGGGGTGCAGTCCTTCGAGTCTCCGGACAGGCGGTCGTTGACCAGCTTGTCGATCTCATCCAAGACGTCTTGGCCGGGATTCATGCCGTAGCCGGAGTGACGGACGGAGCCGAATTCGAGAACGTCGATAAAGCCGCTGGCCAGTTTCGTCTTAAACTGCGTCACCAGGCGGCGCTTGACCTCCACATAGTGCCAGGCCCGCCGCCCCTTGTCGCGGCCACGCACCAACATCATCAGCTCCTTGCCGCCAAACTTGTCGTGGGCTCTGACCATGTTGGCAAACACCCCGCGCTCCTTCAGCAAGTGGATGACGTACTTGACGGCTTGGCGGTGCTTTATGTCGTCCTTGTAGTGCTCGACCAGGTGGTGCAGGAGGTTCCTTCCCATCTTGTCCCTGTGGCTGAGGTTGGCGCCTTGTTCCACCAGGAATTGTAACAGCTCCACGTGACCTTGAATGGCGGCGTTGTGGATCGGCGTGCGCAGGTTGTCGTCCAGGCCCTCCACTCCAAGGTGACACTCCTCCACCAGGTAGCGCACCATGGCCATGCGCTGGCGCTTGGTCGCCAGACTGACCAGCTTATCGTCCAGCGGTTCCCCGTAGTTCTTAAATACATTCAGCGTGGTCAGGTCTCCGTTCACAGCTGCGTACTCTACTGGGCGTTTTTTGGCGTTGTCCAAGGCGCTGGTGTCCGAGATGCCGAGGCGCAGCAAGAAGCCGACGGCCTCCGCGCGGCCCAGGCCGGCGGCCACGTCCAAACACGTCTCCCGCCTCTCATTGACCACCGTCGCGTCGGCTCCGTGCTTCATCAGCAGCTCCATCAGATCCACGTGACCCCCGGCTGAGGCGTAGAACAGCGGGGTGCTGCCGCTACTGTCTCCAGCGTTCACGCCGTTTGAATCGTGCTGTAAGAACCGTTCCACGAACTGCTTCTTGCCGGCCAGGCACGCCTTGCTCAGGTCACTCATCGAGAAAAATCTGGCCTCCAAATAATCGAACTCCTCGGCCACCAGGGGTCCATTGGACTTAAACATCAGCCTCTCGGCTAGACCTCTGGGCGTGAGATTGGCAAATCTTCGCCCGGGTTGTACGACCTGTTGTCTGAGACTGCCCCACAGGTTCGCGTAGAAGACGCTATGGAGGTTGCCCAGGGCCTGCGAGAACACCGCCATGTGCAACACGTTGAGGCCCTCGCCATCCCTGACTTTGTCCAGAGCGACGTCGCATTGGTACATCTCCAAGTGGGTCAGTAGGTCGTACTCGTTGTACTCGTCTCCTTGGATAATGCGCTGGAACACGTCGCCTACGATACGCCCCCTCGCGGCATTTGTCACAGCGCTCCTATTCACAACGACCTCCCCAGTTTCTGGATTCGAAGAGCCCCGGCCGGAGCTGCGGACAGCGCCACCTAACGGAGATTCCTCTGGTCCAGCGCCGCCCTGGGCTCCACGGCGCCTCACCTCACCAGCCTCCCCCGACACAGGACCCTCCCCGGACCTCATGAAGGATGAAGACGAGGTGTTCATGCTATCACTCTCATCATCATCATCATCATCATCATCATCATCCAACATCTGAGCCTGCCGTTCCAGCTTTTCCCGGACACTCGTCATCCGCCCTTCGTCCACCGTCACCTCCATCGACCATTCCGGCGTCTCGTCTGGATATACGACCTTCTCCCTGAATAGCTTTCCAAGGTTACCGTTACAGATACCGTCCAGGATCTTCTGTGGGACTTTCCGGCTATAAGGAATAACTTCCACGATCATGGGGTCTTCCAAATCGTCCCCCGGAACCCGAATGTTGCAAATTTCAAACCCGCCCGTTAGAAACTTCCTTAGGTCTGAAAGCGCCTCCGCCAGATTACTTTTTATGATAGAACGAATTTGTATGCCGTGCGCTTTCTTGAGACCCTCCACCATGTTGGCCGCGTTCCGAAACTTGACGTGCAGTCGTAGCTCGATGACCAGCTCGCTGCCTCCTGCCAGAATCCAAAGACAAATGGAAATCATCATCACTATGTGGCACCTAAATAATATGCTGAGTGAATTCGTATTCGACCTCCGTGTTCTCATCAGAATGAACAATAAAGTTTTCAGCTTTTACGCACTCTAATCTATTATGTATATTATTACCTTTAATTTACTTTCTCATCTAACTCTTGTCGTGTGTAACACACAAAGCTTATGAACCATACTGAAAGACACGTTTGTTAAAAGCTACGCAAACAGTTTTTCTGCCCACGTACTGTCGGGTCAAATTTAAAACAGTATGAACTTTCACTAACATTCACTCACGAGCTTGTTTATCATCTCAATAATTATGAACAAATGTAGTACAGGTAGCACAATAGCTGTGCAACAAACGTGCTTTTTCTTTCATATTCATCATCACATTTTGAAGCGAATATGTCTTGCGTTACCTGTTCATGTTAATCTTTCGTTGTAGGCTATTATGTAGACATGTTAACAGGTTCGGGAATCTGAGAAATGATTCAACATTTGGCGTTTCCTTTCGGCCCGGCTAAACCAGCTTTACATTTTACTAAAAAAAACTGCCTGCGACTTCAGTGAAATGATCTTTAGTGGAGTGACATTGCGGGCGGCCACTTACCATGCAGTTCTGAGTTGATGATCGCCTGCATGATACAGTCGTACTCTGCCTTTATCTTATTCACCGCGGTGCTGATATTGTTCTCAAGCTGCCATTTTTTTTTATCAGGGAAGACATCAATGACCTTGAGCGACCTCACAGATGGTAAAAAGTCTTCTTTCCTGGCACCGAAGAGACCAATTGGTATGACACGTTTGATTTCGTCGGCCGCGGTCAAGGAACCGACGAGGTCGACCAACCAATCCGTCTCCTTGCTCCTGCCACATGGTTCGCGAGTGGTTACCACGACTACCGCACAAAAAGAACTCCTGATGAAGGCGGTCGTCAGTTGCTGGGCGTCTGGGTCAAATAGCGTAACCATATCGGAGATCTCTGAAGCCGTTACAACGTTCATGGACAGGCGGTTTTTCAGGAGGCCACAGAGACGTCGTATGGGCTCATCGCTCGCTGGGCTCGCCGGACCCAGAATTATAGTACCTTGCTTCTTCGTGCTGCTGAGAAACCGCTTCCACGTGATACTTTTCACGCCAACGCCTATTCCTGGGTTTGCTTCCTTCACGAAAGCCGGCTGCGGATAGAGGTATGATATGATAGCCAGACAAGCGCAGATAGGTTCTTGATCTTCCCACACATGTTCCTAAAGTACGAACTAAGAGCTTAGATAATTAGCACTTTAGTGCGGGTGGCTCGATAAAACTGACACTTATACTGGATCTGAACACGAATAGTAGGCCTACAAGGACTAGCTAAAGATATATAGTAACTAGGGTACTGGATGGGGTAAATGACGCCACGCGACACAGGCATATTTGAAAAATCAACATTCGACACTGACCCCCAAATTCCGACACTGACGATCTGAAAAAGCGACACGGAACGTCGTGAAAAATCGACATTCGACACATAATTTTGAACCCTGGAACCCCCCTTCGAGACCCTTGCAACTGGAATGGAAATAATAAACGGAAAAGAGTAAGCGAGAGAAAGGGGACTAACATGTTTGCCGCTTTATGTCAGTTTTCGCCATGTATCAAGGTGAAATGGGTTCAAAAAACAATGTCCGGGATAATGAAATGAGTTTGGATGGTATATGCTCCAGATACAGTTGCCGGGGCGCGAACCCACAACCTGCTGATCAACAAGAGACAGAGACAGAGAGATAGAGAGAGACTGAGGATTCAGGATTCAGGATTCATTTCATTTATTTAACCAATACAGGACATAGAATATACAGATAAACGACCGGAAGATATAATCGTATAGGTTAGGAGATCCAGGCTAGGACCAGAGGTCGCTGTCGCCTGGACCACCTGAGGGTTAGAAATGAGTATGACGTAATTAGAAGAGGCGGAACATACGCTTGGAATAAACGAAATGATATCAGGCTCGAACTAACATGAAGACTTAGGTTTAAATTTAACACAAACTTTCACTCAAAAATCAATACATGAAAGAAAATAACGCAACCATCTTTTTATCCTTTTCTTCTTTTGTACCCCTCCAACCAAATTTATATGCCAAACAAGTGCTATAGAGGGTATGTCAACGTTTCATATATTCCTCAGTCAAGACAAGTGTAAAAATTAACCACGGTGCATACATATGTATATGTGTCTCCAGTATCGAAGATTTCAGGTAGTTCGAGAAGCCAAGAATACTATGTGATACAATTTTCTCGAGAGTGGTTGAAGGCTTATGAGAGAGATAAAGACTGAGAGAGAGGAAGAGAGGTTGAGAGATATAGACTAAAAAGAGAAGGGAGAGAGAGAGTGGGAGGGAGAGTTCATCGTCAGAAGGTACACTTACCCATCCTCCGGCTTGATTTAACCAGAACGCAAACCGCTGGCAGAGACCGTCGGTCACAGACTTGACGAGCGAAACCACGTCTTTGGGTGTCGTAACGATGATCTACAATGTAGCAAAGGTTAGGTACATTGTACTTTGTAATTATTTTAAGGTGTCAATTTGCACTTCCCAATTTTGTCGCCATGAGTATCTTGCTTGTGGATTTACGCATTGTATATTTTTATAGAGATTGCTTGCCTCATTTTACTAGTGTTGTATTTGCTTTAAATGCCTGTAGTGCCGTTTCATTTCATAAAAATGTGTATTCGTACATAAAAGGCCTTAGGCTTAGGCCCATGGTGCACAATGTAAACTAATTTAAATGGCAGTGCTGGTGTCCAATTATTTTGAAAGCATGGTAAACATAAGCTGCTAAATTGCAGATAACAGACGGCGTTGAACAGTCCAACATTTTACGCAACAGGCGTCTATTGACATTATGAACGTGGACATTTATACCCTTTGCGCGACGAACTTGTTTCCTTGAGATACAGAAATTGTAATCTGGAAATTGTCTCATGGCCAACGTTAGTCGTTAGCTGTTTGATTCATATCCACCGTTAGTAACTAGTTGTTTGTCTCATGGCCACAATTGGTCGCTAGCTGTTTGTCTCATGTTCACCGATAGTCGTTGGCTTTTTGCCTCATGTCCGCCGTTAGTCGTTAGTTGTTTGTCTCATGTTCACCGATAGTCGTTAGTTTTTTGCCTCATATCCACCGTTAGTCGCTAACTGTTTGTCTCATGTCCACCGTTAGTCGTTAACTGTTTGTCTCATGGCCACCGTTAGTCGTTAGCTGTTTGTCTCATGTCCACCGTTAGTCGTTAGTTGTTTGTATTTTGCCCACCATTAGTCGTTAGCTGTTTGTCGCATGTCGATGTGCAGTTTGTTTTGAGACTGTAAGTGACTTACTTTAATGGCAACCTTGGTGGAGACACACAGAAAGAGTGCCAGACTAGACATCGTGGCGGTCCGGTCATTAAATAGCTCACGTATTACTTGTTGAATAGCGTTATTTGGATTCTCAAAATCCAGAGAAGGACGTAACCTGTTATAAGGACAAGAACATGTGTCGCTCTATGGTTTGCATCACGGCGATATTCATTTCATTATAATAACACATACCAGGCAATACATTTACTTACATTATTGAAATGACTTATTTTTAAATGGGATATTAACATAGTATAGTCAGCATTTATGTTAGCAGATCTTATCTATCGTTTTATGAAAGGTGATAAACGGTTTCATTTTCGAAACGAAACACCTTTGCTATATTGCAAATTAATGTACAATAAAATACAAAATATAACGAAATATGTACATATATCCTCAATCACACTAACAGTTACATATAATCAAATTGCGTCATCGCCGACTCAAATCCGTTTATTTTTTTCAGTTTGTTTCCAGAAAAAAGATACTTACTGGTCATACAGCTCAGCAACATTCTCATTATCGAAACTCTTAGTTAATTCTTGAATCACGTTTTTCATTGTAAAGCCATCCGATTTTTCTGCAAATATGGAAACAAAAACACGTCTATCTATAGAGCCTTCTCAAGAAGCTTCTGGCAGTCAGCGGCTCCGGCAGAGATAATTAATTTGATCGGGGCTTAACGGCACTTTCAGCCTGTAAGGCTATATCGTGCCATTCTGGCACAGATAACAGTCAGTGGAAGAAAGTGGCCACAAAGGACCTGCTGTCTCAACTGCGTAATTGAGCAAGATCACGAAGACTAGAGAATGCAATGACTGTTGTTTTTAGACTCGTTTTGTGCCCACGAGGGCTAACTGAGGCCAAGGAACGTCCAGGGACAAGGAACGATTTGGATGAAATACCCAAGATCAGATTGCTCAGACCAAGATTCGAACTAGGGACCTATCGATATTATTTTTTTTGGGGGGGGGGGCGTCTTACTAGACACCTTATACCAGTGGGTGAGGTTGGCATCCGTCCGTCTAAGTAAGACGCTGGGATAGCAGCTTTGGTTGTGCTCTATGTATTCCGATTTGTTTCGCGGCATTTGAGTTTCTTACTGAATAAGCCTGTCTGGGACGGCAGAGCAATACACATCGACTTAACCAGGTCTAAGGGTATCACATGTCGAAGGAACTATTGTGTAATATAAGGGTTTTAGTTTCAAAATGATATTGTTATTATAAACTGAAACAGTATATAAGGATGATACCATCACAGCGCAAGGCAGCATGGTCAACTTAATAAATATCCTTCTACCTCACATCTACGGAAATAAAGGAGTTTAGGAAAAGTTAGCCCACCCCACGCCTAACGCATGCCATAGTCGTGCCTATGCACATAAGACATTTAAGTCTTATCAAAGCTGCAACTGATAACAAAGGAGTAATCAATTATTCGCAAAACAAACACATTAACGCTGCTTTCCGAGCTTTTAGCGCCAAATCTAAGTAACAGCAATAACAGATCATTTAGAAGTTGTAGGGATGCTGCATCAATAATGACATCCTGTCGTTTATATTTATCGGTTCAACTTATCTTTATCAATTCAAATTCATACGCATCCTGCTGTCAAAGCAATGCTTTTATAAACATGTCATTCGACTCAGGCGGTATGCAGGGCGGACCCAGGAATCGGATCAGGGAGGGGTCCACTGGAAACGACCGGGCGAGGTGGGGTGGGGGGGGGGGGGGCTCTGAAAAACTTGCGACTTAGGGGAGGGGGTCCACGGACGAGTGGGTCGGGAGGGGGTCCACGCCTTTAAAAACGGCCTCTTCTTTTTTGAAAATTATTTGGGGAGGAGGAGTGGGGGGGGGGCGATGTCCATGCCTCAGATGGCCTAAATTTTGCATTAAAAAACGGCATTCTTCCTCAAAAAGGCGGGGTGGGAGGCAGACCCCCGGGAATCCCCCTCCCCCTCCATCTGGATCCGCCCTTGGTATGGTCATCACTTACCCGGACACCTAGGTATACTCAGATGTATCTTATCGGCAGGGCGTTCTCTAGTTGCGATACATATAGCGAAGCTGGGAACAATGTGGGCAATTTCTCCCTTGATCTGTTCTACAAAGAACAGGAGAAAGGACGTTTAATATGGTAATGATATCATAAAATTGACAATTAAAATGGTAATGACATAATAACCTTTAAAATGCTAATGACATAATGACATTGTTGTCACTGACAAAGCACTGTGAGAAATTAAACTTTTGGGTCTGTTTGACCACTAATTGGAAACATTTATAGAAGGCAATTATGCTTTTATTTAATGACTTGTTCGCCGGCATCACTGAATAACGAATAGAAGTATATTATAGAAAACTTATATATTAAATCAAATCAGCTTCAATTGATTTGAAGGTAAATGATCGGACTCGCGCTGTCGCCAGACAATTTTGGGCCTTGAAATATAAAACCATATTAAGATCCTTAAGTATTTCCCACAGTACCAAGAGCATGCAATAAATGTGTGCGACACTGCCAAGCTACTTATTACACCTGGCTTCTCTTCGAATGAACTTCTCTGTGTTATCTTCATCTGTTTGCCTCAGTCCCATACGCCTGTATTACAAGCCATGTGCCCAGTCCCAACATAAGCGTCGAGGGTGATAATAGACCATTCCATAGTCGGACACTAGGCCCCGCCCACGCTTGAGTCTTATCCTTATTCGAAATTGACAATCATACAAGGCCCAAGTGATAAGTACTTATCTCTTACAGTCTCAAAACAAAGCTTATCTGCTTTGTCTGTCCGACTTCTTTGTCCGACATAACGCACGTGGAAAACCTTTCTCCACCACATGATTGAATAAACGCCATAGTGACGCCAGTGACCGATTGGCAGCCTGGATCGGTCTATTAGAAAACAGCGACTATGAGCCCTAATCGATGTTTTCCAAAAAATTCTCGTTTCGTGCCATGTGACGCAGTTTGCGTCGATGACATTACTTCCATAGTTGCCAATTACGCCAATATGGCTTCGTCCCTGAGACCAGAAATTCTCTTTCACCCTCAACACAAGGAATATGAGATTTGTAAAGTATCAATTATGGGTTAAATAGTGTTGTTATCACACGCAGAAGAAGACCCCATGTCTTGGATTCCGTTCGGTTGTACCAAAGCGCCTTCTCGTCGATGGTTTTACAAATATTAAATCCAACGTTCCACAGGACACAACTTATCTAACATGCCTCTTAATAACGGATAACTCATGCACCATAAAGCTTACTGACCACCGGCTTTGCCTTGGAACATGGTTATGTTTTGTAAGCGTTGGGACTAGTAGAACATGTAACCCGCTGCATGACTTTATGGTGGAAACTCCCGGGCCGGCCAGCCGCTGGAGGACCGTAGAACCGCCAGTGCGTCGCAACAACGGTGTGTACGCACTGGAGCCCGAAGCGCCATGGTACTCCGAATTAGCATACTCACGCATTGGATGTTCTACGGTACTCAAGCGGCTTGCGACTAACGGCACTTGGGTGGATGCTCAGCGCGTTAACGGTTCTACGATTCGCAAACGTCCAAACGCTTATAAACCACAAAGCTGAACGCAATGTAAAGTAAGTAGTACGTGAGCAGTTTGGTATATATACGTGTATGCACACACTTCTAGCTTTGTCTTTGCTGACATACGCGGTGACTAGCATTCCCACGAGAAAACTATTCTGTTCGACTTCGTCCTTATTCAATAACATCATATCATCATTTTCGAAACTAAAAAGAAAATTCCTTTTTGAAACCTTCCATCTTTAACTTTGATTTGAACGTACTATGGCACCAAACAACAGACACATAGGCTTAAAGCTGTATAATAAAGGGCATAGTTTTCTGTCAAACTATATTTGTGGCTGCCAGTATGTCACCAAAGCGTAATAGACGGACCATGCCATTGCC
The DNA here is from genome assembly GCA_964019135.1 of Arenicola marina. Taxonomy (NCBI): domain Eukaryota; kingdom Metazoa; phylum Annelida; class Polychaeta; family Arenicolidae; genus Arenicola; species Arenicola marina. The sequence continues at coordinate 17,852,170 of OZ025256.1, read as the reverse complement.
ATGGAAGGGGATGTTATTTTTTGTTGGGCTCAGTTTTTGCCGATACTATTATCGGTTTTTACTGTATTTCCCATGCAACCATGTTGTTATCAATTAGCCCGCTTCCGCCCCTCCCCCTGCTGGGTATCCAATGGTCCGTCCATAAGAATCTTGAAGCACAAATGTTGACAAATATGATATAGCGCAAAGCGACATCTACTAATTCTATAAGCCCTTGAATCCATCTACAATCAACTACGATGAAGACTTGAAATTTTTCATCTGTGTGCTGAAATGTAACCCCAAGTCAGCATTATTGATTTTTGAGAAGCATATATGTGCTGTAGAAATACCCAGAACTTATGAATAAATGCCCTATGTGGTTATCGGGAGAGCTTTCAAGCTTTGATTTTAAAGGCAAAGCTAAGCCAAACAATTCAATCACGGTTTATTGACTCTGATCTTTTCTTCATCGTCGAAATGCAATCATCATCGCCAAATGATCCCAAAGATCCGCAGTAGACAAACCTATGCAGTCGAGCAAAAAAGTCTAAACCACTACATAGGAGCCTCTATCTATCTATCTAAAAATATCATACACCATACAATAGCATACAACACCAATTAATATGCCACGGAGAGATACCTATTTGTTGTCGTTCTCCCTCCGAGAAGGGCTTCTCCTCCAGTAGGGCCAGCAGCTTAGTCTGGCCAGTCTTCTCCAGAGCGATCCTAAAGGCATCGTACGTCTGGAGTCCAGCGGTCGGCAGCAGATCCAGAAGGACTCCCACCCGGCGTCGACGGGATTTCTCCTCCACCCGCGTCAGGATGTAGGGAGGCACCTCCTCCTCCTCCAAGATGTCCGCGAAGTCGTCATTGAACCGGAGAGAGCGCAGCCACTTCGCCTTGTATCTGACGAAGATATGATAATGAAATTATATGGAACGAATTGGGGTCGCGTTTGTGCAGACATCATACCTGTGGCCTGTCATCACCTGGCCAAGCATATTCATAGTTTGTATTCTCTATTATTCTCTATACAATTCTGTTGTAAAAGGAGCAAAGTGTTAACTCCTGTCTGGAGAAGAGATGCCGTTTACCTGCTGAAGGAAGTGGCCAGCCAGTCCCGTTTGTCCCGCTCTTCCCGAGGCACGACTAGGTTTGTTATCGGCCCTGGTTCAACCAACGACGCTTGCCAAGGGCCAGCTACAGAAAGACAGTTGCAAATATATAATGTTATATAAAGATATAACGTTCTGACTGCCGATAACACCCTCGCATTTAATATGTCTTAAGGTCACGACTTGTACGATTACGGACCATATATATACATGTATGTATATGTGTAATCTAAAAAAGTAAAGCCCTGGAAAAAATTAAACATAAAAACTGTAGCGCAGTAAACGTAACAGTAGTTTTTTTTTTTTAATTAATTATTATTTAAAAAACTGAGCACCGAAGAAATGGCGAGTAGAAGTTAAGTTGCTTACCTGCTTCCTCACTCACAAAGCCGGAGTCAACATCCAGGTAAGCTGCAATGGAGGAGACATTGGGATACTGGATACTGATATCGCCTTCCAAGAAAAACGTGCAACTTTTTCTATTTGTGTCACCACCCTAGAAGGAGCAAATGCATGGGTCTGCATGTGCTAGGCAATATTCTGACACATACAACCAATAAAATACATAATTTCTCGGTTAATAAATTGAAACCTAATATACAAAGGATAATTTCTTAGTCTTATATTTCTGGTTCCTGCTTATCACGATATCGTTGTAAAATAACGCACTGGGTTAAAACCCCATACACGTCGCATCAACTCTGTATCTGTAATAGGGACTTCTCGGTCCGTTGTCTGGCGAGCGTCCGGAACTGGTTGGGGGGTGGAGGGGTGGTGCTCCCCCGCCATGGTGCATACTTATCCACTCACTACCCAGCTCAAATATATCTTATATCTACCTGTATAGGGTAGCAGGTACCGAGCCTGGGTCATATTTTAGTTACCAAAGCTACCAGGGGCCATGGAGATCTTCAGGTATAAATAGTCAAATTTACCTTGGATGGGTAACTTAAGCAAGCCATGTGTGCTACATTAGGTCTTCTTCTCGTTACTTAAGTAAGTTTACATTTGTTTTTGGCAATAGCTTCTAACAATAGCTTCTTTAACGCGTTGTAAACAGTGGCAGCCATAAAAACTTGAAAAATGTGGGGACTAGGCCGCCGCCTTTGCGGTATAATACTCACTTTTCTTCAATTTACTGACGAGGCTTTCATGCCCTGAGGACGCCAAACAGGAGATAAATCGATTAAATATCTCCTCGTTCATACCGCGACGCAAGGAGAGCATCATGGATCTGTTCCGTTCTGGGGAAGTCGACAGGTCCAACGCCCGGCTAATCATCTCATCCGTTAGAAGAGCTTCTGCACGTAGTGCCTCACAAAGTCTGACGGGATCAACGCCTTGCACCAGACTCGGCATCTCTCTCTGGAACGCTTCCAGGAAGATGTTGGGTGCCAGGCCGGAGTCGATGGAATCCATGGCGATGGGTCTCGGTTCACCAAACCTGGAAATAGTACGATAATAAATTAATTAAACCAGTTAGAGCAACGCATTTCGCGCAGGTTTTCTCGAGTTTGAACGACGGCAACTGCCAACGTTCGTCTGCAGACTGATGGATATGGCAACCGGTTGCCTGGTAGCCTCGGGGGACCCACAGCTCTAGTTTCTAAGCTAATAAGCAATGCTAATCAGGAGGTTTATTGACAACCCGTCCCTTTTTGCAACTTTTTGCTTAAACATCCTCCGATGATTTCTGAGGACGCCTCGGGAACATTTTTTAAATGACCTGAGCATGGGGGGGGGGGGGGGGGCACTACTTTATTGCAGTTATAGGGACGTACGTGTCGCTATACAGGGCCATACAGGGCATACGAAGAGAGAAAAAAATACGCGATTTTGGTCATCGAGAGAGAATATTCTGGTGAAACAATGCCGTCCAAATCCGACAGTTATGTAACGTGTATAGGGGACGGAGATCTCCCGGCACGCGAATCACGAGAAATATGCGGCACACGGGAACATATAGAGCATGTTTGGTCTCAGATGGGCACATTGAGAGTAAATGTAGGTTTCTACTCCGAAAAAGCGAAAAAAACAGGCAGCGAAAGGCCACCCCCCCCCCCCTCCGACCCCCGGTGCTACACCGCAACTAGCCCTGGTACATGCCGCTCTTACCACGCCCGTAAACGGAGCAAGGGTGAGAGCCATGCCGCTGACACGGCCGAAAACAAGAAATCGCGGACTGGTGGCTCAAGTTGAAGTTCATAACAGAATAAATATGCAGTGCCTTGTAATCCGGGCGATTTTTGTCACCTCTCGCTTCGTTTTGAATGCTCCGCAATTTGCCGGACGTCAACAAACGCCGCCTGGCAGCGAGTGCTCACGCTAAGTTTGTTTACTTCCGGCGAGCGGCGGAGCATTCAAAACGAAGCGAGAGAGGACACAAATCGCCCGGATTACAAGAAAATACACCACCGACCAAAGAAATGACTGTCCGACGAAAGTCATGAAAGCTTCAGGAATCTAATGGAGCAACTTGACGGGTAGGCACTGCATATTTATTCTGTTATGAACTTCAACTTGAGTCACCGGTCCGCGATTTCTTGTTTTCGGCCGTGTCAGCCCACCCACTGAACCATATAACACAAGTGGGTTGCGTGCATGTTTTGGGCAAATTATGAAGACAACCTCGATCACTAAAATAGTCGAATATGAGTTGACACAATATCTTACTTGTCACTTAGTTGGTCATATCGAAGTGATAGTTGAGGTGGATATTTGTTTTTTCAAAGTATCCACTGTGACAAAATAGCTTAGAAAAAAATGCTTATTATATTTTTATGGTGGTTTGTTACATGTCAGAGGGAGGATCTGGCATCCCCCAAAAAAAGGGGATGGGCACGTCTCGCGCGAGAGGGAATGGCCCACCACGACGGGCACTGGTTTAAGAAACTGGATTTGAATCGCCAATCTAGGCGTTCAGTGAGTATAAACCTAGACCTATCGACAGGTCATCGATGCGACGACTGCGGTAAGCTCTGTCGATCACAGATAGGCTTATTCAGTCATAAGCGCAAGTGCCGCAAAACAAATCTTACTACTTAAGCTGCACATGTATCGTATCGTCTTTCGCAGACAGACGGATGCCAATCACATGTGCGCTGTTGGCCCAGAACCAAAAGGTCAGGCGACGGTCAAGTCGTCATCCAAAAGAAAACGATGTGTATTAGGTTTCTAAATTTATAGAATGAAACAATCTAGTTTTTGTGTGATATATATGTCGCCTTTCTAGCATAACACAGCATGTACATATGAAATATATAAAGATATGGAATTGAATTATTCGATTAAAAACCGATTTGCACGTGATTATTACACATTTTTATAACGTCACCGTAGCGTTACAAACAAGGAGAAAAAAAGTAAATTTTAAAGAACATGTTAGTAAAGTAAAATGTTTACTTATAATGATTAACAGTATCACCCTGTTACACTTGCATGGCAACAGAGAAGCGATTCAATCAAGAAACTCATATGCCTACCTATAATGTAACTGTTATACTGCCAGTGATGGACATTCCACGTGGAATTATAACGTACTGCTACCGAGCTGCCCTACGGTATCCGGGGGGCCTCCCTGGTGTAGTGGTTAGCGCACTAGACCGCAGATCAATAGGTCCTGGGTTCGAATCCGGGCTCGGGCACCTAATCTGGGGCGTGTTTCATTCCTTCATCCTTCATCGTCTCGGGAGGTTCCTTGGCCCAATTTAGCCTGTATGTGCACAAAAGTGGCCTAAACACCAACATTCCTTCCTTCCTACGGTATCCAAGCATATATAGCCTCAGGCCTACTGCCTATGGATGAAGCTTATTGGGAATTTCCGGCTTGAAAGAGAAAGTAGGAAATTTTCACTATCTATAGTACAATGCTGACATCAGAGCTGCCATGCCCCCCCCCCCCCCCCCGATGTTATAAAACCTGGGGGCGGACAGAGGAGTGGTATATGGCAGCCTTTTGATTCCTAACTCGAGAAACCTGGTTTCTTCACCGAAAATCTCGGTTTCTATTAGGAAATAAAGGCAGGAAACTAGGATTCTAGGCGGGAAAGTCGGTTTTTAGGGCTAAAATGTCAGGTTATAGTCAGAAACCCGGTTTCCAGAGCTGTAACCATAGTTTTAGCACTAAACCTACTTTATTGTACAGCGCCGAATGTATCATAATGCCTATAACTCTCATTATTGGTCAGAAACACCGGTTTTCTTGGCCTCAAACCCCCTTTTTCTCCCCAAGAAACCAGTATTCTGAGTTAAAACCCCAGTTTTTAGCCTCATAACCATAGTTCCAGCGAGAAACCTAGACTAACAGGTCCCACCTGTGCCTGTGGGCTTGTTCCATCCTTTGACCCACAGCCTGGGGAGATCGGGCCACTCAGTGTCTACCACAGGCTACCCTTGGCCGTGATATCGATACCAGTACTATAGATATTAAAGTTAGCTATTAAATTAACAGGTGCGTTGAGAACACCAGGGCCGCGCGTGCATCATTTGAACGAGATGAGGAAATTCTGCCTTTCGCATTCGTCATCCTCACCCCCGCACTCCCCATGCAAAGTCGTTAATTTAAGTAGGTTGGTAAATTAAACCAAAAGGCAAAGGGGAGGGGGTTGTAATTGGTCGCACGGGATGGTGCTATTACACGGTACGTATACACCTCGTCGATGATATTTGTGGTCGCACAGCTGCAACAGTATTCGAGGTCTTATTACTTCACCAGCATTTTTGGTCTCACCGTTGCAATAAATGTAAGTTTATTTTACAAATCGCTCGCCGTACATGCGCCTCACATTCCGGGTGGTTTATCAGTAAACTACAGTTACGCTCTGCCGTCAGAGGGAGCTCGTTCCTCACATCTATGTCGCAAACGTAACGCCCTCTGCCGAGAGATCGCTGCAGTCAATCTACTGAACGCTTGGTTTGGAAGCACACATATAACAGTGACCCGCTCACTCAGATTGGGTCTGTAAACGGCTAAATTCACTGTACGGAATTACGTACAGTGACGTCACAAAAATCCCATCAGCCTCCGCGGCATCTCACCAACACAGATAGCGAGAGCAAGTGGTCGACATAACCATTTCGCTGTAAAGCTGTATGGCGCATGGCGTAAGAACATACTAATGCGTCATTACGCAACACGACTAGGTAAAGCCTGACCGTTTTGATGTCTTCGTATCACTTTTTGATCATGACAAGACAAAGTTCATTCTTCGTAACTTTAGCGGAGGCAGTCGAAGGCAGAGAGTGCCACCATGGGTCACCGGCTGAGCAACTGGGTTTTGCGTGTAGATACTTATAAACATGAGGGAACCCGCAGCCCATCCCATGACTTTCTGTTGAGGTAAGCTACCCATAATAGCAAGGTAAATGAACTCTGTATCTGTGATTATTTTATGAAGGTATACTCAATTACACACCCTCTTACGAATTTTTAGGATTCTTTACCGTCCCGTTAAAAAAATATTCTCCATTTTCCAAGTATACCCCCATTTCACAACATGACCAAAACTTGACACATACCACGAATATGTAATTTTGCTACAATTCAGCTCAATATTACGTCATTATCATCAGTAATAGCTCATTGGAAAGCTTAAACCTAGTGCAATAGCGGATTGATATTCAAAAATGTAAATAGTAGCCACAAAAAATAACAGAATGGTAATAATATGGTGCAATTATGCAATATCTGGACAGTTTTTGCCCAAATTCGAAATCACCACCTTCACAAAATTGACTATAATTTCATCAAAAATGAAAATCTTGGCACAAAACCACTTTTAACACATTCTAAAAACATCGTTCTTGTAATAAAAATAATGAAAAATATAGGTAGCCGCGCTAATTTCCCGAGAAACACGTCCTGAAGCTTGAAAATGCTATTTCATAAATATTTTTTGGCGCAGCTTATGCCACGCAAATTATCAGTAATTTACGCCTTGTGTTCACATTTTAATAAATCTGGTTATATATAATGGTCTCCGATATAATCATGATCTGCACAAATGTTTTCTGAACTATTTACAAGTTTTCTCGATGCCTTTTTCTTGAATTTTCCGAATTTATCACGAATGACGTGAATGACGTCACGAATTGGGGATTCCCCTGAGAATGAAGTAAGGAGTTAGGGATTCCCCTTCCACTGACACCCGCCGATGTTTGTCGATGTTTACCGAGATCTTTTCTAAATCGCCGAAGCTTATTATACGATGCTCTATTCATTTTACCCATGTCACCACTTCTTTTGCTGTGTTTTATTCGTGCTTTGTTTCATGAAGACTGCGTAAAATCTTAGGGCTATAGCCCGCCGATGTTTGCCGATGTTTACCGAGGTCTGCTCAAAATCGCCAAGACTTAATATGGGTAGCTTACCTTAAGAATCACACACAAGTAAACATGACGCGTAAAGATTGTGATGCTACAGTGATATGTGATTCACCGTCTAGCTGTCACAATCCGCCGGAGCCTAGGACTATGGATTCCGGACTATGTGCGTACCTCGGTCGAACGGTCGAAGTAAAGATCGTCTTATCTTTGGTCGACGTCAGAGTGTAAGTCCAAACGCGACATTTTAGCTTAACGCCCACCCCCCCCCCCCCCCCCCCGCTAAGGGCTTGGTATAATTTTGTGGCAAGCCCGCTTTTCTAGGGGCACAATCGTGTCCATGCTAAGTGCTTTAGACCCCAGCCGGGAATCGACTGCTGCAGCTTTTTTCATAATGTGTGCGCGTACAATCATAGTGCTTTCGTATTCTATACACCTTGTTCTATCTTCTGACAATTGTGTATGTGAAACATACCCATGTTGTTAAGTGGTGCTTACATTCAGGCCTTGTCATACCGTATCCTAGTGAATTTTCTGTATGATATAACTTTTACTAAAAATTGTTTATTTATGTACAACAGTTTGATATTTGTTTCACACAAAGAACTTGTTTTTATTTTTGAGAGACCTCGATTTATTAAGTAGAGACCTCGACTTATTAAGTAGAGACCTCGACTTATTAAGTAGAGACCTCGACTTATTAAGTAGAAACTCGACTTATTAAGTAGAAACCTCGACTTATTAAGTAGAAACCTCGACTTATTAAGTAGAAACCTCGACTTATTATTATCTCGAGATCTCGACTTATTAAGACTTGCATATCTGTACGCTGTATCCATGATTACGTAACAACGCTCCTTATATGGGCTGACCAGGTGAGGAAAATGGTGTTACGTTTGTCCAGAAATGTAAACATCGATGAATTGCCTGAAAATACAACGCTTCCAACAGTCTCATCGAACGGACCACATGCATTATGGACTGTATTATCTTAAACTATATTATGATTTCATAGTTAGCAATGCCTGGACCAAAGTAAACAAAAAATAGTTTCATACCCACTCGATTCTTCACGCACAAACCGCGCAGCCGGCCGGTTCCCAACACTCAAACGTTGACTACAATGAGTGCGCGTCACGCAGTTGTAGCAAGGCACCAGCGGGATACGCACTCGTTCTAAGAGCACGTGTTTTTTTGTTGGTCCCCAAAAGAGTTAAACCGGAATAGAACCCGCGAGAACTGTACAGCGCTATCGGCGCTGCGTCGTCAGTGAATAGAAGTTCTCTTACTAGGAAGCGCCTCCGCTGTTGCTTTCAATCCGATCTCGCATGCAAGTAATATGCTACATGAAATTGATGCTAGAACACATCCCTGCTGTACCCCGATTTTTACTTGGAAGCTCTCGAATGTTGATCCGTCAAACTGTACTGTGCTAAACGTGTGTTCATGAACGGAGCGAATAAGGTTAAATAGTTTGCGGGGGCAGCCAATAGTTTTTGTACAACAAGATTTTGTACCACCCAGAACTGCTAACAGTATCAAACGCCTTGGTGATTGGGGCTTGTCTGCTCTCTACATTTCTCCTGGCATTGACGCAACGCCAATATCATGTCAACAGTGGATGTCCAGCTCCGAAACTGCACTGCACTTGAAGATGTACTCTGTTTGCCAGGATCTGCAGTCTCTTGCCAACCAAGCCTTTACATGTATTCCAAATTGGGTATTTTCGGACATGGTGTTCATTGCTAAAAGACCGATAATGATGCCAAGCTTTATATACATCACACCAGAACGTATTTGGACATCGAACAATGTTAGTGCTATGGTGTAACCATCCGAAAACAACATCAGTGATGATAGGAAGGTTGCACAATTTTAGTGTAACAAAAAGACCGGTTTTAACGTTATAGCCCTGGGCAAACGATCTCCTAACTTTCCATGGACATTATTTGTTAGCCGGGTGGTATGCCCAAAGGGTGACTATACACTGTCCTGGTAAGCCTTAAGCGTGGCTAACATTACTTTCGGTATGAGTCTACTCTCATTGCCAGAAACAGACTGGCAAATATTAGCACACCACCTTATTGGGCAATACCGGGATATCCACCTGGGTAAGGACATTTTAACATTGGAATACAAATTACTCAATAAGAACATTCAGAAGGTACCAGTTTTTTACAGAGAAATACTGAAAGCATGGCAAACTTTGAACATTAAAAAGCACATGCCAACTTCAACCTATCTAGATATCCTTAAGCAACCGTTATTCTTGGACCCGCTGATCAGACAAAAACATGGGGGATGTTTTTTCTACCCTGAATACTTAAAAGCAGGGGTATCAACGATAGGCCATTTATGGGACGGGGTCAGCCTCCTGGGGCCGGACGAGGTGGACGCCATGCCCGCACTTGGGGATGTCCGCGTGGGGTAGGGCGACGCATCGCCGCCTCCTGGAGGCGATTCCCAAGTTTTGGATACGGGCACTGGACCGTCGATACCAGGGCCCCGCCAACAGGACGCGATTTTTCCTGGGACAAGAAGACTGTCCCCTAGAGGACACACATTTTAGCCTACGGGCAATTTACACCAAAACCTCCCCCCAGTGTGAGGTGCCAGCAGGGGTACTACAATGGGAAAAGGTGTTTCACACCACATTGGACCCGGACGCAATCTTCGGGACCATTTATCCAAAATCCTTAGACCGTAAACTGTCTGACTTTCAATGGAAAATATGTCACCAAACAATAAACACTAATAAATACCTGACGCGATGTAGAATTAACAATACTCCCGATTGCCCTTTCTGCCAGGATTCAGTAGAATCGATTTATCACTGCTTTACCAAGTGCAAACATTTTTTAAAGTCGATAGCCCCTTTTAGGTAGTTTTTTAAACAACTCGTTAACATCAGAAATCCACTGAACTCATTTACGCTGTGTTTTGGTTTTACAAACACAGAACATGCATTAGCACCCCATAATGTGGTTACATACCTTTTAAACTTATATAAACATTCAGTATGGCTCTCGCGCAAATTAGAAACGGAAGGTCGGGAGTCCCCAACATGGGTTATATTCAATAATATCCTACATAGGAAGATAAAGGACGAGCATTTTTGTACTAGTAATACAATGTACGCGAGGACACTATTTAAGGATAAATGGGGCCGGAACAACTTTCTATGCGAGGTAGATGAACAATTTAACATCGTCCAACTAGCCTCAGTAACACCCTATGAACCCCCATGAAAGGGAAACACCCCCTTCCCACATACGACGAAAGAATTGATCCCCGTGAGACCACACCATCCAAAAGTAGCGCCCTCCCTCCCCACCCCCATGCCAACCAGAATCAATTAACCCCCGGCCCTCCATTCCAGCCCCCAACAGTCCTCCGAAACACTAATAAGTGTACAAAGCATATTGGCCATAGGCCCTGAGACCGTGAAAAAACCAGATGTGTACCCAGAAAATGCCCCTCCCCCCCACCCCCAATCCTCCAAACTCAATTAATTTTCCCACATTTTACCGGAAAGTCCTTACGGGGGTAACAGATTCCGGGTAGATCTATATCTATGCTAATAAAATGAAGCTGTCTGTCCCACTATGCGCTGTCTGTCCCACTATGCCGCGGCATGCAAGAGCCCATTGGCAACAGCAGCCGCCTTGAACCTATTAATATCCAGCCGTCGCTCTTAGATGTGTCAAAGCTATCGCATGTGTCAACACAATCGCTGGGTGTTTATCACCTTATCCCGCGGCATAATATCGCTTTCGGGTGCTTATCGCGCATGGTGACCATGCCTGCGGCGGGCTACCTGTCTTGGTGCCAACAGTAATAATATTTCTCTTAACGCCTTATCGCCCGAACCGTCATCAAAACAAACAAATCCCGTACTGTCTCGCGTCCACAACTTCCCATTAATAGCAAGAGAACGAACTGTGCCCGTGGAACCTTGCCTATTTGAATTGATTTGATCTTTTTGATCTTTGATCCAATTTTACAGTATAGTTAAGCGGTCTACACGTCAATTCTATAGACCAACCAGGACGTCAGGCAGATGTTATCCACTGAAGGTAGTAGTAATACGTTAAATGACGAACAACGGACGGGAAACAGCCCCTTTTTTAACTCAATCAACCCTTTGTTTTTACTCAATCAATGTATGAGCTTGGGCCTTAGATTTACTGGACTGATATTAGTTTATGTCGTGCTTTAGCCGCAATTTGAGTATTCTGTACTGGATGCACAATAATTGCACAGGGTTTAAATATCCTTAACATATATGTCCCGTTACTCCGTAGCTCCCGGTCTCAATTTATGTCAATATGATTATCGATATTATTTCTGTCCAATGTCTACCTTCTGCCTGCCACTATTTGACGTATAAAACAAAATACTGTCATACTATTATTTCTTTCGCTTATTACTACGAACGCTAGCTATATAGACTATATATGGTAAAACCAAACGGCCAAATAAGCCGTTAGTTGTCGACACACAGTTCATCAATATTGCGGACATATACTGAAAAAAAAACGTTACCTGTAGCATTTACTCCAGTTCTTTTCCTGGTAAGGGCCCGCCGACCCTATTCCCGGTAAGGGTATCCGACCTTATTCATGGCAAGGCTGGTCGACCCTATTCCTGGTAATGGTGGCCGACCCTATTCCTGGTAATGGTGGCCGACCCAATTACTGGTAATGGCGGCCGACCCAATTACTGGTAATGGTGGCCGACCTCATTACTGTCAATGGAGGCCGACCCTATTCCTGGTAATGGTGGCCGACCCTATTCCTGGTAATGGTGGCCGACCCTATTCCTTGTAATGGTGACCGACCCTATTCCTGGTAATGGTGGCCGACCGTATTACTGTTAGGGCTGGCCGACCCTATTCCTGGTAATGGTGGCCGACCCTATTCCTTGTAATGGTGGCCGACCCTATTCCTGGTAATGGTGGCCGACCTTATTACTGGTAATGGTGGCCGACCCAATTCCTTGTAACGGTGGCCGACCCTATTCCTGGTAATGGTGGCCGACCTTATTACTGTTAAGGCTGGTCGACCCTATTCCTAGTAATGGTGGCCGACCATATTCCTGGTAATGGTGGCCGACCCTATTCCTTGTAATGGTGGCCGACCCTATTCCTGGTAATGGTGGCCGACCTTATTACTGGTAATGGTGGCCGACCCAATTCCTTGTAATGGTGGCCGACCCTATTAATGGTAATGGTGGCCGACCTTATTACTGGTAATGGTGGCCGACCCAATTCCTTGTAATGGTGGCCGACCCTATTCCTGGTAATGGTGGCCGACCTTATTACTGTTAAGGCTGGTCGACACTATTCCTAGTAATGGTGGCCGACCATATTCCTGGTAATGGTGGCCGACCCTATTCCTTGTAATGGTGGCCGACCTATTCCTGGTAATGGTGGCCGACCTTATTACTGGTAATGGTGGCCGACCCAATTCCTTGTAATGGTGGCCGACCCTATTCCTGGTAATGGTGGCCGACCTTATTACTGTTAAGGCTGGTCGACCCTATTCCTAGTAATGGTGGCCGACCTTATTCCTGGTAATGGTGGCCGACCCTATTCCTTGTAATGGTGACCGACCCTATTCCTGGTAATGGTGGCCGACCGTATTACTGTTAAGGCTGGCCGACCCTATTCCTGGTAATGGTGGCCGACCCTATTCCTTGTAATGGTGGCCGACCCTATTCCTGGTAATGGTGGCCGACCTTATTACTGTTAAGGCTGGTCGACCCTATTCCTGGTAATGGTGGCCGACCCTATTCCTTGTAATGGTGGCCGACCCTATTCCTGGTAATGGTGGCCGACCTTATTACTGGTAATGGTGGCCGACCCAATTCCTTGTAATGGTGGCCGACCCTATTCCTGGTAATGGTGGCCGACCTTATTACTGTTAAGGCTGGTCGACCCTATTCCTAGTAATGGTGGCCGACCCTATTCCTGGTAATGGTGGCCGACCCAATTCCTTGTAATGGTGGCCGACCCTATTCGTGGTAATGGTGGCCGACCTTATTACTGTTAAGGCTGGTCGACCCTATTCCTAGTAATGGTTGCCGACCCTATTCCTGGTAATGGTGGCCGACCCTATTCCTTGTAATGGTGGCCGACCCTATTCCTGGTAATGGTGGCCGACCTTATTACTGTTAAGGCTGGTCGACCCTATTCCTAGTAATGGTGGCCGACTCTATTCCTGGTAATGGTGGCCGACCCTATTCCTTGTAATGGTGGCCGACCCTATTCCTGGTAATGGTGGCCGACCTTATTACTGTTAAGGCTGGCCAACCCTATTCCTTGTAATGGTGGCCGACCCTATTCCTGGCAATGGTAGCCGACCCCATTCCTGGTAAGGGTGGCCGACCCTATTGCTGTTAAGGCTGGCCGACCCTATTCCTGTTAAGATTGGCCGACCCTATTCCTGTTAAGGCTGGCCGACCCAATTCCTGCTGAGGGTAGCCGACCCTGTTCCTGTTAAGGCTGGCCGATCCTATTCCTGGTAATGGTGGCCGACCCTGATCCTGGCCAGGGTAGTCTGTGCTCTCCTGAAGCCTGCCGACAGCATACACAGCACGTAACCACCCAGTCGCAAAAAAACAAAACAAGGAAAGGACGAGAAATGAGGAAAGCGTCCAGTAAAATCAGTCAGCAGCCAAAATTTTTCACTCGCAAGTCACAGCTAGCCCAAACCACTCGCACAGTCAGTCACAGCCAAAACCACTCGCGCGTCAATCACAGCCAAAACCACTCGCACGTCAGGCCAAGCCAAAACCACTCGCAGTCGTGAATAGGGACTGAGGCAGAGGGGGTGTGGGCGGCGGTCCCAGGTTTACAGCAACATGACAGGTGGGTCATATTCAATAACCACCCCCATCCCTTCTTGCCGCTCGTCTATTCCAATGTGCCTCGGCCAGTAATTGTCCCGACTCAATTATAGAGCCTATAGGGCCTACCCCCCCCCCCCCACCCCTCCAAGCTAAGACTAACCCTGAACATAACAGCCCCCCCCCTCTACCTGCCCCGCTACCCCCCTCCTCCCCCTTCCGTCCGCCACCACCCGTCCGCCAGGCCTGGTCGATCATTACCACAGCTGGCCTAAAGGCCAGAGGGGGCAGCCAGCTGCCAAGCTGTGATCGTGAGAGTTCGTAAAAAAATCACAAAAAGCTCAATTATGTCATGTGTTTGTCACCTATATATGAATACCTGCCTAACTGAAAACCTTTTATAATTCAAAAATATCTGTCCAATAGTCCCAGTGACTCTTGTAAAAGACTCAGCGCTCATTTTTGTCAGAGCACCCTGTCGCAAAGACTGTTTTCGGCCGCCATTGCCGTTGTGCTCTGAAGTCCAAAGTGGCAAATGTTAGTGGCCCCAATCCGTGAAGCACGTGCGGTCTTCAATTGCCTGCTTTCAGGCCCACGAAAAAGGTCACTTTGACCAACCGTTGAAAACAACATGGCGCCTAAGCGGTCAGCGTAGATGTTGGGCTCTCATTATAAAGCCCAGCGATTCGCACAGAAGACATTTATTTGCGAAAAAGCAAGTTACAAATGAAAAGTTGAATGATTTGTAGTTATGTTAGTTTTAAAGAAATGTGAAAACAGCAAAGATGTTATTGTGAAATTGCAATTTTTTATAAGACCAGGAGAGTTTCACCGGCGAAAAAGCTGGTATCTGCTGCCACTTTAGTGCGAGCCTGCGAGTGATGAAGTGGCCTTTCGTAAGGTTGATCAGTGGACTGAGTGGTTTATGCAAGGACAAAACCACCCACCAATTCAAGACCCCATGAGAACGGAATTACACGCGCTATTAATACCAGAAATAATAATTTTGGGGTCTAATTAAATTAAAATTATATTGTATGGCCGAATTATTTACCGGAGTGTTTCATTTCACCACTTAAAACACGATATTTCGGCACGACCAGCCCTGATTTCGCAAGCTCATGAATATCTCCTGAATATACCGGTAATGACGTTTTGTACTGGACTCTCAAAATAAACAAACGTGT
The DNA here is from genome assembly GCA_964019135.1 of Arenicola marina. NCBI lineage: Eukaryota > Metazoa > Annelida > Polychaeta > Arenicolidae > Arenicola > Arenicola marina. The sequence continues at coordinate 17,836,713 of OZ025256.1, read as the reverse complement.
GAAATGGCCACGAGTGATTTGAGTTTGGGATGAGCTAGAGCGAGAAGTTTGTTCGAATGAGTTCAATAGATGTGACAACGAAGTGGAATTTGATGCTTTTGTTTTAGAGACAGTTCGGGTGAAATTCTTCCTGATAGATTTGAGTGGAAGCGCGTAGATGGTGAAGAAAACTGAGTCGAAGCTGAGGCTAAACGCATGGCCGCGAATGACAGATCGACACGGTCACTCACGACTGTAGATCTAAGGGGCGCACCATTTCATATCAGGGGGCGGGGAGCCTATAAAATATTTGAAAAAAATAGTTTGTTGTGACTATTTGGGGGAAAAAAATGTTTGCTTTTCAGATGCTTGAAAAAAAACTTGTTTTCATAATTCAAAAAAAAAATACCTTGTAAAATGTCCTTATTGGTGTCTAAAGAAATAAATAATTTAATGACAAAGATACAAAAAAATAAATAAAATGTCAATAAATTTGTGAAAAATAAAAAAATTGCATGGTAATTTATTTTCTAGGCCCCCCCCCAGATATGAAATGGTGCGCCCCTAACGTCTTGTTTTCAGGCCTACTGCTCACTGTTCACTGACAGTTATCTTCTGCAGAATTTGAAAAGCATATCAAATCCGTGGAATAATGTCTAATTGTTTAAACCAAAACTAGAGATTTATCCGAATATATATATATATAGATCGATATAGGAAAACTAATTACAAACTAAGGCGCTTATTAATAAATAGAAAAGTTAGACCTGTTGCAATTTATCTTGATGGCATTGTCGATTGAGATCTCATATTTATAGGAGTTCCCTCATTTATTTTTAGTGATAAAGCTATGAAATGTCTGTATATATTCAGTATTAGCGCTACATATGTTACAAAATGTAAACTACCGGTACTATATTTACAATGAAAACAATGGATCTTATTCTATTTTCAAATTTGATGTAAGCTTATTATTTTTTATTAGCTTATATGGAAACTTAGGCCTATATAGTTTGACTGATCTATAAGTATAACTAAGCTTTGATTATTTAGGGGGGTGGCAAGGGGTATTTACATTCCCCAGGATGACCTTTTGATTTCACCATGATCTGGCAATGAGGGAAATAATTATTTGTCAACTTCTTAATCAAGGATTTCCATATTAAATAACTATGAGTCAGGAAATCGCCATCTTACAACATGCAGCCACCCTTCCTTTGTATGAGGGCAGTTCTCTTTTTTTAATTGATAGTGACCTGGGAATAAAGAAAATTCTGCTTCGTGATCTAAGAACATTACCCTCCCCTCCCTTCCTACTTAATTATATGATATTCTGCTTGATTATCATAAATGAGTATTTCGAAAGTGAATGACACATATGAATGATTATGTTTTATGCCACCTTTCTTAGGTTGAATAAACAATTCACATTTCACAGAAGAATTTATTTTTAAAATTATTGGATGAAATGCAAGATAGATCAACCTTTTGTTAAATATCTTTTTACACAGCATGGTATTTGGATCACATTTAAAATAAAGATCTTTTTTTTTAATCTAATATATTCCATTAACATATAAAATTAAATATATCATGCAAAAATGTCATTCTACAATGTATGTATGTATGTAGAAAATGTATTGATACTATTATATCTGATTCTATGGGTTGTTTTTGATTTGAAAATAATGAAGCACAAACAGTATTCAGTTGTTTTATTATTAAAATCTACAAATATTACCTGCAAGTGAAACCAATCAAATGTATGAAATGATTTTGTACACAGAGTGATAAATATATATACCTGTGCTAAACAAATCTTTTGCCAATTAATGTAGAAACTTTATTTGGTAACTGAATTTTGACTAAAAACACATAAATGAAAAAAAATTGTTTTAATGCTCAAGCTACTAAATTTTATCGCAAAAATGTGAAAGCAGAACTACAAGATTTACCAAGAGATAAATATTTATCCATTTCATTTAAAATGTATTTATTATTTTTCATACATATTTCAGGTAATGTTTTATTTTTTAAATAGATTATCATTAATGCCATACAACTTATTATATTAATACAAGTATTTTGTACAAATAATTTAATTGTATATGTTCCTATAGAAAGTTTTATTGTTTAATCCAAGTTTTAGCAAAAGACTTGTTTGATCAATTAACACAACTTAGCTATATAACTCATTACATAAATTACATTATACTGTAAATTTGTTTGATTATGATAAATGTCAATTGCAGACATTGTATATATACTACATTTATTTTACTTTTGTGGATAATTTAATAATAATCTTAATATCTATATTCAAATTTTATTTATTAAATTGTGATGACGTTTTTATATTGACAATAAAACCTTGTTTAGATATTCAAAATTTTTCCTCCAATCATTGTTTCATTTTTTTATACCTTCCGTTTATAACAAATCATATGAAGCGAGATTAAAATTAATGACTGAAAGTGAATAATCCTGAGGGCCAAAAGTCTAGAACCTCAGTTTTCACTGCAATTATATCTTTGGGTCATTCTCCCTATTTCCTCCTGAACTATAGGGACCATATAAACTTACCGGTACTTATATTATTCCCCATGTAAGCTTATATATTCTTGGTTTTATAAAGACATTTATCAAGTGTAAACAATATGTTCATTAGAGTCAATCCATTTTTGGCATTTATTCTTTTATCCGAGTGAAATAAAAAAGGGTAGGAGACAAGCTTGCAAGAATATATGGGTCATTCTACGCTAAGTGAGTAATTAAGGTCCTATAATAAAAAATCGTATTTCGGCCTGATAGTTCCATTTGGTTGGTCAATTAAATCAAGGTCATCAACAGCATGTGTTTTATTCTAGCCAGATATCACCGGTTTATATATTATTCGGAATGAAAGAGTCATATAGCGCCAATAATGACCTGTCCCAGAAGCCTGTCTTGTTATTCCTTGGTGTCTCCATGGACGGAAATATCGTTATTTCACTACGGTTTCTATTTGAATTTATTACATAGATATTAGAGCATGTGTGAAGGGTGGTCTAATGTCAGCTATTTTCACCTTTCCAGAAATATGTCACGTTGTATGCCTGTCTCATGATTTTCTGTCAGCCCTGTTACCTAGTACATTATGTGGGCTGAGAAGCTAAGTGCTCTATCCCTGTTGGTAACAAATTTGCCCAACAGATGGCGACACTGTACAATAATTCGTGCCACAGACAAGTGTGGCGCTCGCTGAGAGAGAAACGTCTTCTTTACGACATCAAAGGTCATTTATGAACAGGGTAAAGAACATGTGGTCAGCACTGTTACACAGAAATTATATAGATGATCCAATATTTCCCCTGAACAAAACTTGTGACCTATTGATTAGCTTAAGTAGCATAGAAGAGAACATCTTATGTGATCGATAATCACGGCTGACACGATCCAGACGAAAATGTTAGCCCTGTGACCAATGCTGTCAGCCCTGTTACCATGTCTGTGGTAACAGGGCTGACAGCATGTATCACAGAGCTGACCGCTAGATCATATAATAGCTGTTTCTGCCATTACAGCTACGTTAGCCACCTAATTCCTAGCAGGAATATGAGGGACCCTTATCAAACCGCCCGATAAACTTATAGTACCGAGCATGGGCAGATCTAGGGGGCGGGGGTTAGGCGGTGACCCACCCCCCACCTTTGGGAACTAGACCATGCACTGTAAAAGTCTGGTCTTCCAACGAAATATATCTCTAAGTGCCAAGAAGTGGGGGATTTAAGAGGAGGGGGGAGGGGGTGAGAGTGGAATTGGGGTGTAGGTGGAGAGGAGATAGTCAAAGTATAATTGAGGTCACCTATAGAGGACCTTGTGGTCGGGTGGAGGTTTCTTAGCGGTTGCGGGGGGCATGGAGACGAGCGGGGCAGGGGGGAGGGAGGCGCACATCCATGATCCCACTGACAGGTGTCTCCCCTTTACCCCTACCTCCCCCCACTCCCTCCCCCAGCTAGGACTGTTATAAAGTAAACAATTTCTCAATGACCCCTATATTGGGAAGAATGCCGTTTTCCATGCAACATCAAGGCCATCATCAAGGCCGTGCCGCCTGCCCCCCCCCCCACCTTTCAGACTCTAGGATATATCTGTGCCCCCCCCCCTTTTCAAGTTATGTGCCGCCTGCCAGGGGAAACTTGCTTGAACACGTGCGGGCATCCCCCAGCCCCCTTTTTAAATTTCTAGATCCGCCCAGTCTTCCTGGTCTGTGTCTGATCCCTTCTCCTTCCCTTCGCCAATACGTACAGTTCTTACCTGGTTTCCGATACCTTTCTTATTTCACAAACCTAATAATACATTCATTAAATGTAAACATTTAGCATTTCAAGAGTTCGAAACTTATTTCATTTAGAAAATGGCAGTCTGCATTTTGCAGCAGAAGCTGTATGGAAAACGACTGAATTGATCTGAAAGTAATAAAACGGGCAAAGTAAAAAGCGTCAATGAAACCTGGTAGAGAGTGTGAGTGCGAGTTGAACCCTAAACGATGTACTTAAGGAAAGCAATTAGGACATCTGAGATGGCCTAATTGCTTTCCTTAAGTACTCACCCTCAACTCACCCGTATCACTTGGGTTTCACTGTTGATATTAGTCTGGTCTTAAAAACTTTCGGATTTCGTTATTGTTCGCCCTTAGTTGGAATATCCTTTGGAAATAAAGAATAAGAACCCAGCGTTTTTAAGCCGTTATTTATGACTTATTGTTTTGGCAAATTCAGTTGCAGATAAGCCAAAAAGGCGTCAATATGACACGTCGATCGTTCGCTTATTAAAGTACGAAACGTTTTATCAAACGACTTTCAAATGATAATCTATGGATAAAATCAGGAGGAGATGTCGTTATAGAAGGCAGCTGTCTGGTGGCTAAGTTGCCTTATTTATGACCGACTGCGTATAATGATAGGCAATTGTGTTAAACCATGTTTACGCCATGCTTACGTTTCTAGTGTAGCAAACATCTTTTGCGTGATCCTTTGGTACGAAATAAACAATAATAATAATTGCCCTGAAACAATTGCAGCAAGGAGATATAGTTACGCATGTATCCGTCTTTTACTCATTGTCCTGTGCATCTTCTAAACTTCTAACTTATCCATCGCCAAAAAAAACTACATATTATCTCTCGGGTGCCTACCTCTCTTAATTTGTACGGGCGAAGGTTGAAAGGATACTAAAAATGGCCGTCACCGACTTCAAACACGCGCAGATATGTATGATAGCCATCTCTGCTAGGCCTTTTCAGCGTATGCATGCCCAGTTACCAGATGTCCGCTCTGTTACCATATATATTTCCCATTCTAAATGGTTGACGGTTCACACCATTTATAAATTAGGAATGACCGTCGCTGACGTAAAGCAGGCAAAGGTGGATGGATTAAAGGCACCTCTGTTGGGCATTTTCAGCAATTGCCATCACGAATGTCAGCTCTGTTACCAGACGTCAGCCAATGGTACCAGATGTCAGCTCTGTTACAACACGAATATAAATATTTCTTATATAAATAAATATTAATATATATATTACTTAAATGATAGACTGTTGATGGCATTTATACTCTTAATGATAGCCCTCATATCGGTAGGCAAAGTTAAGGTTTTTTTGTAATAATACAATGATCTTTCTGCACATTAGCAGTAACAAATCTGGCGCCGAACTGTGATGTTTGGGCGTAACAATTATTTGGTGCATATTAATATCAAACTTTATCGGCTTTCAACAGTTAATTTCATAGCGAAGTCTTAGGCATATTGACCCCATACCATGTAACGCGAATTATTCGTGAAATAGTATTTATGAAAAAGTTTTTTTTATAATTGTCCGGTAACAGAGTTGACGAAATGTGAGAGACGTCATCTCTTTCCTGTTTATTTGCGAAGTACCTATCAACGCGTAAGCTCGGCTCTGTTTGTTTTCAGAAACATGGATACCTAGAGGTTGCACATCGAAAATATAATGTGATTTGAACATACTTTAATTTTTAATGCCGTTTCTGTAGAATGACCCATATATTTATGGTCCTTCCCTATATTAATAACACAGAAAATTAACCAGTCAGTTAGGCCTACCCTAAACTGTTCTATTGGTTTGCAAACAAATGAAAGTCATATTTTCTCTTTCGCTTGGGCCGTTAAACGCTTCGACCCTCAGCCTCCGGCCGAACTGTTTGCTGTGCAGACAATTACATTTGCGCTGATTGACAATCCTCGTTGTCTTTGAGTTGAGGGCGGACAGAACATTGACTGAGATTGAAATGTTAACTACATGACCTTTACAGTTAAAAATTAATATTTCCCTGACCATTCCACTTTGTCCGAAAAGTTGCGGTCCGGTCGTTCACCGACACCGTTGCACAGTCTGCTCCGCGCTTGGCGAGTACGAACTGACACCGTCACCTGGTCACTTGGGTTTCAATTAGCATTAGTTTATCATTGTTATAATGATAATAAGGTCCAAGGCCCATGAACGATCCTAGAGGGCAATTGAATCACTGACAATCGTCGAGACAACTCCGGTTGTCACTGTATACAATGGCCCTTGAACGCACTCCAGTACAAGACGTCAAATCCGGTTTCGGTCTCTGGCCAAGATCCCCAATAATTTTTTAGTGCGAGTTCTACAAATTCGTCAAAAAATTTTTTTGTAGATTTTGTAAAAAGAGGAGAATGTTTTTGTAGATCTGCCAAGTAGTATATGGTCTCATGGTGGTTAAACTCTGCACCAGACAGAATGTTCTTATCACATGTAGACAGGCTAGCGTTACCCCCAGGACCGATTGACTTTATCTGTATATATGTATCTAGCCGTATTATTACCGTTCTGTAGCAGTCGCAATTAAATAGATGCATGCTAAGCTGAAAGAAACGTACCGGTGAAAATTGTTTTGTCCCAGCAAACCGTTTCATTTTGTATCCATGGCCATATATGATCAAAAATTGGATTGCTCGAAAACCCTTAAACCCCCCTCCTCCAGTGGATTGGGGGGCGGGAGGGGGTGGGGGGGGGGCGTGTGACAGAAGTAAGTCTGCGACGTTTTCTTAGGTACAGCGGATGCCAACCATATGACATAAGCTAAGCAACAAAGGACAACAAAGGCGTGACGTCATAAACAAATGACGTAGCATATTGCCTCACATGTGTATAAGATTCCTCGAAACAGAAGTGTGCCTGATTCCAGATGCCTCTTAAAATTGACCAATGTTGTGGGGCCTGATTTGCATACCATCCCCTGCCTGGTATGAATGGACAGATATAGAGCAATAGTCCTTCTCTCATGTATTGAATAGAAATGGATTCCTCTCGCTCACAAGACAAACGGGTGAGTGATCAGTTAACTACAGACGGTTAGAGCAAGCTATCTCTGTATAACATATGCCATATGGCCCGCAAAATTAGATCCCAGTCAAATATTTTACGCGTTGAGTACGATAACGAATAGGCCTACTCAGTTATTAAGTTCAGTTTTAGTGCGTTCATTAAGTTAATCTTTCGAAAGGACAGAAAAGACTGATATATCCAGATATATTGCAAACAAAATGCATAACTGGGGCAGGGACTGTCATAAAATTCAGACTTTGTTTATCGTTTTAGCAAACGTTGAATGCAGATATATCTGGTTAATATATACTCTACCACACTTAAATTTGTATTACTAGATGACGATGGAAAAATATCAAGATTGCGCAACAAATGGTCGAATCATTGTGATAAGTAACGTTAATGCAATAACCCGAATAATATTAATTACGTACCCCATGGCCGAGGAAAATTAGCAACCAAGTTTGAGTATCTCTTTTTAAATTAAAGAGAAAACTCCTCGCCTATGAAGAAAGGGCGGATACATGATACTACATTGACGATTTCCCGATTCATGGCTTTTTAATATTGAAATTCCCAGTTGACGATTAGTGGAAATCCTTGATCACGGCGGTCGGCTAATACCCCATTCCCAGTTCGCGAAGAATTATTTTCCTCATTCCCAGTTCACGGTGAAATTAAAAGCCTTTTCCCGAGGAACGGAAATAGGGATCGATGATTTTCACAAACACTATTTATTGTGTCTCTACACGCATCTAGTTAAATTAGCACTAAGCTACATCAGATTACGAGTTAACGATACATTATTAGGCTAGTAGATGTGTCAGTGAAGAAGAATTGCAACTGAGTGCTCGGAAAAAGGATGTAATATTTTGTATTATATACGGAGTCTATCGAATCAGACTAATTGTCAATTAGGGCAGGTTAGAATTTACATCCACGAGCAGATCCGTATGGGGGTCTGTGCGCCGCACGAAACACACAATATTACCACAAAGAATCAAATACGTCACAACTTTGCTGAATCAGATCAGAAGTCATTCTGCCCATGTAATAGCAATAGAAGTTTGTACTCTGAACTGAACTAATAAGCATATAACTGTGATATGCTATTACGCACTATTTGACACCATATATGTATGCTCTTCTTCGCGCGACATTGGTGTGTTATAACCTCAATCAATGTAAATGATCATTTGTTCATCCTTGGTGTTATCATTCGGGTCCCAGAGGGCCTTTTTGACACGGCAACACGGCCAGTTTTAAAATCGACAACGTGACATTGGGGCTGCCTTAAAATCGACATGCGCCAAAAGATTTAGCGACACAAGCGAGGAGGGGGGGGGGGGGGAGGTCGGGTTCCCAGATCACGAAGAATAAATTTCTTTATTCCCAGGTCACGACACGATGAATTAAAAGCAGAACTCTCCGCATGCAATGTAAGGGCCGATACCTGATACTAAGTTGACGATTTCCCGATTCACAGTTGTTTAATATTAAAATTCCCAGTTCACGATTATTGATAAATCTTGATCACGGCGGTCGGCTAATACCCCATTCCCCGTTTACGAAGTTTACGGTGGAATGAAAAGCCCAATCCCGATCGCCCCCCCCACCCTCCCCCATCCAAGCGACATGGACCTCTTCTTAAAATCGACATGCGACATGGCTACCCGCCCTCAGGGGCCCTATTAATACGCTGATAAGTGTTGACAGTATTTTCTATCCGGACATGCAGTGGCACACCATGACAGAGACGTACGGGTCCCTCACACCGCCAAACAGGACTTCCTTGACTCGCCTGCTGTCTGCCCAGAGAGCGAAAGAGCGGGAAACCCTAATGCGTGATCTATCCACAACAAGCGCGGAGTATGGCTTCTTCTACAAATCTCACTGGGGCGCCCCCTGCGCAGAGAATGACTCACAAGCGGATAGGACCAGCCACGCGAGGCTTCCGCCAATTCAAAATGGCGTCTCGGCGATCAAACCTGCTAAAAGGATTGATGATGATAGGAACCTGAATCAGAATTATTTACTACCAAATCAGAGGGGCTACAATTATGTGGAAAACACCAGAAAACGTGTCCTGCACCTCCCAGACATTGAGAATATTGAAGTTCAGATGTCAAGCAATACTCTGAAGACTGTCTCCATGTTTCCGCTAAAACATAATGGAGTCGTCAAGGTGACATTTCCGCCCAATGAGCAGACGTTCGATTTTTCAGACGTGAGGGATATGCACATTAACTTGTCGATGAAGAGCGGGGAGACTCTCCATCTCCCCGTTATGCCTAAGTTATAGTATATTTAGGTGGGAGAGGTCACTCTTGCCGGGGCTATAAATAACGGGGGTTACGGTGAATCGATAAGACTTCAGTGGATGCCTGACCAGAACACGTACATAGCATGGAACCCTCTCCGGTGAACACCAGCAAAGCTTTAAGTCTCCAAGGCGTCCAAATGGGTGATTCCCACCAGAGAGTCGAAAGGGGAAGCCCACCTGAAAAGTAATGAGCTGCACAAACAAGGCACCATTCTATCAACGCAAGAAACTCCAGTCGAAATTCATTAGTCGTACTTACATCATAATATAAAATCATGACCCAATTATATCAACGTATATCAACTATTGCTCAGAATATAATAACATGTATTTATTTTCTGTACCGCATGCTCACAGCGTCCTGTGCAACAAGTATCAAGTACGAATATATCTATACCGAAAATTATTTTAAACATAAATGATCATAAGACAAGATGCGCGGAGATACGTCGAAAAATATTAAGTCACACCATAGATATTTTAGAAAGACGTAGTTGAAACCAAAACCTCACGCCTGTCTACATCTGGGTGGGGTACTTAGTGTCCTGTTCCCCTTGACCCAGTCTGTGATTCATCTGGGTGGGGTCATGTCCCATTCCCCTTTACCCAGTCTCTGACTCATCTGGGTGGGGTCATGTCCCATTCCCCTATACCCAGTCTGTGACTCATCTGGGTGGGGTCATGTCCCATTCCCCTTTACCCAGTCTCTGACTCATCTGGGTTGGGTCATTTCCCATTCCCCTTTACCCAGTCTGTGACTCATCTGGGTGGGGTCCTGTCCCATTCCCCTTTACCCAGTCTCTGACTCATCTGGGTTGGGTCATGTCCCATCCCCCTTTACCCAGTCTCTGACTCATCTGGGTTGGGTCATGTCCCATTCCCCTTTACCCAGTCTGTGACTCATCTGGGTGGGGTCATGTCCCATTCCCCTTTACCCAGTCTCTGACTCATCTGGGTTGGGTCATGTCCCATCCCCCTTTACCCAGTCTCTGACTCATCTGGGTTGGGTCATGTCCCATTCCCCTTTACCCAGTCTGTGACTCATCTGGGTGGGGTCATGTCCCATTCCCCTTTACCCAGTCTCTGACTCATCTGGGTTGGGTCATGTCCCATTCCCCTTTACCCAGTCTGTGACTCATCTGGGTGGGGTCATGTCCCATTCCCCTTGAACCAGTCTGGGACTCATCTGGGTTGGGTCATGTCCCATTCCCCTTTACCCAGTCTGTGACTCATCTGGGTGGGGTCATGTCCCATTCCCACTTACCCAGTCTCTGACTCATCTGGGTGGGGTCATGTCCCATTCCCCTTTACCCAGTCTGTGACTCATCTGGGTGGGGTCATGTCCCATTCCCCTTTACCCAGTCTCTGACTCATCTGGGTTGGGTCATGTCCCATTCCCCTTTACCCAGTCTGTGACTCATCTGGGTGGGGTCATGTCCCATTCCCCTTTACCCAGTCTCTGACTCATCTGGGTTGGGTCATGTCCCATTCCCCTTTACCCAGTCTGTGACTCATCTGGGTGGGGTCATGTCCCATTCCCCTTTACCCAGTCTCTGACTCATCTGGGTTGGATCATGTCCCATCCCCCTTTACCCAGTCTCTGACTCATCTGGGTTGGGTCATGTCCCATTCCCCTTTACCCAGTCTGTGACTCATCTGGGTGGGGTCATGTCCCATTCCCCTTTACCCAGTCTCTGACTCATCTGGGTTGGGTCATGTCCCATTCCCCTTTACCCAGTCTGTGACTCATCTGGGTTGGGTCATGTCTCATTCCCCTTTACCCAGTCTCTGACTCATCTGGGTTGGGTCATGTCCCATTCCCCTTTACCCAGTCTGTGACTCATCTGGGTGGGGTCATGTGCCATTCCCATTTACCCAGTCTGTGACTCATCTGGGTGGGTCATGTCCCACCCCCCTTTACCCAGTCTCTGACTCATCTGGGTTGGGTCATGTCCCATTCCCCTTTACCCAGTCTGTGACTCATCTGGGTGGGGTCATGTCCCATTCCCCTTTACCCAGTCTGTGACTCATCTGGGTTGGGTCATGTCCCATTCCCCTTTACCCAGTCTGTGACTCATCTGGGTTGGGTCATGTCCCATTCCCCTTTACCCAGTCTCTGACTCATCTGGGTTGGGTCATGTCCCATTCCCCTTTACCCAGTCTGTGACTCATCTGGGTGAGGTCATGTCCCATTCCCCTTTACCCAGTCTCTGACTCATCTGGGTTGGGTCATGTCCCATTCCCCTTTACCCAGTCTGTGACTTATCTGGGTGGGGTCATGTCCCATTCCCCTTTACCCAGTGTGTGACTCATCTGGGTGGGGTCATGTCCCATTCCCCTTTACCCAGTCTGTGACTCATCTGGGTGAGGTCATGTCCCATTCCCCTTTACCCAGTGTGTGACTCATCTGGGTGGGGTCATGTCCCATTCCCCTTTACCCAGTCTGTGACTCATCTGGGTGGGGTCATGTCCCATTCCCCTTTACCCAGTCTCTGACTCATCTGGGTGGGGTCATGTCCCATTCCCCTTTACCCAGTCTGTGACTCATCTGGGTGGGGTCATGTCCCATTCCCCTTTACCCAGTCTCTGACTCATCTGGGTTGGGTCATGTCCCATTCCCCTTTACCCAGTCTGTGACTCATCTGGGTGAGGTCATGTCCCATTCCCTATTACCCAGTCTCTGACTCATCTGGGTTGGGTCATGTCCCATTCCCCTTTACCCAGTCTGTGACTCATCTGGGTTGGGTCATGTTCCATTCCCCTTTACCCAGTCTCTGACTCATCTGGGTTGGGTCATGTCCCATTCCCCTTTACCCAGTCTGTGACTCATCTGGGTGGGGTCATGTGCCATTCCCCTTTACCCAGTCTGTGACTCATCTGGGTGGGTCATGTCCCATCCCCCTTTGCCCAGTCTCTGACTCATCTGGGTTGGGTCATGTCCCATTCCCCTTTACCCAGTCTGTGACTCATCTGGGTGGGGTCATGTCCCATTCCCCTTTACCCAGTCTCTGACTCATCTGGGTTGGGTCATGTCCGATTCCCCTTTACCCAGTCTGTGACTCATCTGGGTTGGGTCATGTCCCATTCCCCTTTACCCAGTCTGTGACTCATCTGGGTTGGGTTATGTCCCATTCCCCTTTACCCAGTCTGTGACTCATCTGGGTGGGGTCATGTCCCATTCCCCTTTACCCAGTCTCTGACTCATCTGGGTTGGGTCATGTCCCATTCCCCTTTACCCAGTCTGTGACTCATCTGGGTGGGGTCATGTCCCATTCCCCTTTACCAGTCTGTGACTCATCTGGGTTGGGTCTTGTCCCATTCCCCTTGAACCAGTCTGGGACTCATCTGGGTTGGGTCATGTCCCATTCCCCTTTACCCAGTCTGTGACTCATCTGGGTGGGGTCATGTCCCATTCCCACTTACCCAGTCTCTGACTCATCTGGGTTGGGTCATGTCCCATTCCCTTTTACCCAGTCTCTGACTCATCTGGGTGGGGTCATGTCCCATTCCCCTTTACCCAGTCTGTGATTCATCTGGGTGGGGTCATGTCCCATTCCCCTTTACCCAGTCTGTGACTTATCTGGGTGGGTCATGTCCCATTTCCTTTTAGCCAGTATGTGACTCATCTGGGTGGGATCATGTCCCATTCCCCTTTACCAGTCTGTGACTCATCTGGGTTGGGTCTTGTCCCATTCCCCTTGAACCAGTCTGGGACTCATCTGGGTTGGGTCATGTCCCATTCCCCTTTACCCAGTCTGGGACTCATCTGGGTGGGGTCTTGTCCCATTCCCCTTTACCCAGTCTGTGAATCATCTTGGTGGGATCATGTCCCATTCCCCTTTACCCAGTCTGGGATTCATCTGGGTTGGGTCTTGTCCCATTCCCCTTGAACCAGTCTGGGACTCATCTGGGTGGGTCATGTCCCATCCCCCTTTACCCAGTCTGTGACTCATTTGGGTTGGGTCATGTCCCATTCCCCTTTACCCAGTCTGTGACTCATGTGGGTTGGGTCTTGTCCCATTCCCCTTGAACCAGTCTGGGACTCATCTGGGTTGGGTCATGTCCCATTCCCCTTTACCCAGTCTGTGACTCATCTGGGTTGGGTCATGTCCCATTCCCCTTTACCCAGTCTGTGAATCATCTGAGTGGAGTCATGTCCCATTCCCCTTTACCCAGTCTGGGACTCATCTGGGTGGGTCATGTCCCATTCCCCTTTACCAGTCTCTGACTCATGTGGGTTGGGTCTTGTCCCATTCCCCTTGAACCAGTCTGGGACTCATCTGGGTGGGTCATGTCCCATCCCCCTTTACCCAGTCTGTGACTCATCTGGGTTGGGTCATGTCCCATTCCCCTTTACCCAGTCTGTGAATCATCTGAGTGGAGTCATGTCCCATTCCCCTTTACCCAGTCTGGGACTCATCTGGGTGGGTCATGTCCCATCCCTCTTTACCCTGTCTGTGAATCATCTTGGTGGGGTCATGTCCCATCTCCCTTCACCCTGTCTGTGAATCATCTTGGTGGGGTCATGTCCCATCCCCCTTTACCCAGTCTGTGACTCATCTGGGTGGGTCATGTCCCATCTCCCTTTACCCAGTCTGTGACTCATCTGGGTGGGGTCATGTCCCATTCCCCTTTACCCAGTCTGTGACTCATCTGGGCGGGGTCATGTCCCATTCCCCTTTACCCAGTCTCTGACTCATCTGGGTTGGGTCATGTCCCATTCCCCTTTACCCAGGCTGTGACTCATCTGGGTGGGGTCATGTCCCATTCCCCTTTACCTAGTCTGTGAATCATCTGAGTGGAGTCATGTCCCATTCCCCTTTACCCAGATTGGGACTCATCTGGGTGGGTCATGTCCCATTCCCCTTTACCAGTCTGTGACTCATGTGGGTTGGGTCTTGTCCCATTCCCCTTGAACCAGTCTGGGACACATCTGGGTGGGTCATGTCCCATCCCCCTTTACCCAGTCTGGGACTCATCTGGATTGGGTCATGTCCCATTCCCCTTTACCCAGTCTGTGAATCATCTGAGTGGAGTCATGTCCCATTCCCCTTTACCCAGTCTGGGACTCATCTGGGTGTGTCATGTCCCATCCCTCTTTACCCTGTCTGTGAATCATCTTGGTGGGGTCATGTCCCATCCCCCTTTACCCTGTCTGTGAATCATCTTGGTGGGGTCATGTCCCATCCCCCTTCACCCTGTCTGTGAATCATCTTGGTGGGGTCATGTCCCATCCCCCTTTACCCAGTCTGTGACTCATCTGGGTGGGTTATGTCCCATCTCCCTTTACCCAGTCTGTGACTCATCTGGGTGGGGTCATGTCCCATTCCCCTTTACCCAGTCTGTGACTCATCTGGGCGGGGTCATGTCCCATTCCCCTTTACCCAGTCTCTGACTCATCTGGGTTGGGTCATGTCCCATTCCCCTTTACCCAGTCTGTTACTCATCTGGGTGGGGTCATGTCCCATTCCCCTTTACCCAGTCTGTGAATCATCTGAGTGGAGTCATGTCCCATTCCCCTTTACCCAGTCTGGGACTCATCTGGGTGGGTCATGTCCCATTCCCCTTTACCAGTCTGTGACTCATGTGGGTTGGGTCTTGTCCCATTCCCCTTGAACCAGTCTGGGACACATCTGGGTGGGTCATGTCCCATCCCCCTTTAACCAGTCTGTGACTCATCTGGGTTGGGTCATGTCCCATTCCCCTTTACCCAGTCTGTGAATCATCTGAGTGGAGTCATGTCCCATTCCCCTTTACCCAGTCTGGGACTCATCTGGGTGTGTCATGTCCCATCCCTCTTTACCCTGTCTGTGAATCATCTTGGTGGGGTCATGTCCCATCCCCCTTTACCCTGTCTGTGAATCATCTTGGTGGGGTCATGTCCCATCCCCCTTTACCCTGTCTGTGAATCATCTTGGTGGGGTCATGTCCCATCCCCCTTTACCCTGTCTGTGAATCATCTTGGTGGGGTCATGTCCCATCCCCCTTTACCCAGTCTGTGACTCATCTGGGTGGGTCATGTCCCATCCCCCTTTACCCAGTCTGTGACTCATCTGGGTTGGGTCATGTCCCATTCCCCTTTACCCAGTCTGTGACTCATCTGGGTGGGGTCATGTCCCATTCCCCTTTACCCAGTCTCTGACTCATCTGGGTTGGGTCATGTCCCATTCCCCTTTACCCAGTCTGTGACTCATCTGGGTGGGGTCATGTCCCATTCCCCTTTACCCAGTCTGTGACTCATCTGGGTGGGGTCATTTCCCATTCCCCTTTACCCAGTCTCTGACTCATCTGGGTTGGGTCATGTCCCATTCCCCTTTACCCAGTCTGTGACTCATCTGGGTGGGGTCGTGTCCCATTCCCCTTTACCCAGTCTCTGACTCATCTGGGTTGGGTCATGTCCCATTCCCCTTTACCCAGTCTGTGACTCATCTGGGTGGGGTCATGTCCCATTCCCACTTACCCAGTCTCTGACTCATCTGGGTTGGGTCATGTCCCATTCCCCTTTACCCAGTTTGTGACTCATCTGGGTGGGGTCATGTCCCATTCCCCTTTTCCCAGTCTGTGACTCATCTGGGTGGGGTCATGTCCCATTCCCCTTTACCCAGTCTGTGACTCATCTGGGTTGGGTCTTGTCCCATTCTCCTTGAACCAGTCTGGGACTCATCTCGGTTGGGTCATGTCCCATTCCCCTTTACCCAGTCTGGGACTCATCTGGGTGGGGTCTTGTCCCATTCCCCTTTACCCAGTCTGTGTATCATCTTGGTGGGGTCATGTCCCATCCCCCCTTTACCCAGTCTGTGACTCATCTGGGTTGGGTCATGTCCCATTCCCCTTTACCCAGTCTGTGACTCATGTGGGTTGGGTCTTGTCCCATTCCCCTTTACCCAGTCTGTGAATCATCTGAGTGGAGTCATGTCGCATTCCCCTTTACCCAGTCTGGGACTCATCTGGGTGGGTCATGTCCCATCCCCCTTTACCCAGTCTGTGACTCGTCCGGGTTGGGTCATATCCCATTCCCCTTTACCCAGTCTGTGAATCATCTTGGTGGGGTCATGTCCCATCCCCCTTTACCCAGTCTGGGACTCATCTGGGCGGGTCATGTCCCATCCCCCTTAACCAGTCTGTGACTCATCGGGGTTGGGTCATGTCCCATCCCCCTTTACCCTGTCTGTGAATCATCTGGGTTGGGTCATGTCCCATCCCCCTTTACGCTGTCTGTGAATCATCTGGGTTGGGTCATGTCCCATTCCCCTTTACCCAGTCTGTGACTCATCTGGGTTGGGTCATGTCCCATCCCCCTTTACCCTGTCTGTGAATCTCACTGGGTTGGGTCGTGTCCCATCCCCCTTTACCCTGTCTGTGAATCATCTGGGTTGGGTCATGTCCCATTCCCCTTTACCCAGTCTGTGATTCATCTGGGTGGGGTCATGTCCCATCCCCCTTTACCCTGTCTGTGAACCATGTTGGTGAGGTCATGTCCCATCCCCCTTTACCCTGTCTGTGAATCATCTTTGTGGGGTCATGTCCCATCCCCCTTTACCCAGTCTGGGACTCATCTGGGTGGGTCATGTCCCATCCCCCTTTACCCAGTCTGTGACTCATCTGGGTTGGGTCATGTCCCATCCCCCTTTACCTCGTCTGTGAATCATCTGGGTTGGGTCATGTCCCATCCCCCTTTACCCAGTCTGTGACTCATCTGGGTGGGGTCATGTCCCATTACCCTTTACCCCGTCTGTGACTTATCTGGGTTGGGTCATGTCCCATTCCCCCTTACCCGTCTGTGACTCATCTGAGTTGGGGTAGGTCCCATTCCCCTTTACCCGTCTGTGACTCATCTGGGTTGGGTCATGTTCCATTCCCCTTTACCCTGTCTGTGACTCATCTGGGTGGGGTCATGTCCCATTCCCCTTTACGCTGTCTGTGACTCATCTGGGTGGGGTCATGTCCCATTACCCTTTACCCAGTCTGTGACTTATCTGGGTTGGGTCATGTCCCATTCCCCTTTACCCGTCTGTGACTCATCTGGGTTGGGTCATGTTCCATTCCCCTTTACCCTGTCTGTGACTCATCTGGGTGGGGTCATGTCCCATTCCCCTTTACCCTGTCTTTGACTCATCTGGGTGGGGTCATGTCCCATTCTCCTTTACCCAGTCTGGGACTCATCTGGGTGGGTCATGTCCCCTTCCCCTTTACCAGTCTGTGACTCATGTGGGTTGGGTCTTGTCCCATTCCCCTTGAATCAGTCTGGGACTCATCTGGGTGGGTTATGTTCCATCCCCCTTTACCCTGTCTGTGAATTATGTTGGTGGGGTCATGTCCCATCCCCCTTTACCCTGTCTGTGAATCATCTTTGTGGGGTCATGTCCCATCCCCCTTTACCCAGTCTGGGACTCCTCTGGGTGGGTCATGTCCCATCCCCCTTTACCCAGTCTGTGACTCATCTGGGTTGGGTCATGTCCCATCCCCCTTTACCTCGTCTGTGAATCATCTGGGTTGGGTCATGTCCCATCCCCCTTTACCCAGTCTGTGACTCATCTGGGTGGGGTCATGTCCCATTACCCTTTACCCAGTCTGTGACTTATCTGGGTTGGGTCATGTCCCATTCCCCCTTACCCGTCTGTGACTCATCTGAGTTGGGTCAGGTCCCATTCCCCTTTACCCGTCTGTGACTCATCTGGGTTGGGTCATGTTCCATTCCCCTTTACCCTGTCTGTGACTCATCTGGGTGGGGTCATGTCCCATTCTCCTTTACCCAGTCTGTGACTCATCTGGGTGGGTCATGTCCCATTCCCCTTTACCCAGTCTGTGACTCATCTGGGTGGGTCATGTCCCATTCCCCTTTACCCTGTCTGTGACTCATCTGGGTAGGGTCATGTCCCATTCCCCTTTACCCGTCTGTGACTCATCTGGGTGGGTCATGTCCCATTCCCCTTTACCCGTCTGTGACTCATCTGGGTAGAGTCATGTCCCATTCCCCTTTACCCGTCTGTGACTCATCTGGGTTGGGTCATGTCCCATTCCCCTTTACCCTGTCTGTGACTCATCTGGGTGGGTTCATGTCCCATTCCCCTTGAACCAGTCTGGTGACTCATCTTGGTGGGGTCATGTCCCATTCCCCTTTACCCAGTGTGTGACTCATCTGGGTGGGTCATGTCCCATTCCCCTTTACCCTGTCTGTGACTCATCTGGGTAGGGTCATGTCCCATTCCCCTTTACCCGTCTGTGACTCATCTGGGTGGGTCATGTCCCATTCCCCTTTACCCGTCTGTGACTCATCTGGGTAGAGTCATGTCCCATTCCCCTTTACCCGTCTGTGACTCATCTGGGTTGGGTCATGTCCCATTCCCCTTTACCCTGTCTGTGACTCATCTGGGTGGGTTCATGTCCCATTCCCCTTGAACCAGTCTGGTGACTCATCTTGGTGGGGTCATGTCCCATTCCCCTTTACCCAGTCTGTGACTCATCTTGGTGGGGTCATGTCCCATTCCCCTTTACCCAGTCTGTGACTCATCTGGGTTGGGTCATGTCCCGCTCCCCTTTACCCAGTCTGTGACTCATCTGGGTGGGTCATGTCCCATTCCCCTTTACACAGTCAGTCTCATAACTCGTCTCTAGGTTTATCGGCGGCCGTGACCCTTCATTCTCCCGGTGTCTCGGCCATTTCCCTTTGCCAGCATTACCTGCATTAATATCCCAGCCAACTATCAGGGTTAATTGGGCCCAATAACCAATCGAATCAAGCAAGCAAAAAGTATGAACCAACAAAAAACCAACGATCTTCTTTTGTAAACATATTGTTTTAATGTAGGATTCACAGAGGGATCTCAGCAGAGAATTCATCACATCCGCACAGAGACAAACCAGGCCAGTAACACGGCTTATCCTGGACATACAACCTTTCATCTAATCATTCGTTCGATGCGTATCTATCCAGCGTCCGTCAAATCGTCTTTATCCCTATGTACAACGCGGTGCGCAGCCGCAGGGCGCACCCGACCCAATCACTGGGCGAACATCATTTCTTGAAAGCTTTGGCAAGGCCAACGTCATTTCCTGTTGGACGATTTCGTTGTGGGATGGTGCTGCTCGCAGAGGGTATTAAACTGCTTCACTATGTCCAGCGTCGTCAAGTTGGCAGTCTTGAACAGTGCTGTATGACCGTCCCCTGGAAAGACACGAGGGCAGATGGATGAAACGATGGATGAATTACTGTCTGAGGCAATTTGGGACCACATTTAGCCAAAATACCACTCAACCATTCGTTCAGTTTCAAGTAGACAACCCCAACATTGTCGTATAAACAATATTTATATACCACATGTTATTATTCTTTCAAATCTTGGAAAACAGTATAAGATATTTCTTTAAATAATACACTGTATATTATCAAGGCACCATTTTGTAAATGATACTTAAACTTAGACGTCACTTCTGAAAAGGATACACTCAAGTAATGTGCCTCTATTCACAGGACCCTTAAAGACTTCAAAGCCAGCCCTATATCAAGGTTACTATGCACTAAACTACGTTCTCTGTCTTGAAATGATATATTAAACAGGCGCCAATAGATTAAAATAAATATTGAACAAGTGCACCATTACTTACATGGAATATTCCTCTAGAGCGCCATTTTTAAAGGACACATTAAGCCAGGGCGCCTCTATGTAAAAGTACTTTCGTCAACTTAGACAACAGTTCCTCTATTTAAATGATACACTAACCAACAAGTAACATTTTTATACACATCTACCGGTAATATCATGGGAGAGATACCAGCCATTGTTTACAATATGCATAAATGCATGTCCAAATAGTTGTCATGCGAAGCATCTGCTGTTTTCTATGAACAAAATCTTGGATATATATGCACTAGCCTAGGTCCAGTGAGAATAGTAATATTATAGTAAAATAGTAATAGTAATGTTTTTGGACCGTGCTGCTAAACAAATCAAACGTCAGTCTGTTAAGCTCCTCGTACAAATATTTTCCTATGCTTCAGAGCACTTTCTCACTTATCCATGATAGCATCAGCATTCAATCTGCCGTCAAAGTCAAAGCTGCTGTCAAAGCTGCTGTGCTAATTATGGCTTCTCCGTCTCTGTGCCGTGAAACTGTATCGACACGCTGCTCCAAAGTTAAAACATTCTGCTTGCGTCTTCCAGGTCATTGCGTACATGTACACAAAAAGGTGATAATAACAATAATGCACACATAGACATCTGCTCCTGAAGAACCAGTCAGGTTATGGCAATGTGTTGTTTGTTCAGAGCCAATCGAGTCGACAGCGAGTTAACAAAGGAATTACATTGTGTACCGGTCCTATAACAAACAGAAATGTCGGCCATAAGTCGTGTTAGCAAGGGAGTCGCATAATCAAGGCGCTTTAACATGTGAAAGTATTCCGTGTACGGCGAAAAGACCGGATAACGGAAGGAGTCGTATAATGGAGGGACTGTATAATGCAGGGAGCACTGTATCTGAAGGTAAAAAGTATATCGGTACATACCAAAACGTACTTCCATCCAGGGATCACTTCTGTTAGATTGCACATCGACCTTGATGCCACAATTATAGTTTGTTGCCCTTCTTTTTGGAGGAGAAACTTGAAATACCATATCCCTGCCAGATAAAAGACAGAAAGACATCATTTACCAATCAATATGTGAACATGTATGTATGTCTAATGTAGTGTGTACAGGCCGGATAACGAAATCACATACCTACTTGTATACCACACAGCTAAGCAAGTATAATTACTGTAATCATGTTAAGCAAAGGTATAGATTACTATGAATTTTGAACTGACTAATTGGAAGTCATCATCATGTACATAATGATCTGAGATAATAAGTTTCTTTCAAATTGGTTGAACCACCAGTACTGTAGTATCACTAACACAATGGCTTTCAGGTGTCAGTGAATAGCTAATATATGAAGCTGTATATATGTAGTCTCCCCGATCACCCCAGGATACCAGAGTAGCTGCAGATGTACGCATTACATGGAGAGTAAACAGGAGTCTTTAAAGCTTGAAACATGGTGTAAATCAAAATTCAGAACCATAGATTGTGCTCCTCATGCTCATAGAGCAACTGACCCTCAAACCCTGCAGACTATCATCATGTGAACATAACCATAACCAGTCACATGTTTACCTTCTCATTGATCAAGCCAGTCAATCATGTGACAAAACAAAGACACAGGACACTTGTACAACATGTCACAGTAAATCACACAGTACAATCATATACTAGGATGCTATGATCTTTTCATTTTACTGAAATTCATTGCCTGGAACTGCCATAACATCCTTAAAATGGTATAAAAAAAAACTATACACAAATCTGTGATGTAGTGCATGTAGCTTCCAACATAGGGTGATGCAAAATTACAGTCATGCAAAAAATACCTTTTCTGGCAAAGTTTGCAATGACAAGTTTAAAGACATGTTACAGTTCTGCTAGGCCTAAACATGAATTACAAATTTTTCTTTCTGTATCTTATGAAGAATATAAATATGTGCAGCGACGATATCTTTAAATAGCTTTAATTTATAGTGGCAACCTTACTTGAAGTACAGAGTAGAGGACTATAGGGGTGTCACCAGATGACATAAAAAAAGGGGTAATTGCTTAGTTTTCGACCTCATCTCTATCTTATTTCAAGAGACAAGCATATATGATAAGGATAATATATTTTAAACTATTGATGATATCATTGAAAACTATACAATTACTGAAAAAAGTAATGCAGCTACAAAAGTAGTCTTGCATACAATACCATAGAATACACATAGCTGGCATGGGTAGAAATGGTAAATTAGTATCCGCAAATGATTTTAAACTGATTAATTAAGAATAACCAACCATCTAAATAGGCAATAATCTTACCTAGCCTAAAAATCAGATGTTAATGTTGTAAGACAATCTGAGGAATCCATGGTAATGTCGGTCCCTAAGACTGTCTCATGACATTAATGTCAGATTTTCAGGTTAGGCAATACCCTGCCACCTAGGCAAGGGCGCACTTGTCACATATCGCGATATATATCCTATTGTATCGTAACAGAAGTGCATATCATTTCTGTCTCAACAAGAAACCTAGGACCAAACCAAGGATAGTATATAAATATATATCTTTGTTATAAATATATACTATCCTTGGTCTAATTATATATTATCTTTGGTATAAAATATACACTAAGGCACTATACCTGACTAAACGCTAAAAATAGATTTGAAAGAATAATAACATATCAATAATATAATATGTCAATAATAATAACATTTCAATAATACTAATATCAGGGGCGGATCTATGAATTTGCGAAGGGGTGGGTTGTCTCTGTTAACTTCCGACTTCTGAGGTTTTTTTTCACTAAAACTCTTGCGACCGGGGAGGAAAGAGGTCGTGCTCAGAGACGCTGACTTTAACTGTATATGTTCAGGTTCCCAAGGAGGGCGTTGCTCTCTCTCTCTGAAAATTTGCGACTGGGGAGGGGGGGGGGGGCTGCTCTGAAGACTTGTGACCGGGGGGGGGGGGCTTGGACGTGGAGAACCCGACTTTAACAGTGGCGGATTTCACTACATAGTTTAGCCGGCTACGGGGCTTAGTCGGCTAAAGTGACCAAGGAAACGATGGGCGATTTTAGTCAACTAAGCCCCGTAGCCGGCTAAACTATGTACGTGAAATAGGCCACAGGTGTATGTTTAGTTTCCCAAGGCCCAAGGGGGAATTGCTCAAAGACTTGGGACTTTAACATGTATGTTAACATGTATGTTGTATGTTCTCGTTCCCAAGGGAGGGGGGGGGGTGCAACCCCTCTAACACATCCTTCCCCCCCTCCCCCTAGATCCGCCACTGGACATGAAGTCATTGAATTCCAAGAGCTCCGCCTCCGCCCGGTGACAAGGAGAGCGAAGCGATCGACTACATCCTTATATTATCGCCCACTGAATAACACACAATCACAGTTGACCAAGACAATTAGTTTCGTTGTAAATCTACCTTATCGATCGGGCATGTTCATGAAAAGGATCAAATGCAAATTTGATCCGTTTTACGGATAATAAATTAATTTTTTCAACATGGAAAGCAAGTGCCCTCGCCCGACTGATCCTCGCCGACATGACGCACGCTGAGATTTATACAAGTAACTTTATCCGGTGAAATATTGTAACGCTGCGGACCAACCTGGCTCACTGAGATTTTTTTCCGACTTTTTCTCTCAATCCCCGGAGCAGAAATCTCCAATTTCGGTCGATGTGTCCATCTGAGACTAAAGTTTTTTTCCAAACCTGCAGCTCTTGACCATATATTCCTGTTGACATAGAAAGTGTATTCTCGCACTTTTCCCTCGTTCTCTATATGCCCCCACGGGCGACACACCCCCAACCCCGGCTTTTAGTAGGCCCTAATGCCGTGCCCACCCCTCCTTCTCCCCCGTCCCCCTACGGGCCCCACCCTGCCACCACCCGGGAATGCGCCATAACGCCGCGCTGTCCGTGCCTGGGTATTTTCCTTCGTTCGATAACCCAAATAGCACAGCCAAAGACCTAAATTCGGACAAGAGTGGTTTAAGAGTCATGTTTTCCAAAGCGGTCAGAAGGTTGCCTGCGCGTGACGTCACTTCTGGCATAAAGCCCAAAACCACTCTCCGCTGACGACTCACAGTGCTAGGGGCTGCGTCTCTGTTGTAGGTCATTGCCATATATATGGGCACGTGTACAGTAAATCGATCGACGGACACAGAAGGGAGGGTTGTTAGGGGGGGGGGGGGGGGGGGCAGCGCGAAGCTACCCAGCGGGCACACGACGTCGGTATGACGTCGCTATGACGTCGGCCTTGAGTCACAACGTCGACAACTGAAATCCCACGTCAACGCGACGTCGCAACCACGACGTCAACATGGACACGGGAAATCGACGTCAGTGCGGCGTCGGAATTTGGTCATGACAGAAAGCTGACTTAGACACGACGTCGAATTTACGACGTCAACACGACAGCGGTAACCGACGTCATGACGACGTCGGACCTTGGTCACGACATAGCACGACTGAAATACGACGTCAAAACACAGTCGAAACTACGACGTCAACACGACAGCGGTAATCGACGTCATGACGACGTCGGACTTTGGTCACGACATCTCACGACTGAAATACGACGTCAAAACAAAGTCGAGACTACGACGTCAAAACGACA
This sequence comes from Arenicola marina, assembly GCA_964019135.1. Taxonomy (NCBI): domain Eukaryota; kingdom Metazoa; phylum Annelida; class Polychaeta; family Arenicolidae; genus Arenicola; species Arenicola marina. The sequence goes on along the minus strand of OZ025256.1, from coordinate 17,811,850 downwards.
GCGGTAACCGACGTCATGACGACGTCGGACCTTGGTCACGACATAGCACGACTGAAATACGACGTCAAAACACAGTCGAAACTACGACGTCAACACAACAGCGGTAACCGACGTCATGACGACGTCGGACTTTGGTCACGACATCTCACGACTGAAATACGACGTCAAAACAAAGTCTAGACTACGACGTCAAAACGACAGCGGTAACCGACGTCATGACGACGTCGGACCTTGGTCACGACATAGCACGACTGAAATACGACGTCAAAACACAGTCGAAACTACGACGTCAACACAACAGCGGTAACCGACGTCATGACGACGTCGGACTTTGGTCACGACATAGCACGACTGAAATACGACGTCAAAACAAAGTCGAGACTACGACGTCAACACGACAGCGGTAACCGACGTCATCACGACGTCGGACTTTGTTCACGACATATCACGACAGAAAGACGACGTCAAAACAAATTCGAGACTACGACGTCAAAACGACAGCGGTAACCGACGTCATGACGACGTCGGACTTTGGTCACGACATATCACGACAGAAAGACGACGTCAAAACAAAGTCGAGACTACGACGTCAAAGCGACAGCGGTAACCGACGTCATCACGACGTCGGGCTTTGGTCACGATATATCACGACAGAAAGACGACGTCAAAACAAAGTCGAGACTACGACGTCAAAACGACAGCGGTAACCGACGTCATGACGACGTCGGACTTTGGTCACGACATATCACGACAGAAATACGACGTCAAAACAAAGTCGAGACTACGACGTCAAAACGACAGCGGTAACCAACGTCATGACGACGTCGGACTTTGGTCACGACAAACCACGACTGAAATACGACGTCAGAACAATGTCGAAACTACGACGTCAAAACGCCATTTATGCACCACCAAACTCGGTCGCGGGCTTCTGAAAATATGCTTTAATAGGCGGGGTTTGCCGGGGAAAATAATGAAGCGAGCGGGTCCAAGGTAAATTTCCCTTCCGAGTGCATATTTTCGCGTTCTAACGTTCGAGCCGATTTTCAAGGTGAAATGCCCCTTACGAGCGTATTTTGGCGGTGAAGTAGGGCTGGCTTTACCCCGCCCTAAAACACCAACTACATAGACAAAGTGAGTAGTGCGCCACCAGGTGGCAGCTGCCACCTAGCGGAGAAGTGCAGCGGAGATCGCAAGGCGCATGCGCGAAGTTTGAAAAATGTTGCGGAAAGGCGAGAGGAGTCCTACGGCATATGAATACGATTAGCTTATATTCACGAATATTTGCTTATGTATATAAATGAAAGGTAAGAATTTATAAATACTATACTGTATGGAACCTGAAGACACCAAGGTTCAAGCGTGACACCATAACATGAGGTGAACATAAGCCTTTATAAATTGAAACTTGTTGCTAGTGTTGTTACACCACTCGCTCCGCCCCCCCCCCCCCCCCGGCCTGTCCCTCTGTCAGTTGATTCACGGGTGAGGGTAAATGCCCGATGTACTTCCGATCCTTCCGATCTTCTTCCGATCTACAGTTTACAGTGGGGCAATGTTAAAAAGAGTGCTTTATATGGATAAAGTGCATGTTGATTGCCATCAGACTCCGTTTTCAGGATGATATTGTGTATCCAAAATGAATTATTGAATATTAGAGCCTTTTTACAACCAGCCAGATGTTTTTGTGCCGATGCATCCGCCATGACACTGCTCAAATCTTGCTGCGCGTGACCTCTTTGAATAAAAATGGTTATAATATTTATTAAATGCATACACCATATCATCTTGAAAATAGAGTATAATAGCTGGGCTCGTATTAGCATTCGCCAATAGCCATTTGGCGAGAAAATTCAGGATTTGGCGATAAGAACTTCCTTGACACTCGCCAACATGGCGAATATAAAATTTTAACTACAAACACATAACCAATTTATAACCATTATATTTGGCTAATTTTGGCTAATGTTTTTCCACGGAATTAGCCAAATTGGCTAATGAAAAAAATATCCTAGCGCGAGCCCAGAATAGCAATTAACATACACTATCTATATAAACCACTCTTTTTAACATCACCCCACCGTAAAGTTTAGATTGGAAGGGGATCGGCAGATCGGAAGTACATCAGTGATTTACCTTCAGCCTTGATTTACGGCGCCTGTGCAGCCACTGGCACAGCGGGAACCATCTACACTAAAGTAACCCCAAACGCCAGGGGGAGTAGGGGTCAACCTGCCCACCATCCCCCCCTTTTCCCCACCCTCTCTCTGGAGTTTGTGTGGTTCCTGTACGTGCCTCCCTATGCCATAGGCTATGGTACTGCCACTACCGCACTAGCCTGAAGCCAGTTTCATGAAACCCTTTGTCTGTTCTTATGTGTATAAACCTTCGTACAAAGATTGTGACATGTATGTCCTGTGCATTCCTCTTGTTAACACCTTGTTAACATACTTTATTGGTTCCTTTGGCTTTGTACATTTTTTTTTTTTTTTTTTTTATATAAGCTTTATTTCTTTATAGAGGTTTGCAACAACGTACAAAACATGCGAATGCTCACCTCACCTCGCTTTGTACATGTGTCTGCGAGTGCCTCAACCCTATCTTAGGGTACAGCCCTGTTGCATGCCTCCCCCCAAATATTTAGTGGTGTTTCTGTTTCTCAGGGAAACTTTTAATGGCTTAGGGAAAAATCACTGAATTGTTTTTATATTTTATGTGGAAACTGTACCACAGTATAGGCTTGTTTTCAGGCTATACTGTCTACAACATTCTCTTTGGTATTTAATTTGCTTCCTGCATAATGTAATAATAAATGTGGTACAAAGTTTCATAAGATAGCCTTCCAACATATTAGTACCCATGTCTTACAATGTTAAACAGCATTGGTGAAGGGTAATTTACTAAGACGATAAGTGTATCCTTTGTTACAGATCAAGTCCGGAGAGGATTCCCTGGCAAAGATGTAAAAGAAATTTGCATGTTAATGCAATGCGAGAGAGCATCAGCAATGTTGTAAAGGCTAGATAATAAGAAGAAAAACTGAAGGATTTACTTGTTTTACAAATTGAAATGTATGCATTGTTTTGAAATTTAATCTGAAATATAAATTTGAAGGTATGTAACTATGATGCTGCTATATAGTGTATATTAATAGTATTTGTTTAATTTGATGTCAGTATACATAGAAGCAATGAAAATTTTTTCACATAATGGTATCATGTTTCTCTAATATATCTATATGACTAGAATATGTATATTATATAAATATTTTGGAATTTGTGTCATGTAACCTTGAGTTAGTTATGTGTATATAATGCGCATACATCACATGTTGACATACTGGACTTTTTAATAGTAATACATATATATGAAAGGGGATTGTGAATCTCTTTATTTTTGTATTTTACAGACTGGTATTATATATATATATATCATAGCATTATATATATATTGCTATACGTAATGGTGATTAGTACCATAGTGTACCATGGTATCCATGTAATAAAGTACCATGGTAAATTAGCATACCCTGGTACTTGGTATACCATGGTAAATTACCATGCTATACCGGATACATTTGGTAGCTGTGATCGAACAATTGTTATAATGTATTGGTTCCATGAACAACTATGTCGTTGTATTTTTATATATGGCAAATGGACCACCCATATATACCTATGTTTATCAATGTATCACCATTGTACATTTAGCATGGTATGTTTACCTTGAATACCATATTAATTTACCATGATACATTTATTATGCCTACTATAGTAAATTTACCATGCCCATGGTAAATTTAACATAGAAGGCATAGTAAATGTACCATGGTAAGTTATTACCACTCCTACTATGGTAAATTTACCATGGGCATGGTAAATGCCTACTATAGTAAATTTACCATGGTACTTTTACTGTGGTAAATTTACCATGGCCACAGTAAATTTACAGTAGGCATATAGTAAATATACCATGGTAAATTTACCGTGGTATGTTTACCTAGAATACACTATAGTAATTTACCATGATGCATTTACTATGATAATTCTACCATGGTATTTCAATGTTAAATACATTATGGTATTACATTATGGTATTACTATGGTAAATGCATTAATGTATCTTCATTGTATACATTACCATATACTATGGTAAATGTACCATAGTATAAACATGGTAAATGTACCATGGTATATCCATGGTACATGTTCCGTGGTAAATGTATCATGGTCTATCCGTGGTAAATGTATCATGGTCTATCCATGGTAAATGTACCATGGTATCTTTGTGATTCACATTAACCATATACCATGGTAAATGTGTCAAAAACCCCATGGTACATTTTCCATGGTGTATATACCATGGTCATACCATAGTAACATTGCATATGGGTTGCTCCTTTTACTGGCTGCTTAGTTCAAATTTGTACGCTGACAAGCTACCACTTTGGTCTCAATAATTATTGACTGTTAATTCCATTTGATATCAACGTTTGAAAAGGATGATATAACATATCACTCACTGTCACCTGGTGACATGATACAAACACCGAGCTGAAAGGCACTGCTTCCCTGCATCCACTCGGGCTTTAATCGTTTAACAAAGCTGTGAATATCACATTATTGTATGGTGCTTAGGCCGCAGTCAGCTGTTGTACGGTTCACAGTGTTATTTGATTTTATAAGTATAAGAGAATTTCCTTGTGTCCGGCCGGGGTAGCCTGTATTACGGGTTACCGTGAGGCATATAATATAATTGTGTTGCATAATTATATTTTGCTCACTAGACTGTAGTCAGCTGTGTCCGATGTTCCGTACTAGGTTGCAGTCAACTGTTTTATGGGTCACGATGTAATATTTAATTGTGTAAGCTTAGAATTATGTGTTGCTTGCAAGGCTGCAGTCCGCGTTTTTTCGGTGAAACGAATGATATTTGATTGTATGTGTTAAAGAATTATATTTTACTGATGCCACAGTGGGCTGTTTTGCTGATCATACAGTTTCATTTGATATGAGAATTAGGATATGAGTATATTTAATTGCGTTACAAAATTACAGTGTACCGTACTCAGGCCGTTTTGAACTGTTTCCCGGGTCACGAAGTGAAATTTGACATTCGATTCGATTGTGCATCAGAGAATCGTATTTTGCTACCTAAGGCCGCACTCAGCTGTTTGACGGAGCTGTCTGATTCCTCTTTCCATTTTTAGTTGCGTTTTGTGTGCTCACGATCGAATAGTACAAGTAAAATACCTATATAATGTGTTTTGAAAAGGTTAAAAAAAACATAATTGCAGCATGGATGGGTTTATTTCATTGTTTTTGTTAATGTATCGCATCTTTAATGATAAATTCCAGGTGCAGAGGCTGTCACTAATAAGAGGAAAACAGGTTTCCAACACGGCCCAGGAGATCATGAAAAGGTGAATGCTAACTCAAGCTTCGTGGTTTCATAAAGGGTTTGTAAGATACAAGTGGTTGTACGCAAGCTTAAAAACCGTTGCTGCCAGAATCTACACAACGTATGTGATATCTATGTGTCTGTACTGTGGCAAAGTTGTTAAGTTTGCTCTATTGCCAGTCAAGTCATCACTACTCCATCTTTATTTCTTAATGATTATGTTTATAATTAAATGTCGGCAATTTTCGATAAATTAAACAAAGTAACTCCCATCTTCCATACACAGGAAACATTCATGTAAAGTTTGTAAAGGCAACATTATGAGGCTTTCGAACACCTTTCCTCGCATGGCAACCTTCAATCTAAAAGGCTGCAATGGCAAGAGGGCCTTCATGGGGACAGCCCTATTCAAAGTTGTCCGCGGTAAGTGGAAAATGCCTTGCTTGCCTTTGTATTGATATACTTTACAAGAGAAACATGAAGGCAAGAAATTTCAGAAAATGTGAGGTTTATGTCATCCATTTTCTTTTTGTTCCATTCTTATTCTAAATTTTACAACTGCTATATAACTTTGTATTTACTTAAATGTTTGTTTGCACGTTATTGACCAGTGTTAAAGATCAGCGTATTGGTAAATTATTTCATAAAGTTTAATATACTGATTGAAGAGCATTTACCACTGAAGAACTGATATCGAAGCAAGCAACATGTAGCTGTAGATAGAATATGTGGCGCATAGTTTGGTATCTAAAGCAATTTCAAATCACGAAATTTGAAAAAAATCAGGCATCAAACGATCGACGTTGTAAATTCGTGCAAAATGACGTTGGATGCTTGAATTTGTCACGCGAAGAATTTATCTAAATATTCAGATCAATGTGATTCTTTTACAAAAGAGATGTTCCAAGTGCCAAATTATAATATAGTAATTTGGGATAATGGTTAATATATACTAATATTGGTCCAGAAAGAAATTAACTGGTATTTTACTTTGTTGGCAAAGGGTATGGGGATTCATGTCTTGAAGTGAAGAGTTTAAAGTCCAGGAGTTGAACATTAAAGAAGACATTGTGACAATAAGAAGTTTTAGGGAATACCAGAATGAAACAGATTTGACCTATTACTAGTACTTTTAGGGGTTTTGTGAAATATTTGATAAAGCGTAATTGCTGACAAATCTCTGCAGTATACTGTAGACCATATTGTATATATATAGGGTTATTTTCAACTGTTTCAGACAGCACAATGATCAGTCAAGTTTCGGCCACAGAGGCCGAAATTTGTACTGCGATGTCGCAGCATTTGAAGTATGCCCCGGACAGAAGCGGCGGCGGGGGACGCAAGAAGTAGACTACATTTAAGCATCAGGTGGAGGCCAAAACGGGCTCATGGTTCCGTCATACGAGTGACTGAAAACGTTGTCGCATGATGGGCTTGAATACCCGGCCCAGGCGATCGGAGCCTCCAATGGCTGAGTATATAGCCGTAGTATATAGTAGACTACCATAAAGACCACCTACCAGCAAGATCCATGTTATATTGAAGATAATAAATGATTCGTGTAATACAAGGTCTATGTAACGCTGTTACTTCCTGAAAACGTCGTCATGATGCCGCGAATCTGACGTCGAAGCATGGTACTAATACAACCAACTACCGACTAAAACCCGACGTCTGGTACAAGACGTCGTTACGAAGTCGCGAATCTGACGTCCGACCATGGTGCAAGTACAACCATCTGCCGACTAAAATCCGACGTCTGGTACAAGACGTCGTTACGACGTCGCGAATCTGACGTCTGAACATGGCCCTAATACAACCATCTGCCGACTAAAATCCGACGTCTGGTACAAGACGTCGTTACGACGTCGCGAATCTGACGTCAGATTATTGCACTAATACAACCACCTACCGACCAAAATGCGACGTCTGGTACAAGACGTCGTTACGACGTCGCGAATCTGACGTCAGGCCATGATGCAAATACAATCACCTACCGACCAAAATGCGACGTCTGGTACAAGACGTCGTTACGTCGTCGCGAATCTGACGTCTGAACATGGCACTAATACAACCATATGCCGACTAAAATCCGACGTCTGGTACAAGACGTCGTTACGACGTCGCGAATCTGACGTCAGACCATGGTGCAAATACAACCACCTACCGACCAAAATGCGACGTCTGGTTCAAGACGTCGTTATGACGTCGCGAATATGACGTCAGGCCATGGTGCAAATACAACCACCTACCGACCAAAATGCGACGTCTGGTACAAGATGTCGTTACGACGTCGCGAATATGACGTCAGACCATGGTGCAAAAGCAACCATCTGCCGACCAAAACTCGACGTCGAAGTTCAACAAACACCCGACGTCGTCACGACGTTGTGTGCCTGCTGGGTAATATTTAATAATAAAATAAATAAAAGGATCATTTGGACAAGTCATTTGTACATAGCATATATATATGTACAAGTAGGAGTATTTGAACATATATATCTTTAATTCATTTTGGTCTATGTCAAATTGAATTACACATACATCTATAATTTATTTGGACACATACGCGACTATGTGTATATATATGCACTATTAAATTCCACGTCGGCTTGCTATATATATATACATGTGTCGAATAAATGTCTCGATCGTTAGTTTGAATCACATACATAAATATCTTTGTGTTAGTTTTTGCCTCTGGTGCCCGGGTCATAGAAAGCAGTAGTGTGTAGTCGAATGAACGTTATTCATATAATTTACCGAGCCTCGTACTCGGAATAAATATATCGTGAAATCAGCCCCCATTTCTACCGCCTGCAACACTTAATCGAACCTGGTTTCTCGTTGGTTCACGGTCACCATGTGGCACCACAGCATAACTCTTCTCCCGACATATAGTACTCGCGTTATATCCACCAACCGTAACGCCGACTTGCGGGAGTAACGATCGAACGAAGAATATCCATGCAGTATTCCTCATACTATGTATTCTCTGCGTGTATTTCATATACTTGAGGTACACAACTTTGAAAGGGCTGATCATATCGTCATATATCACTCAGTTCGGTTAGTCGGTGTGTCTGGGTCTGTGTTGTCTACACGATAATCTCGAAAGCTTACAGATATCGCTGTCAGACTTCGTCTCCTGATACACGAAGGATAAAAATGAAGCTAAGTTTGTTAACGGGCGAAATCGGTCAAAGGTCAAGGTCACAGGGATTTTCTGAAAAAAAAATGTAGAACGCATTTATCTAATGATTTTTTTGGCATCTTTTATATATTGGAAAAAAAATGCGCAAATGTCATCATTATGTGGCAAATGGGGTCTCTTCCTTACGGGACGCTCCATGCTAAAAACGCCAATCTTTCATCATTACGGCGACATTTTCTCGAATATTTCAAAAGTGCCTTCTTCAGACAGTCCCAGAATAATTTACGTGGTGTGAGAAGGTACCCAGCAAAGATTCCATTCGACTCCAAAATGACGTCACAGGAATTTTTCTGTTCAAATTTACAATTTGATCCATGCTGAAAGACATTTTTCAAGTTTACCCTGTGCCAAAAAATTTAGAAACCTATAAGCCACGCCACTCACCTTAGTACAAATATTACACAATATAATATCTCAAAAGTGACCGTCTTTCAGCAACCTCGGTCAAAGATCAAGGTCGTGACCTTGACTATTGTAAATGTCAAGTGTTCGGCTGTAGCTCAAAAACTAGACAATATCTGCGCACCAAACTTGTCCTGGACAATGTGGAATTGTATTGCCCGTTAGAAAATAGTTAAAATTCGCCCTGTTAACACTTCTGTGTAAATCGACTAAAGAATCATTGCAATGGTGAGCTGTATGGCTTCCCCCTTCTCCTGTCGCAACACTCCCCCCCCCCACCCCCCAACCGACCCCTCCCTGCCCACCAATACACACTCGCATGCAAGCTGTGACCCGCTACGCTGGCGCACACCCCTCCACCCACTCCCTAAACCTGTACCTTATGTACTGGTGGCCGATCCTCTGCCGGTCAGCTGTTTGCTGCATGGTGCTCTTATCGTGACCATTGGGCTTATTGTAGGCTACCTGAAATCCACAAATAACAATATCTATAAGAAATAATGGTGAACAATAATAATCTGAGTTTGGAGGTTTTTTTGCAGACAACGCTTTTATGGGTCAAACTTTCGACCCCTATAATCGGTACTTAGTGTGTCAAGGACGTTACTGTCGTGCATGTTTAATGTTCAAACGTCATTTTCATACTAATACATTGAGCTAAAGGTGTAACGAAATCGACTTTTTAAATTTCATACAATGAGAGGGGTCTGGAAGGGGGGGCGGGGGGGGGGGGGGGGGAGGGGGTCCAGTGTTCAGTATCGATTTAAAAAAAATCTCAGTGCGATTTTTCACGACGTTCCATTTATGATAAATAAAGTACCCGTATAGAGCGGATATTTTTACTTGCCACCGGGGAGGGAGGGGGGGGGATCGAAAAGCGGGTTTGCCGTCTGTAAAATGCTCGTATGTATATTGGTAAGAGTCTCTGCAAAGAGCCATGATAAAGGGGAAGCCAAGACCAGCGAGGAATGAATTTGTATCGAACTATGAAACCAAAGGAGTTCATTCCCAGAACATATTTCTTTATGACGATGATGATGACGTCACGGTAGCGGTCCGATATTTCCCCCTTGGCCCGCCCGCTATTACAGTCCGTCACCAGGCCTCACGTACTTGACTCATGAGTTCAACAACAACTCACCGGCCGCCAAACGTATTAGCTGCCAGGGCTTTATGATATATGGTTTATTGATGTCACAATTTAAGCATATGGGCTGGATCGTTTAACGTGAGAACGAAGGTCTTCATGGCGCTATCATTCACGTGTAGGCCTACACGTGTTCTACAGCCAAGGGGGGTCGGGGGGGGGGGGGGGTCTACACCTCATATGTTCTTGATTTAACTTGGAAATCTATATCTGGAGGTGTTTTAATTACTAGCAATTCCCAGCTGGTGAGGGATTGTAAAATGACGTACTTCCGGGGCGTTTGAACTGGCAATAGCCTTTTATCACATTGCCACAGCGGAAGCCGTGCACCATTTTGAAAAATCGACACTAGTCGCTGAACCTCCCCCCCCACCCACTCCTCACTTCTAGACCCCTTAGATTCCTAGATGTGCTAATGAGCTAAAAGACTTGTTTATTATATTTCCAGATAATTGACCGCTGGTTGGCTAATTAGGTTTTCTAAGTATATGCTTCAGTACGTTTATCTCTCCATTTACACGTCGTCACAATACGTGTTAGCAAGTTTAGATCTGTCGGCCTGCCGCTATTTGAGCCAGAACCTCGGCTGCGTACGGCGGACAAGTGTCATTTCGTGTCTCATAGCGCAGCAAGAACCTCGGCTGCGTACGGCGGACAAGTGTCATTTTGTGTCTAATAGCGAAGCAAGAACTGACACTTACGTCGTTGCGACAGCTGCAACGAGCTGAACTCACGCCGCCTTTCTTCAGGTACGCTTGCCCTGATCGCCTATTTTGTCGATCGGATGATATATATTGTGTACACTACTGCCGTGTTTCCTAGAGCACACGTCATTCTCTGATAATTTTAGTTTAGACGAAATTTGCCGTATTTTGACAACCCAGATTTGACCAAAACATTGGCGAAAATGGCTCTTTCGGGTGTTATGCTCAGTAGGTCCCAGGGGTCTGGTTACACCCATGAAACCTAAAAACACTAACAAAACACTAATCCATTTATCATGTTAGCGATGTTCGTGGGACCCTGGAGTCAGAAATGCCCTACATAATTATTATATCCTCATTTCGTATATCTAACTACCATGCAGAAAAAATAAGTCGCATGGTTCTTCTTTACGGACGGCTTAACATTCCCTGAAATGGCATCCGTTCCTCGGTATCTGCAGTCAAATGTTATCTTCTTGTGGCAATAACGTTACCAAATTACCCACTAGGAGGCAGCACAAATCATCCTTGGATGCCGTGCTTCCGCTGTGTATTTCGGTGTACATAAACTGAGGATAATCTAAGGGCCCCTGAGGGGGGGTAGCCATGTCGCGTGTCGATTTTAAGAAAAGGTCCATGTCGCGTGTCGATTTTAAGAAAAGGTCCATGTCGCGTGTCGATTTTAAGAAAAGTTCCATGTCGCGTGTCGATTTTAAGAAAAGGTCCATGTCGCGTGTCGATTTTAAGAAAAGGTCCATGTCGCGTGTCGATTTTAAGAAAAGGTCCATGTCGCGTGTCGATTTTAAGAAAAGGTCCATGTCGCGTGTCGATTTTAAGAAAAGGTCCATGTCGCGTGTCGATTTTAAGAAAAGTTCCATGTCGCGTGTCGCTAAATCTTATGTCGCATGTCGATTCTAAGACAACCCCAATGTCGCGTTGTCGATTTTAAAATCGCCGTGTCGCCGTGTCGAAAAAGCCCCTATGGGGCCCTAATCTAATGTGCTTGGAGTAAATGGAAGACGAAATAACCTCATGGGATTACCATTTCGTAGTGATTGATGAATTCCACAAAGCGTTAGCGGGAGAGGAGTTCGCGGTACTGTGAGGCGGACAGTATATTTGATACTTCAGGGTTCGTAACGGCCCGTGGCCAAATATCTCGCCCTAGAATAGGCTATTTTAGCATAGAGCTGGGTGAAATATTCAGCCCCCGGCGTTCGAATTTACGGACCCTGTATCTGATCCAAGATATGGTGGGATTGGGATTTCCATGCACTTAATGGTTGACATTTGATTGACGTTATGGATGATTAAATGTATTGACGAATTATACATCTGCGGTCAAAATAAAAACTGAAGCTGGCATAGCACCAGCGAAGAATGGATTCCAAAATATCAGTATATATAAATATATATATATATATATATTTAACATGGTAAAATTGCAAGCGAAAATCTCTGTAGTATCGTTCATTTGTATTTTTAATATCACCAAGCAACAACCATTGTCTAATGAAGCGCAATGGAGTCAATATCAACATTCCCTTTCATTTCGTAGAATATACCATGACGCTTGACGGCCACCCTGGGATCGTCGTGTCGTGGAAGGAAAGTGACACCGACGGCGACGCAGATGACACCGACAGCACCGAAGGTCATATTTGCATTCGACGCCGAATTCGGCGGCGATCACAACGTTGTCGCCAGTGTTGGCAAGGAAGCGACGTCACCAGAGCCGCGACGGCGACGGAAAGCACGGAGGACGAGGACGAGGTCGTGGCGGTCGGGCGCGTCTTCTCCACGAGGCACAAGGGTCGGGCGTCACGCCATCGCGTCGAGACCTACAGAAGCGATGCCAATTTTGGCTCTCAGGGGCTGGCCGTTGCGGCGGTTGCCAAGGTAACGAGACCGGTATCCATTGGCTGCCTGGTGAACCCGTCGACCTCGTGTAGTGGGTCATGTTCCACTCGCTCGGCGCGCAGGGAGGCTCCCGAGTTCTGTAGTCTATACCAGGAAGCCACACACCCCACCTCGTCTCACTCCATTCATCGCCACCATCACCTTAAACAATCCGACGCCGATATCCAGATCCGGTTAACGAGCCCCCAGGAGCGCGATGACGTCGGGGAACCCCCCGCCATGCCGGGGGTTCTGAACTCACCCTCAGCCCGCCGCACGGACCCCGCCTGTACCAGCCGTGTTAGTAACAGCAGCACTAACATCCTTACGCCGTACTTCGCCAAGATATTTCCGCGGAGCGCCAATTGGTCCGATTTCGAGGGATCCTCGGCCGGTAGCGGTCGCACGTCGCCCATATCGGACGTCGATGGCAGCACCTACTCGACCAGTCCCAGTCGGGAGAGCGCTTTCTGGGAGCCTTGCGCACCCAGCCCCGCCATCCACCACCAACATCACAGCCTGGAACCTATCAGCAACTTCAGCCGATCCCAGGGAAGAAATATCAGCCCGCCTGCCGGCAACCGCTTGCCGTCCATTCACAAACGGTCAATGGACCCGCTCGTTTCCGCGGTACCAGAGACGCCGACAAGGGGTGAAGACGTGGCCCAAAGCAACGCCAGATGGAAAGGCGCCCGACAGGGGGATGACGTCATAAAGCATCTCGTGGTTCAATATGCCGATTACAACACGCCGACGCTCGGCCGCGGCGGTCAAGGTCACGAGAAGGTTACGTTTCGATTACGAAAGGAGCGACAATGTAAAATATCGACTACATCGGCGGGAAGGCGTCCGCGGAAATCTAAGCAGCAGCAGCCGCAGCAGCCGCAGCAGCCGCCTCAACGAGCCCCGCGGGGTAATCTGTCGCTTGCCACGCCAACCTTTCCTAGGGTGCGGCGGACGCCCCACCGACTTGGCGGCGTGGGGGTTCCGGTTGGTAACCGTTACCCGGATGTGGGCAACAACAACAAACGGGACACCAGTCCATCAAAAACCGTCCAACGGAGAAAAGGCTCAAATTTCAAAAAATGCACCGAATTAGGAGACGGGAGAACGGGTTGGGACCTCGCGGTGCACAAAAGAAAGGTTGAGGACGACGCGCGTGACGGCGTGTCGTGTCGGCCCGCACCCATGCCAACGCACGAGGCTGGTATCCATGGCAACAGCGCCCAGATGACGATGAATGCCCTGTTCTGGGATGGGGAGACTCGGCACCAGCGCCGATCTGGTGTATCACTCCGCCGACCTATGGGGTCCCTCATGCAGACACCCCACCTGCCACCAGTTCGAAAAGCGTCCTCGACCACGGCTCCGTCTAGCGGATTACACAGCGCCTACGGAAGGAAAACGAGCATGGCAAGAATATCTATTCACAAGAAACACAACGTCATACACAACAAGACCACGACATTGATTAGCAAGTAGAACAATTTCTGTTGGGATATATTTAAATCCCTGAAATAAGTGTAATAGATACTAGCGCCGTCACTTCCATTGTGACTATATACCAAACGTAGCCATAGCATCGATCAGCTTGTGAAGTTAGCTTGTCAGCAAAAGAAAAACAAAACACGATAAAAGGAGCAAGTACATCCATGTTTTTTACCTTACGTTACGCTGATAGCGTTGATAAAGACTTTATTAAACAGGCCTTGATATCGATAATTAGGATTGTAACACGTTTTTCTATTTTTCAAAACAGTTTTACGGCTCATTTCTATGTGTAGTAAAAAATATTACAATGTTCTGTGTTCGCTGATGTTTATAATACATGTATGTATATTGATATTATATCTTAATTTTAATTATCTCACAACGGATTGTGAAATGTGATTGAAATGTGATTCTTGCGGAATAAACACTGACGCTGTCTGTATCGTAGGTGTGTTTATTCCCAAACTATTCCGTCACTGTTCAGTCTTGCCTCGGTGAGGCAACGTACAAGAAAAACACCTGCAACTCCCTAGGATATGGTTGACTTGTCAAACCGTCCTTACTCTTTCGTGCCTTTGTTAGGAAATGCCGAACTGGCGTCCCGCGCCTTTCTGGGCACGGGACACATTCACCACCACCAGGGTTCGTTACCTATACAAGATCGTCGTTTTGACGACTAGATGGCGCCACCGAAGCCCCGGTCACATGATAATATCCCAAATTGACTTAAATGTATCTTGAATTGAAGTTATTACGATATCTTGAATTGAAGTTATTAAGATATCTTGAATTAAAGTTATTAAGATATCTTGAATTGAAGTTATTAAGATATCTTGAATTGAAGTTATTACTTTTAAGATATCGTGAACGGAATTTAAGATATATTGCATCGGTGATGGTTTTAATTAAAAGTCTTGCGATACGATATAACGATTTTTTGTTAAATGACTTAAAATATATATGTACATGTACACGAAGACAAATGTGCAGTATTTTTAGAATTTTTTTGAATATTTGAGAAAATATGTTTAAATATAGAGTTATAGCAATTATATACCTTATATTTACACGTCAAAACCGAATATGGGCACCTGATATATAAGCGCATATATATACAGAGCTGTTACATGGAGAAGCAGTGATTGGTGTGAAAGTGAGGTCAACAAAGGCCATCATGAACTGTGGAACATTAGAGCGAGAGCAAACGGCTAAATCATAAGGTATGGCGAGGGTGAGAGTGGGGGATAACTCGAACGCAGTGAACCAAAATAATGGCGAATGACTGTGAGACAAGGAAACTGGTGTCTTCCTAATTGAGTGATTCCGTTGGTCGGCTTGCGCGTCCTAATGGAACGATCCCATTGGTCGGCTTGCGCGTCCTAATGGAGCAATCCCATTGGTCGACATGCGCGTCTTTTCGGAAGTTTCTAATTTGCAGTAAAACAACGTCGTTTGGCCCATTTAACCACTGGTATCCGACCCGCGGACAGTTACCTCCATTACCCTCCATTACGAATATATATATCGCTGCTGCAATGTTTCCTCTTAATTCTCTTAACGTGGGAACGCAATCATTTCACAATAGTTCTGTCTATTGGTAAGTTTTAAAACCGCAGCTGCCAAATTGCTGCCTGAACCCGAGCGGGCACACCTGGCAGTTACATATGTAACATATCCTGACAGACATAGGCCTTTAGACTTATATGAGTGACGATCGCTCAACGAATTCCTTTGGGAACCAAGCCAACATTAGCATGCTGTCCACACAGAAAGGTGTCTTGTCGTGGCACTGTTGTAATATTGTTGAACCACAGTTCATCAGATTCAACACATTTATACCGGTTCTGCTGGAAATAGAGTTAAAGACGGTTTCTGATCAACTGAGTCTTTAGGTCGTTCGCTTCGCACTGAGATTTGTTGCCTGGGCCTCCTTTAATATCGTCGCCGACTGATCTGAGAGAAACTTGAAGAGTCCTTCACCAGTTTGTGCCCTCCTCCCAGCCTCTAAAAGGAAGGTGTCGCAGGAGGAACCCATTCGTCTTATGAACCTTCAATGAAAGAAGGTCAAGGTCAGGTCAAGGTCACGCGGAACAGCCCAGACATGTCCGTATTATAGTACATGGGGTATCATAGCATATAAGCTTCGGCTACCGATATGTTATATAGGTTTATATTTGCTTCAAATGTATCCTTTTAGACAACAAACATTATTTTTACAGTATAGACAGATAGTTTATTCGTACTATAGGCTTGTCTCCAGCAAAGTTACATAAACCAAACAAAGAACAACTATATAGTAAATATATATTATATTTGACTTTAACAATCTTTAAAATACTAAATTAATAATCATATTACGGAGAAATTGCCTCGTTTTTTATACATTTCTGTATAGTTTTTCTATATACCAGTTTGCGCTTCGCACAAGTGGATGTTTTCTTTGCTCTTAGCAATGCATTACGGCAGTTAAGATGTACGAGTCCTTATACGTGATATAATGATTCAATTTAAACATCTTGTGCGAGGACCAATTCGTCCTCCTGGGATTCAATCGCTGTGAGTAACTACCGAATCTGACACCCCCCCCCCCCCGCCACCCCCCGCCCCATCGATCCAACCCCTTCCCTGGCTTTGTCGCCTGGCCTGGAATGGCGACGTATACTTAAGCGCGGAATGTCACTCCCCTCTCCCCTCATCCTCTCAGGATTAGAGGGGGGGGGGGGGCGGGGGGGTATTCTGACGCCTCTGACTCAGACGCCCCCAACCCCCACCGCTCGACAGCCTTTACTTGCCCCTGACCCCCCCCCCCCCCTACCCCCACGACCGTACCGCTCACCGTCGCCTCTCCACCGACAATCTTCCAGGGGTAAGAATTGTTTTTATTTTACAATGAATATGAATGCTCTGTACCTTTAAACTACAAGATTATTAGCAAGTTCTTACTTGTACGGCCAGGTGCACATTCTTCGGTTATCTTCGGTCCATAACTCGATGTTTTCGGTATTTATTCGCAGCAGGTAGCAGTTGCCATCCACTAATTTGCATATAATCGAGGCGTCTGTTTCCTGGCTTGTTACGCGATACTCGAACAATGCTGGAGAGTGAAAATAAATCACACGTATTTCTACAGATATAGGCATAATGAGGTACAAAGAAAGATTATCATTCACAACGAACAAAACATGAAACAAAACATTACTGGGCGATGTGAGGTCTCCTAGACAACATACGACGCCTGGTGATCGAAGGGCTGGGAGGGTGGGAGGGAGTGAGTGGTTCGCACAGAAATCCGCAACAAAATAAGATGACACCGAAAACTGATTCTAATCCAAAACTAGAAACATCCCCTGCATTCGCTTGGCATAAAACGCAGCTGTAGTATTTCTGGTCCCAGGCCCGAATGAACGCCGGTTCTACCCTAGAAAGTCTAGGCGGGTTTCGAACCGGCGACCCTTCGCACCCCGAGCGAACACCTTACACGTTAGGCCAAAGGGAAATTCCCATTTGGCCCGAGGCGCTTTGTGTGTTTTACCCACCGGTCCTGGGCCGAGATATCACACTCCACCCTTTCCCCAATCGACTGCGACCTCGCAGTAACCGCCACCATGCGCCACGCCGTAACCCGGACGCTGGCCTTATCATGTGGCTCCGACAACCCAGGTTCGTCTCCATCGGCACCAAATGTATTATTTCTGGTCCCAGGCCCGAATGAATGCCGAAAGTTCTACCCGTAGAGGCGGGTTTCGAACCGGCGACCCTTCGCATCCCGAGCGAACACCTTACGCGTTAGGCCAAAAGGAACTTCCCATTTGGCCCGCGGCGCTTGGTGTGTTTTATCCACCGGGCCTGGGCCGAGATATCACACAGCCACATTGTCGCGCTCACCTGTGTCGCCACCAGGTGTCGGTGGCGTCGTCTTCTTGGCACCCGCTGCAAGCGGGTTGCCACGGCGACGATATTGTTTATACACGTCGATGTTTTCTCTCAACATGCTGAACCACTCCCGAGCTTCGTCTTCGCTCGCGGCCCTGTAGCGTTTATCGGCGCTTTGATTAGTCTTTCTGACCTGAAAACAGCAGCTGTTTTGCGGCCCATCGCCCCCCAGCTTAACCTTGTCAATCTCCTCCATGTAGAAGTCATGTTTACAGATTGTCCGTCTCGTCTCGTACTCGGCCTCGTCCTTGAAGTGAATCAAACGACCTTGGGCGGATTCGGACGACCCCAGGAGGACGAAGAAATGGTTCTGCCACATGGGAACGTAAGCCTCGTCCTGGTATGTGTGGAATGAACTGAGTTAAATCAACTGAGCTGGGGAGACTAGATCAGGAATATGATTATTTCAACATGCTAATAAACAAATACAGTGGGTCATTCGTCGGTCGCTGGCATGGGAGCCACCTGAAAAAAAAATACACAACAACAGAACATGTGTCACTGCAGGAATTTAATAGACAAAACCTTAATGGATTAGTAACTAGATATAATATGGACCGTTATGGGATTATTTTAACCTAAGTTATCACATGTGTAGCAATGGGGGATGTTACATTCATACGCGTACGAATTGATGATCTTATTTTTTGTGCATTGCAAATATCCCTTTAAACTCTGCCATTTAGCTTTGTGCAAGATGATGTGTGGAGTGTCATTCATTGTGGTTAGAATATTGTGTCTAATTCAGTGATCAGCAAACTTAATTTTGTTCTGGGAATGTGAAAAGTGTGATTACTTCAGTCTTAGCCCTTTTGGATGGCGAAGGATTGTAGACGATTGTATGGTTTCGATGTAGGTTTGAATTTTTAATGATTTGTGGACATTCTCTCATTGGAAGTAGGAACAGACGCGAAACCTTATCCCAGAGTTGGATGGGATAATACTGTGAGGCAGGTCACACATAAAGTACCTGGTTCAAGAAGATGGCTCGCGGGAAATGTGGCCTAAAAATATTCATGTGTCGGTTGCAGTGGCGCCTTACTTAAGGTAGTATGCTACATTTCAAAACTTAGGTAAAAATTTAGGTGAAATTTTCACAAGATACATCTTTATATATGCTTATTACAACGCAGTAATAAAAACAGTTCTTTTCGGGCTACTTTTTCAAAAAAATGATGTGGAAGCACCCCACCCCCCTATTACAATTTAACATGGCGGCCTATGGAAGTTTTAGATATTTTCACTTACTTTTTATTGTAAAAACAAAACAAGACGGTAAAACATCCTGATTTTTGCAAAAGGAGTACTTTGTTATGTACTTTGAAGAATAATACAATAATATTTATCATAGTTATTTATAGCATATATACTCGTAAGAGAGTTATTTTGAATAAATCTCATATTACATGCTGTGTTGCACTACTTGATTAAGTAAACCTGAAATAGATAAAATAGTACAGAAAATGTTCAAAACTTGCCAGTGGAGATAATGGTAGGACATCTAAGTATCCTTTCTTGACCACGTGGTCCTTTCCAGCCATTGCTCGAGTGTTTGCGTCACTTCCGGCCGTCACAAGCTTCAGTGTAGAGTATAAACTGGCAACTCAGCCACCGGGCAATCTATGTACAAGCAATACAGGCGTAATCAGTATTTTTAATATTATTAATATCCTGTTTGGCGGTGTTTTACACGTGTACACAAGCGATACCATGCATAAATAAACAAGAGGGTAAGATCATACATATACAACAGTACTGCAAGGGGATAGACAAAGGCATACAACAACGTATAACAAGGGAATACAATACATGGCTACATCGCCGTGTAACGCCACACAACAGACATACATCAGGGTGTAACATGCATACAGCATGCATAAATTGGCGTATAACAACGGCATAAAACATGCATATATATCAGCATCTAACATGAGCATACAACATACGCACATCTGCGAAAAACAAATGCATACAACATGCGTACATCAGCATATAACAATGACATACATGATGCATACATCAGCGCAAAATAAGGGCATACGACATGCTTACATCGGCGTATAACAGGGAATACGACATGCATACATCGGCGTATAACAGGGGAATACGACATGCTTACATCGGCGTATAACAGGGGAATACGACATGCATACATCGGCGTATAACAGGGGAATACGACATGCTTACATCGGCGTATAACAGAGGCATACGACATGCTTACATCGGCGTATAACAGGGGAATACGACATGCTTACATCGGCGTATAACAGGGGAATACGACATGCTTACATCGGCGTATAACAGAGGCATACGACATGCTTACATCGGCGTATAACAGGGGAATACGACATGCTTACATCGGCGTATAACAGGGAATACGACATGCATACATCGGCGTATAACAGAGGCATACGACATGCTTACATCGGCGTATAACAGGGGAATACGACATGCATACATCGGCGTATAACAGGGGAATACGACATGCTTACATCGGCGTATAACAGGGAATACGACATGCATACATCGGCGTATAACAGAGGCATACGACATGCTTACATCGGCGTATAACAGGGGAATACGACATGCTTACATCGGCGTATAACATGGGAATACGACATGCATACATCGGCGTATAACAGGGGAATACGACATGCTTACATCGGCGTATAACAGAGGCATACGACATGCTTACATCGGCGTATAACAGGGGAATACGACATGCTTACATCGGCGTATAACAGGGAATACGACATGCATACATCGGCGTATAACAGAGGCATACGACATGCTTACATCGGCGTATAACAGGGGAATACGACATGCTTACATCGGCGTATAACAGGGGCATACGACATGCTTACATCGGCGTAAAACAGGGGAATACGACATGCATACATCGGCGTATAACAGGGGAATACGACCTGCTTACATCGGCGTATAACAGGGGCATACGACATGCTTACATCGGCGTAAAACAGGGGAATACGACATGCATACATCGGCGTATAACAGGGGAATACGACATGCTTACATCGGCGTATAACATGGGCATACGGCATGCTTACATCGGCGTATAACGGGGGCAGACAACATGCGTATATCAGTGCATGACAAGACACACAACATGCATACATCAGCGTATAATAAGACACATAACATGCATACATCAGCGTATAACAATGGCATACACTAGCGTATAGCAAGGGCATACGACATGCATACATCATTAAAGGCATACAACAGTGTGCAACAACTGTACACAAGAACATCGAAGAGAAAGTGTGCATAACATGTATACATGTACACAAGATGCATAGAAGAATGTACAACTGTAGAAAATATGAATACAACAGTGTACAGTTTTGACAAATGTATACAAGCTACACACAACAGTGCAAGACAATAGACCGTTCCAGATACCACAGGCGACACTTATCTTCAGAAATACACACTGCGTATTTCGGGGGTTAGAAAACAGATTCTCGCATGCGTTTACTATGCATGCCTATGGAGTTGGTTCAGGTGCCCGGCTTCAACGTTTCTTTTGTCAGGGGTAGGTTGGTTATATGGCATTACTCACAGAACAAACACGAGAGGTGTCTATACACTTTCCTGTAAGTATTACATTATATAATTGGACGCACAGGTTGTATTTCACTCTATTAAGAACAGTTTAACAGTCATATCTGTTAGGCTCCCTGTTCGAAATTCCTGGTTGCGACGCAACAAGGCACAAGCCACTCACTTGCATGCACTCAGATTCGCATGAAAAAAGGCGTATACCGGCCCATATCACCTAAATTAGATTTTTAATATATCCAGACAAAATAGACGCCAGAACGATCATTATTTCCGCACTGAAGTACATCAACAAACCGGGAATATGGCCACTTTCCTGCCACGCACAGTGAGTCTTTCCATTCGCTCGTTGGCATTTATATCAGCTGTTTTCTCATCTTGTATGCATCCATCTCGTTCTTAAAATAGTATTATCTGATAGTCAAGATATTTATCTGTACAATGTGGCTTTTTGTTTTTAGAAAACACCCTGTTAACCTATGATAAACTGTTGAAAATTGTGCAGCTAAAAGTCAGTACTCGCCTCTTACATGCTGTGCAGCGCAGAGCGAGCTACAGTTCACCCGCAACATGCGACTGCCAGAATTTCCCCTGGAACAGTCTATGTTACACGATCCTTTTTGGTGCATATGAACAACGATCATCTACAAACAACTATACTCATTTGTTTACCTAATATATTTGTCCCTCTCTCGCCGTGGATAGGCTGGCGTCAACCGTCATACACAACAGTTTGCAGCAGTAGAACAACTTACACTTTTTTGTACGGCACAAGAAAACCCTATTATAACCCTCCGGGGAATCAGGAGCCGAATATGTCACTCACAGGAGCTGTGGAAAGTTGTTGCCAACCAAGTAATGTACAGTTTACGTCACTACCAACATGTTCAGAGTTTGTACTCACCAAGTAGTAAACCTTACGCCACTACCGTGCAATGTGTGCCAGGTTTATACTCACCAGTCAGAGTGTGTTGAGGCCTATATTCCCAAAGCCCACAGCCCGTTGGTCGAACACCACTATTCGGCCGTTCGTTCTATGAATAGATGAGTTGGGATCTCTATGTCTAACGCAGTTCCGGTATCTTGTCACCTCGATATCCCGTCATGCGTGGCGTGTGGAGGACTGCCGCGGTCTCTCGACGTGTGGTTGGTTAGAGTAGTATGTGGTAGAGCCTTCTGGGGGTCAATGACAGCTTTACTGGCCGTAATCTGTGACTGTGGCCTTGGATGCGGTATCGCCCCATGGTGGCCGAAGTTGACATGACAAATGTGCTATTCAATTGTGCTATACAATTGTGGGTAAAAAGGGGTATTACAAACCAATGGGCCAGTGGAGTCGAATTGAATTGCTTAACATACACACTGTATGGGTTTTGGATAAAAAAAGCCAAAACCGGATTTGGGTATAGTACAGTAGTGGGTGGTGGCGGCCTAGGGGGTGGGGGGAGGGGGGCACTACATACAGTTAGGTGTATGCGTATGTGTCAACAATATGACCCTTTTTTCGCCTTTTTTCTCTCAATCCCTGAAGCAGAAATCTACAATTTCTCTCGATGTGCCCATCTGAGACTGATTTTTTTCTCAAAATTGCAGTTCTTGACTACATAGTCCAGTTGATATCGAAAGTGTTCAAATAATTAACATCCAGACACTTTGTCATGAATATCATGTGTCTATTATTGATACCTTTTTTAACCACAAATTTCTGCCAGTGTCTATTTTAGATGCCTTTTTTAATCAAGACATAATGACCACATTTCTCTTAATCTCCAAATGTACTACGGCATGGGCGGCATACACCCACCACTGCAGTAATGTAGTAGTGGTATGTCGCTGGGCGGGGTGGGGGCGGGGGTGGTGATGAAGGGGGTGGGCTGTGGGGTGGGTGAGGCGATTAGTCCTCCCTCACCCCCCCCCCCCTCCCCCCATCTATTGCTTTTTCTCTCTCTCATTCCCTGTCTCTCTCTCTCTGCCCCCCCTCCGTCTATTGCTTTCTCTCTCTCTCTCTCATTCCCTGTCTTGTTCTCTCTCACACACCCCCCCCATCTATCGTTTTTTTTTCTCTCTCTCTCCCTCCCCCCATCTATTGCTTTCTCTCTCTCTCTCATTCCCTGTCTTGTTCTCTCTCACCCCCCCCCCATCTATCGTTTTTTTTCTCTCTCTCCCTCCTCTCCATCTATTGCTTTCTTTCTCTCTCTCATTCCCTGTCTCTTTCTCTCTGCCCCCCCTCCGTCTATTGCTTTCTCTCTCTCTCTCTCATTCCCTGTCTTGTTCTCTCTCACCCCCTCCCCCCCATATATCGTTTTTTTTCTCTCTCTCCCTCCTCTCCATCTATTGCTTTCTTTCTCTCTCTCATTCCCTGTCTCTTTCTCTCACCCCCCCTCCGTCTATTGCTTTCTCTCTCTCTCTCTCATTCCCTGTCTTGTTCTCTCTCACACCCCCCCCCCCATCTATCGTTTTTTTTTCTCTCTCTCTCCTTCCCCCCGTCTATTGCTTTCTCTCTCTCTCTCATTCCCTGTCTTGTTCTCTCTCACCCCCCCCCCATCTATCGTTTTTTTTCTCTCTCTCCCTCCTCTCCATCTATTGCTTTCTTTCTCTCTCTCATTCCCTGTCTCTTTCTCTCTGCCCCCCCTCCGTCTATTGCTTTCTCTCTCTCTCTCTCATTCCCTGTCTTGTTCTCTCTCACCCCCTCCCCCCCATATATCGTTTTTTTTCTCTCTCTCCCTCCTCTCCATCTATTGCTTTCTTTCTCTCTCTCATTCCCTGTCTCTTTCTCTCACCCCCCCTCCGTCTATTGCTTTCTCTCTCTCTCTCTCATTCCCTGTCTTGTTCTCTCTCACACCCCCCCCCCATCTATCGTTTTTTTTTCTCTCTCTCTCCTTCCCCCCGTCTATTGCTTTCTCTCTCTCTCTCATTCCCTGTCTTGTTCTCTCTCACCCCCCCCCCCATCTATCGTTTTTTTTCTCTCTCTCCCTCCTCTCCATCTATTGCTTTCTTTCTCTCTCTCATTCCCTGTCTCTTTCTCTCACCCCCCCCCCCTCCGTCTATTGCTTTCTCTCTCTCTCTCTCATTCCCTGTCTTGTTCTCTCTCACACCCCCCCACCCCCATCTATCGTTTTTTTTCTCTCTCTCCCCCCTCTCCATCTATTGCTTTCTTTCTCTCTCTCATTCCCTGTCTCTTTCTCTCTGCCCCCCATCCGTCTATTGCTTTCTCTCTCTCTCTCTCATTCCCTGTCTTGTTCTCTCTCACCCCCCCCCCATCTATCGTTTTTTTTCTCTCTCTCTCCCCCCCCCTCCATCTATTGCTTTCTTTCTCTCTCTCATTCCCTGTCTCTCTCTCTCTGCCCCCCCTCCGTCTATTGCTTTCTCTCTCTCTCTCTCATTCCCTGTCTTGTTCTCTCTCACACCCCCCCCCCCATCTATTGTTTTTTTTTCTCTCTCTCTCCCTCCCCCCATCTATTGCTTTCTCTCTCTCTCTCATTCCCTGTCTTGTTCTCTCTTCCCCCCCCCCCCTATCTATCATTTTTTTTCTCTCTCTCCCTCCTCTCCATCTATTGCTTTCTTTCTCTCTCTCATTCCCTGTCTCTTTCTCTCACCCCCCCCCCTCCGTCTATTGCTTTCTCTCTCTCTCTCATTCCCTGTCTCTTTCTCTCTCACACCCCCCCCCCCCCATCTATCGTTTTTTTTTCTCTCTCTCTCCCTCCCCCCATCTATTGCTTTCTCTCTCTCTCTCATTCCCTGTCTTGTTCTCTCTCACACCCCCCCCCCCATCTATCGTTTTTTTTTCTCTCTCTCCCTCCCCCCATCTATTGCTTTCTCTCTCTCTCTCATTCCCTGTCTTGTTCTCTCTCACCCCCCCCCCATCTATCGTTTTTTTTCTCTCTCTCCCTCCTCTTCATCTATTGCTTTCTTTCTCTCTCTCATTCCCTGTCTCTTTCTCTCTGCCCCCCCTCCGTCTATTGCTTTCTCTCTCTCTCTCTCATTCCCTGTCTTGTTCTCTCTCACCCCCCCCCCATCTATCGTTTTTTTTTCTCTCTCTCCCTCCCCCCATCTATTGCTTTCTCTCTCTCTCTCATTCCCTGTCTTGTTCTCTCTCACCCCCCCCCCCCCATCTATCGTTTTTTTTCTCTCTCTCCCTCCTCTCCATCTATTGCTTTCTTTCTCTCTCTCATTCCCTGTCTCTTTCTCTCTGCCCCCCCTCCGTCTATTGCTTTCTCTCTCTCTCTCATTCCCTGTCTCTTTCTCTCACACCCCCCCCCCCCATCTATCGTTTTTTTTTCTCTCTCTCTCCCTCCCCCCATCTATTGCTTTCTCTCTCTCTCTCATTCCCTGTCTTGTTCTCTCTCACCCCCCCCCCATCTATCGTTTTTTTTCTCTCTCTCCCTCCTCTCCATCTATTGCTTTCTTTCTCTCTCTCATTCCCTGTCTCTTTCTCTCTGCCCCCCCTCCGTCTATTGCTTTCTCTCTCTCTCTCTCATTCCCTGTCTCTTTCTCTCACACCCCCCCCCATCTATCGTTTTTTTTTCTCTCTCTCTCCCTCCCCCCGTCTATTGCTTTCTCTCTCTCTCTCATTCCCTGTCTCTTTCTCTCTCACACCCCCCCCCCCCATCTATCGTTTTTTTTCTCTCTCTCTCCCTCCCCCCATCTATTGCTTTCTCTCTCTCTCTCATTCCCTGTCTTGTTCTCTCTCACACCCCCCCCCCCATCTATCGTTTTTTTTTCTCTCTCTCTCCCTCCCCCTATCTATTGCTTTCTCTCTCTCTCTCATTCCCTGTCTCGTTCTCTCTCACCCCCCCCCCCCCATCTATCGTTTTTTTTCTCTCTCTCCCTCCTCTCCATCTATTGCTTTCTTTCTCTCTCTCATTCCCTGTCTCTTTCTCTCTGCCCCCCCTCCGTCTATTGCTTTCTCTCTCTCTCTCTCATGCCCTGTCTCTTTCTCTCTCACACCCCCCCCCGATCTATCGTTTTTTTTTCTCTCTCTCTCCCTCCCCCCATCTATTGCTTTCTCTCTCTCTCTCATTCCCTGTCTTGTTCTCTCTCACACCCCCCCCCCATCTATCGTTTTTTTTTCTCTCTCTCTCCCTCCCCCTATCTATTGCTTTCTCTCTCTCTCTCATTCCCTGTCTCGTTCTCTCTCACCCCCCCCCCCCATCTATCGTTTTTTTTCTCTCTCTCCCTCCTCTCCATCTATTGCTTTCTTTCTCTCTCTCATTCCCTGTCTCTTTCTCTCACCCCCCCTCCGTCTATTGCTTTCTCTCTCTCTCTCATTCCCTGTCTTGTTCTCTCTCACACCCCCCCCCATCTATCGTTTTTTTTTCTCTCTCTCCCTCCCCCCATCTATTGCTTTCTCTCTCTCTCTCATTCCCTGTCTCGTTCTCTCTCACCCCCCCCCCATCTATCGTTTTTTTTCTCTCTCTCCCTCCTCTCCATCTATTGCTTTCTTTCTCTCTCTCATTCCCTGTCTCTTTCTCTCTGCCCCCCCTCCGTCTATTGCTTTCTCTCTCTCTCTCTCATGCCCTGTCTCTTTCTCTCTCACACCCCCCCCCGATCTATCGTTTTTTTTTTCTCTCTCTCTCCCCCCCCCCATCTATTGCTTTCTCTCTCTCTCATTCCCTGTCTCTTTCTCTCTCACACCCCCCCCCCATCTATCGTTTTTTTTTCTCTCTCTCTCCCTCCCCCCATCTATTGCTTTCTCTCTCTCTCATTCCCTGTCTTGTTCTCTCTCACCCCCACCCATCTATCGTTTTTTTTCTCTCTCTCCCTCCTCTCCATCTATTGCTTTCTCTCTCTCTCTCATTCCCTGTCTTGTTCTCTCTCACATCCCCCCCCCCATCTATCGTTTTTTTTCTTTCTCTCCCTCCTCTCCATCTATTGCTTTCCTTCTCTCTCTCATTCCCTGTCTCTTTCTCTCTGCCCCCCCCCCATCTATTGCTTTTTCTCTCCCTCATTCCCTGTCTGGTTCTCTTACTCCCTCACCCCCCTCCATCTATTTCTTTCTCTCTCTCCCTCCCCCCCCATCTATTGCTCTCTCTCTCTCTCTCTCATTCCCTGTCTTGTTTGCTCTCACCCCCCCATCTATTGCTTTCTCTCTCTCTCATTCCCTGTCTTGTTTGCTCTCACCCCCCCATCTATTGCTTTCTCTCTCTCTTTCATTCCCTGTCTTGTTTTCTCTCTCCCCCCCCCCCCCCATCTATTGCTTTTTTCTATCTCTCTCATTCCCTGTCTCTTTCTCTGTCTCTTCCCCACCCATCTATTGCTTTCTCTCTCTCTCTCTCTCATTCCCTGTCTTGTTTTCTCTCACCCCCCCCCCCATCTATTGCTTTTTTCTATCTCTCTCATTCCCTGTCTCTTTCTCTGTCTCTTCCCCCCCATCTATTGCTTTCTCTCTCTCTCTCTCATTCCCTGTCTCTTTCTCTCTCTCCCTCCCCCCAACTATTGTTTTTTTTCTCTCTCTCTCTCATTCCCTGTCTCTTTCCCTTTCTCCCTCCTATCCATCTATTGCTTTCTCTCTCTCTCTCATTCTCTGTCTTTTTCTCTCTGCCCCCCTCCATCTATTGATACAGGTATAAAAAAAGTTTATTATCAGTGGCCGAATACCAGTGGCGGTGCGGTTTTCGATTTGCCACCTTTAACAATGACCTAAAAGACACATCGCCATTGGAAAGCATGTGGCAGAAAACTACATCGCAAAGGAAAATGGCGAGGCAAAAACGCATCGCCAACGAAAATTAAGTGTAAAACGCTTCTGAGGGAAGCAAATGTTAGACCGGCGAACATTGTTGGATACTGTCTCTTTCTCTCTGCCACCCCCCCCCCCCCGCCCGCCCTCCATCTATTGCTTTCTTTCTCTCTCTCATTCCCTGTCTCTTTCTCTCTGCCCTCATCTATTGCTTTCTTTCTCTCTCTCATTCCCTGTCTCTTTCTCTCTCTCCCTCCCCCATCTATTGCTTTCTCTCTCTCTCATAACTGTCTCTTTCTCTCTGCCCTCCCCCATCTATTGCTTTCTCTCTTTCTCATTAACTGTCTCTTTCTCTCTCCCCCCCACCCCCCATCTATTGCTTTCTTGATCTCTCTCTGTCACTCAAGTGGGATATCACTAGAAGCGGTGGTGTGTTATGCAGACAAAGCCATTAAGCATACTCGATGAGGTTTGATATATAAGCTACCAATAATAGAGTAGAACTCTATTAGAGTATAGACACCCTATAGTATAGTATATAATAGAGTATAGGCACCCTAGTACAGTATATAGTAGAGTATAGGCACCCCAGTACAGTATATAGTAGAGTATAGGGACCCTGGTACAGTATATAGTAGAGTATAGACACCCTGGTACAGTATATAGTAGAGTATAAACACCCTGGTACAGTATATAGTAGAGTATAAACACCCTGGTACAGTATATAGTAGAGTATAAACACCCTAGTACAGTATATAGTAGAGTATAGGCACCCCAGTACAGTATATAGTAGAGTATAGGCACCCCAGTACAGTATATAGTAGAGTATAAACACCCTAGTACAGTATATAGTAGAGTATAAACACCCCAGTACAGTATATAGTAGAGTATAGACACCCCAGTACAGTATATAGTAGAGTATAGACACCCTAGTACAGTATATAGTATAGTATAAACACCCTGGTACAGTATATAGTAGAGTATAGGCACCCTGGTACAGTATATAGTAGAGTATAGACACCCTGGTACAGTATATAGTAGAGTATAAACACCCTGGTACAGTATATAGTAGAGTATAAACACCCTGGTACAGTATATAGTAGAGTATAAACACCTTGGTACAGTATATAGTAGAGTATAAACACCCTGGTACAGTATATAGTAGAGTATAAACACCTTGGTACAGTATATAGTAGAGTATAGGCAACCTAGTACAGTATATAGTAGAGTATAGGCACCCTAGTACAGTATATAGTAGAGTATAAACATCCTGGTACAGTATATAGTAGAGTATAGGCACCCCAGTACAGTATATAGTAGAGTATAAACACCCTAGTACAGTATATAGTAGAGTATAAACACCCTAGTACAGTATAAAGTAGAGTATAGGCACCCTGGTACAGTATATAGTAGAGTATAAACACCCTAGTACAGTATATAGTAGAGTATAAACACCCTAGTACAGCATATAGTAGAGTATAGGCACCCCAGTACAGTATATAGTAGAGTATAAACACCCTAGTACAGGATATAGTAGAGTATAAACACCCTGGTACAGTATATAGTAGAGTATAGGCACCCCAGTACAGTATATAGTAGAGTATAGACACCCTGGTACAGTATCTAGTAGAGTATAGGCACCCTAGTACAGTATATAGTAGAGTATAGGCACCCTGGTACAGTATATAGTAGAGTATAAACACCCTAGTACAGTATATAGTAGAGTATAGGCACCCCAGTACAGTATATAGTAGAGTATAAACACCCTAGTACAGTATATAGTAGAGTATAGGCACCCTGGTACAGTATATAGTAGAGTATAGGCACCCTAGTACAGTATATAGTAGAGTATAGTCACCCTGGTACAGGATATAGTAGAGTATAAACATCCTGGTACAGTATATAGTAGAGTATAGGCACCCCAGTACAGTATATAGTAGAGTATAAACACCCAAGTACAGTATATAGTAGAGTATAAACACCCTAGTACAGTATATAGTAGAGTATAGGCACCCTGGTACAGTATATAGTAGAGTATAAACACCCTAGTACAGTATATAGTAGAGTATAAACACCCTGGTACAGTATATAGTAGAGTATAAACACCCTGGTACAGTATATAGTAGAGTATAAACACCTTGGTACAGTATATAGTAGAGTATAAACACCCTGGTGCAGTATAAAGTAGAGTATAGGCAACCTAGTACAGTATATAGTAGAGTATAGGCACCCTAGTACAGTATATAGTAGAGTATAAACATCCTGGTACAGTATATAGTAGAGTATAGGCACCCCAGTGCAGTATATAATAGAGTATAAACACCCTAGTACAGTATATAGTAGAGTATAAACACCCTAGTACAGTATATAGTAGAGTATAGGCACCCTGGTACAGTATATAGTAGAGTATAAACACCCTAGTACAGTATATAGTAGAGTATAAACACCCTAGTACAGCATATAGTAGAGTATAGGCACCCCAGTACAGTATATAGTAGAGTATAAACACCCTAGTACAGGATATAGTAGAGTATAAACACCCTGGTACAGTATATAGTAGAGTATAGGCACCCCAGTACAGTATATAGTAGAGTATAGACACCCTGGTACAGTATCTAGTAGAGTATAGGCACCCTAGTACAGTATATAGTAGAGTATAGGCACCCTGGTACAGTATATAGTAGAGTATAAACACCCTAGTACAGTATATAGTAGAGTATAGGCACCCCAGTACAGTATATAGTAGAGTATAAACACCCTAGTACAGTATATAGTAGAGTATAGGCACCCTGGTACAGTATATAGTAGAGTATAGGCACCCTAGTACAGTATATAGTAGAGTATAGTCACCCTGGTACAGGATATAGTAGAGTATAAACACCCTGGTACAGTATATAGTAGAGTATAGGCACCCCAGTACAGTATATAGTAGAGTATAGACACCCTGGTACAGTATCTAGTAGAGTATAGGCACCCTAGTACAGTATATAGTAGAGTATAGGCACCCTGGTACAGTATATAGTAGAGTATAAACACCCTAGTACAGTATATAGTAGAGTATAGGCACCCCAGTACAGTATATAGTTATATGATAACACCATAGAGAGCTCTATTATCGCCCGCCCGGTGTCGGCCCGGCAGTGGGCTCGCCTAGAGCGCTCTGTATGACAGCACATCAGGCTCACCTTTAATTATTTAAGCGGTACCCCTTAATTATTTAAGCCATACCCCTTAAATATTTAAGGGGTATCCCTTAAAGTAGAGGGGTATCCCTTAATGTTAAGGGGTATCCCTTAATTATTTAAGGGGTATCCCTTAATTATTTAAGGGGTATGGCTTAAATAATTAAGGGGTATGGCTTAAATAATTAAGGGATACCCCTTAACATTAAGGGATACCGCTTAACCTCTTAATTCTGACCAATGCCAGCGCATGTAACATATGCTGTCATCAACCATCGCTAGGGTGCGCTAAGGTCGCCTGCGCGCCAAATTCGTAGGCGTTAGCGATCCAGATAAGCAGGGATCAGGGGAGAATCCACAATTCCATTTTGCGCGAGAAATCATGGCGGCTAACGAAAATCCGAATGGTATACAGCTAATCGTGAGGCACACAGAGCAAGAGGAGAGAGATATTTTTCAAGATCAACCGCAACCACAGGGCAGAATCACCACATCCCCGTCGGACATCCCAGCACCACAACCACAGGCACAGCCACAGCCACAGGCCCAACTCGCAGACCTTGAAGTCACAGGCGGAGGTGAGCAAATTTTGTAAATTGTTTGCAACTTAATGAGCATGAGCCTGTTAGTCTATATCAGTAAACAAGGAGACCTATCGTTGGATCAATATTTAAACTAACAATGTAAGGCTACAGCCATGCATGAGTAGGGTAGGATTAAAAAAATTATATTGTAGGGAACCCAGAATTTAGTGTAGAGACCCCAGTGTAGCATACAGTTTAGTTAACCACAGCAAGTGAGTCACCCTGTGGGCGTAGGGCCAGTGTGGACGGGTGGTGGAGATATTCCAAGGGAGGCATGCAGCTACTGGCCGGGAGAGTTTACGACCGCTAACCAGCGGGGGGACATCTGGTGTTTTACTGCAGGCGATCAGGATCCAGAGATGCGGACCGCGTATGTTTAGCGCTAGACTAGCTAGGCGGTCAAGCTGTAGTTTATTTGGAAGGGCGGGTGGTTAAAAGATAGACTGGACGAACACGTTGAACGTTGCACGTGCTGGGAGTAGTATGACAGTTGGTGGAAACGGGAAGAGCTTTTTAGGGATATATAAAGGGGTGCGGGAATGGAGAGAGAAGGAAGAACTTCAGAACTTGAGCGGGAGACAAGAACAGGGCAACTTGAGCGGGAGACAACAGAGACAGATAGATTATAGAGGAGGCCACCGAAAAATATAGTGACTGGTGACACCTTTATAATCAACCCAATACGGTAGCTAGGTCAACAAATTAAAACGCGGTAGCCTACAACAATACAAATAGTTACTTGACATACATCTATCAGTACTAAACTTGTACACTGTTGTATCAGTGATCATATCAGACTGTTAAGTGGAACCATTTTGACTTTTTGACAGTTAAGCTTAACAGAGATTGAAATTAAGAAAAATAAATTTTGTGTTGATAGAAGAAAACTAGCACCCCCCCCCCCCCGCTACCCCACCTATTTACACTTTTTACAGGCTATTACAACCAATAAGTATAAGTTCCTGCCATTGAGCCTTCCGTGGCCATTTTTTTCATGTCAAAGTAAAGTAATTTGTCTTCATTTCACCACAGAATGCTTATTTGTAACATGTTAAGTGTAAAAAAAAAGTCAAATGCTTCAATCGATCGACCGCGGTGAGGCTATATTCTCTCCTATTATCGCTCTTTTTCCTGTACGCAGATAACACTTTTCAAATAGCTATGAAGGAAGGAAGATAGGATAATTGCTCAATTCTACATCACTATACATATCATACGAGTCGTGGAATCAAATATCCGTATATAAAAGAAGATACGACAATATTTGATAGAGTGTGAGCTGTTTAAAGATTTGAAGCAGTGAAGCGGCCGAGCACTGCTTCGCTCCCCACTTGCTCTTTCAAAACCCACTGAGCCGAAATTTCCGGTGTTTCAATATCAGCGGCTTCAGCCAGTGTCTCGCACATCGTGATTGGTTCGAATTAAAGGGGTATCGCTTTAACTTTAACCACATACCCCCTTAAATTGTGCCGAATGACATTCCTTCTTATAACAGACAGCATTGAATGAAACGCGTTCTGTGATTGGGTACAATTAAGGGATACCCCTTAAAGTTAAGGGATACCGCTTAACATTAAGGGGTACCCCTTAAATATTTAAGGGGTATGGCTTAAATAATTAAGGGGTAACGCTTAAATAATTAAAGGTGAGCCTGATGTGCTGTCATAGCTCTGGCCACCTGAGAGGCTAACGGCACGTTGATCGGTGGTTCGTAAATGGCGCCATGACGCAGTTGACTTTATATTTAGGGCGTTTGTCCTATTCGCATTGAACAGCTAGAGTACACAGTGAACTGCCTTATGGTTTGATTGCGACTTGTAAGCGTCTGGAAAACGAAAGTAACAAAATCAAATAGCCACATTTATAGTGAAGATAGCGTTTATTGTGAAAACCACCTTCATAGCGAAAACCACAGCGGGTGGCGATCGCACGTCAGACGGGAATACTAGCCAGAAATCTTAGGCAGTTTCAGTCTTCTGCAGGAACACAAGCCATTGAAGACGAATATCACTTCATCTGTATCTGTCCCCATTACCATCATATTAGAAATGCGTTTTTCAGAGGTACTGTACTGTATCCATCGCGAGTACAATTTATCACAATGCTATCTTCTCAAACTTCTTCTGAATTATACTGCAATTTGCCCGCAACTGATACCATGGGCCCATTTCTTAACGCGGCATGACGAAACCACGCTCGTAACGATAACCACGTTTATAACAAAAGCGAAATCACGGTTCCCACGAAAACGAAACCACGCTTGTAGCGATAACCACCCTTATAACAAAAACGAAATCACGCTTGTAGCGATAACCACCCTTATAACAAAAACGAAACCACGCTTGTAGCGATAACCACCCTTATAACAAAAACAAAACCACGCTTGTAGCGATAACCACCCTTATAACAAAAACGAAACCACGCTTGTAGCGATAACCACCCTTATAACACAAACGAAACCACGCTTGTAGCGATAACCACCTTTTTAGCAAAAACGACATTTAAAACGCGCATCATTTTTTTCCTTACGAAGACCTCGTTTATAGCAAAAGCCTCGTCTATAGGTGAGATCGCTTTTTTGGACAATTCATCTAGGCTAACATAAAACAAAAGTTAATAACATGATACAGGTGAAAAAGTTTATTATCAGTGGCCGAAAATCGCTTCGCCATCGCATCGCATCGCATCGGCGATGCGGTTTTCGATTCGCCACCTATGCCAATGAGGGGAAAGACACATCGCCATTGGAAAGCATGTGGCAGAAAACTACATCGCAAAGAAAAATGGCGAGGCAAAAACACATCGCCAACGAGAATTAAGTGTAAAACGCTTCTGAGGCAAGCAACTGTTAGACCTGCGAACATTGTTGGATACTAATTGATATACATGTACATACAGACATATCACATTATGCAGTCTGCTATGGATAGTTAAGAAAGACTGTAGAAATATAGTTATCAATGTGATCTTCATACTAAGCAGAGAAAGTGGAGAAGGCAAAGGGCCCACTATTATACAAATCTGGTGAGGGGGGGGCGGGGCGTTCCGCGGGTTCCTTGATGCCTGAGTGAGCGGATATTTGTGACGAAAAAGATACCCCTATAGTGGGGACATGCATGATGAAAAAGGTACCCCTATAGAGCGAATATTTACCACCAGGGGCGGGGGGGGGGGGGATTTAAGCGGTAAAACGGCCCGATCGAGGGGATTTTTGCGGTATAACTCCGACCAAGCGGATTTTGGCCGTAAAACTAAGCGAATTTTGACGATGAAAAAAGGGGAGCTTTAAGGCGATTGAAACTGATGACACCGTCAACAAAAGAAACGGCGCCTTTTGGTAGGCAACCCATTAAAACTGATTTTAAACCGGTTTCAGATAAATCCCACGTGTCTATGCTGCGAACTACCTTGCCAACAGCGTCATGTAGGCTATCTACACATATATATACGAAATCAACGTAGTCATATTCCAATAGGAATACGGTACTTCTTCTGTATTACCCCCAGGCTTTATCGATTCAGCCCAGGGCATGCATGATTCATTGATGTTCCTATATGAATCATGTGCTGTATTGACTGCGTTGAAGCATCTCTTCGATTATTTTTACCTTCACGACCTTTTGTCTCTTGCAAGATTCTCATAAACGGGTGCTTTGGCCCTGTGTCCCTGGGCCCTGTGTCCCTGGGCCCTGTGTCCCTGGGCCCTGTGTCCCTGGGCCATGGGACCCTGGGCCCTGTGTCCCTGGGCCCTGTGTCCCTGGGCCCTGTGTCCCTGGGCCATGGGACCCTGGGCCCTGTGTCCCTGGGCCCTGTGTCCCTGGGCCATGGGACCCTGGGCCCTGTGTCCCTGGGGCCTGTGTCCCTGGGCCATGGGACCCTGGGCCCTGTGTCCCTGGGGCCTGTGTCTCTGGGCCATGGGTCCTTGGGCCCTGTGTCCCTGGGCCATGTGTCCCTGGGCCCTGTGTCCCTGGGCCATGGAACCCTGAGCCTTGTGTCCCTGGGCCCTGTGTCCCTGGGCCCTGTGTCCCTGGGCCCTGGGTCCCTGGGCCCTGTGTCCCTGGGCCATGGGTCCCTGGGCCCTGTATCCCTGGGCCATGGGTCCCTGGGCCCTGTGTCCCTGGGCCCTGTGTCCCTGGGCCCTGTGTCCCTGGGCCCTGTGTCCCTGGGCCCTGTGTCCCTGGGCCATGGGACCCTGGGCCCTGTGTCCCTGGGCCCTGTGTCCCTGGGCCATGGGACCCTGGGCCCTGTGTCCCTGGGCCCTGTGTCCCTGGGCCCTGTGTCCCTGGGCCCTGTGTCCCTGGGCCATGGGTCCCTGGGCCCTGTATCCCTGGGCCATGGGTCCCTGGGCCCTGTGTCCCTGGGCCCTGTGTCCCTGGGCCCTGTGTTCCTGGGCCCTGTGTCCCTGGGCCCTGTGTCCCTGGGCCCTGTGTCCCTGGGCCCTGTGTCCCTGGGCCCTGTGTCCCTGGGCCATGGGTCCCTGGGCCCTGTGTCCCTGGGCCCTGTGTCCCTGGGCCATGGGTCCCTGGGCCTTGTATCCCTGGGCCATGGGTCCCTGGGCCCTGTGTCCCTGGGCCCTGTGTCCTTGGGCCCTGTGTCCCTGGGCCCTGTGTCCCCGGGCCCTGTGTCCCCGGGCCCTGGGGCCCTTGGTCATTGGTTCCTTTGCCCTGGGTCATTGGTCCCTGGGATATTGGTCCCTGGGACTGCGCGTTCGTAGTCAAGTATGTCTCCAGTGATGTGTAGTGCCCTTCCCCGCGGTGGGTGTCGCTTTCGCGTGGCGAGGGCGTTATGGGGTCAGGCCCATTGCGAACATTTAAGATCGCCTTCACGTCACTCCTGATGGCTTCTGACTGGTTTGTGAGGAAGGCAAACATCCCTTCGCCCGTTGGAGCTTTCCTGCCGACCTCCATAATGAAACGCACACTTGATGCACCAAATCGTCTAATATTGCTGGAAAAAGATGAAGTTAAATCATACAGCAACTTTTCCTTGAGACAATTTTGTGTTTGACTGAAAACGGTGTTTTTAAATCCTTAGCATATAAGTACACATATATTGTATGTGATAATAAACCGGACATGATGCCACGCCCCTGTTTTGCCGAGTTGGTGCATCTCTCGAGAAAACGTTTGGCATTTGTTGTGTATTACGTCATCAAATTTACATTACAGAAGTTGTTTATGTGTCAACAGATGATAACCCAACTACTTCTCATAACATGCGCACAGTCAGACAATGTGTACAGAACTTGTTGCCATCGTATTTAGAAAATCATAATGTAGGTGCAAAATGCACTAAATTTGTTTTGAAGAGAAAAAAAAAAAGAACGTAATACTTAAGTGATTCTAAGACTAATCGGAAGATTAGTACATGCGACCCCGCCGGTTCGCTTGTTTATACTTTATATGAATTGTAACTTAAAACTTAAAAGTTACAACTGGAACAATGAAATGTTTTTGTTTTTAAATAACAAATAAGAGAAGTAGGTTCTAAATGTCAATGAGTCATGGCATCCACTCACTGAGATACATGTCACTGAGCCATCCTTAATTTAACGCACCAGGTCATAGCAGTTAGCACAATGCAACAACTCTAGCACATTACCTGTACCGCCATGAATATAATCTTCGGTTATCTTCTGTCCACAAATCGATGCTTTCGGTATATAGGCGGATGAGGTAATTTTGGTTGTCGCCCGATATACTGCATCTCTTCGAGGCGTCTGTTTCATCGATACTCACTTGGTATTCAGACAGCGCTGGACAAAAATAGGAAATACATTGTTACAGTGATTACTTAGAGCCAAATAATGGCAAAAGTTAGTTTTTGTCCAGAAGACGTTAGTTTATGAAATGTGAGTTATATATTGTATATATTTGTGACATATAATACCAAACGCCGTCTTTCATGCGTAGTAAAGTTGCAGGCCCCGGGAGGCCAGTCGTTTGACTCTGTGCGAGTACACTAGAACTAGAATAGCTAAACGGAGTCCGAGATACGCAACGACGGTTCTACGGTAGTCTAGGTCTGGCGGTTTAAAGGATATGATATAACTAATTTTTGATCATTGGGCGCATTTCTTTGGGTATATTCAACGGCTTCCGGACCTGCCGATAGGGGGCTACACCGAATGTTGCCCCAACCTTGTGGCGTTGTTGCCGAGAACAACGTTACGTCAGGCAGGGAGCGAGGTAGCCATAGTATATGCTTCTCTGACCACGCCCGTAAACGGAGCAAGGGAGAGAGCCATGCTGTTCGCCAGACCTAAAATTGGAAATTGCAAACCGGTGGCTCAATTGAAGGTACTAACAGAATAAAATATGCAGTGCCTGCCCGTCAATGTGCTCCACTATGTTCATGAAGCTTTTATGACTTTCGTCGAACAGTCATTTCTTGGTCGGTAGTGTATTTTCTTGTAATCCGGGCGATTTTTGTCAGCTCTCGCTTCGTTTTCAATGCTCCGCCATTCGCGGGAAGTAAACAAACTTAACGTGATCACTTGCTGCCAGGCGGCGTTTGTTGACGTCCGGCGAATGGCGGAGCATTGAAAACGAAGCAAGAGGTGACAAACATCGCCTGCCCGTTGTAGTTACCTTCCTCCCTGGAAAGGGACCTCGCTGGCGTTGTCAAGAGTCCACCCGCTACGTCACGGTCACGATTTTGCTTGTATATGTTGATGTTCTCTCTCAATAGGCGGCACCACTCTCGAGCCTCAGCCTCGTTTTCGGCCCTGTAGCAATTTTGTATATTGCCAGTTTTAGCTCGGATCTGAAAACAGGACTTTTGTTGTCCGAAACCTCCGATTTCGACCTCGTCAATTTGCTCCATGTAGTATTCGAGACAATTAATCTGAGCCTTATTGAAGTCATCTTCTTCTTTGACGTACACAAAACGCCCTTGATCAGCCTTGGAGGATTTGATGAGGACGTAGAAGCGCTTCTGCCATAGGGGAACATAGTTCTGGTCCTGTTTAAGATCATGAATATTTATGAGCATCGTGTTAAAGAGGGACTAACGGACAAACAATAGTAGTCGCCATGCTAGGGAGGGCTTCAAACTAAAACTGGATTTTCATGTATTGTTCACAGGTCATAGGAAACAATATTTATGCCTTTAAATGACACATAATGGTGCCCAATACAGTGTCTGTTACAATATTAATATAATGTGGCAAATATAACTTGCAACATAATTTTGCAGTATCGATGTGTTACTCTTATACTGAGTGCTCGAATGTGAAACACTACTTTGATAAAGTACTAAGGAAATGTTGATTGCAATAAAGTTGACAATGCTCTGCTGTATCAAGCATATATATATATGTACGTACTTACTTAAATTTAAACTTACTTAAAGAACGTCCAGACCTTTATAAGTCCTTATTAGAGGAATCAAGATGTAAATAACAATAAAAAGAGAGTTAAAACAATACTTGCCATGGCAGATGAAGGCAGGACATCTAAATATCCCCTTTTGACGACGGCCTTTCCATCCATGACGCAGGTAAATCTGTAGCTTAGTGTGAACCGGCGCTGCACTATCAATCTTGATGGTAATAAAAGTATTAAACTAAATTTCACTTGTATGATCTACGTTGTTTCTTCACCTTATGTTTGCAAAGAGCTTGATATTTGCATTGCCTGTTGTATACAATTCTTACATGTTATCAAATTCTCACAATACATTTTGTTCTACGCAACAGCGCCTCGGTCTAGGAAAACCAGCCAATGAGAGCTGACGACAGCAGTGTCTCGGTATAGGAGAACCAGCCATTGGAAGCAGACGACAACATCGTCTCAGTATAGGAGAACCAGCCAATGGAAGCAGACGACAACATCGTCTCAGTATAGGAGAACCAGCCAATGGGAGCTGACGACAACAGCGCATGAATATAGGAAAAGCATGCAAGGAATATGTCAGGCCACAGAGAAGATTAGTGCGACGATTAACGTTGAGGGCCACCAGCTAGAAGATTAATGATGAGGGCCACCAGCTAGAGCATTAACGATGAGGGCCACCAGCTAGAAGATTAACGATGAGGGCCACCAGCTAGAACATTAACGATGAGGGCCACCAGCCAGAACATTAACGATGAGGGCTACCAGCTAGAAGATTAACGATGAGGGCCACCAGCTAGAGCATTAACGATGAGGGCCACCAGCTAGAAGATTAACGATGAGGGCCACCAGCTAAAGCATTAACGATGAGGGCCACCAGCCAGAACATTAACGATGAGGGCCACCGGCTAGAGCATTAACGATGAAGGCCACCAGCCAGAACATTAACGATGAGGGCCACCAGCTAGAGCATTAACGATGAGGGCCACCAGCTAAAGCATTAACGATGAGGGCCACCAGCTAGAGCATTAACGATGAGGGCCACCAGCTA
The DNA here is from genome assembly GCA_964019135.1 of Arenicola marina. Taxonomy (NCBI): domain Eukaryota; kingdom Metazoa; phylum Annelida; class Polychaeta; family Arenicolidae; genus Arenicola; species Arenicola marina. Next base: position 17,771,248 of record OZ025256.1, on the reverse strand, counting down.
GAGCATTAACGATGAGGGCCACCAGCTAGAAGATTAACGATGAGGGCCACCAGCTAGAGCATTAACGATGAGGGCCACCAGCCAGAACATTAACGATGAGGGCCACCAGCTAGAGCATTAACGATGAGGGCCACCAGCTAGAAGATTAACGATGAGGGCCACCAGCTAGAGCATTAACGATGAGGGCCACCAGCTAGAAGATTAACGATGAGGGCCACCAGCTAGAAGATTAACGATGAGGGCCACCAGCTAGAGCATTAACGATGAGGGCCACCAGCTAGAACATTAACGATGAGGGCCACCAGCCAGAACATTAACGATGAGGGCTACCAGCTAGAAGATTAACGATGAGGGCCACCAGCTAGAGCATTAACGATGAGGGCCACCAGCTAGAAGATTAACGATGAGGGCCACCAGCTAGAGCATTAACGATGAGGGCCACCAGCTAGAGCATTAACGATGAGGGCCGCCAGCTAAAGCATTAACGATGAGGGCCACCAGCTAGAGCATTAACGATGAGGGCCACCAGCTAGAGCATTAACGATGAGGGCCACCAGCTAGAAGATTAACGATGAGGGCCACCAGCTAAAGCATTAACGATGAGGGCCACCAGCCAGAACATTAACGATGAGGGCCACCAGCTAGAGCATTAACGATGAGGGCCACCAGCTAGAAGATTAACGATGAGGGCCACCAGCTAGAGCATTAACGATGAGGGCCACCAGCTAGAAGATTAACGATGAGGGCCACCAGCTAGAGCATTAACGATGAGGGCCACCAGCTAGAAGATTAACGATGAGGGCCACCAGCTGGAAGATTAACGATGAGGGCCACCAGCTAGAGCATTAACGATGAGGGCCACCAGCTAGAAGATTAACGATGAGGGCCACCAGCTAGAGCATTAACGATGAGGGCCACCAGCTAGAAGATTAACGATGAGGGCCACCAGCTAGAGCATTAACGATGAGGGCCACCAGCTAGAAGATTAACGATGAGGGCCACCAGCTGGAAGATTAACGATGAGGGCCACCAGCTAGAGCATTAACGATGAGGGCCACCAGCTAGAAGATTAACGATGAGGGCCACCAGCCAGAACATTAACGATGAGGGCCACCAGCTAGAGCATTAACGATGAGGGCCACCAGCTAGAAGATTAACGATGAGGGCCACCAGCTGGAAGATTAACGATGAGGGCCACCAGCTGGAGCATTAACGATGAGGGCCACCAGCCAGAACATTAACGATGAGGGCCACCAGCTAGAGCATTAACGATGAGGGCCACCAGCTAGAAAATTAACGATGAGGGCCACCAGCTAGAGCATTAACGATGAGGGCCACCAGCTAGAAGATTAACGATGAGGGCCACCAGCTGGAAGATTAACGATGAGGGCCACCAGCTAGAGCATTAACGATGAGGGCCACCAGCTAGAAGATTAACGATGAGGGCCACCAGCTAGAGCATTAACGATGAGGGCCACCAGCTAGAAGATTAACGATGAGGGCCACCAGCTGGAAGATTAACGATGAGGGCCACCAGCTAGAAGATTAACGATGAGGGCCACCAGCTAGAGCATTAACGATGAGGGCCACCAGCTGGAAGATTAACGATGAGGGCCACCAGCTAGAGCATTAACGATGAGGGCCACCAGCTGGAAGATTAACGATGAGGGCCACCAGCCAGAACATTAACGATGAGGGCCACCAGCTAGAGCATTAACGATGAGGGCCACCAGCTAGAAGATTAACGATGAGGGCCACCAGCTAGAGCATTAACGATGAGGGCCACCAGCTAGAAGATTAACAATGAGGGCCACCAGCTAGAGCATTAACGATGAGGGCCACCAGCCAGACGATTAACGATGAGGGCCACCAGCTAGAGCATTAACGATGAGGGCCACCAGCCAGAAGATTAACGATGAGGGCCACCAGCCAGAAGATTAACGGTTAAACCACCGCCATCAACCACTAGTCGAGCGGTCGATGCAAGCCCCTAACCCGCATTCCCCCTCCCTCCCTCCCCCCTCTCTTTCTTTCTTCCTCCGCTCCCTCACCAGCCTATCTGGCGTTCACGTCCTTGCTGTTTTCACTTAACCAACTCTTCCGCCCCCCCCCCCAATCACCCCTTTTTTTACGTGGTCACCTTCCTACAACTAAAATCCTGCGAAATCATTTTCCTTTCATTTCTTTACAGAGGCACGCAGTGCTTCTTACCCAGGTAACGTGTATTACATTATTGTAATTGTGGACCAATATTGGACATTAATATGATAGACTTAATTCAGGGGCGGATCTAAGGGGGAGCGATAGGGGGGTTGCCCCCCCCCCTTCCATGGGAACTTGAACATACACTGTAAAAAGTCGGGTTCTCCGAGCACCCCCCCCCCCTCTCCTCCGGTTGCAATTTTTCAGAGAGCACCCCCCTTTGCAAATTCATATATCCGTCCCCGCTTAATTTACCAATTTGAAATAACAATTGAAAGGTCATGATAGTGAAAATAAAATTATATTTTTACGGGTTAATTACAGAAATTGATTGGATAATATTGAACACGACTTGCGACTGCACGAATATTATTAGGAGGTAGTTAAATTTTACATGTGACGGCGCTTACCTCTTTGGAAAATCTCGCAATATTCCGTTTGCTGTGTCCAAAGCTGCCAGTACACAGTACCTTTAATGCGTGCCAACAACAAGCCACTGCACTGAACGACAGCCAGTGGCATATTGACCACAGAGTAATGCACAGGACCAGTGTCGAACAACCTGTTCCTAGTATTGGAGTTCGATCAGAGACAGTCCAGATACAAGTAGGTACAGGGGGTAAAGGTATACATCTAATGCGAACTTATCTGACATCAACACTCAATCCAACGTCTTATGCGCGAGCGTCAAGCCAGATAGCACTGTATGTATGTACCAAGGGATGTCTGGTTAAAGTCCGACCCTCAGGCATAGGCTGAATGTGCTAGTTTACTCTTCTACAAATGCCTGTTTACCTTTAACGGAAGTCTCCCATGCGTCCGGTTCCTTTTGGGGCAGCAGACAGTATTGTTTCTCGGGTTCAAAGAGTAAAACCATGGTCACGTATTCACATTTAGCACGTAACAATATTTGCCCAATGAAGCCGTATTGGTGATCGGATAAGTGTTAATTTTCCGGTTCTGGGCCACATATGTAGCCACGTGCCGCGACACAGCGTCGCTCTCCTAGCAAGGTTACCACTCTGCCAGCAGAGGGAGCTCGTTTCTCACATCATCTCTGCCCCCACTCTCTGCCTTCGACTCACTCCGTTAGGGCTCCATTATATCTCTGATGTCGCAAATTGATAGGAAAAATGTGCGGCGCACGCGCATTTCTACAGTTTAGTGCCGGAGACCCAGCCTAAGCCTAATAAACTACACGGTATCGGGTGATGGAAAGAAAGAGTTCAGTCAAAATTATGAATCTTTCGGAAGCGTAAAAGATGTTTTTTGCTGTATTAAATATACACAGCTCGTGATTTTTATGCTTTATTCTTGAAAATTATAATGTTGCAAGGAATTACAGGCGATTTGACCGTTTTTCAAGAAGCGATAAAAGCGGAGCTTGCGTAGCGCCACCGTGCGGGTAGCTTTTCTCTGTTGCACGTAACTGCCAACAACGATGCTGGGGTCACGAATGTTTTTCGAGCGTTGTTTAGATTGATTTTTTGAAAGTCGAAAGTATATAGTTCGAACGAAAGTAACATGACTTTGAATCAATAACATCAGACTCACATATCTTAGAATAAAGTTTCGCGTATAAAGGATAACTCTGATAGTTAAATTTCAAGTGGGCAGACGGCTTGTCGGAAAATCGCAAGGTTACTTGTATGAATAGGGGCGGCGGTACCAAATTATCTCATATGTCACGTGTCGTATTGAACGCATGGGAGGACTGTGATACATGTTGACGGGTATGGGAGGACTGTGATACATGTTGACGGGTATGGGAGAACTGTGATACATGTTGATGGGTATGCGAGGACTGGGATACATGTTGACGGGTATGGGAGAACTGGGATACATGTTGACGAGTATGGGAGGATTGGGATACATGTTGACTGGTATGGGAGGACTGTGATACATGTTGACGGATATGGTAGGACTGTGATACATGTTGACGGATATGGGAGGACTGTAATACATGTTGACGGGTATGGGAGGACTGTGATACATGTTGACGAGAATGGGAGGACTGGGATACATGTTGACGGGTATGGGAGGACGGTGATACATGTTGACGGGTATGGGAGGACGGTGATACAGGTTGAGGGATACGGGAGGACTGGGATACATGTTGACGGGTATGGGAGAACTGTGATACATGTTGACGGGTATGTGAGGACTGGGATACATTTTGACGGGTATGGGAGGACTGTGATACATGTTGACGGATATGGGAGGAATGTCATGCATGTTGACTGGTATGGGAGGACTGTGATACATGTTGACGGGTATGGGAGGACTGGCATACATTTTGACGGGTATGGGAGGACTGTGATACATGTTGACGGGTATGTGAGGACTGGGATACATTTTGACGGGTATGGGAGGACTGTGATACATGTTGACGGATATGGGAGGAATGTCATGCATGTTGACTGGTATGGGAGGACGGTGATACATGTTGACGGATATGGTATGACTGTGATATATGTTGACGGATATGGGAGGACTGTAATACATGTTTGTTTTTTTATATAAACTTTATTTATTTTACGAGGTTCACAACAGCGAATTCACATATGTTCACCTCGGATAGAACAAACAGAAATGTAAATTGATCAACAGCAATGCAAATACAGAAACAAATCAATCATGTGACATAATTGAACAGTAGGGCAAGAATCAGTATGACATCTTAGGAAAAGATTATCACGAGAAACGTTTGGTACTGACTATGTAGCGCATAATAGATTGAAACATTGATGTGTTATCTTCAATGGTAAATGCAGATGAACCGTGGAGGAGCAGGTCGCATACGATGTCCCAATTAATTCTGGTAGTTGGGATTAGTCTTACATTGTACAGTTCTAGAAAGGATAGCTCTTCACAAAGTCGGTTTCTGTGTGCTGTATAGGCCGGACACTTAAGTATATAGTGGATAGTATCTTCAGGTTGCGTCAGACAGTATTCACATATGTTATCACTAACAAAACCATATTTGTGTCTGTGGCCCTTGAGATCACTTAGGCCCATACGCAGTCTGCTAAGCTGGATGGCGCCGTGACCGGAGAACATATTATACAACTTGTTGCATGGTTGGAAGTATAACGTCTTATATGAAGACTTAAAACAGTCAATGGGTGTAGATTCTCTTACATCATCAGGCAGTCTGTTCCAAGCACGGATCGTCCTCCACAAGAAGCAATTGCGAGAATACGTTTTCATCAACCGTGGTTGGAACAAATCATTGCTGTTTCGTAATGGATACCGAGACACGTCGGAAATGGGTGGGGGAACCAGTGTCCTGAGATACTGCGGAGTGGCACCGGTTAACATTTTATATAATAGGCATAGGCAAAAGTATTCTCTTCTAGTATAAAGCGGGTCGGGGCCAACTTCCTGCAATAAATTAGTATGTGAGGTACAAGAGTAGGCACGTGTAGCACTGAGAAGGGCTTGTCGTTGGACATTTTCCAGTTTACCAGTCTGACATTTAGTGAGATTACCATGAAATACTAGGGTGGCATACTCGAGGATAGGTCTAACATGAACGTTGTATATGGACAGTTTAGTACGACGATCTATTCGTTTAGGCATACGCTTTAACATATTGACAGATTTCGATGCTTTTGCTATGATATTCTTAACATGGGTATCCCACTTCATGGTATCAGTAAGTGTAGCCTTTGCTACAGGATGTCGTATAGTCCAGCGAAAATAATCACGCACTTATGCCTAAGGTTTATAGTTTATTACAAAAAAAAATAATTATCAAATATCCAGTACAAGTTCATGCGAAGACAGATGAGGCGAAGCGACGACAAGTGAGACGAAGCGAAGAATGAAGAGCTGAAGTGGGCTGAAGTAGGTTGAAGTAGGTTGAAGTGGGTTGAAGTAGGTTGAGGTGGGTTGTAGTTGGAGACTGAAGGGTCGAAGTGGGGTGAAGAGAAGTGAAGCAAATGCCAATGAAGTGAAGTGGTTCTATCTGTCAAAGAAATTACTAAATTTTAGAAATAAATTCTAAAATATTTAAGTTGTCATAAACTATCAAATAATATTACATTGTAGCATGTCACAAAATTTACTTAATTAATACTTAATTATCCAAAACGGGCTGTCACATACACACAAAATAGTCAACCACAACAACAAAAAATGGCTACAGAAAAAACAGCCAAATTACACAAATAAGTATCAGAAATATCTAAATTATAAAAATGACAGGCTGTCATTTTACCATAGCGATACCAAACAACTATGCAAGAAAACCTCATTAAATGCCTATAAACAAAGTTTAATACTCACTACGCTGGGGTGTTAAAGTGGTAGAAAATGTCAAATGCTTGTCAGATTACTGTGACTGTGTTGTCTTGTCAATGACTTGTAAAAAACCAACTCAACCGGAAACGAGAGAACGAGACCAGTACAAAAAAACCGAAAAGTTTTACGAGAACACCCATGAGCCTCCGGAACAAATAGTGGTGACATCTATGAAATAATGAGGGACTTAACAGGAGATAAACATAATTAGCTACGTTATGATATGATATGACGTAATGATACGTTGCAGTTGATTCTGTCCGTAACATCCCGGCCCCTAAGGCACATCTCCAAAATGGCATTACAACAATACATATAGGACAGAATTATACATTTCCAATAACGACTTGAACAGATTCATACAAATGTCTTTCAGCAATAGCAAGGAAAGTCAATTCAACGAGGTTGTTGTTGCAGTTGTCGCTTCCAGGAGGCAAATCTTGTCGGTAGGCCTGTCGTAGAGTCCCGTGTGAGTCTTCACTTGGACCGACCTCACATGTCCGTCTCTGCCAGGGTAGACAGCGACGATTAGCCCAAGCGGCCACTGGTACCGCGGTGTGTTCTCATACTTGACGAGAACGAGGTCGCCACAACGCAAGTTACGTTGTGGCTTTAGCCACTTCTGGCGTTCTTGCAGTGAAGGCAGATATTCTTTCAGCCAACGTTGCCAGAAGATGTCAGCCAAATGCTGTATCTGGCGCCATCTTCTACGGTAGAGGTCTTGTTTGACGAAGTTCCCAGGCGGTAATGTAGGACCCGAGCGTAGGAGTAGCAGATGATTTGGTGTGAGTGGTGACAAATCACGTGAGTCGTCCGACAACTTCGTGATTGGACGGCTATTGACGATGCCTTCAACGACACACAACAGGGTGACCAGCCCTTCGTCGTCCAGCACCTGGTGGTTCAGCAAGCTGCTGAGAACGGAGCGCACCATTCGTATCTGGCGTTCCCAGACACCGCCCATGTGCGACGCTCCGGGCGGATTGAATGTCCATTGGACTTCCCGCTGCCGTAGATTGCTGTCAATCGCTGTCTGGTTCCATTCCTTTATGGCTTTACGCAACTCGCGCTGCCCACCAACGAGGTTGGTGCCATTGTCAGAGCGTATTTCTGTAGGTTGGCCACGACGACTGATGAAACGCTGGAGCGCGTTGATGAACGAGTCTGTCTCCATGGTATGACAGACTTCGAGATGGATCGCTCGCGTTGCGAGGCAGGTGAAGAGGCATCCGTATCTCTTCAGCTGACTTCTGGCCCGCTTGACCATGAACGGTCCGAAGAAATCCACCCCCACCATGGAGAACGGTGGTAAGCCAGGTGTCACCCGGTCATCGGGTAGGTCGGCCATACACTGTGATTCTGGAGGGGCTTTCCTCTTGCGACATGGAATACACTTATAGATGACACGTTTTACAGCAGATGGACCTTTGACGATCCAAAATCGCTGCCGAAGCTCAGCGAGGACGTGTCCAACTCCACGATGTCCGGTGATGTCATGATAGTGCCTTATAATCAGGTCGACTATCGGATGGCGATATGGCAAGATCCAAGAATGTCTCACCTCGTCAGCGAGAGTAGCGTTCTCCAGCCGCCCGCCAACACACAGTAGTCCTTCGACGGAAGTAATCGGTGTCAATCGACGAAAACAGCTAGCCTTGAGCTGTGCGTCATCAATACTTGTCTTTTGAACGTACTTTATAATCTCCCGTTCCGCTGATTTCAGCTCCGAAACCTTGAGTGATCCACTCGAAACAAGGTCTCTATCACCTCCTGTGGCTTTGCATCGAAGAAGCGCTTTACCACGCAGAATCCAGGCGATAGACTTCTTGAGCTCATACCAGTCAGAATGCCTCTTGAAGATTTCCTCAATGACGTCTGGTTTTGTGTCAGTTTGTATGCCATACACTTGTAGCTCTCCTTTGACCTCAGCATCACAAGAGAGTGTGCGATTTCCGAAGTCAGGTTGGGCGGGCCAGGTAGATTCATCCTGCCACAGGAAACCCGGTCCACGTAGCCATCTGTCACTGTTGATCAGTTCTTGCGCTGCAAGGCCTCGTGAGACGTCATCTGCAGGATTCAATCCAGATTCCACGTACCTCCATTGCGCAGGGGTTGAGTGGTCCAATATTCGAGAGATGCGATTGGCCACAAAGGTGTGGAAGCGTTTGTCTTCATTTCGAAGGTACTGGAGAACAATCATGCTATCACACCAGTACATGGTCTGCAAATGTGGGTACTGCAAATGTTCTCGCATCAACTCATCCAGCTTGACTGACACGATGGCGGCCATCAGTTCTAGGCGTGGAATCGTGGTTGTCTTCATTGGTGCCAGTTTTGCTTTGGCCATCAGTTGAGAACAATGTATCTCTCCCTTGTTATCAGCGAGTCGCAGGTAAGTAATAGCTCCATATCCCTTCTCCGAAGCGTCCGAGAAGTGATGTAACTGGACCGAAGTTATGGTTCCGAAGCCAGGTGGTTTGACGCAGCGTGGTATGGTCAAGTCGCGTAGCAGTGGCAGATCTGCTAACCACCGGCCCCATTGCTCAGCTAAGTCGTCTGGCATGGGATCATCCCATCCCACTTTCGTTCTGCACAGACGCTGAAACAGCATTTTCGCCGTCAAGACAAATGGGCATGCGTAACCCAAGGGGTCGTAGACGGAGCTCACGATACTCAATAGACCACGTCGGGTAAGAGGCTTCTCTTTGACATGGACGTCAAAACCCAATGTGTCATCTTCTACACGCCACAACACTCCCAGAGCTCTCTCTGCAGGCAAAAGCTCCCGATCCAGATCGAGTGACTGGACTTCTTTCGCCCGCTCAGACTCTGGTACAGTGCGAAGTACTTCACGCGAGTTGCTGACCCACTTAGTAAGGCGGAATCCACCCTTAGCCAGTAACTCACGCAACTGTTGCACGAGGTGCACGCCATGCAGCACATCCGGAACGGACTTCAGGCAATCATCCACGTAGAAACTTTTGTCGACAGTGGCTACAGTGTCAGCACTGTAGTCTGAGGCATAGTCAGATGCCGTACGCTTCAGCGCGTAGTTGGCGCAGCTGGGGCTCCAAACCCCGCCGAACAGATGCGCAGTCATTCTATAAACGGTTGCTGGTCTTGACGGGTCGTCATCTGTCCACCACAGAAAGCGAAGAACATCTCGGTCTGGCGTGTTCACTAACACTTGGTGAAACATGCCTTCGATATCAGCCATGAAAGCTATGGGTTCTTCTCTGAAACGCAGCAGAACGCCGACGAGCTTGTTTGCGAGATCTGGTCCCTGGTGTACCATGTCATTGAGTGAAGTACCACAATACTTAGCGGCGCAATCAAACACTAATCGTACCTTGTCTGGTTTCCTGGGGTGCAAGACTGGGTGATGAGGTAAATACCAGACGCAGCCATCAGAACGGTCAAGTTGCTCATATGGCACTACCTCGGCGTACCCCTTGTTTTTGAGTTCGTTGATGCCTGCAACATATTTGTCCCTCAGCGCATCATCTTTCGAAAGCCTCCTTCCCAGGAGACGTAGACGATGCTCGGCCATTGCTCTGTTGTCCGGAAGTGTTGGTGGTCTGTGCTTGAAGGGTATGTCCATGCTGTAATGATCCTTGTCCCTAAACAAGGACTCCTCCCACACAGAGATCACTTTCCTGTCACTCACAGACATTCCTATATCCTCTCCACCAACATCATCTACTTTCCAGAACTTCTCAACTTGGCGCTGCAGTTGAGCATCATTATCGATGAAGCAGGACGTCACGTTGTCGGAAGTACTTGTGTCGACGGGTCCATTAATTGTCCATCCTAGTACAGTTCTTGTCGCATATGGTGTACCTGCATCTCCGACACGAACATCTCTAGGTGCCAAAGCAAACGGTACATCTTGTCCAATGAGCAGATGTACTTCATTGGTGTCAATATCTGGCAACTGAATACCTTGTAAGTGAGGCCAGTGCTGAAGTTCTTCCGGTGACACTCTACTGTCGGTACTGATGTTAAGTTTGGGCCTGGTGAATACATGTGGCATCACAAGAAGACATTCATCTTCTAGGTCTGTGACTTCAAGACTAACTACAGAGGTGTCAGTCAGAACTTCACGTTTGTCAAGTGTTGTCAGTTTCATAGCGTATTGCTTTCCAGGTGCTCCAAGTAATTTACTCAGCTGCTCCGAGCAGAACGTCTGTGTTGATCCGGTGTCCAGCAGTGCATGTGTTTTCACAAATGTAGAAGCAGCACCCGCTCTTCTCACTTTCACCGGGACGATGGGGAGTGCCACTTTGCTTAGGCTGAGGTGTCGCAGCATTTGTGACGTGGCGTGGATCTCCAGGACGCGGTAGATGCAAGAATTTTGTGTGCTTCAAACCACATCCAGGTACAGTACACACTGTGTTACGTTGACAATCCTTGGCTCCATGGCCTGGTAGCAAGCAATTGACACACAGACGTCGTCTCTGCGCAAAGTCCAGCCTCTCATTGGGTCGCAATGCTTTAAACTTGTCACAGCCAAACAACGAGTGTCTTTGATCACAGCAGAGACACGGCTCTGCAAACTTAGGTGTCACAGGAGTGCTCGTTACCCTGCTTCCGGTTTGCAATTGGCTAGTGACTGGAGAAGCTGGCTGATCCACCTGAGTGTTGTAGTTTACGCCTTGTTTGTCCTTTTTCTTGTCCTTGACTTTGCTGTCCTTACGTTCATTGGTCACCAACTTGCCAAACACTGGGTCGTTGGCTTGCTCAGCTGACATAGTCACATACTTAACTATGTCGTCTATGTTTGGAGATCTGTCTTCCGTTGTCCTTATCCAGTAAGTTTTCTTTAGCCACCCTCTGCGTAGATCCAGAGGCAGTTTGCCGACAATCTGGCACAAACTTTGGCGGCTGTTCAATTCGCTCAGTTTGCCCGTGGTATGTAGTGTCTCCCTGCAGCTTCTCAGATCATCTGATAGTTCCAGCAAGGCCTTGTTGTCATGAACATCAGGACGACAGAGAATCCTGTTTATCCATGCCTCGGTAATGTGATATTCATTGCCGAAACGCTCCTTCAGCAGCTTTCTTGCCAGAATGTATCCGTCTGTGGGATCTTTCACTGTACAACATTGAAGCAGTTTCTTGGCTGGCCCAGAACAATACTGCAAAAGTCTAGCAAGCTTAGCCCCATCACCTATGGATTCCTTGTCCACGTTGTTTTCAAAACTTCTAATAAAAGTCCAATATCTGATAGGGTCACCATCAAATGTCATGAGTTCAGCACGTGGTAACTGAATAGCTTCGACAAGGGATTGCTGCTGTTGTTGACTGTTATTTAACATCTGAACTAGAATGTCACCCACATGAGTTTGTCCAATTCTGGTGTCATTTTCCGCAAGAGGTATGGTTGATGGTCTGACTGGCCTGCTGGCCAATGAAGGTGTGGACATGTCATCCTGCCCATCAGGAACAAGAGGAGGGTGTGATTCCTGACATGTTGCAACAGGTTGGGCATTAGCTGCTAATGGAGTAGAATGAAACTCAGGCGAGTGGGTGGCAAACCTAACATCAGAACGCCTGACAGTGACTCCTTCAGCTTCCGCAAAAGTTTTCTCCATAGCTTCAGCCTTGGCAATCTTAACTCTCAGCTCAACAGCTTTACGACGTTACTTCAGTAAAAGCTCCTGCTCTTCTAATGCCTGGCAATCCGCTAAAGTGCTGACTTCAGCTTGTAAGGCAGCTCTCTCTGCGGCTGCTTTAATCCTAGCACTGGAGAGCGAGCTGACTCTTGACGAAGCAGAGCTGGATTTTGAAGACTTGGAGCTAGCCCTTGATGTCTTAGAGCTGGCTTGACTGACAGAGTCAGTGGCTTGAATGTCATCATCACGAGTTTGTAGGATTTCTTGCTTGATATCTTCCATCCAAATCTCACAAGATTCTTGTACTTGAGTAACATCATACATTACTTGATTTAGGTAGGCTGTTGAATCTTTAAGCTCTTCATCCTCAGAGAGTAGTGCATGAAACTGTTCATGAGATTGAAGGAATGCCTTCAGAGCATCCTCTAGTTCCACAGATTTCCTCGCAACAACAGCTACATTTCTCGGATTAGTCATTAATTTCTTCAGGTCATTGCCAATCCTTGTTACAGTGCCTTTACGGCGGCTCCGACGAGATTTCAGACGGGATAATTTGTCAGTGATTTCCTTTTGCACTGATAAGCTAAGTTCTTCAAGTTTCCTAATTTTACCACTGATATCAGCTATCAGACTGTCAGCATGAGCCATTTTGAAACAATGTCATAACAATCAGTTCGTAATAGAACTAATGTAGCCTTTGCTACAGGATGTCGTATAGTCCAGCGAAAATAATCACGCACTTATGCCTAGGGTTTATAGTTTATTACAAAAAAAAATAATTATCAAATATCCAGTACAAGTTCATGCGAAGACAGATGAGGCGAAGCGACGACAAGTGAGACGAAGCGAAGAGTGAAGAGCTGAAGTGGGCTGAAGTAGGTTGAAGTAGGTTGAAGTGGGTTGAAGTAGGTTGAGGTGGGTTGTAGTTGGAGACTGAAGGGTCGAAGTGGGGTGAAGAGAAGTGAAGCAAATGCCAATGAAGTGAAGTGGTTCTATCTGTCAAAGAAATTACTAAATTTTAGAAATAAATTCTAAAATATTTAAGTTGTCATAAACTATCAAATAATATTACATTGTAGCATGTCACAAAATTTACTTAATTAATACTTAATTATCCAAAACGGGCTGTCACATACACACAAAATAGTCAACCACAACAACAAAAAATGGCTACAGAAAAAAACAGCCAAATTACACAAATAAGTATCAGAAATATCTAAATTATAAAAATGACAGGCTGTCATTTTACCATAGCGATACAACTATGCAAGAAAACCTCATTAAATGCCTATAAACAAAGTTTAATACTTACTACGCTGGGGTGTTAAAGTGGTAGAAAATGTCAAATGCTTGTCAGATTACTGTGACTGTGTTGTCTTGTCAATGACTTGTAAAAAACCAACTCAACCGGAAACGAGAGAACGAGACCAGTACAAAAAAACCGAAAAGTTTTACGAGAACACCCATGAGCCTCCGGAACAAATAGTGGTGACATCTATGGAATAATGAGGGACTTAACAGGAGATAAACATAATTAGCTACGTTATGATATGATATGACGTAATGATACGTTGCAGTTGATTCTGTCCGTAACAGTAAGCGTTACACCGAGGTTGAAAATGCGTGGACACTCTTTGGATAGCCTGAGAACCTAACAGCAAAGACAAATCGGTAGGTCTACGGAGTTTCTTACTGAAGATCATATATACACTTTTGCAGGGATTGAATGTAACTCTCCACTGTGCGGCCCAGTTGGATACTTTATATAAATCACGATTTATCGCAGACACATCATTATTCTTGTCCAGTACGAAAAACATGGACGTGTCATCTGCATACAGAAAAATGTCGCATTCTAGGTCTTCCACTAGGTCATTAACGTAAATTACAAACAATAGCGGGCCTAGTATAGATCCCTGGGGAACACCGGCGTTGATTTCTTTCCAGTCAGAACTCACGCCCTCGATTACAACCCGTTGGTGACGTCCACAGAGATAGCTTTGAAACCACCGAAGGAGGTCTCCAGAAATACCTAGACTTTGCAGTTAAAAAAGGAGTCCATCGTGGAAGACTCTGTCAAACGCCTTTGATACATCTAGAAATACCATTACACATTCTTCGTTACGTTCAAAGGCAGAGTAAATCTTATGTACAAGGAATGTTAATTGGTTGCCGGTAGAGTCGTTCTTTTTAAAACCAGAATTCCTCCATGTCAGCAGGTTTCGTCGGGACAAGTACGCATACAGATCATCGTTAACCACGCGTTCCATAACCTTTCCGACGCAAGATAACAGTGATATAGGTCTGTAGTTATCCTTGGAGGTTTTGCTATTTTTGTTAAAAACAGGAGTTACGTTTGCCGTTTTCCATTTTCTCGGAAAACTGTGGGAGGCAAGGCTTTTATTAAACAGCTCTGCTAACGGTAGAGCGATGACTTCAGCTACTTCCTTTGACATTCGATTGCTGATACAGTCGCAGCCATTAGCTTTATTGATATCGAGATGTTTTAGAACAGAGAAAACCTTAGACGCCGTGAATAGGACTGTGCTCAGTTTATCACTCGTTTTAAAATAGAGAGGAGGCAAGGAGAAGCCATCGTCGGGAGGAGGTAGCGTAGAATTTGCTGCAAAGAAGTCATTAAAGAGATTTGCCTTAGACAGGGCGTCTGTGTAACTTTTGTCATTCTCAACAATAGCGGCATTACCAAAATTGGATTTACCTGTGAAGTATACCTTACTAAGCTTAAAATATTCTTTACTGGTAGTAGCGGGATCTTGTAGTCGAGTGGCCATCTTCGAATAGTACAGTTCCTTGGCCTTATCGATTTCAATATGGGCTTCCCTTCGGACTGTTATGTATTGATTGTATAAAACGTGATTAGAACGGCATTTTGCGTAACGCTTATGCACTCTGTCCCTTTGCCGTAAAAGACACTTAATATGTGACGTCATCCAAGGTTTGTCACGGGGCCCAATTGTGATTGATTTGCTGGGAATATAGTTGTCTACGGCGTCACGAAATAAGTCATACCAGTGTTTTGTGGTTTCCTCAACATCCGCAAACTGGTATCATCCCAGAGACCATGGAACACGTGATAAGTGTTCACGCATACCTATAAAGTCAGCCCTGTCGTCATAAAACACTTTTCTCCGTACTGAAGGTCCTCTGGGTTTTTGGCATTAAGTTGACAAAAAACGATGTGGTGGTCCAGGTTGCATATAGGGGGAGAAACGCCACTGTCTGTAACATAGCCTGGGGAGTCGGTTATAATGAGATCCAACAGAGATACACTAGTAGGAGTTACCCGGGTTGGCTTCTTAATCAGTTGCGATAGGTCGTTATTACGCGCAAAATCCACCAGACGATATTTTAAGTCGCTGTCGTCGTGACAACCATCAAAAGTGGGGCATTTATCGTTAAAGTCGCTTATCAGAATTATAGGAGTATCATTATTAGCTGAGGCTCGATCATAAGACTGGTACAAGTGTCGCATAAAATACTCAACAGAGTCCAAACGCGAGTTCGGAGACCGATAGTAAGTGCCGATGAGCAGTACTTTACCTACCGCAGCAGTGACCTCAAGCCATACCGATTCAATGTTATCACTCTCCAGGTCAGGGCGGCGGGAAACTACCAGTGAATTATGAGAGTATGACACCGCCCCCGTGCCTATTCCTATCATTGAGATATGCTTGATAGCCACTCAGCTCCATATCATCGTCTGAGATGCTTGAGTCAAGCCACGTCTCAGAAACAACGATTATGTCTGCACGTTTTTCAACAACAAATAACTGATTGATCTCATCTAATTTGTGGAAACGTTGACCTAATGGAACAAAACCTGATGCAGAATCCGGCTCGCTGACAATACTTCTCGTATTAATGTGGAAAACGCTAAATTCCTTACAGAACGGACCTGAATGTGGTTCTACATCACCGCAAGTGCAATATCTGCCGTTGTCATACATATTTGGCCTGAGCCGTTGTAAACATATTGGTCTAATTTTTTCAACCCTGCTAGTAACCCTACTGAATGATACATTAGCGCATGCATTGGTTCATGGCTATGACTCAAAAGCATAATAAACACTTTTCCGTAATAAAAATTCGAACATACTAATGCCGACTAAACATGGAAATGGCAAATAGTGCGCAGTAGAACAAGTGCAGCGCCGAACTATGTAGGAATGCAGGACGCTGAGAAACAAAACATATTTACACTGATTCGGAATGCGTATGGCAGCTGTTACAAACAACACTGTAACTTCGGCACAAATGGCTATTCGATTACCCGAGTATAGCTTCATGCTGACATATATTTTTAGAGCAGTAACATTAAGATTTAATGTGGGGAACAAATGAAACTTTCCATACGCTGTGTACATGATAACATAACTTTCAAAGTATCATGTCCGTACATGTAATGCCTAAGGAGGAGGGCAGAAACAAACATTTCCATATGTACACGTTAATGCTCGTAGCTTTGCGTGGCCTTGTGCGTTTCCATTACTGGTTAGTGAGCTGATCGATGCTACGCTTCACCCAGTAGGTCAACAAAGGTTACGTAACGATACCGTGTGGCCGTCGGGGACCGTCTCCACACACCGCGGGGCCTATTTAAAGCCTTAAGAGACTAATGCTGTAGCGAAGTGTTCTGGACACTGTTACCTGGTGACTTTGTTCTCCAGCTCTCCGGTAGTGTGTCCAATGTTGCGGTGGTGTAGACTTGTCCACCAACCAGAAGCTGATCTGCCTTCAGTGTCGCTCGTTTGCCATCGCTCCTAGCTGCTTTCATTATAGGAAGCAGAATCCTTCGACGTTCTTGTATAAGTTTGGGGAAATTCTCTTCAATGTAGATTCTGCTCCCGCGAAGTAGTTGTTTATTCCGCCAAATTATCTCCCTGTCCGTGAAATAAGCAAACCGCGCGATGATCGGTCGGTGTCTGTCTCGTCGGGATCCGTCCGTTGGTTTCTTCCCAAGCCGATGGCATCGTTGCAGCTTGATGTCCGCGCCGTGTTGTAGCTTTAACTGGTTAAGGGCGATGTCCTGGATCATGCGGGCACAATCTTCGATTCCACCCTCTGTGTCTTTTACTCCATAGAATATTAGGTTCTCTCGACGGTTGTAGGACTCTAGAGCTACAATTTCTGCTTTCAGCGTTGTTGTCTGTTCTTCTAGTGCACCTATCTTTAGACTCGAGTCTTGCTTTTTCGGCTTCCTCAATCTCTCATTGAGGGACTTGTTTTCCTGTTCTAGCTCCAGCACCTTCTGGCCATTGAAGTTACACGACTCCTTCAACGACTCCACGTCTTTCTTCATGTCCTCTATTGCTATCTTGATGTCCGGCAAGCAGTCCACTTTTCTAAGGATTTCCTGTAGCGTGGCGCTAAGTTCTAAGTTAAAGCCCTCCGCCATGGCTACAGGTTGGTAGTTTTGTCTTGTTCTTCCCGGGGAGAATCCAGAAGTTCGTAGCAATCATGAATTTTCTTCTGTCTCTTGTCTTCTGTTTTTGTGGGGGTAACTGCACAACTGCTGTTTCGTCTACTCTTTTGGTTAGACTTCTTGCCCATACTCCGACTTTGAGACAGTCCCCGAACCAGTGGCACCTTCGTGGACGTGGCCTGGCCGTCACAAAATGGCTACTTCGGCAAACAATTCATAATATGTTATACATGTTGACGAGTATGGGAGGACTGTGATACATGTTGACGGGTATGGGAGGACGGTGATACATGTTGACGGGTAAGGGAGGACGGTGATACATGTTGATGGGTATGGGAGGACTGTGATACATGTTGACGGGTATGGGAGGACTGGGATACATGTTGACGGGGATGGAAGGACTGGAATACATGTTGACGGGTATGGGAGGACTGTGATACATGTTGACGGGTATGGGAGGACGGTAATACATGTTGACGGGAAAGGGAGGACGGTGATACATGTTGACGGGTATGGGACGACTGGGATACATGTTGACGGGGATGGAAGGACTGGAATACATGTCGACGGAAATGGGAGGACTGTGATACATGTTGACGGGTATGGGAGGACTGTGATACATGTTGGCGGATATGGGAGGACTGTGATATATGTTGACGGGTATGGGAAGACTGAGATACATGTTGACGGGTATGGGAGGACTGGGATACATGTTGACGGGTATGGCAGGACTGTGATACATGTTGACGGGTATGGGAGGACTGTAATACATGTTGACGGGTATGGGAGGACTGGGATATATGTTGACGGGTATGAGAGGACTGGGTTACATGTTGCCGGGTATGGGAGGACTGGGATACATGTTGATTGGTATGGGAGGACTGGGATACATGTTGACGGGTATGAGAGGACTGAGATACATGTTGATGGGTATGAGGGGACTGGGATACATGTTGACGGGTATGGGAGGACTGTGACACATGTTGACGGGTATGGGAGGACTGGGATACATGTCGACGGGTGTGCGAGGACTGGGATACATGTTGATGGGTATGGGAGGACTGAGATACATGTTGATTGGTATGGGAGGACTGGGATACATGTTGACGGGTATGAGAGGACTGGGTTACATGTTGCCGGGTATGGGAGGACTGGGATACATGTTGACGGGTATGAGAGGACTGGGATACATGATGATGGGTATGAGAGGACTGGGATACATGTTGACGGGTCTGAGAAGACTGGGCTACATGTTGATGGGTATGGGAGGACTGGAATACATGTTGATTGGTATTGGAGGACTGGGATACATGTTGACGGGTTGGAGAGGACTGGGATACATGTTGACGGGTATGGGAGGAATGTGATACATGTTGGCGGGTATGAGAGGACTGGGATACATGTTGACGGGTATGTGAGGGCTGTGATACATGATGACGGGTATGAGAGGAATGGGATACATGTTGACGGGGATGGAAGGACTGGAATACATGTTGATTGGTATGGGAGGACTGGGATACATGTTGACGGGTATGAGAGGACTGGGTTACATGTTGCCGGGTATGGGAGGACTGGGATACATGTTGATTGGTATGGGAGGACTGTGATACATGTTGACGGGTATGAGGGGAATGGGTTACATGTTGCCGGGTATGGGAGGACTGGGATACATGTTGATTGGTATGGGAGGACTGGGATACATGTTGACGGGTTGGAGAGGACTGGGATACATGTTGACGGGTATGGGAGGAATGTGATACATGTTGACGGGTATGAGAGGACTGGGATACATGTTGACGGGTATGTGAGGGCTGTGATACATGTTGACGGGTATGAGAGGAATGGGTTACATGTTGCCGGGTATGGGAGAACTGGGATGCATGTTGATTGGTATGGGAGGACTGGGATACATGTTGACGGGTATGAGAGGACTGGGTTACATGTTGCCGGGTATGGGAGGACTGGGATACATGTTGATTGGTATGGGAGGACTGTGATACATGTTGACGGGTATGAGAGGAATGGGTTACATGTTGCCGGGTATGGGAGGACTGGGATACATGTTGATTGGTATGGGAGGACTGGGATACATGTTGACGGGTATGAGAGGACTGGGATACATGTTGATGGGTATGAGGGGACTGGGTTACATGTTGACGGGTATGGCAGGACTGAGATACATGTTGACAGGTATGGGAGGACTGGGATACATGTCGACGAGTATGAGAGGACTGTGATACATGTTGACGGGTATGGGAGGACTGTGATACATGTTGACGGATATGGGAGGACTGGGATACATGTTGACGGGTATGAGAGGACTGGGATACATGTTGACGGGTATGAGGGGACTGTGATACATGTTGACGGGTATGAGAGGCTGTGATACATGTTGATGGGTATGAGAGGACTGGAATACATGTTGACGGGTATGAGAGGACTGGGATACATGTTGGCGGGTATGAGAGGACTGTGATACATGTTGACGGGTATGAGAGAACTGGGATACATGTTGAGGGGTATGGGAGGACTGTGATACATGTTGACGGGTATGAGAGGACTGTGATACATGTTGACGGGTATGAGAGGACTGGGATATATGTTGACGGGTATGGGAGGACTGTGATACATGTTGATGGGTATTGGAGGACTGTGATACATGTTGAGGGGTATGGGAGGACTGTAATACATGTTGACGGGTATGGTTTCGCCGTTCCCTATCTCTTTCTCATTCCCTCTCTCTCTCTCTCTCATTCCCTCTTTCTCATTCTCTATTTCTGTCTCCCCCCCCCATAACTCTAGAGTATAACTCTAGTAGAGTAGAACTCTAGTAGAGTATAGGCAACCTAGTACAGTATACAGTACAGTATAGACACCCTATATTAAGCCTCCGTGACTTACTCGATGCCCCGCTGTCTTAATGATAACACCATAGATATCTCTATTCTCGCCCGCCCGGGTCGGCCCGGTAGGTCAGTGGGCTCGCCTAGTGTGTTCTGGCCAACTGAGAGCCTAACGGCACGTGGATCGGTGCTTCGCGCCCCGCTGTGGCCATGTCTGTGCGGTCGCGGGATAAAGATCCCAAGAGTAGGGGGTTACCCCCGGAGACATGGCTCCACTCTCCCTCCCTTCTCCCATTGACCCGATTTCACCAAAAGTGGTTAAGCGTCTGGAATATACAACCAGCCAACTATCTACTATTGCCCGATGACGTCAGAGCAAGCAGTAAATGGCGCCATGACGCAGTTCACTTTATAACTAGAGTGTTTGTCCTATTGGCATTGAACAGCTGGAATACACAGTGCACTGACGCATGGTTTGATTGTAAGCGTCAGGAAGACGAAAGTAAGCAAAACAAATAGCAACATTTATAGTGAAGATAGCGTTTATTGTGAAAACCACCTTGATAGCGAAGAACACAGCGGGTGGCGATCGCGCGGCAGTTTCTGCAGTCTTCTGCAGGAATACAAGCCATTCAGGACGAATATCACTTCATCTATATCTGTTCCCATCACCATCATATTAGAAATGCGTTTTTCAGCAGGATTACTCTATCCATCGCGAGAACAATTTATCACAATGCTATCCTCTCCAAATTCTTCTGAACTGTACTGCAATTTGCACTCAACTGATACCATGGGCCCATTAGGGCCCCTGAGGGGGGTAGCCCTTTCGCGTGTCGATTTTAAGAAAAAGGTCCATGTCGCGTGTCGATTTTAGGAAAACGTCCATGTCGCGTGTCGATGTTAAGAAAAGGTCCATGTCGCGTGTCGATTTTAAGAAAAGTTCCATGTCGCGTGTCGTTAAGTCTCATGTCGCATGTCGATTCTAAGATAACCCCAATGTCGCGTTGTCGATTTTAAAAATCGCCGTGTCGCCGTGTCGAAAAAGCCCTCTATGGGACCCTATTTTTTAACACGGGTTTCGATTCGCCACCTATGACAATGAGGGGAAAGACACATCGCCATTGGAAAGCATGTGGCAGAAAACTACATCGCAAAGGAAAATGGCGAGGCACAAAACACATCGCCAACGAGAATTAAGTGCAAAACGCTTCTGAGGCAAGCAAATGTTGGACCGCCGAACATTGTTGGATACTAATTGATATACATGTACATATAGACATATCACATTATGCAGTCTGCTATGGATATTTAGGACAGATCGAGCTCCGATCGAGCGGATTTTTGCGGTATAACCCCGACCAAACGGAATTCGGCGGTAAAACTCCCCGATCGAGAGGATTTCGGCGATGAAAAAGGGGGAGCTTTACGGCGGATGAAACTGATCAAACCGTCAACAAAAGAAACGGCGCCTTTTGGTAGACAACCCATTCGTTAAACTGATTTAAAACCGGTTTCAAATATGTTCCACATGTCTATAATGCGAACTACCTTGCAACAACGTCATGTAGGCTCCCTCTCTCTCGATATATATAAATATGTATAATACATAATATTCAACGCTCTTTCTATGTTGGACCGTATAAAGTAGTAGATAGCCGTAGCACTAGGTAGGGATTAAGGCCCGTGGTTAATATCGGGCGGTTTGTTATCCCCTGTGGTCGACCACTCTTTATCAAGGCCCATGTGGCATCTCACTCGTTGATATTCAAGGTGTTTGATCGCATTGGGCACGCGTTGCTTATGTAAGACGCCACGAATCGGTCGGTCTTTATCATGAATCAGCAAGTACCTTCTAGAATAAACTTGATATTGAAAAAAATGCATACATGTGTTCAGAAAGCCAACCTCGTGAGACCAGTATATCTTTTACATAATACAGGTTACCATTGAAACGTTAGATTCGTTTCTTAAAATGTGCAAGTTTCTATTAGATACAGTAATTGTATTGTATCTTATATCGTCAGACCAAACACGCATGATGTCGTGAATAATAGGTATTCTTATGATTACAACGCATCCTTATTAACACGAAATCTACGTATTCATATTCCAATAGAAATACTGTATTCCTTTTGTGTTTACCCCCAGGCAGTATCGATTCAGCCCAGGCCATGATTCATTTATGTTCTAATAATATGAATCATGTGCCTCTAAGTATTGACTCTGTTTTCAAGCCTAATGTCACCTTCACGACCTTTTGTCTCTTGTAACATTCTCATAAACGGATCCCTGGGCCCTGGGTCCCTGGGCCCTGGGTGCCTGGGCCATTGGCCCCTGGGCCCTGGGTGCCTGGGCCCTGGGTGCCTGGGCCCTGGGTGCCTGGGCCATTGGCCCCTGGGCCTGGACGTTCGGAGTCAAGTATGTCTCCAACGATGTGTAGTCCCCTTCCCCGCGGTGGGTGAAGTTCGTAGTCAAGTATGTCTCCAACGATGTGTAGTCCCCTTCCCCGCGGTGGGTGAAGTTCGTAGTCAAGTATGCCTCCAATGATGTGTAGTCCCCTTCCCCGCGGTGGATGTCGGTGTCGCGTGGCGGTGGCGTTATAGGGTCTGGCCCTTTCAGTCGACGCCTCTGACCCGCCGCCTGCACGTCACTCCTGATGGCTTTTGACTGGTTTGTGAGGAAGGTAAACACCCCTTCGCCCGTCGGAGCCTTCCTGCCGACCTCGATGGTGAAATGCACACTTGTCCCACCAAATCGTCTTATAGTGCTGGAAAAAAAAGTAATTAATCATACAGCACGTTTTCCTTTAGAAACTATTGTTTGAGTGAAAACGATGTATTTATATCCTTAGCATATACGTACACATAAATTGTATGCGATAAATAACCGGACATGTTGCCAAGCCATTTATTTCGCCGAGTTGGCGATCCGTGGAGGAAATATTTGACTGTTTTGTGTACTACGTCATCAAGATTTGCACATTTCAACATTTGCTTACCTTTTAACATACGATAATTCATCTACTCATGACATGCGCATGGTCAGACAATGTGTCCAGAACTTTTTTGCCATCATATTTAGGAAGTCATAATTTAGGTGAAGTCCTAATGTAGGGGAAACATGAGCAGCTTTAAGCTTAAAGAAAATTCCTCAAGCGTAACAGTGATTGATTCTAAGACTAATCGGAGGATTAGTGCAGGCGGCCCCGCCGGTTCGCTTGTTTACATGTTATTTCAATAATAATAATTGGGAAAATTGAGAACAGTAGGTTAATTCTCAATGTCACAGATTTTGTGTCAGAAATGGCATCCACTCATACGAATACATGTCACTGAGTAATACATTTTTACGTACCGGGTCATAGCAGTTAGCACAGACAACAATCCTAGCGTATTACCTGTACGGCCATGAATATAATATTCGGTTATCTTCTGTCCACAAATCGATGCTTTCGGTAAATATGCGGAGGAGATAATTTTGGTTGTCGCCCGATATACTGCATCTCTTTGAGGCGTCTGTTTCATCGATACTCACTTGGTATTCAGACAGCGCTGAAAAAAAACATACATTGTTACAGTGATTACTTAGAGCCAAATAATGGCAAAAGTGGTTAAAGCGTCCTTAATAACTAACCAACCAACCAACCAACCAAATAATGGCGCAAATTTCGTTTTTGTTCCGAAGACGTTATTTTCTGCCCCGTGAGTTTGATATGGTATATATGTTTTATATATATAATACCGTCTTGGGCTTACAAACGCATCTGGCTAGTTTCTTTATTTACAATGTACTATCAAGATAGCAATATATGATTTCTACAGTTTCAACTGCGTTTAGTTGCGTGAATGCGAAATAGCCAAAGTCTACACACAACGGCGGTTCTACGGTAGTCGGTGGCCGGCCTCCAGGGGTCTGCACACCGCATGAACACACAACGGCGGTTCTACGGTAGTCGGTGGCCGGCCGCCAGGGGTCTGCACACCGCATGAACACACAAAGGCGGTTCTACGGTGGCCCAAATCTGGCGTTTGGTTTAAAAGATATGATAATAAGTACGTTTTGATCATTGGGCTCCTCTGCCAACCTCTTCTGGACCTTCCCGATAGGGCTATGCCGAATGTCAATGAAATGTTCGCGTCTGCTCGTTGTAGTTACCTTCCTCCCTGGAAAGGGACCTCGCTGGCTTTGTCAAGGGTCCACCCGCTACGCCACGGTCACAATTTTTCTTGTATATGTTGATGTTCTCTCTCAATAGGCGGCACCACTGTTGAGCCTCGGCCTCGTTTTCGGCCCTGAAGCAATTTTGTATATTGCCAGTTTTAGCTCGGATCTGAAAACAGGACTTTTGTTGTCCGAAACCTCCGATTTCGACCTCGTCAATTTGCTCCATGTAGTATTCGAGACAATTATTCTGAGACTTATTGAAGTCATCCTCCTCTTCGACGTACACAAAACGCCCTTGACCAGCCTTGGAGGATTTGATGAGGGCGTAGAAGCGTTTCTGCCATAGGGGAACATAGGTCTGGTCCTGTTAAAGAAAATGAATATTCATGAGCTTCGTTTTAGCATAACACTTGGGACTAACTAGCAACCAATGATAGTGGCCATGTTGGTAAAGGCTTCAATGTTAAACGGTTGGGATTGTCCTGTGTTGATCATAAGGCATAGGAGGCGATATTCTGGCGTTTATATGACAAATATTGGTGTCCAAGTTTCTGTTACAATAATAATATACTGTGGCAAATACAACTTGCAAATAGTTTTGCAGTATCGATGTGTTACTCTTCTACTGTTCAATGATGAACAATGTTCAGACTTTTATTAGTCCTTATTAAAAGAATCAAGATGTAAATAACAATAAAAAGGGTTGAAACAATGCTTGCCATGGCAGAAGAAGGCAGGACATCCAAATATCCTTTTTTGACGACGGCCTCTCCATCCATTGTGCAACCCACGTAAATTTGTAGCTTAGTGCTGTACTCTCAATCCTGATGATGATAAAAGTATTGAAGTTACTTACACGGTGTTATATTTCTTAATGACATTTTAGCTCATGTTGCCGATCATACAATAGACCAGTTCTTGCAGAAGGACATTAGTCTAAGCCAAACTGCACTTGTATGATTCACGTTGTTACTTTACCTTATGTTCGAAAATAGTTTGATATCTGCATTGCTGTATACAGCAATATTGTTGTATACAATTCTAGCAATATCTCGCGCTTACATGTTATCAGTTTCTGACAATGCATTCTACGCAACATTACCTCAGTATAGGAGAACCAGCCAATGAGAGCTGAGGACAACAACGTCTCGGTATCGGAGAACCAGCCAACGGGAGCCTACGACAACAGCTTCTCAGCTTGGGAGAACCAGCCAACGGGAGCAGACTACAAGAACGTCCAACCAGCCAACGGGAGCAGACGAAGTCAACGTCTCAATATTGGAGAACCAGCAAACGGGAGAAGACGAAAACAACGTCTCCGTATAAGAGAACCAGCCAATGGCAGTTGACGACAACTGCGTCTTATTATCGGAGAAGCCGCCAATGGGAGCAGACGACAGCAGCGCCTCAGTATAAGAGAATCGGTCAACGTCAACGACAATAGTCTCAGTATAGGAGAACCAAACAATGGAAGCCAACGACAACAGCATCTCAGTATAAGAGAATCGGTCAATGTGAGCTAACGACAACAGCGTCTCAGTATAGGAGAATCAGTCAATGGTAGCTAACCACACCAGCGTCTCACTATAGGAGAACCAGCCAATGGGAGAACACGACAACAGCATCTCACCATAGGAGAACAAGCCAATGGGAAAGCACGACAACAGCGCCTCATTATAGGAGAACCAGCCAATGAGAGCTGACGATAACAGCGCCTCAGTATAGAAGAACCAGCCAATGGGATCAGACCGCAACAGCGCCTCAGTATAAGAGAACCAGCCAATTGGAACAGACGACAAGAGCGCCTCAGTACAGGAGAACCACCCTATGGAAGCAGACGAAAACAGCGTCTCAGTATAGGAGAACCAGCCAATGGGAGCAGACGACAACAGCGCCTCAGTATAAGAGAACCAGCCAAAGGGAACAGACGACAACAGCGTTTCAGTATAGGAGAACCAGCCAATGGGAAGAGACGACAACAGCGTTTCAGTATAGGAGAACCAGACAATGTGAGCTGACGACAACAACGCCTCAGTATAGGAGAACCAGACAATGGGAGCAGACGACAACAGCGCTTCAGTATAGGAGAACCAGACAATGTGAGCTGACGACAACTACGCCTCAGTATAGGAGGACCAGCCAATGGGAGCAGACGACAACAGCGCCTCAGTATAGAAGAACCAGCCAATGGGAGCAGACGACAACAGCGTCTCAGTATAAGAGAACCAGCCAATGGGAGCAGACGACAACAGCGTCTCAGTATAGGAGAACCAGCCAATGGGAGCAGACGACAACAGCGTCTCAGTATAAGAGAACCAGCCAATGGAAGCAGACGACAACAACGTCTCAGTATAGGAGAACCAGCCAATGGGAGCAGACGACAACAGCGTCTCAGTATAGGAAAAACACCTTATGGGACCAGACCATAATAGCGCCTCAGTATAGGAGAACCAGCCAATGGAAGCAGACCGCAACAGCGCCTCAGTATAAGATAACCAGCCAAAGGGGACCACCGACAACAACGCCTCAGTACAGGAGGACCACCCTATGGGAGCAGACGAAAACGGCGTCTCAGTATAGAAGAACCAGCCAATGGGAACAGACGACAACAGCGCCTTAGTATAGGAGAACCAGCCAATGAGAGCAGACGACAACAGCGTCTCAGTATAGGAAAACCAGCCAATGAACTAAGACGACAACAGCGCTTCAGTATAGGAGAACCAGACAATGTGAGCTGACGACAACAGCGCCTCTGTATAGGAGAAACAGCCAATGGGAGCTAACGACAACAACGTCTCAGTATCGGAGAACCCGCCAATGGGAGCAGACGACAACAGCGCCTCAGTATAGGAGGACGAGCCAATGGGAGCTAACGACAACAACGTCTCAGTATCGGAAAACCAGCAAATGGGAGCTGACGACAACAGCGCCTCAGTATAGGAAAACCAGCCAATGAGAGCAGAGGACAACAGCGCCTCAGTATAGGAAAACCAGACAATGTGAGCTGACGACAACAGCGCCTCAGTATAGGAGAACCAGACAATGTGAGCTGACGACAACAGCACCTAAGTATAGGAGAACCAGCCAAGCCAATGGGAGCTAACGACAACAACGTCTCAGCATAGAAGAACCAGCCAATTGGAGCAGAAGACAACAGCGCCTCAGTATAAGAGAACCAGCCAATGAGAGCAGACGACAACAGCGCCTCAGTATTGGAAAACCAGACAATGTGAGCTGACGATAACAGCGCCTCAGTATAAGAGAACCAGCCAATGGGAAAAGACGACAACAGCGTTTCAGTATAGGAGAACCAGCCAATGGGAACAGACGACAACAGAGTCTTAGTATAGGAGAACCAGGCAATGTGAGCTGTCGACAAGAGCGTCTCAGTATAGGAGAACCAGACAATGTGAGCAGGCGACAACAGCGCCTCAGTATAGGAGAACCAGCCAATGGGAGCTAACGGCAACAGCGTCTCAGTATAGGAGAACCAGCCAATGGGAGCTGACGACAAGAGCGTCTCAGTATAAGAGAACCAGCCAATCGGAGCAGACGACAACAACGTCTCCTTATAAGAGAACCAGCGAAAAGGAGCAGACGACAACAGCGCCTCAGTATAGGGGAACCAGCCAATGGGAGCAGACGACAACAACGTTTCAGTATAGGAGAACCAGCCAATGGGAGCAGACCACAACAGCACCTCCAAAAAGGAGAACCAGCCAATGGGAGCAGACCGCAACAGCGCCTCAGAATAGATAACCAGCCAAAGGGAACAACCGACAACAGCGTCTCAGTATAGGAGAACCACCCTAGGGAGCAGACGAAAACAGCGTCTCAGTATAGGAGAACTAGCCAATGGGAACAGAACACAACCGCGTCTCAGTATAGGAGAACCAGCCATTGGGAGCAGACCGCAACAGCACCGCTGTATCAGAGAACCAGCCAATGGGAACAGACGAAAACAGCGTTTCAGTATAGGAGAACCAGCCAATGGGAACAGACGACAACAGAGTCTCAGTTTAGGAGAACCAGACAATGTGAGCTAACGACAAGAGCGTCTCAGTATAGGAGAACCAGACAATGTGAGCTGACGACAACAGCGTCTCAGTATAGGAGAACCAGACAATGTGAGCTGACGACAACAGCGTCTCAGTGTTGGAGAACCAGACAATGTGAGCTGACGACAACAGCGCCTCAGTATAGGAGAACAGGCCAATGGGAACAGACGACAACAGTGCCTCAGTATAGGAGAACCAGCAAATGAGAGCAGACGACAACAGCGTCTCAGTATAGGGAAACCAGCCAATGAGATAAGACGACAACAGCCTCTCAGTATAGGAAAACCAGACAAGGTGAGCTGACGACAACAGCGCCTCTGTATAGGAGAAACAGTCAATGTGAGCTCACGACAACAGCGCGACTGGCCAAGCCAATGGGAGCAGACGACAACAGTCTGCTCCCATCGGCTTGGCCAGAACCAGCCAATGTGAGCAGACGACAACAGCGCCTCAGTATAGGAGAACCAGCCAATGGGAGCTAACGACAACAACGTCTCAGTATCGGAGAACCAGCCAATGGGAGCAGACGACAACAGCGTCTCAGTATAAGAGAACCAGCCAATCGGAGCAGACGACAACAACGTCTGCTTATAAGAGAACCAGCAAAAGGGAGCAGACGACAACAGCGCCTCAGTACAGGAAAACCAGCCGATGGGAAGAAAGACGACAACACCGTCTCAGTATGAGAACCAGCCAACGGGAGCAGACGACAACAACGTCTCCTTATATGAGAACCAGCCAAAGGGAGCAGACGACAACAGCGCCTCAGTATAGGAGAACCACCCAATGGGAGCAGACGACAACAGCCTCTCAGTATAAGAGAACCAGCCAATCGGCGCAGACGACAACAACGTCTCCTTATAGGAGAACCAGCGAAAGGGAGCAGACGACAACAGCGCCTCAGTATAGGAGAACCACCCTATGGGACCAGAAGAAAACAGCGTCTCAGTATAGGAAAACCAGTCAATGGGAGCAGACCACAACAGCGTCTCAGTATAGGAGAACCAGCCAATGGGAGCAGACCACAACAGCACCTCAATATAGGAGAACCAGCCAATGGGAGCAGACCGCAACAGCGCCTCAGTATAAGATAACCAGCCAAAGGGAACAACCGACAACAGCGCCTCAGTATAGGAGAACCATCCTAGGGAGCAGACAAAAACAGCGTCTCAGTATAGGAGAACTAGCCAATGGGAGCAGAACACAACCGCGTCACAGTATAGGAGAACCAGCCAATGGGAGCAGACCGCAACAGCGCCTCAGTATAAGAGAACCAGCCAATGGGAACAGACGACAACAGAGTCTCAGTTTAGGAGAACCAGACAATGTGAGCTGACGACAACAGCGTCTCAGTATAGGAGAACCAGCCAATGGGAACAGACGACAACAGAGTCTCAGTTTAGGAGAACCAGACAATGGGAGCTAACGGCAACAGCTTCTCACTAAAGGAGAACCAGCCAATGGGAGAACACGACAACAGCGCCTCAGTATAAGAGAACCAGCCAATGGGAGCTGATGACAACAACGTCTCCTTATAAGAGAAGCAGCCAACGGGAGCAGACGACAACAGCGCCTCAGTATAGGAGAACCACCCGATGGGAGCAGACGAAACAGCGTCTCAGTATAGGAGAACCAGCCAATGGGAGCAGAAACCAACAGCGTCTCAGTATAGGAGAATCGGCCAATGAGAGCAGACGACAACAGCGCCTCAGTATAGGAGAACCAGCCAATGGGAGCAGACCGCAACAGCGCCTCAGTATAAGATAACCAGCCAAAGGGAACAACCGACAACAGCGCCTCAGTATAGGAGAACCAACAAACGGGAGAAGACGAAAACAACGACTCCGTATAAAAGAACCAGCCAATAGGAGTTGGCGACAAGAGCGCCTCAATACAGGAGAACCAGCCAATGGGAGCAGACGACAACAACGTCTCCGTATAAGAGAACCAGCCAAAGTGAGCCGACGACAAGAGCGTCTCAGTATAAGAGAACCAGCCAAAGGGAACAGCCGACAACAGCGCCTCACTATAGGAGAACCACCCTATGGGAGCAGACGAAAACAGCGTCTCAGTATAGGAGAACCAGCCAATGGGAGCAGACCACAACAGCGTCTCAGTATAGGAGAACCAGCCAACGGGAGCTGACGACAACAGCGCCTCGGTATAGGAGAACCAGCCAATGGGAGCAGACCGCAACAGCGCCTCAGTATAAGAGAACCAGCCAATGGGCACAGACGACAACAGCGTTTCAGTATAGGAGAACCAACCAATGGGAGCAGACGACAACAGCGCCTCGGTATCGCAAAACCAGCCAATGGGAGCTAACGACAACAACGCCTCAGTATCGGAGAACCAGCCAATGGGAGCAGACGACAGCAGCGCCTCAGTATAAGAGAATCGGTCAACAGGAGCAGACGACAACAGTCTCAGTATAGGAGAACCAAACAATGGAAGCTAACGACAACAGCATCTCAGTATAAGAGAATCGGTCAACGGGAGCAGACGACAACAGCGTCTCAGTATAGCAGAATCAGCCTATGGTAGCTAACCACACCAGCAACAGAAACTAGATATGCTGGACCTCTTTCGCGTTTCAAATTCGCAAGAGCATCTCAATGAATATAAGGGTGCTCGAAGAATCTTTAAAAACCTTTGTAAAAGTAAAAAGCTACTACATGCACGGATCTTACAGCAGTCATTGATAGATAGCTGTACCGATTGTACTACCTTTTGGCGTTGTATCCAGCGATTGCACAGTAACCATGGTAACAGTAGGAGTAGTTCTAATATAAAACCTGAGGAGTGGAAGGAATACTTCGCAAATCTATTAAATGTCACGGCTGCGAAATCAGATTCTGTTTTTTTGGAAGAGGTGTTATCCACCCTAGCTGATCACGACAATGTATGTATTAAGTGTGACGTTGAACAGGTTGAGAGTTTGGAAAGAGATCATCTGAATAGAGCTTTTGATGCTGAGGAAATACTAGGTTGTATACGACATTTGCCCAACGGCAAAGCTGCCGGTTACGACGGAATACCGAATGAAATGTTGAAAGGGGTTGCCGAACTGTTGTTACCATATCTTGTTCGTCTGTTTAATCTGATACTGGACACGGGGAAGTTTCCGAGAGATTGGTGTAAGGCCCTCATATTGCCGGTACATAAGAAAGGATCACTGTCTGACATGGGTAATTATAGAGGTATATCCTTATTGTCTGCCCTCAGTAAGCTATTCACAAAATTAATCAACGAGAGATTAACTGTATGGGTCGACCAGAACGAGTTACGGTCAGAAGAGCAGGCGGGATATAGAAAAGGATATTCGACTTGTGATCAAATATTTGTCTTGCAGTCTATAATTCAAAAGTATGTAACGAAAGAGAAAGGCAGGTGTTATATCCTATTTATTGATTTTTCAAAGGCGTTCGACAGCATGCCCCATAGTCTGTTATGGTTTAGTCTACTAGGTAAAGGTATTCATGGAAATGTAATGACGGTTATTCGTGATATGTACGCTAACTTAAAATCGTGTATTAAGACACAATCTAGTTTGACAGACTATTTTCAGTGTAAAATCGGAACGCGACAGGGCTGTATGTTAAGTCCCTTGCTGTTTGCTTTATATATAGAGGAGTATTTATCCATGCTATCAGACTCTAACTGCCCAGGTATCTATGTGAGCAACGATGCCCCAAACATAATATCACTCATGTTTGCCGATGATTTAGCAAACTGCGCGGATACCGTAGGACGTCTCCAGCAAACGATAAATATGTTAGAGGCATATTGTAAGAAGTGGAGTTTAAAAGTAAACATGAACAAAACGCAAGTGATGGTATTTCGGAGAGGAGGAATAGTTAAAGCAAACGAGCGATGGTTTTTCGATGGTGAACGGTTGAAAGTTGTATCGTCGTATAAATATTTAGGGTTGGTATTGACTAGCACACTTAGATGGTCGAAAGCTGTTTCTACACTGACTGGTCAAGCCAACAGAGCATTGGCCTCTATCTACAAGCTTGATAAGAAACTTAACGGTCTACCTATAAAAGCAGCATTTACTCTATTTGATCGAATCATTGTGCCAATTCTCACGTATGGAGCCGAAATCTGGGGTTATCAAGAGTATAAGGAAATCGAGAAAGTCCAAGTTAGATTTTGTAAGAGATTATTGGGACTACCCAAGTTAACATCGGACGCCGCCGCATTAGGTGAATGTGGCAGGTTACCCTTAGCAAAAATTTTATAATGTTAAGTGTATTAAGTACTGGTTAAAGATATTACGGATGCCAAATAGTAGGTATGTCAAAAGCTGTTATAACATGCTTAAAGAATTTGACAATCAAAGTAGATCATCCTGGGCTAGCTCAGTGAAAGTTCTGTTGTCTAAATATGATTTTAATGATGTATGGATTAACCAATAGTTTATGACGAAAGTGTATTTATTGCTGAGCTAAACCAGAGATTAGAAAACTGTTTTATTGAAGAATGGCATATGAAGGTTAGAGATCAAAGTCGCCTTAGTGTGTTTTGTACACTTAAGGACCAACTCTTCTTTGAAGTATATTTACTGAGAGTAAATGTTGCCAAACTTAGAAAGTCTCTTTCGCGTTTTAGATGTTCAGCTCATAATCTCTCTATTGAATTAGGTCGCCGTGATGGAACATTACTTGAAAACAGAATTTGTAAACACTGTGCTGTAAGAAATGTCCTTGTTAACACCTTATTATTTCAAGTGGGATTTCTTAAGCAATTGGGATTTGAATGAAATGTTTTCATGGTTTCAAATCTGCCCCGTGTCACATATTTCCATATTCCTTGAGACCCGGGCCTTGATATCAAGGCCCGGGTCGGTGTGAGTCTGCAGGAAAGGCTGTAAACACGCGGACCCGGGCCTTGATATCAAGGCCCGGGTCCGCGCAGTCTCCTGTCTGAGGAAAGATGTGGGCTGATAAGTCAAGAAGAATATGTTGTGGGTGGTGCGGGGTAAAAGGGGAGGGGCAGAAGGGGGGAGGGGCTCGTGCTTAACTAATAGGCTGATAACGACCGGCCACCAGGGTGAGTGGCTTGAGCTGGATACATTGTGATTTGTGAATAGAGTAGACACCGGAACCTTACAACCAGAGATCCATATCAAGGTCTCATTGGTCTGCGGCATAACCAGCGTGGTTATTCACGTGCAGTAATGTTATTTGGTCATTAGATAATAACGATTGCGCTACATTTCCGTGTTACTGATACGCTTCCCACCGTTTCCGTGTTTCACTCTCGCGCGGCGCTTAAATAAGAGATATTGCTGTCGGTGTTCAGTCGACAGTCGTAAGCGTGGAAGGGACGGCATGTTTTTCACAACTAAAAAATGCGATCAACGTAGAAAGCGAATAGCAATTAACCGAACAGTCAATACTCAATTGAGTCAGGCTCAATACCGTGCACAAGCATCTTTGAAGTATCCTCGCCCGATAACTGCAAAATCTGGGACATGCATTCGTAGCAGAAAGAAGATATTTAGGTAATTCTTTGGGCTGTGAAACTGACGGCCAAAATGTTAGAAGCCCACTTATACGCTGTTCCGCAAACATATATATATATGTAGGTTTGTTCTGGTGACGTAATGCGCATCGGGTTATGTTACGGATACGTTCAATCGCCAAAAGCGTAGTGCAATAACTCCCTGTCGTCATTTTTATGATATATTATGTATGGTATTAACATATAACCGGTGCGCTACAGCCTCGGAGGGCGCCACTGGCTGGTCCGACAAGTCTGGTAAACCAATTAAGTTGTACGTCGAGTGGGGTGGAGAAGGCGGGGGTATGAACTGTAGGCTAACCGGCCTCTGCGGTCCAGAAAAGTGTATGTAGGTCTGGACAGGGGCGGCAGGTGCTATCAGCTACAACTCCCATGGGAAGTGCCCAGCGTGCTAGCCAGCCCGTACGCATCTCATATCTGATCGCGGCACATCCTTCAATCGGCCCATGTCTAAATGTGCACACCTCACCCATTGCTGCGTACGCTGGTATACCACAGAAACATCTGGAGCCTGCTGCCTCCCGTCTCCAGCGATAATGGTATCTAATCGCTGACAACCGCTGGGGTATCACACCGCTCACATACTGTTCAGTCTGTCCTGAACTAAGGTGGTTCTTGAAATAATACACCCATTGCGATTTCAAAAGACTACATATCTTGCATTTATGCCTCACGATGTGATATGACGTCTTTTAAAATTGAAGATACAGATAAGCCACTCATATAATCCCCGCATAGTTGCTTATATTGTTTACACTTGCGTTTACTGCAATATAATAACTTTAACGCAAGCGATCTTTATCCCTAATATTCCGGGCAGCCTGGGCTGAATCAGGGGTCAGCCCCCACAAATTGCAATACTAATGAAACCTATTTTTTCTCATTCCTTAGAACTTGATAGGGAATGTAATTTACAAAATCTACAAACATCTATTCAGTGGAGCATATATTTTTACGGCGGTGGTTTACCTACCCCTGTAACACAAATCAGAGAAGCGTAGCAGTGGAGACCCCTACTACGAATAGTGACCCTGGCAGGGGGAGGAGAGGGGGGGGGGGGTAACTAGATACCAAAATGTACGAGCTCGTCAGGAAAGAGCTTTAGAAAAACGAAACTTGGGGATATAGGTGCAACTTTAACATGTTAGTAGCGACTGCGACTATGTACATCGACCGAGTTATATGATGCATTAAGCGTCACCGCGCCGTTCGTCGTTTGGTGTATCGAGGATTCATAAAGGGATTGGCCATTTTAAAGTCGCTAAATATAGTTTCCCCTTAGCTTAGCATGCGATTACCGATCCACGTGGGTTAAAGGACATGGCGGAGGGGCGGGACAAATTGTCATAGGCTGAATACAGCCATGACCAAGTGTCCCCTTAGCTTAGCATGGGATTACCGATTCAGGTAGGTTAAGGGACATTTGGGAGTGGGGTGGGGTAAAATTCTCATATGCTGAATATAGCCATGACCAAGTGTTCCCTTAGCTAAGCTTGGAATCACCGATCCACGTGGGTTAAGGAAAAAGGCGAGGGGGGGGGGGGGGGCTGAATATAGCTATGACTGAGTGTTCGCTATAAATTATGGGGTTACCCCGATCCGTGGCTCCGCTGTATGTGTTGTTCGCTCAAAATACAAGCTATGTGTCCTCGCAAATATTAGACCGGCAATATGTTTATATATTTATGTTGATGTATTTATAATATGTATATAACACGGTCGCACGATATCAAACAAATAAATAAAGATTAAAGCATGCCTTTAGCCAACACATGTACAGATATATATTTATATAGATACTTATATATTATAACTTATAATTAGTTAGTCTCGCTTAAATTTAATGCGGTCATAAGCATTTGTTGGTACGTGTTTGCTGGGGCTTCGTCCGGTAACCCCCCCACACACACACGCCCTACATGTGTATACTACCCTGCGCCATAATGCTGAGTGCTGATAATGAAGGACTGATCATCGACGCATGTTTCATGGTATTCAACTACCATGCATGCACATTAGCGAACCGTTGACCAGTTTCCCGCCTTCTGCACTGGCTGACCTGCGTCCGATGTCCATCTTATCTGGATAGAAATGTGGCGGCCAGACATACGCGCCAGACAGAGAGTACGCTACATGACACAGGGGTCTCTACAGGGCTGCGTTTTATGCGTGAAGCACTTTCTTTACTCCCTGCGCGGCGTTGGGGATGGGTGGGGGGGGGTGGGGAGGGGGGCAGCTATTATAGCGTGTGTATGGGATCAGGCGAAGGAGAGATGGGGGAGTTGCGGGTGGGAGGGGCTATTATAACGGGTTGTATGGAATGGGGCGGGGTTGGGAGGGGCTAAGAGAGCATCTGGGTTATGTTTCCTGTGATCTGGGTGTCAGGCGTGATCAAGCTACTACAGGAGTGAGTGCATCAACCCTGAAAGAAAATGTCATAAGCCGCACAAGCTGGGCCTCCAAGATCCTGGTGACTTGAGCCCTAGCCAGATTGTAATACACCTCTTGATTTGTATACACTTTGCCGCACACATTGCACACGCATTGCATGCAATCAGCTTGCTACTAACTACATCACTACGCCACCCCATTTCAAAAACATGAATTTTACCTTGACTCGCGACAAAGAACAAACCTTGCTATACGTTTAAACTACACGGATGTGGGTGTGTGGGTGTGTGGCCAGGTGGAGGCTTAAAGGAGGGCTTCGGTTCAGAATCAGTACACCCATCGAAATAATGTATAACCATGAAATATCAACACAACGCAGTGGGTCTGGGCCATTAAAATGACG
Source organism: Arenicola marina (assembly GCA_964019135.1). Taxonomy (NCBI): domain Eukaryota; kingdom Metazoa; phylum Annelida; class Polychaeta; family Arenicolidae; genus Arenicola; species Arenicola marina. Next base: position 17,734,295 of record OZ025256.1, on the reverse strand, counting down.
CGCAGGCCACTGGTTGCCGCCATGTGCTAAAAATAATCCGGCCGCGCGCGATGTGAGCCAGGCGTCTTCCTCGACCTGCATCCCGCTCTGACCGACCTCGACCCCTGGCTGTGACGACACGGGGGCTTGTCAAGTCTGGCTTTAGTCGAGCTTGCCAGTCAGGTGGCAGGGCTTGCCAGTCTGGAGCAACTAACAACTAACAGCGGGGGGCTCGGGGGATTACATTCGGGCTGGCAAAGCAGAGATAAGGGGCTAGTATGGGTTATCAGGTTCTTTAATTGGATATTCATTAGCTGCACGTGCTGCACGGGCTTAATTGCTTTTGGCCTTGCGAATGTACCTTTTCTCGATATACATTATTAACCTTTATACAATGTCCATAACGTCGATCGTTACATTCTAGTATATGTGGCATATGATATCCCAGATATTACCGTTTTTCATTTACAGTGATTGCTCCAATCAGTTAAGCAAAATATGAAAAAGGATACTTTCTTTAGAAAAGCGTCGTTTTGGCGTCAATTAGGGCGTGGCCGAGAAATTATATCAGCGGCATGGGTTTTATTATACCTACTTATGAAATCATAGTGATGGTAGCTGTTGCCTAAGTAGGCGAAAATGAACCAACTGCACTATTTGCTCCAATCACGAGAACAATATTGAAACGGAAGTCAACATAACGTATAATAACACAGCAATAGACTACGCAAAACTGGGATGTCATATATTGCGCCATCAGCCGGAAATATGCACGCTATGCGCGCTATTTAGGGTTACGATTGTCGTTTTTTGTGCATATTGGGACCCCATGTTCTACATTATTAGACTGTGACCTCATTTGTTATAGAATAAGGGCCCAAATACATTGGACGGCTAAAAAGTATTATTAAACATACTGTGAAATTACTTGTTTAACTGGCTTACTTTAGTTATCACAACGCATTTTCCATTATTAAAATTGACTTTCTTTGGACAATTTTGAGTGACAAAATTTGACTCTTTGACTTTTCATCTTTCATGAAATCTCATTTTCCGAATGAAAACATGCAAAGACAGTGTTCTATTCAGAACATGAAGAGATAACTGTGTTACCCTCAAAATTATGGGTCTTTTATCCCCTAAGATCCACAACACCTATGTTCAGTCATTAGGAGTGTCACATGGCTTAAAACATGGGCAAAATCAAAAATTTACATAACATATGGGTCCCCTGTAAATAGCCACAGCGCCCTTAATATTGCTGGTAGAGACTTCGTGTTACTTGTACCACTCTTGCCATGTTCTGGCCCTATACCATGTTTATAATAGTATTCCTCATTGTCAGTTAACACTTAATATGTAAAGTAGGCAATAAGTTACTAGCCTTTCATTCGCTAATATCAAGGACACCCATTTCAGTCGTTTCGAGCGTCGCACGTCTTAAACTTGGGGAAAATCGAAAAGTTACGTAACGTAGAGTTCACTTATAAATAGCCACGGCCATTAATATTGCTGGTAGAGACTTTATGTTACTTGTACCACTCTTGCCATCTTCTGGCCCTATACAATGTATATAATACTATTCCTCATCGTCATTTAACACTTATTTAAAGCATGCAATACATATTCGAAGAAAAAGACATATTTTTCCACTTTCCGAGGGGTCAAATATGTTCAAATGGGTCGAACAACATCCGGAAAGGCACTAAATAGGCAAGAAGGTAATGTCTACTACTATAGACGAGAACAAAGATTGCAAAAATATCTTTAATATAGCTATAAATAGCAAAGACACTACTTTCCCGCCCAAAAGAAAATGGAAATTCTTGATTTTAAGTTTTTCCCCGCACTATTGGATTGTACCCTATAGGCAGTTACATAATACCTCTCCTGAGCTTTCTGTTCAAGCATATATAATAATCAGACAAGCATTATTCCCTATCGAACGGATCGAAAACATGCTACTGATGTCTGAATTTAGGTCCATTTTTCACTTCCCAAGGTCATATCGTGTCCGATTCCTATAGATATTGTTCTGATCGATATTGATTCATCCACGGAAGTCAATTGGGCATAGATTTCAATCAAACCCTGTCCAAGCGAGGCGTTTATAGTGGCGAACTGATACATTTCATAGACCAGGGGGGAGGGGGGGGGGGCAAAATTGCTCATAGCATCAAACAAATTCCATTTTTTTGGAAAATAATTCCCTGCTGGGTATGACCTTCATCTTCAGGTATGTTATTAACCTTGACCTATTACATGACATACTAGAAGGATAAGCACCAAGGTCAAAATGGCAAGGGTAAGAACACATTGCAACATGTCGTTTTTTGTGTTGATTGAGACCCCATTTTCGACATTTGACTGTTACAGTAATCTCATTTGGTCTAGGATAAGAGGGCCCAAATACAGACATTTACCGGTCAGAAAGTATTATTAAACATAATGTGAAAAAGTCTTTTTTTCACGATAATAGCAAAATCTCTGCTAGGGCTGCTAGGTCCAGACAGATATGTTGTGGAGGGAGGGGAGGGGGGGGGGGGAGGGCGGGGGTGTGGGAGGGGTAGGCGCGGCTGCCAGATGCCCTGACGGCGCTTTAACCTGGCCGCCGATTAAGTCGGCCGCGGAGGAGTGTGGCGGTGAAGGGAAGGGGAAGCGGGGGGTGGGGTCTAGGGATTAACAGCATTAGCAGGATGCAATTGAAAGGCAATGTATTGTGTAATCGTGCAACCTGTTACTAGTGTTAGTGTCACCTTAATAAATAGTTTTCACATCATCTCTTTTTTGTCTTGAAAGTTAAGCCGCTTAACACCATCTCTAGCGGCGTCAAACGATTTCGCCGGCTGAAGTTTGCCTTCTGAGACAATGTAATAGAAGCCACATGGAATTATTTTTCATATTTTCATTAATGTTAGAATAAGTAACACTGAACTAGCTGTGCCTTGCTTCTTCACCGATCTCTATGTGTATCGGGCGTTGAGAGAGCTTGTTAAAGAAAACAGTTTGTTCCTAAAAATGTCACAAAACCGGCAGAAAATGTAGCAGGTCTAAATCGTTACAACTTCGTTAATATTCATCGTAGATCACTCAAATTAAGCTTAGCACCAATATTTTTCTCTTGGCCAGATCTGTAGCGTGGTATGTAGTTTGCGTGGTATTTCAATGAAATAAACAAGGCATATCACCCTGGCGGCTGAGAGCTTATGGCTCAAATGGACAACTGATGACGCATGACTGATGCATGGGGGTCATCTCGCTGCACATTATAAATCAAACCGGGACCTTCTGGGCCAATTATTAAGGGAATTGCAGCGTATCGTAGCTTCCCATCTTGATGCAACCGCTGTCACTTCGACCCCCGGTGTGGCCTGCGTGGGGGGGGGGGGGGGTGGAGAGAGCGGGCTCTCGGTTCGCGGTAAGGACACCATGCAGCAAGCAGCTGAACGGCAGCGGACCGGCCAGCAATACACAGAGTAGGGGTGTAAGGTAGGGTGTGGGTGTGGATAAGGGCAGGAGTGTGCGCCAGTGAAGCGCATCAAAGCTGGAATGCGTGTGTGTATTGGCGGGCATGGAAAGGCCGAAGTGGGGGCGGCGGGACGTGCGGGGGAGCGGGGTGTCGCGTTAGGACAACGGGAACGCCGTATAGTGTACTATTGCAACGATCTTTTCGTCGATTTACGCAAAAGTGTTTACACGGCGAATTTTATCGATATTTGTTCCTGACGGGCATTGAAATTCCACAGTCTCCTATACCATTTGGAACTTTGTACGGTCAATATTGAGGACACCGTGAATTTCGTTCATTTTAAATTGAAATGACCCGCTACGTGATAACCGAGGGTTCGATTTTAGTAAATAAGTCCTAATTTATGATCCAATCTGTGTTAAATATTGGAGGGCGATAGCTTAAAAATCAAAAAAGTCGGGTTCGAACCCCTAACTTCCAGGCGCTCTGACACCGTTACGTTGCGCACTCCGGGTTCGAGCTGAGATTGGATTTGGCATAAGAAACGTCACCCCTATCCACCAGGGCAAGTTTCGTGCTCAGATGTCTTTTAGTTTTTTAGCTACAACCGAGCACTCGACATTTATAATAGTCAAGGACACGACAAGGACCCTTGACCCAGGTTGCTGAAATATAATCAATTTTAAGATACGACCTTAAGTAATCTTTGTGTTAAAGATGAGTTGCATGGCTTATAGGATTCTATGTTTTTGGCTCATGGTAAATTTCAAAAATGTCCTATCTTTTACCATTGGGCCATATTTGCGTTGCCATGGAAACAAAAAGTAACTGATTTTTGACATACGGTGCTTGAGTGGAACCCTTAATGTCCCTGTAAAGTCTCGTGACAATCGCACTGAGATTCAAGGGAAAAAAATGTATGACTTCACCGTGACGTTGACGTTTGACCGATTTCACCCGGCAACGAATTCGACCTGAGATTTGACTTCTGGCATCTGTTAGAGAAGTTTGACAACGGTAGCTGCAAGTGTTCGACAGTTATTGTGCTCACAGACATACAGACAGACAGACACACACACACACACACACAAACACAAACAGGACTGACGAAACAGAGGCCCAATGATAAAGTATAGAGATTCTGGATAAGTTAGAAAATTCGTCAAAAATCGTAAAAAAAAACAAGCTAGACCTGAGATCTTTGCGGCTAATAACTAGGAAAGGAAAACGTAATTTCGTCAACCCATATCTGAAAGGCTGATGCGCATATCGCCGTGCTGGTCAAAATTTTGGGGTTGTCGGGCAAAACGTTCGCTTCTTATTATTTTGACTTTGCCGTCATGCCATGACGTCATCATGATGTGTTTTACAAAGGCCATTGCTCGGCTATACGTCATAGTGACTTCGGTTTATTTGTATCTTGTACATTATACCCAGGGACAAGTACTGCCAGTCGTAAATTTATTTGCGGTCCCTAAACGTGTGCCTCAAAAATGACGTCGTAGTTAAAGTGAGCCGACGTCATTGTGGACTCGTTTCGTGTTTACCTACGTTAGTAATAGTTTCCATCACTGTCAGTTCATAAGTAATTAAACTGGCAAATTAGAAGCCAATTTGCTACGTTTTGGTAAGCGTCAGCGACGTCTTATGACGTCACGTTGACGTATCCATGGTAACGGATGTAAGCCCATTGCTAAAGTATAGAGATTCTTGGCCAAATCGGAAAATGTGTCAAAAATAAGCAAGCTAGAGCTGCGATCTTTGCGGCACTTAGTAGGGATCAATCATGGATAAAAAGTTATTTGGCAATGCGCAGAATTCAGACAGTGTGCTTGGCGTGGGCACCCGGTCACTACAGAGAGCGGTACCTTCATAGCTCAGTTGCCGTTGCCCATCATAAGTGAGTGGGGAAATCGACTTCGTGCATTTTCTTGGTTAGACGAACCACCGCTCGCGCAGTATTGATGCTAAAGCGTTGCAACTGACAATAGTCTATTTTAGTATGTTTGTTTGTATGTCCTATGTACATTAGTGTCGGCGCTTAAAGGGCGCCACAGACGTGTGCGTATACGAGTGTGTGTGAGAGAGAGAGGGGGGGGGGGGGGGTAAAAGCCCCTAACCCGCCCTCCCAGTTGTTACTGAAGCGTACCGAAAACGATCGATAATTAGATGTGACGCAAAACGGCCTGACGATAAAAAAAGCTCATGATATGTGTATGTAGGTTGTATGTTGGCCTATACACCCTGTAAATATTCACATGTTACTGTAATGAAATATCTTCAATATGATAAAACTTGCCATGTATCTATGTATTTTTTTTGTACTACAGGGCCCAAACTTTTAAATTAATGAATCTGTCGGTACACAGATACGCACCCTGTGGATGATTGAACACGACAGAATTGATTCGCCAGTTTGTAAAATAGTGCCTTGTAATAATCTCAAGATTTGGTATAGTAGACAAAATGTTTGTGCAAGACTGAAGGTGATATGTGTGATATTTCTCGTCCCAGGCCCGAAAGGACGCCGAAAGTTCTACCCGCCCCTGGCGAGTTTCGAACCGGCGACCTTCCGCACCCGAGCGAACACCTTACACGTTAGGCCAAAGGGAAATTCCCATTTGGCCCGAGGCGCTTGGTGTGTTTTATCCACCGGGCCTGGGCCGAGATACTACATACCACCCTTTCCCATTGGACCGCGCCCTCGCGGTCTATCCACCACGCCCTGCGTGTGAATCCAAGCCTACGGCCCCTACAGGTATCCGGGGAGTGACAAGGACCGCGTCTTGCCGCACTAAGCGGAGATCTACGTTTCCTTTGTTTCACCCGGCCCAGTAGGCGACCGTTTGAAATGGTGGCCTCAGGTTCGTATCCTGGTCACGGCACCACTGTGATATTTCTCGTCCCAGGCCCGAAAGGACGCCGAAAGTTCTACCCGCCCCTGGCGAGTTTCGAACCGGCGACCTTCCGCATCCCGAGCGAACACCTTACACGTTAGGCCAAAGGGTTTGGCCCGAGGCGCTTGGTGTGTTTTATCCACCGGGCCTGGGCCGAGATACTACAATATGTGTATTCTAGGCGACGCAATGTGTCCTTATCTGCCAATCACCCAAATGAGGAGAGTGGAATAAATTTACTGCAAATAGCAGTTGATCTGGGTATCGGTCGGTTATCTAGATAATCGCAAACCAAGAGCGGGGGAGGGGGGGGGGGCGCGGTAAAGCCCCTCTCTTTTTCACCTTCGAAACCCGCCCGCACTTAGGGGCGTTTCACCCTGAAAATCTGCTCGAAAAAGGCGTTTTACCGCAGAAATCCGCACGGAAGGGGTGTTTTACCGTCAAAATGTTGCTACATATATTATTAGCGATAAGGTACCTCTTACCCCCACCTCACCACAAACCGTCGCCCGCCGTTTGCCGTCCGCGCCCTATAATTTATCGCCCCAGCACAAAGGGGTGAAGAGGAATGTTTTTTGGGTGGAGGCAGACCGTGACGGCTTGGGGGCGTCGGCCCGCCGAGCTACGAAAGCTTTATTTATTACGTGTATCGCTCCAGGCACCTATTTCACTGACTGACATACCTCACCACAAACCGTCGCCCGACGTTTGCCGTCCGCGCCCTATAATTTATGGCCCCAGCACAAAGGGGTGAAAAGGAATGTTTTTTGGGGGGAGGCAGACCGTGACGGGCTTGAGGGCGTCGGCTCGCCGAGTTACGCAAGCTTTATTTATTACGTGTATCGCTGCAGTGACCTATTTCACTGACTGACATTGACAAAGAAGGGGTCATAACGAAGAGTGAGCTCCCTAGGTCCAATGCCTGGGTGCCAACAGAATGCACCATATACATGTGTAGTAATTTCGCGGCTCAAACGAATAGCACATCTCGATACACTCAGACACCAGGGTCCTTATTCTGCATGCATCTAATGGCCATGATACATCTAAGTTTCGGTTACTTTGGGACTTCGGTTACTTTGTGTCCGAAACAAGTTTCGGACACAAATTCAAACATGCAACCATGTAACATGTAAGTCCCAAAAAGTAACCGAAACTTTAGAGGTACGAAAAAAATTCCCAAAAATTGGAAAAGTCGGGTTCGAACCCCCAACTTTCAGGCGTCCCAAAAAGTAACCGAAACTTTAGAGGCAAGAAAACATTTCCAAAAAATTGGAAAAGTCGGGTTCGAACCCCAACTTCCAGGCGCTCTGGCACCGTTACGTTTCTCACTCCGGGTTCGAGTTGAGATTGGATTCTACATAAGCTACGTCACCCCTATCCGCCAGGGTAAGTTTGGTGCTCAGATGTTGTTTAGTTTTTGAGCTACAGCCGAGCACTTTACATTTACAATAGTCAAGGACACGACCTTGACCCTTGACCCAGGTTGCTGAAATATAACCAATTTTAAGATACGAGCTTAAGATACGTCTGGTGACGCATGACTGATGTATGGGTGTCGTCTTGCTAGACATTTTAATCTAAATCGGGACCTTCTGGGCCGATTATTAAGGGAATTACAGCGTTTCGTAGCTTCCCATGCTGATGCAACCGCTGTCACTTCGACCTCGGGTGGGGCCCGCTCTCGGTTCACGGTAACAGCACCATGCAGCAAGCAGCAGAACGACAGCGGACCGGTGAGCAATACACAGGGTAGGGGTGTAAGGTAGGGATGGGTGTGGATAAGGGCAGGAGTGTGCGCCAGTGAAGGCGGGGGTCGCGTTAGGCGAAAGGAAACGCCGTATAGTTTACCATTGCAATGGTATTTTAGTTTATTTACGCAAAAGTGTTAACACGGCGAATTTTAACCATATTTTCCCCTCACGGGCAATACAATTCCTCAGTGTCCTGTACCATTTTCAAGTTTGTACGGTCAATATTGAGGGCACCGTGAATTTCGTTAATTTTAAATTGAGACCGGTCGCTCTGATTTTTGACATACGGTACCTCAGCGGTACCCTTAATGTCACTGCAAATTTTCGTAACGATCAGAACACCATACCGTTACCTGAATTTTGTGACGTCAATGTTGTCATTTTGACGTGACGTAGCTTGCAAACTATTGATCCCACGTCAAAGATATTTAGGAGCCGAGTATGATGGCACTAACTTCGCATGTCTAGCTATAATATTAAGCGACTTATGCCTAAAAATGTGTTTGGACGTATGACGTCACTGTGACGTCGACGTGTGACTGATTTCACCCGGCAACGAACTTGACCTGAGATTAAACTTCTGGCATCTGTTGGGGAAGTTTGACAACGATAGCTGCAAGTGTTCGACAGTTATCGTGCTCACAGACAGACAGACACACACACACACACACACAAACAGGACTGACTCACATCATGGCGATTTTTGCCATAACAAACAGGACTGACTCACATGATGGCGATTTTCGCCATAACAAACAGAACTGAACGACATGATGGCGATTTTCGCCATAAAAATGGCCTCCCCGCCATGTCGACCGGCGACCACCTCGATCGAATGTTAAACCGCTTAACCAGGTCGAGGACCACCGTCGTTCGTAGTACGACCGTCAAACGAAGTACGTACTTCCTTCGCAGTATGCGTGAACCTAAATCGAGGTACAGCCACTTTGTAACAACATGCATGTGTTCATAGTATGCAAACATAGATTTACGCTGGATTCCTATTGATCTAACCATGGGAATCCCTTCACAATGAGCAACTCTATAATTAGAAACCATGACATTGTATCCTGTTGGGCGGGGAATTCCAAATTATTGACTGAACGGGGCGAACGAGCACTGAGAGACACCAATTTTCCACATTTTTTTACCTGGCACATCACATGGAAACTTTTCCAATCTGAACCCTCATTATATTTTAGAAGACAAGCATCTGTAGATATGTTATAACCCGATTTGGTAAAAATTCTATGGCATATTTGTCTGATTAGGCTAAAACACTGTCGATGGTATGGTAAAGCATAGCAGCCGCCCTTCGATGGAAGGACCACCAACTGGCGTACTACGAATGAAGTACGGGATGCTCAGAGCCCAGGTACTGCAAGGGCGGGTCGGTTTGGGACCCTAATGTCGTTGCAGAACATATCTATTTAGCACAGTATTGTTGACACAGTTAATGTTGACACAGTTGTTATGAATTCTGATAGTTTCGCATCGTCATTCAGACAAAACAAGATTTTTTTTTCGGAGCAGCCTTGGTCAGGCGAGTTGCGCGTCCGTTGATCTAGGGACGCAATTTTGTTCGTGACAACAGGTGCCCTTTCCATCCATTATCTGACAAATATGCCATGGAATATTTTGTAAATGACGATAAAACGAAACTAGAGATGCAAATCTATCAAAATATATACATGGCAGGTCTTGCAAAGAGCCTTTCAATGCCTTTGTAGACTTTTAAGAGTTTGTAGAGCCTCCGCGTCGGACATGTTTACATGTCTGGAACGCTCCCATAATTCACTCCCGGGTTAATTATGATCTCACAACGAGGTTTAGACCCTAATAAGGGCCTTCCCTCATATCATCCAATCCAATGAAGCTGAACAAGGGTAATATATGCAGAAACAAATATGCATAAGTAAATCAACATGTCAAAACCATCCGTCCTTGGAACGAAGTGCACACGAACCTTATTGGAAGTACGTACTACGAAGGACGTTCGTCCGTCGAACGACGGTCAGTCCTCGACCTGTTAACTGGAACCACTCAATAGACGATTTCCTAAACTACAGCGCCATCTATCGGCAGCGAGAAACACTTAGGTCTTGGGTCGAGACCCAAAACCTGGAGCGCGCGAGTGACGCCGTTTAACACGCACGCGGGGCGGATTTCCTCAAAGAGAGTAGACCCCTCGTACACAATGCCAGTGTTTTCTATTAGACTGAGTGATGATTGATTTATGTACATAATGTTTCCACTTTGAGCAAGATAAACGTCTACGGTATGCAGATATATAATTCAAGATGGACTCAACCGGCTTTCTTCGGCTGTTATCATGAGTTTAAATCGTCGTGTGGTTTGTGAACGGACTGCAGGTTTTGTTGTTTTCCTGAAGAGCGTGCGGGGAGGGACCATTCATTTTCACAATTGAACTTTTCGAACCGACTTTTCGCGTCACGGGTGGAGGGATGTGGGAGGACCAGTTTTCAGTAGGGTAGGTTTGCCAGAATCTTTAAGGTCCCAGCCCCTGTACTTCTTTAATGTCATTGGGGGGAAAGTTACATGGCAGCGACCATCGAATCTGTTGACAGCTACCTTACTGAGTGCAATCTTTGACTTGTAACTAACATCAATCCTGCGCGATCACCTAGTATACGGCAACTTTGCACCTACATTATGATTTTAAAAATCTTTTAAAAATGTCTGAATCGTAACTATGTACAAAATAGAGGAATTATATATGCCAAAAGGTAAAAAGCAGCGATTTCTGCCAGCTAGAGACTGGGGCACCATCTATATATTTCTGTCAGTGCTGTGGTAGCCTGCAAATCAAAGTGTGTACACATGTATTGAAAACATATGACAGATGCATAAACACAAAGAAATGCAGAGCCTACCTACACACAACAACTACTGAATGAAATCAGCGGCCACCAGTTGATAGAGATGCAGGCCTATTACCGAATCTCCAGCTTCGTGGTCACTGAACAAATAACTAAGCGCTCCCTGCGCCAGCCACTGGAAGCGTCAGCCACTGCTACAGTGTCCACAACGCCATGTGCGCCATGTAAAATGTAAACAAACTTCACTGGGCGATTCTAATTCAACTTTGTTGAGATACGTAAACGAGAATCAAGAAAAGTATCTATCAAAGTACCAACATAAATGATCCATCTAAGTGTCTTTGAAAATGAAATGTTGCTAACGTGAATAATTTAAGAAGGAAATGGAAATTACGAGGATACTTCCAGGCATATGGCGGACATTTGCAAAGACTGTCATTTTGTCTTCCAAGACCGCACATTGTATGGTACTGATACATTTCGTGGGACTCATTCATTTCGTGGGATCAAAAGACAAAAGAATATGTATTACATTCTCTGATGATCTGCCTTAGTCCTGATCCATTTTTCACGAACCAAAAGACTGGTTGTCATACGAATCGAATAAGTTTAGTACGGAGAAGTTTTGAGGGCTCATACGGCTCAAGGCTGTGCGGCGCTCGTTCCTCTAATCCCGACCCGCAACCGACGCGCCAGACGCGTTAGGCGGCACTGCGCATGCTCGTAAGAAATCGTCTATTAAAGGAGGGCTTTGGTCCAGAATACACCCATCGAAATAATGTATAACCATGAAGTATAAACACAACGCAGTGGGTCTGGGCCATTAAAATGACGCGCAGGCCACAGGCTGCCGCCATGTGCTAAAAATAATCCGGCCGCGCGCGATGTGAGCTAGGCGTCTTCCTCGACCCGCATCCCGCTCTCACCGACCTTGACCCCTGGCCGTGACGACACGGGGGCTTGTCAAGTCTGGCTTTAGTAGAGCTTGCCAGTCAGGTGGCAGGGCTTTAGCGCTGATTGGCTCCTGCGCGGTTCGTTATTTTTGCTTGTTAGTGTCTTGCTGTGGGATCTAAGGTATCAACATGTCAACCTGTTGTGCACCGAATTATAGGATAACCGAGAAAGCAAATCCTGGTACATTTTTAGCAGCCCTGGAAACAACCGGATCGCTTGCAAATTTGGATGCAGAAAATTGCAGTCGGTAGGCCTACACGAACTAGCGCCATCAGCTCGTATATGATCAGATCACTTTGAGGAACAATGTTTGGTGGTTGAAGCGAAATAGTAGGCATTTCATACATTGTCAGTTAATAGCGCGCAAGTGCTAAGCTTACCCTGTCAACCGTTTGTACCGACGTTCAATACAATTTTATCTCAGCTTGTCTTAAATATAAACTGGCGCCACATCCGTACGACAAAGTAATAAGCATGTGTAAGCATGTGTAAGCATATGTGACCTGACATATGATAATGTTAGTTTATTATTTTATTCAAGCGATTAAACTTTTACATGTTTAATTTCTTAATGCATGAACCAGTATTAACTGCAAATTATAGTTCCTATTGCAACAAAATCTAAATGTAAAGCAAACTGGCGGGTCGCATGAATATATATTCCTATGAGTTGAACAAATATCTCTGTATGAAGGGCCACATCGGGAAATAAGGTGTGTACAGTTATCATCCATATAAAAAAACATCATTTTAAATGAAACTATCTCAAATTTGTATGCCTAAAGGGCATTGGCCGAGCTATGAAATCTTATTTATGACCTATCCTAGACTGGGGGTCGATCCAATCCCCCTCTTTCTTTCTCTTTCGGGGGAGGAGAGCGGGGTGGGGTGGCATAAGGGCACCTTCGGTCAATAGGATACGGTACCTAGTTGTCCTGTACCTCAACAGCTTGAACATCTTATATCTAGGGTTAGTTGGATTGCAGAGGCTGCCAGGTAACCAAAATATGAATGGGGGGGGGGGGGGGGCTAACATTTGAGACGGATCACATATCTATGTGTCACATGAATGCCCGAATTCCATTATAATAATTCCTGATCCCCCCCCCCAACCGCCGCACTCACCCGCTCACATGTCTCACTCTCAGACACCCCATGTGTCTGAGAGTGTTCGATGGGGGCTCAGGGATCTTCGATGGGGGCTCAGGGATCTCATCTGTTTGGCACCGAGATCTACTGTAATACTGAGCAATTATCTAACCGGGAAAGAATATTTTACTGGCAGCTTATTTTTGGATCCCCCCCCCCCTCCCCCCCTACCCCATTCTTGCATGTTGTATCCTGGCCAGACATTCATTACCAGACCTGTCTCTTACATCCCTGACTGCCGGTCTTACGGCACACATGCTGCTTAGGAGCAGGCCTGGTAAAGCCAAACACTGACCACACGAGCACCAATCCCGCCCTCCAAGGCGACTGTCAGGTGTCGTGCTTTCACTTTATCCGGCCAATGTATCTTCTGGATCAGAGGCTTCTTAGGAAGCAGGCTGATTTGGTTCGGAGTCTTATAACCTCGATTCATAGGCATATGATACAATATTCCGGGACACCGCCATCACTTCCCAGCATGTTTATACCGTGTTTACAACTCCCGCGCTGCGGCCTAAGCCCCCATTGCGTGACGCTCTCCCACTGGCTGAGAGCGCAGAATCTAGGTCAACACCATGTTGGCTCAGCCGAGCCAGAGAGGCTGCTATTTTAAGAGCGTTCTGTTGCATAGTAAGTGGCAGAGGTTTCACGGGCGCTTTAGTAATATCGGAAACGGGTGGTCACAACGTTGATTATGGAATAAACTATGTAAACGCCATCGTATTTTCTGGACCGAAGGCCTCCTTTAACACCCTGTATCGACTTAATCGCCCGACCAACCAACTGACCAAGTCCCTGCGCAAACACCCCTACCCGCCGCCCCCGCCATCCACCCCACTCCTCCACCGCTCTCCCCCAGCCGCCAACTTAATCGGCGACCAGGTCGCACGTACACCGACGGGAGGCGGGGCGGAAGGGTGGTGTACTTAACTTAATAGGCTGATAACGACAGGCCACCTGCGGAGAGGTGAAGTGGCTTGGGTTGGATACATTGTGGCTCCGAAAAGCATCTCGATCCTTCGACCCGGGCCTTGATATCAAGGCCCGGGTCGCGGTTCTTCCAGCTTTTCCTGAAGACTCACACCGACCCGGGCCTTGATATCAAGGCCCGGGTCTCAAAGAATATGAGAAACCCAATGGAAATAAGTGACACGGGCCAGATTTGAAACATGAAAACATTTCATTCAAATCCCAATTGCTTAAGAAATCCCACTTGAAATAATAAGGTGTTTGTTATAGAAGATGAATACCACGTGTTATTGTGTTGCCCGAAGTTTATGGATATCGGACATCTATATATCGACAACGCCTTTTGGAATCCCCCAACATGCGAGAACTTTATTATGTTGATGTCAAGTGTAATTATGTTTACCCTAAGAAAATTAGCGATGTTTGTGCACACTCTAGAAAAACGTGTCAGCGCGCAGCTGTAAATTCAAAACACGGAAAATGTTATTATTTGTTGACAAATGTATATACGTTCATTGTTATGTCCCATGGGCCTGAAGGCCTTTTGACAAAATAAACTACCTACCTACCTACCTACCTACCACACCAGCGTCTCACTATAGGAGAACCAGCCAATGGGAGCTAACGGCAACAGCATCTCACTATAGGAGAACCAGCCAATGGGAGCTGACGACAACAGCTTCTCACTAAAGGAGAACCAGCCAATGGGAGCAGACGACAACAGCGCCTCAGTATAGGAGAACCAGCCAATGGGAACAGAAGACAACATCGCCTCAGTATAGGAGAACCACCCTATGGGAGCAGACGTAAACAGCGTCTCAGTATAGTAGAAACGGCCAACGGAACAGACGACAAGAGTGCCTCAGTACAGGAGAACCAGCCAATGGGAGCAGACGACAAGATCGTCTCAGTTAAAGAGAACCAGCCAATGGGAGTAGACGACAACAACGTCTCCGTATAAGAGAACCAGCCAAAGGGAGCAGACGACAAGAGCGTCTCAGTATAAGATAACCAGCCAACGGGAACAGCCTATGGGAGCAGACGAAAACAGCGTCTCAGTATAGGAGAACCAGCCAATGGGAGCAGACCACAACAGCGTCTCAGTATAGGAGAACCAGCCAACGGGTGCAGACGACAACAGCGCTTCGGTATAGGAGAACCAGCCAATGGGAGCAGACCGCAACAGCGCCTCAGTATAAGAGAACCAGCCAATGGGAACAGACGACAACAGCGTTTCAGTACAGGAGAACCAGCCAATGGGAACTGACGACAACAGCGTTTCGGTATAGGAGAACCAACCAATGGGAGCAGACGACAACAGCGCCTCAGTATCGCAAAACCAGCCAATGGGAACTGACGACAACAGCGTTTCGGTATAGGAGAACCAGCCAATGGGAGCTAACGACAACGACGTCTCAGTATCGGAGAACCAGCCAATAGGAGCAGACGATAACAGCGCCTCAGTATAGGAGAACCAGCCAATGAGAGCAGACGACAACAGCGCCTCAGTATATAAGAACCAGACAATGCGAGCTGACGACAACAGCGCCTCAGTATAGGAGAACCAGCCAATGGGAGCAGACGACAACAGCGCCTCAGTATAGGAGAACCAGCCAATGGGAGCTAACGGCAACAGCTTCTCACTAAAGGAGAACCAGCCAATGGGAGAACACGACAACAGCGCCTCAGTATGGGAGAACCAGCCAATGGGAGCTGATGACAAGAGCGCCTCAGTATAGAAGAACCAGCCAATGGGAGCAGACCGCAACAGCGCCTCAGTATAAGAGAACCCGCCAATGGGAGCTAACGACAACAGCGTCTCAGTATAGGAGAACCAGTAAATGGGAGCAGACAACAAGAGCGCCTCAGTACAGGAAAACCAGCCGATGGAAAGAAAGACGACAACAGTGCCTCAGTATAGGAGAACCAGCCAATGGGAGCTAACGACAACAGCGCCTCAGTATAGGAGAACCAGCCAATGGGCGCAGACGACAACAGTGTGTCAGTATAGGAGAACCAGCCGATGGGAGCAGACGACAACAGCGTCTCAGTATAGGAGAACCAGCCAATGGGAGCAAACGGCAACAGCGCCTCAGTATAGGAGAACCAGCCAATGGGAGCAGACCGCAACAGCGCCTCTGTATAGGAGAACCAGCCAATGGGAGCTAACGGCAACAGCTTCTCACTAAAGAAGAACCAGCCAATGGGAAAGCACGACAACAGCGCCTCAGTATAGGAGAACGAGCCAATGGGAGCTGATGACAAGAGCGCCTCAGTATAGAAGAACCAGCCAATGAGAGCAGACCGCAACAGCGCCTTAGTATAAGAGAACCAGCCAATGGGAACAGAGGACAACAGCGCCTCAGTATAGGAGAACCAGCCAATGCTAGCTAACGATAACAGCGTCTCAGTATAGGAGAACCAGCCAATGGGAGCAGACGACAAGAGCGCCTGAGTACAGGAAAAGAAGCCGATGGAAAAAAAGACGACAACAGCGCCTCAGTATAGGAGAACCAGCCAATGGGAGATAACGACAACAGCGCCTCAGTATCGGAGAACCAGCCAATGGGAGCAGACGACAAGCGTGTCTCAGTATAGGAGAACCAACCAATGGGAGCAGACGACAACAGCGTCTCAGTATAAGAGAACCAGCCAATGAGAGCAGACGACAACAACGTCTCCTTATAAGAGAACCAGCCAAAGGGAGCAGCCGACAACAACGCCTCAGCATAGGAGAACCAGCCAATGGGAGCAGACCACAAGAGCGTCTCAGTATAGCAGAATCGGCCAATGAGAGCAGACGACAACAGCGCCTCAGTATAGGAGAACCAGCAACGGAAGAAGACGAAAACAACGTCTCCGTATAAGAGAACCAGCCAATGGGAGTTGACGACAACAGCGTCTCATTATCGGAGAACCAGCCAATGGCAGCAGACGACAGCAGCGCCTCAGTATAAGAGAATCGGCCAACAGGAGCAGACGATAACAGTCTCAGTATAGGAGAAGCAAACAATGAAAGCTAACGACAACAGCATCTCAGTATAATAGAATCGGTCAACGGGGGCAGACGACAACAGCGTCTCAGTAAAGGAGAATCAGCCAATGGGAGCAGATCACACCAGCGTCTCACTATAGGAGAACCAGCCAATGGGAGCTAACGGCAACAGCTTCTCACTAAAAGAGAACCAGCCAATGGGAGAACGCGACAACAGCGCCTCAGTATAGGAGAACCAGCCACTGGGAGCTGATGATAAGACCGCCTTAGTATAGAAGAACCAGCCAATGGGAGCAGACCGCAACAGCGCCTCAGCATAGGAGAACCAGCCAATGGGAGCTAACGACAACAGCGTCTCAGTATAGGAGAACCAGCCAATGGGAGCAGACGACAAGAGCGCCTCAGTACAGGAAAACCAGCCGATTGAAAGAAAGACGACAACAGCGCCTCAGTATAGGAGAATCGGCCAATGGGAGCTGACGACAACAGCGCCTCAGTATAGAAGAACCAGCCAATGGGAGCAGACGACAACATCGCCTCAGTATAAGGGAACCACCCTATGGGAGCAGACGAAAACAGCGTCTCAGTATAGGAGAACCAGCCAACGGCACAGACGACAAGAGCGCCTTAGTACAGGAGAACCAGCCAATGGGAGCAGACGACAAGAGCGTCTCAGTTTAAGAGAACCAGCCAATGGAAGTAGACGACAACAACGTCTCAGTATAAGAGAACCAGCCAAAGGGAGCAGACGACAAGAGCGTCTCAGTATAAGAGAACCAGCCAAAGGGAACAGCCGAAAACAGCACCTCAGTTTAGGAGAACCACCCTATGGGGGCAGACGAAAACAGCGTCTCAGTATAGGAGAACCAGCCAATGGGAGCAGACCACAACAGCGTCTCAGTATAGGAGAACCAGCCAACGGGAGCAGACGACAACAGCGCCTCGGTATAGGAGAACCAGCCAATGGGAACAGACCGCAACAGCGCCTCAGTATAGAAGAACCAGCCAATGGGAACAGACGACAACAGCGTTTCAGTATAGGAGAACGAGCCAATGGGAACAGACGACAACAGCGTTTCAGTATAGAAGAACCAACCAATTAGAGCAGACGACAAGAGCGTCTCAGTATAGGAGAACCAGCCAATAGAAGTAGACGACAACAACGTCTCAGTATAAGAGAACCAGCCAAAGGGAGCAGACGACAAGAGCGTCTCAGTATAAGAGAACCAGCCAAAGGGAACAGCCGACAACAGCACCTCAGTATAGGAGAACCACCCTATGGGAGCAGACGAAAACAGCGCCTCAGTATCGCAAAACCAGCCAATGGGAGCTAACGACAACAACGTCTCAGTATCGGAGAACCCGCCAATGGGAGCAGACGACAACAGCGTCTCATTATAGGAGAACCAGCCAATGGGAGCTAACGACAACAACGTCTCTGTATCGGAGAACCAGCCAATGGGAGCAGACGACAACAGCGCCTCAGTATAGGCGAACCAGACAATGTGAGCTGACGACAACAGGGCCTTAGTATAGGAGAACCAGCCAATGGGAGCAGTCGACAACGGCGCCTGAGTATAGGAGAACCAGCCAATGGGAGCTAACTGCAACAGCTTCTCACTAAAAGAGAACCAGCCAATGGGAGAACACGACAACAGCGCCTCAGTATGGGAGAACCAGCCACTGGGAGCTGATGATAAGAGCGCCTTAGTATAGAAGAACCAGCCAATGGGAGCAGACCGCAACAGGGCCTCAGTATAAGAGAACCAGCCAATGGGAACAGACGACAACAGCGCCTCAGTATAGGAGAACTAGCCAATGGGAGCAGACGACAAGAGCGCCTCAGTACAGAAAAACCAGCCGATGAAAAGAAAGACGACAACAGCGCCTCAGTATAGGAGAACCAGCCAATGGGAGATAACGACAACAGCGCCTCAGTATAGGAGAACCAGCCAATGGGAGCTGACGACAAGAGCGTCTCAGTATAGGAGAACCAGCCAATGGGAGAAGACGACGACAACGTCTCCTTATAAGAGAACCAGCCAATGGGAGCAGAGCGCAACAGCGCCTCAATATAAGATAACCAACCAAAGGGAACAACCGACAACAGCGTCTCAGTATAGGAGAACCACTCTATGGGAGCAGACAAAAAGCAGCGTCTCAGTATAGGAGAACCAGCCAATGAGAGCAGACCACAACAGCGTCTCAGTATAGGAAAACCAGCTAATGAGAGCAGACGACAACAGCGCCTCACTATAGGAGAACCAGACAATGTGAGCTGACGACAAGCGGCTAGAAGATTAACGGCTTGAAGGAGTTGGGGGGGTGGGGGGGGGGGGCACAGGGGCGTCGCCGCGTTGAAACTGCCCCCACCTTGCTGTCTTAACTTATCCAAATCTTCCGCCCCCCCCCCCCTCCCACCGATCACCCCTTTCCTCATGTGGTCTCCTTCCTGCGACTAAAGTCCTGCGAAACGTTTTTCCTTTCTTAATTGATGTTATATTATTATTTTATTTTACCCAGGCAGGCAGTACTAACAAACAGAACATGAATCGTTTGATACGTCCAAATTACGACACTATAAGTTACACAGTACCTGTTAGTAGCCTCTACCGGGGACATCGCAGCAATGTTTACATCACGTGTCGTGACGCGCCTGTCTCCTTAATTCACGCTTCACAATCCTTACGTTCGGTGCACACAGACAATCCCAAGACAATCACTAGAGACCGCTCATGTGGCCCACTTCAACCACCACCACGTCAAGCGACATTTGTTAGAGTGAGCGACACATACCCACTCAGTACCTCATTCACACTTTATATCTACACTACTACAAAAAGCACAAAATATATATTTACTATCATGGCCTTAAATTGTTATATTCGCTTTTACCCGGGTAACGTGTATTACATTATTGTAATTGTGGACCAATATTAGACAATAATATGATACACCCAATTTACCAATTTGAAATAACAACTGAAAGGCCCTGATGGTGAACATGAAATCTTCGGATTTATGTACAAAACTTGATCGGATAATACTGTACACGGCTTGCGACTGCACGGATATTATTCGGAGGTGGTTGGATTTCACATATGGCGGCGCTTACCTCTTTGCAAAATCTCGCGATATCCCGTTTGCTGTGTTCAAAGCTGCTAACACATAAATTACCCTTGATACGTTCTAAGCCACTGCACGACTGCCAGAGGTATATCAACCGAAGATCGTGTTCCTAGGATTGGACTTCGATCAAAAACCATCCAGATACAAGTAGGTACAGGGGATGAAGGTGTCTCATGCGTACTTCTCTGACATCAACACTCAATCCAACGCCTCATGCGCGAGCCTCAAGCCAGATAGCACTGTGTGTATGTGCCAAGGGATGTCTGGTTAAAGTCCGACCCCCAGGCATAGGCTGAATGTGCTAGTTTAGTCTACAAATGCCTGTTTACCTGTAACGGGAGGCTCTCATGCGTGGAGCGTGATGTGAAGTTGATTTTCACTTCCTTGTTGAAATTGGCACACTTAGAATCGTAACATTTCGACCAAGTAGCGACTCATTGTGACCCATGTGCGTTCATAGTCATACAGTATTTATGGGTGTCCATGGACCACCCCCGTACAAACCAGCTGACAGTATTGATCCTCGGGTTCAAAGGGTAAAACCACATAACAATATTTACCCCGTTAAGCCCAGTATTGGTGATCGGATAAGTGTTAATTTTCCGGTTCTGGGCCACATATGTAGCCAGGTGTCGCTGCCCAGCCTCGCTTTCCTAGCAAGGTTACCACTCTGCTAGCAGAGGGAGCTCGTTTCTCACACCACCTCTGCTCCCGATCTCCCGACAGAGGGCGTTACGCTTGCGCCATACTCCCTCTGCCCTACGTCCCTACGCCCGAAAATGGAACGTAATCTAATCGAAGATAAATTTGCAATTTGGCATCAAATACACCCCTGTTTAGCATTTACTGTGCCACTGGTACTATGCCTGACGAATGCATTTGAGCATGATTAGTTTGAAGCCATGTTACTTTCGAACTATATTTTCGAGTGCGGTCGAGCTAGGTCAAAGGCATGACGCGTTTTGAACTTTGACCCCGTGTTATTTTGAAATATTTTCTCGCTTAACTCTTTTATTGTGATCATTCGACAACGGAATGTCTATATTTTTTAGATTGCATCGAAAATTCAAAATTGAAAATCTTCAATCTAAAAACCCCCTTAAACCATTCGCGATCCCAGAGCCGTTGGGGTCAACCGTGTGGTGGGCGGTGACGTGGGGCAGAGGTGATGTGAGGAACGAGCTGCCGTCAGAGTGCTCTGCTCCCACTCTCTACCTTCGACTCACTCCGCTAGGGCTCCATTATATCTCTGTTGTCGCCTATTTCCTCAATGCATTTTCACGCTCCCTCGTCAGGTCGGCGCTGCGCAAATTGATAGGAAAACTCCACCTGCGCATTTCTACAAATATAGTTGAATATCTCTTGTATCTCTGTTGTCGCCTATTTCCTTAATGCATTTTCAACTGGTGAGCCTCGACCCTCACAAGGTGTTGCGTTCACTACGCCTCTAATCGGTGTCATCCCGTGGCCCAGCAGGCTCCGTGTTCAGATAATGTGGTACAGCCCCGATAGCTCAGTACCCACTGAGCTATCGGGGTGGACCCTTCGCATAATGTCGAGTGTGCTCTGCTGGGCCAGCCTTCGCGGCCAGCCCATGGGCCGAGCCCCACCGGTGCAAATGGCTATGGTTGTACAGCGTAAGGGTTGTACGGAGTTTACTAGGGTTTGTCAGTGCTTCAAGCACAAACTTCGGCATCGGGGAACACCCTGATATAAAGTTTAACGTGGCGTGGCGCACATCAAACAAAAACACACAATTATTTGTCTATTTGTTTTGAACAATATTTGGTGGATTAGGAACTCTTTAATTTAAAATCACGTTAATTTACACTTGATATTTTTACTTGTTGCATCTCCAAGTTTGTACCGCGCAAACGAGTCAGATTCTTATTCCCGTTTTTGACTCAAATCACATTTCACAATCATAAGCCATTTCTTTGGGATTTATGACATACATGTTGACGGGTATGGGAGGACTGGGATACATGTTGACGGGTATGAGAGGACTGAGATACATGTTGACGGGTATGAGAGGACTGTGATACATGTTGACGGTTTTGGGAGGACTGGGATACATGTTGACGGGTATGAGAGGACTGGGATACACGTTGATGGGTATGAGGGGACTGTGATACATGTTGCCGGGTATGGGAGGCCTGGGATACATGTTGACGGGTATGAGAGGACTGGGATACATGTTGAGGGGTATGAGAGGACTGTGATACATGTTGACGGGTATGAGAGGACTGGGATACATGTTGCCGGGTATGGGAGGCCTAGGATACATGTTGACGGGTATGGGAGGACTGGGATACATGTTGACGGGTATGGGAGGACTGGGATACATGTTGATGGGTACGGGAGGACTGGGATACATGTTGGCGGGTATGAGAGGACTGTGATACATGTTGATGGGTATGTGAGGACTGGGATACATGTTGAGGGGTATGGGAGGACTGTGGTACATGTTGACGGGTATGAGAGGACTGGGATATATGTTGACGGGTATGGGAGGACTGTGATACATGTTGACGGGTATGGGAGGCCTGGGATACATGTTGACGGGTATGGGAGGACTGGGATACATGTTGACGGGTATGAGAGGACTGGGATACATGTTGACGGGTATGAGAGGACTGTGATACATGTTGACGGTTATGGGAGGACTGGGATACATGTTGACGGGTATGAGAGGACTGGGATACACGTTGATGGGTATGAGGGGACTGTGATACATGTTGCCGGGTATGGGAGGCCTGGGATACATGTTGACGGGTATGAGAGGACTGGGATACATGTTGAGGGGTATGGGAGGACTGTGATACATGTTGACGGGTATGAGAGGACTGGGATACATGTTGCCGGGTATGGGAGGCCTGGGATACATGTTGACGGGTATGGGAGGACTGGGATACATGTTGATGGGTATGGGAGGACTGGGATACATGTTGATGGGTACGGGAGGACTGGGATACATGTTGGCGGGTATGAGAAGACTGTGATACATGTTGATGGGTATGTGAGGACTGGGATACATGTTGAGGGATATGGGAGGACTGTGATACATGTTGACGGGTATGAGAGGACTGTGATACATGTTGACGGGTATGAGAGGACTGGGATATATGTTGACGGGTATGGGAGGACTGTGATACATGTTGACGGGTATGGGAGGCCTGGGATACATGTTGACGGGCATGGGAGGACTGGGATACATGTTGACGGGTATGAGAGGACTGGGATACATGTTGACGAGTATGAGAGGACTGTGATACATGTTGACGGTTATGGGAGGACTGGGATACATGTTGACGGGTATGAGAGGACTGGGATACATGTTGAGGGGTATGAGGGGACTGTGATACATGTTGCCGGGTATGGAAGGCCTGGGATACATGTTGACGGGTATGAGAGGACTGGGATACATGTTGAGGGGTATGGGAGGACTGTGATACATGTTGACGGGTATGAGAGGACTGGGATACATGTTGCCGGGTATGGGAGGCCTGGGATACATGTTGACGGATATGGGAGGACTGGGATACATGTTGACGGGTATGGGAGGACTGGGATACATGTTGATGGGTACGGGAGGACTGGGATACATGTTGGCGGGTATGAGAGGACTGTGATACATGTTGATGGGTATGTGCGGACTGGGATACATGTTGAGGGGTATGGGAGGACTGTGATACATGTGGACGGGTATGAGAGGACTGGGATATATGTTGACGGGTATGAGAGGACTGTGATACATGTTGATGGGTATTGGAGGACTGTGATACATGTTGATGGGTATGGGAGGACTGTAATACATGTTGACGGGTATGGTTTCGCCGTTCCCTATCTCTTTCCCATTCCCTCTCTCTCTCTCTCTCATTCCCTCTTTCTCATTCTCTATCTCTGTCTCCCCCCCCCCCATAACTCTAGAGTATAACTCTAGTAGAGTAGATCTCTAGTAGACTATAGGCAACCTAGTACAGTATACACTACAGTATAGACACCCTATATTAAGCCTCCGTGACTTACTCGATGCCTCGCTGTCTTAATGATAACACCATAGATATCTCTATTCTCGCCCGCCCGGGTCGGCCCGGTAGGTCAGTGGGCTCGCCTAGTGTGTTCTGGCCAACTGAGAGCCTAACGGCACGTGGATCGGTGGTTCGCGCCCCGCTGTGGCCATGTCTGTGCGGTCGCAGGATAAAGATCCCAAGAGTAGGGGGTTACCCCCGGGGACATGGCTCCACTCTCCCTCCCTTCTCCCATTGACCCGATTTCACCAAAAGTGGTTAAGCGTCTGGAATATACAACCAGCCAACTATCTACTATTGCAGGATGACGTCAGAGCAAGCGGTAAATGGCGCCATGACGCAGTTCACTTTATAACTAGAGTGTTTGTCCTATTGGCATTGAACAGCTAGAATACACAGTGCACTGACTCATGGTTTGATTGTAAGCGTCCGGAAGACGAAAGTAAGCAAAACAAATAGCAACATTTATAGTGAAGATAGCGTTTATTGTGAAAACCACCTTGATAGCGAAGAACACAGCGGGTGGCGATCGCGCGGCAGTTTCTGCAGTCTTCTGCAGGAATACAAGCCATTCAAGACGAATATCACTTCATCTATATCTGTTCCCATTACCATCATATTAGAAATGCGTTTTTCAGCAGGACTACTGTATCCATCGCGAGAACAATTTATCACAATGCTATCCTCTCCAAATTCTTCTGAACTGTACTGCAATTTGCACTCAACTGATACCATGGGTCCATTTTTTAACACGGCATCGCCAGCGGCGGGGCGGTTTTCGATTCGCCACCTATGACAATGAGGGGAAAGACACATCGCCATTGGAAAGCATGTGGCAGAAAACTACATTGCAAAGGAAAATGGCAAGGCAAAAACACATCGCCGACGAGAATTAAGTGTAAAATTGTAAGTGTAAGTGTGTAAGTGTAAAACGCTTCTAGCAGCAATTGTTGGACAGGCAAACATTCTTGGATACTAATTGATATACATGTACATATAGACACATCACATTATGCAGTCTGCTATGGATATTTAGAAAAGATCGAGCTCCGATCGAGCGAATTTTTGCGGTATAACCCCGACCAAACGGAATTCGGCGGTAAAACTCCCCGATCGAGAGGATTTCGGCGATGAAAATGGGGGAGCTTTACGGCGGATGAAACTGATGAAACCGTCAACAAAAGAAACGGCGCCTTTTGGTAGGCAACCCATTAAAACTGATTTTAAACCGATTTCAGATAAATCCCACATGTCTAAAATGCCAACTACCTTGCCAACAGCGTCATGTAGGCTATCTATATATATATAATATATAATATTCAACGCGCAAAATTGTTGAATATGGGATCTGAACAACAGAACAATATTACAACTCATCTATAAATATGTTAATCCCGTCCAGTGTGGCGTAAGATCTCGTGATGTACTGGGGCCGTATACATAGACCACAGTTAGGTTACGCACGAACAGTGCCTATCCGTCAGTATAATGTAACAGCATTTGGCACTTTCCTGATTCAGAAAATACACCTTTTTTGTCCATATCTTTCTATGTTGGACCATATGAAGTAGTAGATAGCCGTAGCACTAGGTAGGGATTACGAATAAGGCCCGTGGTTAATATCGAGCGGCCGGTTACCCCCTATGGTCGACCACTCTTTATCAAGGCCCATGTGGCATCTCACTCGTTGATATTCAAGACGTTTGATCGCATTGGGCACGCGTTGCTTATGTAAGACGTCACGAATCGGTCTGTCTTTATCATGAATCAGCAAGAACCTTCTAAAATAAACTTGATATTGAAAAAAATGCAAACATGTGTTCAGAAAGCCAACCTTGTGAGACCAGTATATCTTTTTCTAAATAATACAGGTTACCATTAAAACGTTAGATTCGTTTGCAAGTTTCTATTAGATACAGTAATTGTATTGTATTTTATATCGTCAGACCAAACACGCATGATGTCGTGAATATTAGGTATTCTTATGATTATAATGCATCCTTATTAACACGAAATCAACGTATTCATATTCCAATAGAAATACTGTATTCCTTCTGTGTTTACCCCCAGGCAGTATCGATTCAGCCCAGGCCATGATTCATTTATGTTCTAATATAAATCATGTGCCTCTAAGTATTGACTCTGTTTTCAAGCCTAATGTCACCTTCACGACCTTTTGTCTCTTGTAACATTCTCATAAACGGATCCCTGGGCCATGGGTCCCTGGGCCCTGTGTCCCTGGGCCATTGGCCCCTGGGCCTGGACGTTCGGAGTCAAGTATGTCTCCAATGATGTGTAGTCCCCTTCCCCGCGGTGGGTGTTGGTTTCTAGGGGCGCTGGTGTTGTAGGGTCTGGCCCTTGCAGTCGCTTCATCACCGCCTGCGCGTCACTCAAGATGGCTTCTGACTGGTTTGTGAGGAAGGTAAACACCCCTTCGCCCGTCGGAGCCTTCCTGCCAACCTCCATGGTGAAAAATGCACTTGACGCACCAAGTCGTCTAATAGTGCTGGAAAAAAAGTAATTAATCATATAGCACTTTTTCCTTTAGAAATTATTGTTTGAGTGAAAACGATGTATTTATATCCTTAGCATATACGTACACATAAATTGTATGCGATAAATAACCGGACATGTTGCCAAGCCATTTATTTCGCCGAGTTGGAGCATCTCTTAAGGAAATATTTGGCTGTTTTGTGTACTACGTCATCAAGAGTTGCACATTCCAATATTTGTTTACCTTTTAACATACGATAATTCATCTACTTCTCATGACATGCGCATGGTCAGACAATGTGTGCAGAACTTTTTTGCCATCATATTTAGGAAGTCATAATTTAGGTGAAGTCCTAATGTAGGGGAAACATGAGCAGCTTTAAGTTTAAAGCTGCTCGTAAAAGTATTTCAGCCACAAGTAAACATTGGACGAGGGTCGGTTTTTTTTTAAAGAAAATTCCTCAAGCGTAAAAATGATTGATTCTAAGACTAATCGGAGGATTAGTGCAGGCGGCCCCGCCGGTTCGCTTGTTTGCATGTTATTTCAATAATAACTTTAAAATTGAGAACAGTAGGTTAATTCTAAATGTCACAGATTCTTTTTCAGTCAGAAATGGCATCCACTCATACAGATACATGTCACTGAGTGATACTTTTTTACGTACCGGGTCATAGCAGTTAGCACAGACAACAATCCTAGCGTATTACCTGTACGGCCATGAATATAATCTTCGGTTATCTTCTGTCCACAAACCGATGCTTTCGGTATATAGGCGGATGAGGTAATTTTGGTTGTCGCCCGATATACTGCATCTCTTTGAGGCGTCTGTTTCATCGATACTCACTAGGTATTCAGACAGCGCTGGACAAAAATAGGACATACATTGTTACAGTGATTACTTAGAGCAAAATAATGGCAAAAGTGGTTAAAGCGTCCTTAATAACCAACCAACCAACCAACCAACCAACCAAATAATGGCGCAAATTTCGTTTTTGTCCCGAAGACGTTGTTTTCTGCCCCGTGAGTTTGATATGGTATATATGTTTTATATATATAATACCGTCTTGGGCTTACAAACGCATCTGGCTAGTTTCTTTATTTACAATGTACTATCAAGATGGCAATATATGATTTCTACAGTTTCAACTGCGTTTAGTTAGTTGCGTGAATGTTTGAATATCATGCGTGCGTGTTAAAGCTTTCATGCGGTGTGCAGTTGCAGGGCCCCAGGAGGCCAGCCGTCTGAGACTCCCGAGTATCGTAGAACCGCCAGTCCGTGCTAAAGCGAAATAGCCAAATTCTACACACAACGGCGGTTCTACGGTAGTCGGTGGCCGGCCTCCATGGGTCTGCACACCGCATGAACACACAACGGCGGTTCTACGGTAGTCGGTGGCCGGCCGCTAGGGGTCTGCACACCGCATGAACACACATAGGCGGTTCTACGGGGGCCCAAATCTGGCGTTTGGTTTAAAAGATATGATAATAAGTAAGTTTTGATCATTGGGCTCCTCTGCCAACCTCTTCTGGACCTTCCCGATAGGGCTATGCCGAATGTCAATGAACTGTTCGCGTCTGCTCGTTGTAGTTACCTTCCTCCCTGGAAAGGGACCTCGCTGGCTTTGTCAAGGGTCCACCCGCTACGCCACGGTCACGATTTTTCTTGTATATGTTGATGTTCTCTCTCAATAGGCGGCACCACTGTTGAGCCTCGGCCTCGTTTTCGGCCCTGTAGCAATTTTGTATATTGCCAGTTTTAGCTCGGATCTGAAAACAGGACTTTTGTTGTCCGAAACCTCCGATTTCGACCTCGTCAATTTGCTCCATGTAGTATTCGAGAAAATTATTCTGAGCCTTATTGAAGTTATCCTCCTCTTCGACGTACACAAAACGCCCTTGACCAGCCTTGGAGGATTTGATGAGGACGTAGAAGCGTTTCTGCCATAGGGGAACATAGGTCTGGTCCTGTTAAAGAAAATGAATATTCATGAGCTTCGTTTTAACACTTGGGACTAACTAGCAACCAATGAGAGTGGCCATGTTGGTAAAGGTTTCAATGTTAAACGGTTAGGATTGTCCTGTGTTGATCATAGGGCATAGGAGGCGATATTCTGGCATTTATATGACAAATATTGGTGTCCAATTTTCTGTTACAATAATAATATACTGTTGCAAATATAACTTGCAAATAGTTTTGCAGTATCGATGGGTTACTCTTATACTGTTCAATGATGAACAATTTTCAGACTTTTATTAGTCCTGATTAAAAGAATCAAGATGTAAATAACAATAAAAAGGATTGAAACAATGCTTGCCATGGCAGAAGAAGGCAGGACATCCAAATATCCTTTTTTGACGACGGCCTTTCCATCCATTGTGCAACCCACGTAAATTTGTAGCTTAGTGCTGTACTCTCAATCCTGATGATGATAAAAGTATTGAAGTTACTTACACGGTAATATATTTCTTAATGACATTTTAGCTCATGTTGCCGATTATACAATAGACCAGTTTTTGCAGAAGGATATAAGTTACTCTAAGCCAAACTGCACTTGTATGATTTACGTTGTTACTTTACCTTATCTTCGAACATGGTTTGATATCTGCATTGCCTGTTGTATACAATTCTAGCAATATCTCGCGCTTACATGTTATCAGTTTCTAACAATGCATTCTACCTAACATTGCCTCAGTATAGGAGAACCAGCCAATGAGAGCTGAGGACAACAACGTCTCGGTATCGGAGAACCAGCCAACGGGAGCCGACGACAACAGCTTCTCAGCATGGAAGAACCAGCCAACGGGAGCAGACTACAAGAACGTCCAACCAGCCAACGGGAGCAGACGAAATTAACGTCTCAATATTGGAGAACCAGCAAACGGGAGAAGAGGAAAACAACGCCTCCGTATAAGAGAACCAGCCAATGGGAGTTGACGACAACAGCGTCTCATTATTGGAGAACCAGCCAATGGGAGCAGACGACAGCAGCGCCTCAGTATAAGAGAATCGGTCAACAGGAGCAGACGACAACAGTCTCAGTATAGGAGAACCAAACAATGGGAGCAGACCACAACAGCGTCTCAGTATAGAAGAACCAGCCAACGGGAGCAGACGACAACAGCTCCTCGGTATAGGAGAACCAGCCAATGGGAGCAGACCGCAACAGCGTCTCAGTATAAGAGAACCAGCCAATGGGAACAGACGACAACAGCGTTTCAGTATAGGAGAACCAACCAATGGGAGCAGACGACAACAGCGCATCAGTATCGCAAAACCAGCCAATGGGAGCTAACGACAACAACGTCTCAGTATCGGCGAACCAGCCAATGGGAGCAGACGACAGCAGCGCCTCAGTATAAGAGAATCGGTCAACAGGAGCAGCGACAACAGTCTCAGTATAGGAGAACCAAACAATGGAAGCTAACGACAACAGCATCTCAGTATAAGATAATCGGTCAACGGGAGCAGACGACAACAGCGTCTCAGTATAGGAGAATCAGCCAATGGTAGCTAACCACACCAGCGTCTCACTATAGGAGAACCAGCCAATGGGAGCTAACGGCACATCATCTCACTATAGGAGAACCAGCCAATGGGAGAACACGACAACAGCGCCTCAGTATAGGAGAACCAGCCAATGGGAGCTGACGACAGCAGCGCCTCAGTATAGAAGAACTAGCCAATGGGATCAGACCGCAACAGCGCCTCAGTATAAGAGAACCAGCCAATGGGAACAGACGACAACATCGCCTCAGTATAGGAGAACCACGCTATGGGAGCAGACGAAAACAGCGTCTCAGTATAGGAGAACCAACCAACGGAACAGACGACAAGAGCGCCTCAGTACAGGAGAACCAGCCAATTGGAGCAGACGACAAGAGCGTCTCAGTTTAACAGAACCAGCCAATGGGAGTAGACGACAACAACGTCTCCGTATAAGAGAACCAGCCAAAGGGAGCAGACGACAAGAGCGACTCAGTATAGGAGAACCACCCTATGGGAGCAGACGAAAACAGCGTCTCAGTATAGGAGAACCAGCCAATGGGAGCAGACCACAACAGCGTCTCAATATAGGAGAACCAGCCAACGGGAGCAGACGACAACAGCGCCTCGGTATAGGAGAACCAGCCAATGGGAGCAGACCGCAACAGCGCCTCAGTATAAGAGAACCAGCCAATGGGAACAGACGACAACAGCGTTTCAGTATAGGAGAACCAGCCAGTGGGAACAGACGACAACAGCGTTTCAGTATAGGAGAACCAGCCAATGGGAACAGACGACAACAGCGTTTCAGTATAGGAGAACCAACCAATGGGAGCAGACGACAACAGCGCCTCAGTATCGCAAAACCAACCAATGGGAGCTAACGACAACAACGTCTCAGTGTAGGAGAATCAGCCAATGGAGGCTAACCACACCAGCGTCTCACTATAGGAGAACCAGCCAATGGGAGCTAACGGAAACAGCATCTCACTATAGGAGAACCAGCCAATGGGAGAACACGACAACAGCGCCTCAGTATAGGAGAACCAGGCAATGGGAGCTGACCACAGCAGCGTCTCAGTATAGAAGAACTAGCCAATGGGATCAGACCGCAACAGCGCCTCAGTATAAGAGAACCAGCCAATGGGAACAGACGACAACATTGCCTCAGTATAGGAGAACCACCCTATGGGAGCAGACGAAAACAGCGTCTCAGTATAGGAGAACCAGCCAACGGAACAGACGAGAAGAGCGCCTCAGTACAGGAGAACCAGCCAATGGGAGCAGACGACAAGAGCGTCTCAGTTTAAGAGAACCAGCCAATGGGAGTAGACGACAACAACGTCTCCGTAATAGAGAACCGGCCAAAGGGGGCAGACGACAAGAGCGACTCAGTATAAGAGAACCAGCCAAAGGGAACAGCCGACAACAGCGCCTCAGTACAGGAGAACCACCCTATGGGAGCAGACGAAAACAGCGTCTCAGTATAGGAGAACCAGCCAATGGGAGCAGACCACAACAGCGTCTCAGTATAGGAGAACCAGCCAACGGGAGCAGACGACAACAGCGCCTCGATATAGGAGAACCAGCCAATGGGAGCAGACCGCAACAGCGCCTCAGTATAAGAGAACCAGCCAATGGGAACAGACGACAACAGCGTTTCAGTATAGGAGAACCAGCCAGTGGGAACAGATGACAACAGCGTTTCAGTATAGGAGAACCAACCAATGGGAGCAGACGACAACAGCGCCTCAGTATCGCAAAACCAACCAATGGGAGCTAACGACAACAACGTCTCAGTGTAGGAGAATCAGCCAATGGAGGCCAACCACACCAGCGTCTCACTATAGGAGAACCAGCCAATGGGAGCTAACGGAAACAGCATCTCACTATAGGAGAACCAGCCAATGGGAGAACACGACAACAGCGCCTCAGTATAGGAGAACCAGGCAATGGGAGCTGACCACAGCAGCGTCTCAGTATAGAAGAACTAGCCAATGGGATCAGACCGCAACAGCGCCTCAGTATAAGAAAACCAGCCAATGGGAACAGACGACAACATTGCCTCAGTATAGGAGAACCACCCTATGGGAGCAGACGAAAACAGCATCTCAGTATAGGAGAACCAGCCAACGGAACAGACGAGAAGAGCGCCTCAGTACAGGAGAACCAGCCAATGGGAGCAGACGACAAGAGCGTCTCAGTTTAAGAGAACCAGCCAATGGGAGTAGACGACAACAACGTCTCCGTATAAGAGAACCGGCCAAAGGGGGCAGACGACAAGAGCGACTCAGTATAAGAGAACCAGCCAAAGGGAACAGCCGACAACAGCGCCTCACTATAGGAGAACCACCCTATGGGAGCAGACGAAAACAGCGTCTCAGTATAGGAGAACCAGCCAATGGGAGCAGACCACAACAGCGTTTCAGTATAGGAGAACCAGCCAACGGGAGCAGACGACAACAGCGCCTCGGTATAGGAGAACCAGCCAATGGGAGCAGACCGCAACAGCGCCTCAGTATAAGAGAACCAGCCAATGGGAACAGACGACAACAGCGTTTCAGTATAGGAGAACCAGCCAATCGGAACAGACGACAACAGCGCTTCATTATAGGAGAACCAGCAAACGGGAGAAGACGAAAACAACGTCTCCGTATAAGAGAACCAGCCAATGGGAGTTGACGACAACAGCGTCTCATTATCGGAGAACCAGCCAATGGGAGCAGACGACAACAGCGTTTCCGTATAGGAGAACCAACCAATGGGAGCAGACGACAACAGCGCCTCATTATAGGAGAACCAGCCAATGGGAGCTAACGACAACAACGTCTCAGTATCGGAGAACCAGCCAATGGGAGCAGACGACAACAGCGCCTCAGTATCGCAAAACCAGCCAATGAGAGCAGACGACAACAGCGCCTCAGTATAGGAGAACCAGACAATGTGAGCTGACGACAACAGCGCCTCAGTATAGGAGAACCAGCCGATGGGAGCTGATGACAAGAGAGCCTCAGTATAGAAGAACCAACCAATGGGAGCAGACCACAACAGCGCCTCATTATAGGAGAACCAGCCAATGGGAGCAAACGACAACAACGTCTCAGTATCGGAGAACCAGCCAATGGGAGCAGACGACAACAGCGCCTCAGTATCGCAAAACCAGCCAATGAGAGCAGACGACAACAGCGCCTCAGTATAGGAGAACCAGACAATGTGAGCTGACGACAACAGCGCCTCAGTATAAGAGAACCAGCCAATGAGAACAGACGACAACAGCGCCTCAGTATAGGAGAACCAGCCAATGGGAGCTGATGACAAGAGAGCCTCAGTATAGAAGAACCAGCCAATGGGAGCAGACCGCAACAGCGCCTCAGTATAAGAGAACCAGCCAATGGGAACAGACGACAACAGCGCCTCAGTATAGGAGAACCAGCCAATGGGAGCTAACGACAACAGCGTCTCAGTATAGGAAAACCATCCAATGGGAGCAGACGACAAGAGCGCCTCAGTACAGGAAAACCAGCCGATGGAAAGAAAGACGACAACAGCGCCTCAGTATAGGAGAACCAGCCAATGGGAGCTAACGACAACAGCGCCTCAGTATATAGAGAACCAGCCAATGGGAGCAGACGACAAGAGCGTTTCAGCATAGGAGAACCTCCCAATGGGGGCAGACGAAAACAGCGTCTCAGTATCGGAGAACCAGCCAATGGGAGCAGACGACAACAGCGCCTCAGTATCGCAAAACCAGCCAATGAGAGCAGACGACAACAGCGCCTCAGTATAGGAGAACCAGACAATGTGAGCTGACGACAACAGCGCCTCAGTATAGGAGAACCAGCCGATGGGAGCTGATGACAAAAGAGCCTCAGTATAGAAGAACCAACCAATGGGAGCAGACCACAACAGCGCCTCATTATAGGAGAACCAGCCAATGGGAGCAAACGACAACAACGTCTCAGTATCGGAGAACCAGCCAATGGGAGCAGACGACAACAGCGCCTCAGTATCGCAAAACCAGCCAATGAGAGCAGACGACAACAGCGCCTCAGTATAGGAGAACCAGACAATGTGAGCTGACGACAACAGCGCCTCAGTATAAGAGAACCAGCCAATGAGAACAGACGACAACAGCGCCTTAGTATAGGAGAACCAGCCAATGGGAGCTGATGACAAGAGAGCCTCAGTATAGAAGAACCAGCCAATGGGAGCAGACCGCAACAGCGCCTCAGTATAAGAGAACCAGCCAATGGGAACAGACGACAACAGCGCCTCAGTATAGGAGAACCAGCCAATGGGAGCTAACGACAACAGCGTCTCAGTATAGGAAAACCATCCAATGGGAGCAGACGACAAGAGCGCCTCAGTACAGGAAAACCAGCCGATGGAAAGAAAGACGACAACAGCGCCTCAGTATAGGAGAACCAGCCAATGGGAGCTAACGACAACAGCGCCTCAGTATATAGAGAACCAGCCAATGGGAGCAGACGACAAGAGCGTTTCAGCATAGGAGGACCTCCCAATGGGGGCAGACGAAAACAGCGTCTCAGTATGGGAGAACCAGGCAATGGGAGCAGACCACAACAGCGTCTCAGTATAGGAGAATCGGCCAATGAGAGCAGACGACAACAGCGCCTCAGTATAGGAGAACCAGCCAATGGGAGCAGACCGCAACAGCGCCTCAAAATAAAATAACCAGCCAAAGGGAACAACCGACAACAGCGCCTCAGTATAGGAGAACCAGCAAACGGGAGAAGACGAAAACAACGTCTCCGTATAAGAGAACCAGCCAATGGGAGTTGACGACGACAGCGTCTCATTATCGGAGAACCAGCCAATGGGAGCAGACGACAGCAGCGCTTCAGTATAAGAGAATCGGTCAACAGGAGCAGACGACAACAGTCTCAGTATAGGAGAACCAAACAATGGAAGCTAACGACAACAGCATCTCAGTATAAGAGAATCGGTCAACGGGAGCTGACGACAACAGCGTTTCAGTATAGGAGAACCAGCCAATGGGAACAGACGACAACAGCGTTTCAGTATAGGAGAACCAGCCAATGGGAACTGACGACAACAGCGTTTCAGTATAGGAGAACCAACCAATGGGGGCAGACGACAACAGCGCCTCAGTATCGCAAAACCAGCCAATGGGAGCTAACGACAACAACGTTTCAGTATAAGAGAACCAGCCAATGGGAGCAGACGACAACAGCGCCTCATTATAGGAGAACCAGCCAATGGGAGCTAACGACAACAACGTCTCAGTATCGGAGAACCAGCCAATGGGAGCAGACGACAACAGCGCCCCAGTATAGAAGAACCAGCCAATGGGAGCTGACGACAACGGCGCCTCAGTATAGAAGAACAAGCCAATGGGATCAGACCGCAACAGCGCCTCAGTATAAGAGAACCAGCCAATGGGAACAGACGACAACAGCGCCTCAGTACAGGAAAACCACCCTATGGGAGCAGACGATAGCAGCGTCTCAGTATAGGAGAACCAGCCAATGGGAGCAGACCGCAACAGCGCCTCAGTATAAGAGAACCAGCCAATGGGAACAGACGACAACAGCGTTTCAGTATAGGAGAACCAGCCAATGGGAGCAAACGACAACAACGTCTCAGTATCGGAGAACCAGCCAATGGAACAGACGACAACAGCGCCTCAGTATCGCAAAACCAGCCAATGAGAGCAGACGACAACAGCGCCTCAGTATAAGAGAACCAGACAATGTGAGCTGACGACAACAGCGCCTCAGTATAAGAGAACCAGCCAATGAGAACAGACGACAACAGCGCCTCAGTATAGGAGAACCAGCCAATGGGAGCTGATGACAAGAGAGCCTCAGTATAGAAGAACCAGCCAATGGGAGCAGACCGCAACAGCGCCTCAGTATAAGAGAACCAGCCAATGGGAACAGACGACAACAGCGCCTCAGTATAGGAGAACCAGCCAATGGGAGCTAACGACAACAGCGTCTCAGTATAGGAAAACCATCCAATGGGAGCAGACGACAAGAGCGCCTCAGTACAGGAAAACCAGCCGATGGAAAGAAAGACGACAACAGCGCCTCAGTATAGGAGAACCAGCCAATGGGAGCTAACGACAACAGCGCCTCAGTATATAGAGAACCAGCCAATGGGAGCAGACGACAAGAGCGTTTCAGCATAGGAGGACCTCCCAATGGGGGCAGACGAAAACAGCGTCTCAGTATGGGAGAACCAGGCAATGGGAGCAGACCACAACAGCGTCTCAGTATAGGAGAATCGGCCAATGAGAGCAGACGACAACAGCGCCTCAGTATAGGAGAACCAGCCAATGGGAGCAGACCGCAACAGCGCCTCAAAATAAAATAACCAGCCAAAGGGAACAACCGACAACAGCGCCTCAGTATAGGAGAACCAGCAAACGGGAGAAGACGAAAACAACGTCTCCGTATAAGAGAACCAGCCAATGGGAGTTGACGACGACAGCGTCTCATTATCGGAGAACCAGCCAATGGGAGCAGACGACAGCAGCGCTTCAGTATAAGAGAATCGGTCAACAGGAGCAGACGACAACAGTCTCAGTATAGGAGAACCAAACAATGGAAGCTAACGACAACAGCATCTCAGTATAAGAGAATCGGTCAACGGGAGCTGACGACAACAGCGTTTCAGTATAGGAGAACCAGCCAATGGGAACAGACGACAACAGCGTTTCAGTATAGGAGAACCAGCCAATGGGAACTGACGACAACAACGTTTCAGTATAAGAGAACCAGCCAATGGGAGCAGACGACAACAGCGCCTCAGTATCGCAAAACCAGCCAATGGGAGCTAACGACAACAACGTTTCAGTATAAGAGAACCAGCCAATGGGAGCAGACGACAACAGCGCCTCATTATAGGAGAACCAGCCAATGGGAGCTAACGACAACAACGTCTCAGTATCGGAGAACCAGCCAATGGGAGCAGACGACAACAGCGCCCCAGTATAGAAGAACCAGCCAATGGGAGCTGACGACAACGGCGCCTCAGTATAGAAGAACTAGCCAATGGGATCAGACCGCAACAGCGCCTCAGTATAAGAGAACCAGCCAATGGGAACAGACGACAACAGCGCCTCAGTACAGGAAAACCACCCTATGGGAGCAGACGATAGCAGCGTCTCAGTATAGGAGAACCAGCCAATGGGAGCAGACCGCAACAGCGCCTCAGTATAAGAGAACCAGCCAATGGGAACAGACGACAACAGCGTTTCAGTATAGGAGAACCAGCCAATGGGAACAGGCGACGACAGCGTTTCAGTATAGGAGAACCAGCCAATGGGAACAGACGACAACAGCGTTACAGTATAGGAGAACCCGCCAATGGGAGCAGACGACAACAGCGCCTCAGTATCACAAAACCAACCAATGGGAGCTAACGACAACAACGTCTCAGTATCGGAGAACCAGCCAATGGGGACAGACCACAACAGCGCATCAGTATAGGAGAACCAGCCAATGGGAGCTAACGGCAACAGCTTCTCATTATAGGAGAACCAGCCAATGGGAGCTAACGACAACAGCGCCTCAGTATAGGAGAACCAGCCAATGGGAGCTGATGACAAGAGCGCGTCAGTATAGAAGAACCAGCCAATGGGAGCAGACCGCAACAGCGCTTCAGTATAGGAGAACCAGCCAATGGGAGCTGATGACAAGAGCGCCTCAGTATAGGAGAACCAAACAATGGAAGCTAACGACAACAGCATCTCAGTATAAGAGAATCGGTCAACGGGAGCTGACGACAACAGCGTTTCAGTATAGGAGAACCAGCCAATGGGAACAGACGACAACAGCGTTTCAGTATAGGAGAACCAGCCAATGGGAACTGACGACAACAGCGTTTCAGTATAGGAGAACCAACCAATGGGGGCAGACGACAACAGCGCCTCAGTATCGCAAAACCAGCCAATGGGAGCTAACGACAACAACGTTTCAGTATCGGAGAACCAGCCAATGGGAGCAGACGACAACAGCGCCTCATTATAGGAGAACCAGCCAATGGGAGCTAACGACAACAACGTCTCAGTATCGGAGAACCAGCCAATGGGAGCAGACGACAACAGCGCCTCAGTAAAGGAGAACCATCCAAT
This sequence comes from Arenicola marina, assembly GCA_964019135.1. Classification (NCBI taxonomy): domain Eukaryota; kingdom Metazoa; phylum Annelida; class Polychaeta; family Arenicolidae; genus Arenicola; species Arenicola marina. The sequence continues at coordinate 17,696,029 of OZ025256.1, read as the reverse complement.
GGGAGCTAACGACCACAGCGCCTCAGTATAGGAGAACCAGCCAATGGGAGCAGACGACAACAACGTCTCCTTATAAGAGAACCAGCCAATGGGAACAGACGACAACAACGTCTCCTTATAAGAGAACCAGCCATAAGCTAACAACAACAGCATCTCAGTATAAGATAATCGGTCAACGGGAGCAGACGACAACAGCGTCTCAGTATAGGAGAATCAGCCAATGGTAGCTAACCACACCAGCGTCTCACTATGGGAAAACCCGCCAATGGGAGCTAACGGCAACAGCATCTCACTATAGGAGAACCAGCCAATGGGAGAACACGACAACAGCGCCCCAGTACAGAAGAACCAGCCAATGGGAGCTGACGACAACGGCGCCTCAGTATAGAAGAACTAGCCAATGGGATCAGACCGCAACAGCGCCTCAGTATAAGAGAACCAGCCAATGGGAACAGACGACAACAGCGCCTTAGTACAGGAAAACCACCCTATGGCAGCAGACGATAGCAGCGTCTCAGTATAGGAGAACCAGCCAATGGGAGCAGACCGCAACAGCGCCTCAGTATAAGAGAACCAGCCAATGGTAACAGACGACAACAGCGTTTCAGTATAGGAGAACCAGCCAATGGGAACAGACGACTACAGCGTTTCAGTATAGGAGAACCAGCTAATGGGAACAGACGACAACAGCGTTACAGTATAGGAGAACCAACCAATGGGAGCAGACGACAACAGCGCCTCAGTATCGCAAAACCAGCCAATGGGAGCTAACGACAACAACGTCTCAATATCGGAGAACCAGCCAATGGGGACAGACGACAACAGCGCCTCATTATAGGAGAACCAGCCAATGGGAGCAGACCACAACAGCGCATCAGTATAGGAGAACCAGCCAATGGGAGCTAACGGCAACAGCTTGTCACTAAAGGAGAACCAGCCAACGGGAGAACACGACAACAGCGCCTCAGTATAGGAGAACCAGCCAATGGGAGCTGATGACAAGAGCGCCTCAGTATAGAAGAACCAGCCAATGGGAGCAGACCGCAACAGCGCCTCAGTATAAGAGAACCAGCCAATGGGAACAGACGAAAACAGCGCCTCAGTATAGGAGAACCAGCCAATGGGAGCAGACCACAACAGCGCATCAGTATAGGAGAACCAGCCAATGGGAGCTGATGACAAGAGCGCCTCAGTATAGAAGAACCAGCCAATGGGAGCAGACCGCAACAGCGCCTCAGTATAAGAGAACCAGCCAATGGGAACAGACGAAAACAGCGCGTCAGTATAGAAGAACCAGCCAATGGGAGCTAACGACAACAGCGTCTCAGTATAGGAGAACCAGCCCATGGGAGCAGACGACAAGAGCGCGTCATTCCAGGAAAACCAGCCGATGGAAAGAAAGACGACAACAGCGCCTCAGTATAGGAGAACCAGCCAATGGGACCTAACGACAACAGCGCCTCAGTATAGGAGAACCAGCCAATGGGAGCAGACGACAAGAGCGTCTCAGTATAGGAGAACCAGCCAAAGGGAGCAGACGACAACAGCGCCTCAGTATAGGAGAACCAGCCAAAGGGAGCAGAAGAAAACAGCGTCTCAGTATAGGAGAACCTGCCAATGGGAGCAGACCACAACAGCGTCTCAGTATAGGAGAATCGGCCAATGAGAGCAGACGACAACAGCGCCTCAGTATAGGAGAACCAGCCAATGGGAGCAGACCGCAACAGCGCCTCAGTATAAGATAACCAGCCAAAGGGAACAACCGACAACAGCGCCTCAGTATAAAAGAATCGGTCAACCGAAGCAGACGACAACAGTCTCAGCATAGGAGAACCAAACAATGGAAGCTAACGACAACAGCATCTCAGTATGAGAGAATCGGTCAACGGGAGCAGACGACAACAGCGTCTCAGTATAGGAGAATCAGCCAATGGTAGCTAACCACACCAGCGTCTCACTATAGGAGAACCAGCCAATGGGAGAACACAACAGCGCCTCAGTATAGGAGAACCAGCCAATGGGAGCTGAGGACAACAGCGCCTCAGTATAGAAGAACTAGCCAATGGGATCAGACCGCAACAGCGCCTCAGTATAAGAGAACCAGCCAATGGGAACAGACGACAACAGCGCCTCAGTATAGGAGAACCAGCCAATGGGAGCAGACAATAACAGCGTCTCAGTATAGGAGAACCAGCCAATGGGAGCAGACCACAACAGCGTCTCAGTGTAGGAGAACCAGCCAACGGGAGCAGACGACAACAGCGCCTCGGTTTAGGAGAACCAGCCAATGGGAGCAGACCGCAACAGCGCCTCAGTATAAGAGAACCAGCCAATGGGAACAGACGACAACAGCGTTTCAGTATAGGAGAACCAGCCAATGGGAACAGACGACAACAGCGTTTCAGTATAGAAGAACCAGCCAACGGGAGCAGACGACAACAGCGCCTCGGTTTAGGAGAACCAGCCAATGGGAGCAGACCGCAACGGCGCCTCAGTATAAGAGAACCAGCCAATGGGAACAGACGACAACCGCGTTTCAGTATAGGAGAACCAGCCAATGGGAACAGACGACAACAGCGTTTCAGTATAGGAGAACCAGCCAATGGGAGCAGACGATAACAGCGTCTCAGTATAGGAGAACCAGCCAATGGGAGCAGACCACAACAGCGTCTCAATGTAGGAGAATCAGCCAACGGGAGCAGACGACAACAGCGCCTCGGTTTAGGAGAACCAGCCAATGGGAGCAGACCGCAACAGCGCCTCAGTATAAGAGAACCAGCCAATGGGAACAGACGACAACAGCGTTTCAGTATAGGAGAACCAGCCAATGGGAACAGACGACAACAGCGTTTCAGTATAGGAGAACCCGCCAATGGGAACAGACGACAACAGCGTTTCAGTATAGGGGAACCAGCCAATGGGAGCTAACGACAACAACGTCTCAGTATCGGAGAACCAGCCAATGGGAGCAGACGACAACAGCGCCTCAGTATAGGAGAACCAGCCAATGAAAGCAGACGACAACAGCGCGTCAGTATAGGAGAACCAGCCAATGGGAGCAGACCACAACAGCGCATCAGTATAAGAGAACCAGCCAATGGAAACAGACGACAACAGCGTTTCAGTATAGGAGAACCAGCCAATGGGAGCTAACGGCAACAGCTTTTCACTAAAGGAGAACCAGCCAATGGGAGAACACGACAACAGCGCCTCAGCATAGGAGAACCAGCCAATGGGAGCTGATGACAAGAGCGCCTCAGTATAGAAGAACCAGCCAATAATAGCAGACCGCAACAGCGCCTCAGTATAAGAGAACCAGCCAATGGGAACAGACGACAACAGCGTCTCAGTATAGGAGAACCAGCCAATGGGAGCTAACGACAACAGCGTCTCAGTATAGGAGAACCCGCCAATGGGAGCAGACGACGAGAGCTCGTCAGTACAGGAAAACCAGCCGATGGAAAGAAAGACGAAAACAGTGCCTCAGTATAGGAGAACCAGCCAATGGGAGCAGACCACAACAGCGTCTCAGTGTAGGAGAACCAGCCAACGGGAGCAGACGGCAACAGCGCCTCGGTTTAGGAGAACCAGCCAATGGGAGCAGACCGCAACAGCGCCTCAGTATAAGAGAACCAGCCAATGGGAACAGACGACAACAGCGTTTCAGTATAGGAGAACCAGCCAATGGGAACAGACGACAACAGCGTTTCAGTATAGGAGAACCAGCCAATGGGAACAGACGACAACAGCGTTACAGTATAGGAGAACCAACCAATGGGAGCAGACGACAACAGCGCCTCAGTATCGCAAAACCAGCCAATGGGGACAGACGTCAACAGCGCCTCATTATAGGAGAACCAGCCAATGGGAGCAGACCACAACAGCGCATCAGTATAGGAGAACCAGCCAATGGGAGCTAACGGCAACAGCTTGCCACTAAAGGAGAACCAGCCAACGGGAGAACACGACAACAGCGCCTCAGTATCGCAAAACCAGCCAATGGGGACAGACGTCAACAGCGCCTCATTATAGGAGAACCAGCCAATGGGAGCTGATGACAAGAGCGCCTCAGTATAGAAGAACCAGCCAATGGGAGCAGACCGCAACAGCGCCTCAGTATAAGAGAACCAGCCAATGGGAACAGACGAAAACAGCGCCTCAGTATAGGAGAACCAGCCAATGGGAGCAGACCACAACAGCGCATCAGTACAGGAGAACCAGCCAATGGGAGCTGATGACAAGAGCGCCTCAGTATAGAAGAACCAGCCAATGGGAGCAGACCGCAACAGCGCCTCAGTATAAGAGAACCAGCCAATGGGAACAGACGAAAACAGCGCGTCAGTATAGAAGAACCAGCCAATGGGAGCTAACGACAACAGCGTCTCAGTATAGGAGAACCAGCCAATGGGAGCAGACGACAAGAGCGCGTCAGTACAGGAAAACCAGCCGATGGAAAGAAAGACGACAACAGCGCCTCAGTATAGGAGAACCAGCCAATGGGACCTAACGACAACAGCGCCTCAGTATAGGAGAACCAGCCAATGGGAGCAGACGACAACAGCGCCTCAGTATAGGAGAACCACCCAATGGGAGCAGAAGAAAACAGCGTCTCAGTATAGGAGAACCTGCCAATGGGAGCAGACCACAACAGCGTCTCAGTATAGGAGAATCGGCCAATGAGAGCAGACGACAACAGCGCCTCAGTATAGGAGAACCAGCCAATGGGAGCAGACCGCAACAGCGCCTCAGTATAAGATAACCAGCCAAAGGGAACAACCGACGACAGCGCCTCAGTATAGGAGAACCAGCAAACGGGAGAAGACGAAAACAACGTCTCCGTATAGGAGTACCAGCCAATGGGAGTTGACGACAACAGCGTCTCATTATCGGAGAACCAGCCAGTGGGAGCAGACGACAGCAGCGCTTCAGTATAAAAGAATCGGTCAACCGAAGCAGACGACAACAGTCTCAGCATAGGAGAACCAAACAATGGAAGCTAACGACAACAGCATCTCAGTATAAGAGAATCGGTCAACGGGAGCAGACGACAACAGCGTCTCAGTATAGGTGAATCAGCCAATGGTAGCTAACCACACCAGCGTCTCACTATAGGAGAACCAGCCAATAGGAGCTAACGGCAACAGCACCTCACTATAGGAGAACCAGCCAATGGGAGAACACAACAGCGCCTCAGTATAGGAGAACCAGCCAATGGGAGCTGAGGACAACAGCGCCTCAGTATAGAAGAACTAGCCAATGGGATCAGACCGCAACAGCGCCTCAGTATAAGAGAACCAGCCAATGGGAACAGACGACAACAGCGCCTCAGTATAGGAGAACCAGCCAATGGGAGCAGACGATAACAGCGTCTCAGTATACGAGAACCAGCCAATGGGAGCAGACCACAACAGCGTCTCAGTGTAGGAGAACCAGCCAACGGGAGCAGACGACAACAGCGCCTCGGTTTAGGAGAACCAGCCAATGGGAGCAGACCGCAACAGCGCCTCAGTATAAGAGAACCAGCCAATGGGAACAGACGACAACAGCGTTTCAGTATAGGAGAACCAGCCAATGGGAACAGACGACAACAGCGTTTCAGTATAGAAGAACCAGCCAACGGGAGCAGACGACAACAGCGCCTCGGTTTAGGAGAACCAGCCAATGGGAGCAGACCGCAACAGCGCCTCAGTATAAGAGAACCAGCCAATGGGAACAGACGACAACAGCGTTTCAGTATAGGAGAACCAGCCAATGGGAACAGACGACAACAGCGTTTCAGTATAGGAGAACCCGCCAATGGGAACAGACGACAACAGCGTTTCAGTATAGGAGAACCAGCCAATGGGAGCTAACGACAACAACGTCTCAGTATCGGAGAACCAGCCAATGGGAGCAGACGACAAGAGCGCCTCGGTTTAGGAGAACCAGCCAATGGGAGCAGACCGCAACAGCGCCTCAGTATAAGAGAACCAGCCAATGGGAACAGACGACAACAGCGCCTCAGTATAGGAGAACCAAACAATGGAAGCTAACGACAACAGCATCTCAGTATAAGAGAATCGGTCAACGGGAGCAGACGACAACAGCGTCTCAGTATAGGAGAATCAGCCAATGGTAGCTAACCACACCAGGGTCTCACTATAGGAGAACCAGCCAATAGGAGCTAACGGCAACAGCATCTCACTATAGGAGAACCAGCCAATGGGAGAACACAACAGCGCCTCAGTATAGGAGAACCAGCCAATGGGAGCTGAGGACAACAGCGCCTCAGTATAGAAGAACTAGCCAATGGGAACAGACCGTAACAGCGCCTCAGTATAAGAGAACCAGCCAATGGGAACAGACGACAACAGCGCCTCAGTATAGGAGAACCAGCCAATGGGAGCAGACGATAACAGCGTCTCAGTATAGGAGAACCAGCCAATGGGAGCAGACCACAACAGCGTCTCAGTGTAGGAGAACCAGCCAACGGGAGCAGACGACAACAGCGCCTCGGTTTAGGAGAACCAGCCAATGGGAGCAGACCGCAACAGCGCCTCAGCATAAGAGAACCAGCCAATGGGAACAGACGACAACAGCGTTTCAGTATAGGAGAACCAGCCAATGGGAACAGACGACAACAGCATTTCAGTATAGGTGAACCAGCCAACGGGAGCAGACGACAACAGCGCCTCGGTTTAGGAGAACCAGCCAATGGGAGCAGACCGCAACAGCGCCTCAGTATAAGAGAACCAGCCAATGGGAACAGACGACAACAGCTTTTCAGTATAGGAGAACCAGCCAATGGGAACAGACGACAACAGCGTTTCAGTATAGGAGAACCAGCCAATGGGAACAGACGACAACAGCGTTTCAGTATAGGAGAACCAGCCAACGGGAGCAGACGACAACAGCGCCTCGGTTTAGGAGAACCAGCCAATGGGAGCAGACCGCAACAGCGCCTCAGTATAAGAGAACCAGCCAATGGGAACAGACGACAACAGCGTTTCAGTATAGGAGAACCAGCCAATGGGAACAGACGACAACAGCGTTTCAGTATAGGAGAACCCGCCAATGGGAACAGACGACAACAGCGTTTCAGTATAGGAGAACCAGCCAATGGGAGCTAACGACAACAACGTCTCAGTATCGGAGAACCAGCCAATGGGAGCAGACGACAAGAGCGCCTCGGTTTAGGAGAACCAGCCAATGGGAGCAGACCGCAACAGCGCCTCAGTATAAGAGAACCAGCCAATGGGAACAGACGACAACAGCGTTTCAGTATAGGAGAACCAGCCAATGGGAACAGACGACAACAGCGTTTCAGTATAGGAGAACCCGCCAATGGGAACAGACGACAACAGCGTTTCAGTATAGGGGAACCAGCCAATGGGAGCTAACGACAACAACGTCTCAGTATCGGAGAAGCAGCCAATGGGAGCAGACGACAACAGCGCCTCAGTATAGGAGAACCAGCCAATGAAAGCAGACGACAACAGCGCGTCAGTATAGGAGAACCAGCCAATGGGAGCAGACCACAACAGCGCATCAGTATAGGAGAACCAGCCAATGGGAGCTAACGGCAACAGCTTATCACTAAAGGAGAACCAGCCAATGGGAGAACACGACAACAGCGCCTCAGCATAGGAGAACCAGCCAATGGGAGCTGATGACAAGAGCGCCTCAGTATAGAAGAACCAGCCAATAATAGCAGACCGCAACAGCGCCTCAGTATAAGAGAACCAGCCAATGGGAACAGACGACAACAGCGTCTTAGTATAGGAGAACCAGCCAATGGGAGCTAACGACAACAGCGTCTCAGTATAGGAGAACCCGCCAATGGGAGCAGACGACGAGAGCGCGTCAGTACAGGAAAACCAGCCGATGGAAAGAAAGACGACAACAGCGCCTCAGTATAGGAGAACCAGCCAATGGGAGCTAACGACAACAGCGCCTCAGTATAGGAGAACCAGCCAATGGGAGCAGACGACAAGAGCGTCTCAGTCTAAGAGAACCAGCCAATGGGAGCTAACGACAACAGCGCCTCAGTATAGGAGAACCAGCCAATGGGAGCAGACGACAAGAGCGTCTCAGTATAGGAGAACCAGCCAATGGGAGCAGACGACAACAGCGTCTCAGTATAAGAGAACCAGCCAATGGGAGAAGACGACAACAACGTCTCCTTATAAGAGAACCAGCCAAAGGGAGCAGACGACAACAGCGCCTCAGTATAGGAGAACCACCCAATGGGAGCAGACGAAAACAGCGTCTCAGTATAGGAGAACCAGCCAACGGGAGCAGACGACAACAGCGCCTCGGTATAGCTGAACCAGCCAATGGGAACAGACCGCGACAGCGCCTCAGTATAAGAGAACTAGCCAATGGGAACAGACGACAACAGCGTTTCAGTATAGGAGAACCAAACAATGGGAACAGACGACAACAGCCTTTCAGTATAGGAAAACCAGCCAATGGGACCAGACGACAACAGCGTTTCAGTATAGGAGAACCAACCAATGGAAGCAGACGAAAACAGCGCCTCAGTATCGCAAAACCAGCCAATGGGAGCTAACGACAACAACGTCTCAGCATCGGAGAACCAGCCAATGGGAGCAGACGACAAAAGCGCCTCATTATAGGAGAACCCGCCAATGGGAGCTAACGACAACAACGGCTCGGTATAGGAGAACCAACCAATGGGAGCAGACAACAACAGCGCCTTTGTATAGGAGAACCAGCCAATGAGAGCAGACCACAACAGCGCCTCAGTATAGGCGAACCAGACAATGTGAGCTGACGACAACAGCGCCTCAGTATAGGAGAACCAGTCAAAGGGAGCAGACGACAACAGCGCCTCAGTATAGGAGAACCAGCCAATGGGAGCTAACGGCAACAGCCTCTCACTAAAAGCGAACCAACCAATGGGAGAACACGACAACAGCGCCTCAGTACAGGAGAACCAGCCAATGGGAGCTGACGACAAGAGCGCCTTAGTATAGAAGAACCAGCCAATGGGAGCAGACCGCAACAGCGCCTCAGTATAAGAGAACCAGCCAATGGGAACAGACGACAACAGCGCCTCAGTATAGGAGAACCAGCCAATGAGAGCTAACGACAACAGCGTCTCAGTATAGGAGAACCAGCCAATGGGAGCAGACGACAAGAGCGCCTCAGTACAGGAAAACCAGCCGATGGAAAGAAAGACGACAACAGCGCCTCAGTATAGGAGAACCAGCCAATGGGAGCTAACGACAACAGCGCCTCAGTATAGGAGAACCAGCCAATGGGAGCTAACGACAACAGCGCCTCAGTATAGGAGAACCAGCCAATGGGAGCAGACGACAAGAGCGTCTCAGTATAGGAGAACCAGTGAATGGGAGCGGACGACAACAGCGTCTCAGTATAAGAGAACCAGCCAATGGGAGAAGACGACAACAACGTCTCCTTATAAGAGAACCAGCCAAAGGGAGCAGACGACAACAGCGCCTCAGTATAGGAGAACCAGCCAATGGGAGCGGACCACAACAGCATCTCAGTATAGGAGAATCGGCCAATGAGAGCAGACGACAACAGCGCCGCAGTATAGGAGAACCAGCCAATGGGAGCAGACCGCAACAGCGCCTCAGTATAAGATAACCAGCCAAAGGGAACAACCGACAACAGCGCCTCAGTATAGGAGAACCACCCTATGGGAGCAGACGAAAACAGCGTCTCAGTATAGGAGAACCAGCCAATGGGAGCAGACCGCAACAGCGCCTCAGTATAAGAGAACCAGCCAATGTGAACAGACGTCAACAGCGTTTCAGTATAGGAGAACCAGCCATTGGGAACAGAGGACAACAGAGTCTCAGTATAGGAGAACCAGACAATGTGAGCTGACGACAACAGCGTCTCAATATAGGAGAACCAGACAATATGAGCTGACGACAACAGCGCCTCAGTATAGGTGAACCAGCCAATGAGAGCAGACGACAACAGCGTCTCAGTATAGGAAAACCAGCCAATGAGAGCAGACGACAACAGCGCCTCAGTATAGGAGAACCAGACAATGTGAGCTGACGACAACAGCGCCTCTGTATAAGAGAAACAGCCAATGGGAGCTAACGACAACAGCGTCTCAGCATAGGAGAACCAGCCAATGGGAGCTGACGACAACAGCGCCTCAGTATAGAAGAACTAGCCAATGGGATCAGACCGCAACAGCGCCTCAATATAAGAGAACCAGCCAATGGGAACAGACGACAACAGCGCCTCAGTATAGGAGAACCAGCCAATGGGAGCAGACGATAACAGCGTCTCAGTATAGGAGAACCAGCCAATGGGAGCAGACCACAACAGCGTCTCAGTGTAGGAGAACCCGCCAACGGGAGCAGATGACAACAGCGCCTCGGTTTAGGAGAACCAGCCAATGGGAGCAGACCGCAACAGCGCCTCAGTATAAGAGAACCAGCCAATGGGAACAGACGACAACAGCGTTTCAGTACAGGAGAACCAGCCAATGGGAACAGACGACAACAGCGTTTCAGTATAGGAGAACCAGCCAACGGGAACAGACGACAACAGCGCCTCGGTTTAGGAGACCCAGCCAATGGGAGCAGACCGCAACAGCGCCTCAGTATAAGAGAACCAGCCAATGGGAACAGACGACAACAGCGTTTCAGTATAGCAGAACCAGCCAATGGGAACAGACGACAACAGCGTTTCAGTATAGGAGAACCAGCCAATGGGAACAGACGACAACAACGTCTCAGTATCGGGGAACCAGCCAATGGGAGCAGACGACAACAGCGCCTTCATTTAGGAGAACCAGCCAATGGGAGCAGACCGCAACAGCGCCTCAGTATAAGAGAACCAGCCAATGGGAACAGACGACAACAGCGTTTCAGTATAGGAGAACCAGCCAATGGGAACAGACGACAACAGCGTTTCAGTATAGGAGAACCCGCCAATGGGAACAGACGACAACAGCGTTTCAGTATAGGAGAACCAGCCAATGGGAGCTAACGACAACAACGTCTCAGTATCGGAGAACCAGCCAATGGGAGCAGACGACAACAGCGCCTCAGTATAGGAGAACCAGCCAATGAGAGCAGACGACAACCGCGCGTCAGTATAGGAGAACCAGCCAATGGGAAGAGACCACAACAGCGCATCAGTATAGGAGAACCAGCCAATGGGAGCTAACGGCAACAGCTTATCACTAAAGGAGAACCAGCCAACGGGAGAACACGACAACAGCGCCTCAGCATAGCAGAACCAGCCAATGGAAGCTGATGACAAGAGCGCCTCAGTATAGAAGAACCAGCCAATAATAGCAGACCGCAACAGCGCCTCAGTATAAGAGCACCAGCCAATGGGAACAGACGACAACAGCGTCTCAGTATAGGAGAACCAGCCAATGGGAGCTAACGACAACAGCGCCTCAGTATAGGAGAACCAGCCAATGGGAGCTAACGACGACAGCGCCTCAGTATAGGAGAACCAGCCAATGGGAGCAGACGACAAGAGCGTCTCAGCATAGGAGAACCAGCCAATGGGAGCAGACGACAACATCGTCTCAGTATAAGAGAACCAGCCAATGGGAGCAGACGACAACAACGTCTCCTGATAAGAGAACCAGCCAAAGGGAGCAGTCGACAACAGCGCCTCAGTATAGGAGAACCAGCCAACGGGAGCAGACGACAACAGCGCCTCGGTATAGCTGAACCAGCCAATGGGAACAGACCGCGACAGCGCCTCAGTATAAGAGAACTAGCCAATGGGAACAGACGACAACAGCGTTTCAGTATAGGAGAACCAAACAATGGGAACAGACGACAACAGCCTTTCAGTATAGGAGAACCAGCCAATGGGAACAGACGACAACAGCGTTTCAGTATAGGAGAACCAACCAATGGAAGCAGACGAAAACAGCGCCTCAGTATCGCAAAACCAGCCAATGGGAACTAACGACAACAACGTCTCAGCATCGGAGAACCAGCCAATGGGAGCAGACGACAACATCGCCTCATTATAGGAGAACCCGCCAATGGGAGCTAACGACAACAACGTCTCGGTATAGGAGAACCAACCAATGGGAGCAGACAACAACAGCGCCTTAGTATAGGAGAACCAGCCAATGAGAGCAGACCACAACAGCGCCTCAGTATAGGCGAACCAGACAATGTGAGCTGACGACAACAACCAATGGCAACAGACGACAATAGCGTTTCAGTATAGGAGAACCAGCAAATGGGAACAGACGACAACAGCGTTTCAGTATAGGAGAACCAGCCAATGGGAACAGTCGACAACAGCGTTTCAGTATAGGAGAACCAGCCAATGAGAGCAGACGACAACAGCGCCTCAGTATAGGCGAACCAGACAATGTGAGCTGACGACAACAGCGCCTCAGTATAGGAGAACCAGTCAAAGGGAGCAGACGACAACAGCGCCTCAGTATAGGAGAACCAGCCAATGGGAGCTAACGGCAACAGCTTCTCACTAAAAGAGAACCAGCCAATGGGAGAACACGACAACAGCGCCTCAGTATAGGAGAACCAGCCAATGGGAGCTGATGACAAGAGCGCCTTAGTATAGAAGAACCAGCCAATGGGAGCAGACCGCAACAGCGCCTCAGTATAAGAGAACCAGCCAATGGGAACAGACGACAACAGCGCCTCAGTATAGGTGAACCAGCCAATGGGAGCTAACGACAACAGCGTCTCATTATAGGAGAACCAGCCAATGGGAGCAGACGACAGAAGCGCCTCATTACAGGAAAACCAGCCGATGGAAAGAAAGACGACAACAGCGCCTCAGTATAGGAGAACCAGCTAATGGGAGCTAACGACAACAGCACCTCAGTATAGGAGAACCAGCCAATGGGAGCAGACGACAACAGCGCCTCAGTATAGGAGAACCACCCTATGGGAGCAGACGAAAACAGCGTCTCAGTATAGGAGAACCAGCCAATGGGAGCAGACCGCAACAGCGCCTCAGTATAAGAGAACCAGCCAATGTGAACAGACGACAACAGCGTTTCAGTATAGGAGAACCAGCCATTGGGAACAGAGGACAACAGCGTCTCAGTATAGGAAAACCAGCCAATGAGAGCAGACGACAACAGCGCCTCAGTATAGGAGAACCAGACAATGTGGGCTGACGACAACAGCGCCTCTGTATAGGAGAAACAGCCAATGGGAGCTAACGACAACAGCGTCTCAGTATAGGAGAACCAGACAATGTGAGCTGACGACAACAGCGTCTCAATATAGGAGAACCAGACAATGTGAGCTGACGACCACAGCGCCTCAGTATAGGAGAACCAGCCAATGGGAACAGACGACAACATCGCCTCTGTATAGGAGAAACAGCCAATGGGAGCTAACGACAACAGCGTCTCAGTATAGGAGAACCAGACAATGTGAGCTGACGACAAGCAGCTAGAAGATTAACGGCTTGAAGGAGTTGGGGGGGGGGCACAGGGGCGTCACCGCGTTGAAACTGCCCCCACCTTGCTGTCTTAACTTATCCAAATCTTCCGCCCCCCCCCCCCCACCCCCACCGATCACCCCTTTCCTCATGTGGTCTCCTTCCTACGACGAAAGTCCTGCGAAACGTTTTTCCTTTCTTAATTTATGTTATATTATTATTTTATTTCATCCAGGCAGGTAGTACAAACAAACAGAACATGAATCGTTTGATACGTTCAAATTACGACACTATAAGTTACACAGTACCTGTTAGTAGCCTCTACCGCGGACATCGCAACAACAGCGTGTTTACATCACGTGTCGTGACGCGCCTGTCTCCTTAATTCAAGCTTCACAATCCTTACGTTCGGTGCACACAGACAATCCCAATACAATCACTAGAGACCGCTCATGTGGCCCACTTCAATCACCACCACGTCAAGCGACATTTGTTAGAGTGAGCGACACATACCCACCCAGTACCTCATTCACACTTTATATCTACACTACTACAAAAAGCACAAAATATATATTTACTATCATGGCCTTAAATTGTTATATTCGCTTTTACCCGGGTAACGTGTATTACATTATTGTAATTGTGGACCAATATTGGACAATAATATGATACACCCAATTTACCAATTTGAAATAACAACTGAAAGGCCCTGATGGTGAACATGCAATCTTCGGGTTTATGTACAAAACTTGATCGGATAATACTGTACACGGCTTGCGACTGCACGGATATTATTCGGAGGTGGTTGGATTTCACATATGGCGGCGCTTACCTCTTTGCAAAATCTCGCGATATCCCGTTTGCTGTGTTCAAAGCTGCTAACACATAAATTACCCTTGATACGTTCTAAGCCACTGCACGACTGCCAGAGGTATATCAACCGAAGATCTTGTTTCTAGGATTGGACTTCGATCAGAAACCATCCAGATACAAGTCGGTACAGGGGGTGAAGGTATCTAATGCGTACTTCTCTGACATCAACACTCAATCCAACGCCTCAAAAATAAAGCACGAGACGCGATAGCGTCGAGTGGTTTATTTGGGGAATGCACGACAGCGAGTTCTTTAACGTACTTATAAAATTGTTATAACAAGGCATTAAATTTGCTCATGTTTGGACACAGGAAATTGACTATTGTGTCAATTGCACTGCCCGACTAATACGTAAGCAAACATTATGGAAACAACAGTTCGTCCTCTTGAAGCCCCAGGGGGGGGGGGGGCTAGGGTGGGCAGGCGTGGAGGAAGTAGATATTTTGGAAGTCTTGTTTTCTAAATCATCTCACAAGGGTTCAGTCATTGCTTCTCAGTTTCCTGAAAACATCGCCCCTGAAAAGCGATATGACGGATCTAATGAGAAATTTATGCAAACGATAACTGTAAAATTTCCATATATTTTGAGAGTTCTGATCTAACCCCCCGCCCCCTTGGAGCTTAACATTGACTTATGCATTTCATTGTTTGTCTTGAAATTGGCAAGTTCTGACAACATCAGCCAGCTCGCCTCCGCTCACCTCAGCTCGACTGATTACACCGTGACACTTAGCCGAGTCCATATTAACAACTGTTCTTTATCAAGATAATGCACACTTTTTCTGTTCATTATTAAAATAAAGCACTGTTTTGACGTTCTTTATTTAAATAACGCACACTCACGTGAATACAACACGGCTAGGTCTGTTTTTCAATGCATTCTTCTAGATAATGAACACTTAAGACAATGGCGTGAAGTCATACAATTTTTTAATTTAGTCTACAAATGCCTGTTTACCTGTAACTGGAGGCTCTCATGCGTGGAGCGTGATGTGAAGTTGATTTGCACTTCCTTGTTGAAATTGGCACACTTAGAATCGTAACATTTCGACCAAGTAGCGACTCATTGTGACCCATGTGCGATCATAGTCGTACAGTATTTATGGGTGTCCATGGGCCATGCCCGTACAAACCAGCTGACAGTATTGATCCTCGGGTTTAAAGGGTAAAACCATGGTAACGAGTTCACAATTAGCACATAACAATATTTACCCCGTTAAGCCCAGTTTTGGTGATCGGGCAAGTGTTAATTTTCCGGTTCTGGGCCACATATGGAGCCAGGTGTCGCTGCCCGGCGTCGCTTTCCTAGCAAGGTTATCACTCTGCTAGGAGAGGGAGCTCGTTTCTCACATCACCTCTGCTCCCGATCTCCCGACAGAGGGCGTTACGCTTGCGCCATACTCCCTCTGCCCTGCGTCCCTACGCCCGAAAATTGAACGTAATCTAATCGAAGATAAATTCGCATTTTGGCATCAAATGCACCACTGTTTAGCATTTACTGTGCCACTGGTACTATGCCTGACGAATGCATTTGAGTTTGATTAATTTGAAGCCATGTTACTTTCGAACTATATTTTCGAGTGCGGTCGAGGTCAAAGGCATGACGCGTTTTGAACTTTGACCCCGTGTTATTTTGAAATATTTTCTCGTTTAACTCTTTCATTGTGATCATTCGACAACGGAATGTCTATATTTTTTAGATTGCATCGAAAATTCAAAATCGAAAATCTTCAATCTAAAAACCCTCTAAAACCATTCGCGATCCCAGAGCCGTTGGGGTCAACCGTGAGGTGGGCGGTGACGTGGGGCAGAGGTGATGTGAGGAACGAGCTGCCGTCAGAGTGCTCTGCTCCCACTCTCTACCTTCGACTCACTCCGCTAGGGCTCTTTTATTATGACGAAATTTTTCAATTTTCGTCATATGTCGGTCGGTCGTGTTTGTTTGTCTGTTTCTATATATATATATATGTATGTATGTATGTATGTATGTATGTATGTATGTATGTATGTATGTATGTATGTATGTATGTATGTCTGTTTCACGCAAAAACGGGAAGTCTTCTTATGGCCTAACAACTGCATGCATCGGTTCGCAGTCTTCAGTACCTTATAGCCACGCAGTAGGGCTAGAACATATTCGTCACCTGTGTCAAAAGTTCAAAGGTCAAGGTCACAGCGATTTTTTGGAAAAAAAACTAAGAATGCATATATCTCCGTTAATATTAAAGCTAGAGATTTCGGATGAGTTGCAAAATGTGCTACACTTTAAGGCGCAGTTTTCGGGTATTGTTTACTTTTTGATGCGTAATAGTCATTTCGAGTAAAATGAGGTCGTACCTTTTCCGGAAAACGGACTAAATGACCTCTGTCAGTTTTCTCGCTTTTGGGCACATTTTCCATCAAGCTATCGCTATGATGTTCTAATATGCCATAGAAATATGAATTGAGATGAGTTGTGCCGAATGTTAGAGTTCTCTGATGCGTCACGTGACGTCACGATGACGTCACTTTTGGTACTTACAAAAATTCGTCAACAATCTGGAAAAAATTCCAAAAATAAGTGAGTAGCATCATATTGTAGGAAACGTAGTTCCTCGTATAGCTGCAAATTAAAAACGATATGTTTCTATCTTACTTCCGGTTCCAAGGCCGACGGCAGTTCTCTAACGGACTTCCCATGTTAAAGCGCTGTATCTTTAGGCTGGGAAAAATGTTTTGTCGTGTATTTCACAAGTGCCTCCAGCAAGCGACACCGGCATGTTTTTCTTAGTTAAACATGATAGATAGTAGCCTCATTGCTTATCGCATGCGATTGGAGCAAATAGTGACGTCACAGGATTTTTTTGAAATTTGGCCAATGGTGAAAGATACGGCTTTTGGGTGTTAGCAGACGCTGCCACGGGTGTCCTATTCAAGCCATCACTCAATACTTGCACCTGTGGATGGATAATACTAAGCTGAGTCATAATCTGTCAACATGGTTCCATAGCCACATTACTTTTTGGTATATAGTCGAAATCGTTTAACATGGGATCCTATGGGGAAAAATGAACTTGATCGAATATGACCTACTTCCGCTCAAGCTATTTCAGTCTCCTTCGCCACACAGTGAGGTAATATCACCTTAAAGCAAGTTATAAGAAAAACGCGACGATATCTGTATTACTTTTTGTTTCCATGGCAACGAAGCTACTGGCCTAATGATAAACATACAGATTCTTGCAATGGAAAGAAAAATCGTCAAAAATCAGATAAAAATGCTAAAATTGCATTCTTTTCGCCAACTAGTTGCCAATAAGCATCTACAGATCACTTAATGCATCAATCAGGCGGATGTTGCTCAATTATGGCGCTAGAGTGCTTCAAAGTGGGACGATACTTTTGCGTTGACACCAATGATGAGTGAATGGAGATTGTGTCCATCTTTAAAACAACGTCAAAATTAAGAAAAACATGCCAGAGCTGTGGTCTTTACGCCAAATGGTAGGGACCATCGATCGGCAGAGAACTAGTAAAAGAAACAAATTAGTTGCTATATCACTTTGCATGCAGTGTTCTTTGTTCTTGTCCTAGGTCTCCGTGTCTCCGCAATGATGAACTAATGCAACTTTTGGCCATTTCGTCAAGTCATAGCTGAAGGACTATTCTTTCTATCGCCTAGCTCTTCAATCGAATAAGTTGTGGCAGTAAACCTTGGCGCATTGCCACTTGGACGTTGTCGTGCGTCACGTCATAACGTCACTGTGACGTCATGACGTCACACATCGTACGTAAGCTATTACTCAGCTATTATAAGGTATGGCGACTTTCGGGTCGCTTTACGTTGCAGGTCGTGTTCAGGGTCAGATTGTGCCGTGTGTAACTGTTTTGGCGCAGGGGATATGTATGCGTCAAAAATGACGTCATAGCTAACGTGCCCCTACGAAATGTTGGGTTTGCTTTACTTTTAGCCACTTTGGCAATAGCTGTCATAACCCGAGTTGATAAGTAGACATATTAAAGAAATAGAAGCCATCTTGAGCATTTGCGCGAACGTCATAGCTTACGTGCTCCTACAAAAGTTTGGGCCTGCTTGATGTTCAGCTAATTTGCCAATAGCTACCATCACCCACAAGTTCATGAGTTCACCCATGATTTCGTAAGTAGGTATACTTAACAAAATAGAAGCCATCGCGAATATTGTCGTGATCGTGAAATGAAATTCGTGAAGTCACGAAGACATAATAAATATAAGATACGAAAGTACCGTTAATATTGCTTCAAGAGAAGCGCTCTTGGCTTCAAACTGGATGTCCATTTAAGCTCCGCCTACAGTGCCACACTGCCTGTCGAAGGCAGCATTTAGCCCAAATTGCCCCTATAAGGCCCTTTAGCCAAAATTGGCCCTGACGACTCGTAACGTCGCCATTAATACAGCTTCCAAATGTACTTATGTATTTTCGTCCTCGACCTATGGTTGAATATCTCTTGTATCTCTGTTGTCGCCTATTTCCTTGATGCATTTTCAACTGGTGAGTCTCGACCCTCACAAGGTGTTGCGTTCACTACGCCTCTAATCGGTGTCATCCCGTGGCCCAGCAGGCTCCGTGTTCAGATAATGTGGTACAGCCCCGATAGCTCATTACCCACTGAGCTATCGGGGTGGTCCCTTCGCATAATGTCGAGCGTGCTCTGCTCGGCCAGCCTTCGCGGCCAGCCCATGGGTCGAGCCCCACCGGTGCAAATGCCTATGGTTGTGCAGCGTAAGGGTTGTACGGAGTTTACTAGGGTTTGTCAGTGCGTCAAGCACAAACTTCGGCATCCGGGAACACCCTGATATAAAGTTTAGCGTGGCGTGGCGTAGATCAAACAAAAACACACAATTATTTGTCTATTTGTTTTGAACAATATTTGGTGGATTTGGAACTCTTTAATTTAAAATCACGTTAATTTACACTTGATATTTTTACTTGTTGTATCTCCAAGTTTGTACCGCGCAAACGAGTCAGATTCTTATTCCCGTTTTTGACTCAAATCACATTTCACAATCATAAGCCATTTCTTTGGAATTTCTGGGATATATGTTGACGGGTATGGGAGGACTGTGATATATGTTGACGGGTATGGGAGGACTGTGATACATGTTGACGGGTATGGGAGGACTGGGATACATGTTGCCGGGTAGGGGAGGACTGTGATACATGTTGACGGGTATGTGAGGACTGGGATACATGTCGACGGGTATGGGAGGACTGTGATATATGTTGACGGGTATGAGAGGCCTGGGATACATGTTGACGGGTATGAGAGGACTGTGATACATGTTGACGGGTATGGGAGGACTGGGATACATGTTGCCGGGTAGGAGAGGACTGGGATACATGTTGACGGGTATGAGAGGACTGGGATACATGTTGACGGGTATGGGAGGACTGTGATACATGTTGCCGGGTAGGGGAGGACTGGGATACATGTTGACGGGTATGTGAGGACTGGGATACATGTCGACGGGTATGTGAGGACTGGGATACATGATGACGGGTATGGGAGGACTGTGATATATGTTGACGGGTATGAGAGGCCTGGGATACATGTTGACGGGTATGAGAGGACTGTGATACATTTTTACGGGTATGAAAGGACTGGGATACATTTTTACGGCTATGAGAGGACTGGGATACATGTTGACGGGTATGCGAGGACTGGGATACATTTTGAGGGGTATGAGAGGACTGGGATACATGTTGGCCGGTATGAGAGGACTGGGATAAATGTTGACGGGTACGGGAGGACTGTGATACATGTTGACGGTTATGGGAGGACTGGGATACATGTTGACGGGTATGAGAGGACTGGGATGCATGTTGACGGGTATGAGAGGACTGGGATACATGTTGACGGGTATGAGAGGACTGGGATACATGTTGCCGAGTATGGGAGGCCTGGGATACATGTTGACGGGTATGGGAGGACTGGGATACATGTTGACGGGTATGAGAGGACTGGGATACATGTTGACGGGTATGAGAGAACTGGGATACATGTTGCCGGGTATGTGAGGATTGTGATACATGTTAACGGGTATGAGAGGACTGTGATACATGTTGACGGGTATGGGAGGACTGTGATACACGTTGATGGGCATGGGAGCACTGGCATACATGTTGACGGTTATGGGAGGACTGGGATACATGTTGACGGGTATGGGAGGACTGTGATACATGTTGATGGGTATGGGAGCACTGGGATACATGTTGACGGTTATGGGAGGACTGTGATACATGTTGATGGGTATGGGAGGACTGTGATACATGTTGAAGATTATGGGTGGACTGGAATACATGTTGACGGGTATGAGAGGACTGGGATGCATGTTGACGGGTATGAGAGGACTGGGATACATGTTGACGGGTATGGGAGGACTGGGATACATGTTGCCGGGTATGGGAGGCCTGGGATACATGTTGACGGGTATGGGAGGACTGGGATACATGTTGACGGGTATGAGAGGACTGGGATACATGTTGCCGGGTATGGGAGGACTGTGATACATGTTGACGGGTATGAGAGGACTGGGATCCATGTTAACGGGTATGGGAGGACTGTGATACATGTTGACGGGTATGGGAGGACTGTGATACATGTTGATGGGTATGACAGCACTGGGATACATGTTGACTGGTATAGGAGGACTGTGATACACGTTGACGGGTATAAGAGGACTGTGATATATGTTGACGTGTATGGGAGGACTGGGATACATGTTGACGGGTATTGGAAGACTGCGCTACATGTTGACGGGTATGTGAGGACTGGGATAGACGTTGACGGGTAGTAGAGGACTGGTATACATGTTGACGGGTATGGGAGGACTGTGATACATGTTGATGAGTATGGGAGGACTGGGATAAATGTTGACGGGTATGAGAAGACTGGGATACATGTTGACGGGTATGGGAGGACTGGGATACATGTTGACGGGTATGGGAAGGCTAGGATACATGTTGACGGGTATGTGAGGACTGGGATACACGTTGACGGGTATGAGAGAACTGGGATACATGTTGACGGATATAGGAGGACTGTGATACATGTTGACGGGTATGAGAGGACTGTGATACATGTTGCCGGGTATGGGAGGACTGGGATACATGTTGACGGGTATGGGAGGACTGGGATACATGTTGACTGGTATGGGAAGGCTAGGATACATGTTGACGGGTATGTAAGGACTGGGACACATGTTGACGGGTATGAGAGAACTGGGATATATGTTGACGGGTATGGGAGGAATGTGATACATGTTGACGGGTATGGGAGGACTGGGATACATGTTGACGGGTATGGGAGGACTGTGTTAAATGTTGACCGGTATGGGAGGACTGGGATACATGTATACGGGTATGAGAGGGCTGTGATACATGTTGACGGGTATGGGAGGTCTGTGATACATGTTGATGGGTATGGGAGCACTGGGATACATGTTGACGGGTATAGGAGGACTGTGATACATGTTGACGGGTATGGGAGGACTGTGATACATGTTGACTGGTATGGGAGGACTGTGATACATGTTGATGGGTATGGGAGCACTGGGATACATGTTGACGGGTATGAGAGGACTGTGATACATGTTGACGGGTATAGGAGGACTGTGATACATGTTGACGGGTATGGGAGCACTGGGATACATGTTGACGGGTATGGGAAGGCTAGGATACATGTTGACGGGTATGTAAGGACTGGGATACATGTTGACGGGTATGAGAGAACTGGGATATATGTTGACGGGTATGGGAGGAATGTGATACATGTTGATGGGTATGGGAGGACTGGGATAAATGTTGACGGGTATGAGAAGACTATGATACATGCTGACGGGTATGAGAGGACTGGGATACATGTTGACGGGTATGGGAGGGCTGTGATACATGTTGACCGGTATGGGAGGACTGGGATACATGTATACGGGTATGAGAGGACTGTGATACATGTTGACGGGTATGGGAGGACTGTGATACATGTTGATGGGTCTGGGAGCACTGGGATACATGTTGACGGGTATAGGAGGACTGTGATACATGTTGACGGGTATGTGAGGACTGTGATACATGTTGACTGGTATGGGAAGACTGTGATACATGTTGATGGGTATGGGAGCACTGGGATACATGTTGACGGGTATGAGAGGACTGTGATACATGTTGACGGGTATAGGAGGACTGTGATACATGTTGACGGGTATGGGAGGACTGGGATACATGTTGACGGATATGAGAGGACTGGGATACATGTGGACGGGTATGGGAGGACTGGGATGCATGTTGACGGGTATGAGAGGACTGGGATACATTTTGCCGGGTATGGTTTCACCTACCCTATCTCTTTCTCATTCCCACTCTCTCTCTCATATTCTCTCTTTCTCATTCTCTATCTCTTTCTCCCCGCCCCCCATATATTGGTTTCTTTCTCTCTCTCTTTCACTCAAGTAGGATATCACCAGATGCGGTGGTGTGTTATGCAGACAAAGCTATTCTGCACATTTGAGGAGGTTTAATATATAAGCTACTAATAGTAGAGTAGAACTCTAGTAGAGTATAGGCAACCTAGTACACTATACAGTAGAGTATAGACACCCTGTATTAAACCTCCGTGACTTAGTCGATGCCTCGCTGTCTTAATGACACCATAAAGATCTCTATTATCGCCCGCCCGGGGTCGGCCCGGTAGCTCAGTAGGCTCGCCTAGAGTGTTCTGGCCAACTGAGAGACTAACGGCACGTGGATCGGTGGTTCGCGCCTCGCTGTGGCCATGTCTGTGTGGTCGTAGGATAAAGATCCCATGTCCTTCTTCGCAAATAGTAGGGGGTTACCCCCGGGGACATGGCTCCACTCTCCCTCCCTTCTCCCATTGACCCGATTTCACCAAAAATGGTTAGGCGTCTGGAATATATACAACCAGCCAACTATCTACTATTGCAGGATGACGTCAGAGCAAGCGGTAAATGACGCAGTTCACTTTATAACTAGAGTGTTTGTCCTATTCGTATTGAACAGCTAGAATACACAGTGCACTGACGCATGGTTTGATTGTGACTTGTAAGCGTCAGGAAAACGAAAGTAAGCAAAACAAATAGCAACATTTATAGTGAAGTATAGCGTTTATTGTGAAAACCACCTTGATAGCGAAGAACACAGCGGGTGGCGATCGCGCGGCAGTTTCTGCAGTCTTCTGCAGGAATACAAGCCATTCAGGACGAATATCACTTCATCTATATCTGTTCCCATTACCATCATATCAGAAATGCGTTTTTCAGCAGGACTATTGTATCCATCGCGAGAACAAGTTATCACAATGCTATCCTCTCCAAATTCTTCTGAACTGTACTGCAATTTGCACTCAACTGATACCATGGCCCATTTTTTAACACGGCATCGCCAGTGGCGATGCGGTTCTCGATTCGCCACGTATGACAATGAGGGGAAAGACACATCGCCATTGGAAAGCATGTGGCAGAAAACTACATCGCAAAGGAAAATGGCGAGGCAAAAAACACATCGCCAACGACAATTAAGTGTAAAATTGTAAGTGTAAGTGTAAGTGTAAAACGCTTCTAGCAGCAATTGTTGGACCGGCGAACATTCTTGGATACTAATTGATATACATATACATATAGACATATCACATTATGCAGTCTGCTATGGATATTTTGAAAAGATCGAGCTCCGATCGAGCGAATTTTTTCGGTATAACCCCGACAAAACGGAATTTGGTGGTAAAACTCCCCGACCGAGCGGATTTTTGGCGATGAAAATGAGGCAGCTTTACGGCGGATGGGAGAGCTTTACGGCGGATGGAGGAGCTTTACGGCGGATGGGGGAGCTTTACAGCGGATGGGGGAGCTTTACGGCCGATGGGGGAGCTTTACGGCGGATGGGGGAGCTTTATGGCGGATGGGGGAGCTTTACGGCGGATGGAGGAGCTTTACGGCGAATGGGGGAGCTTTACGGCGGATGAAACTGATCAAACCGTCAACAAAAGAAACGGAGACTTTTGGTAGACAACCCATTAGTTAAGCTGATTTAAAACCGGTTTCAGATAAATCCCACATGTCTATAATGCCAACTACCTTGCCAACAGCGTCATGTAGGCTATCTATATATATATAATATATAATATTCAACACGCAAAATTGTTGAATATGGGATCTGAACAACAAAACAATATTACAACTCATCTATAAATATGTTAATCCCGTCCAGTGTGGCGTAAGATCTCGTGATGTACTGGGGCCGTATACATAGACCACAGTTAGGTTACGCACGAACAGTGCCTATCCGTCCGTATAATGTAACAGCATTTGACACTTTCCTGATTCAGAAAATACACCTTTTTTGTCAATATCTTTCTATGTTGGAACATATAAAGTAGTAGATAGCCGTAGCACTAGGTAGAGATTATGAATAACGTCCGTGGTGAATATCGGGCGGCCTGTTACCTCCTATGGTCGACCACTCTTTATCAAGGCCCATGTGGCATCTCACTCGTTGATATTCAGGTTGATCGCATTGGGCACGCGTTGCTGATGTAAGACGTCACGAATCGGTCTGTCTTTATCATGAATCAGCAAGAACCTTCTAAAATAAACTTGATATTGAAAAAAATGCCCACATGTGTTCAGAAAGCCAACCTTGTGAGACCAGTATATCTTTTTCTAAATAATACAGGTTACCATTAAAACGTTAAATTCGTTTCTGAAAATTTGCAAGTTTCTATTAGATACAGTAATTCTATTGTATTTTATATCGTTAGACCAAACACGCTTGATGTCGTGAATATTAGGTTTTTATATGATTACAATGCATCCTTATTAACACGAAATCAACGTATTCATATTCCAATAGAAATACTGTAATCAATTCTGTGTTTACCCCCAGGCAGTATCGATTCAGCCCAGGCCATTATTCATTTATGTTCCAATATGAATCATGTGCCTCTAAGTATTGACTCTGCTTTCAAGCCTAATGTCACCTTTACGACGTTTTGTCTCTTGTAACATTCTCATAAACGGATCCCTGGGCCCTGTGTCCCTGGGCCCTGTGTCCCTGGGCCATTGGCCCCTGGGCCCTGGGTGCCTGGGCCATGGGTCCCTGGGCCCTGTGTCCCTGGGCCATTGGCCCCTGGGCCTGGACGTTCGGAGTCAAGTATGTCTCCAATGATGTGTAGTTCCCTTCCCCGCGGTGGGTGTTGGTTTCTAGGGGCGCTGGTGTTGTAGGGTCTGGCCCTTGCAGTCGCTTCATCACCGCCTGCGCGTCACTCAAGATGGCTTCTGACTGGTTTGTGAGGAAGGTAAACACCCCTTCGCCCGTCGGAGCCTTCCTGCCAACCTCCATGGTGAAAAATGCACTTGACGCACCAAGTCGTCTAATAGTGCTGGAAAAAAAGTAATTAATCATATAGCACTTTTTCCTTTAGAAATTATTGTTTGAGTGAAAACGATGTATTTATATCCTTAGCATATACGTACACATAAATTGTATGCGATAAATAACCGGACATGTTGCCAAGCCATTTATTTCGCCGAGTTGGAGCATCTCTTGAGGAAATATTTGGCTGTTTTGTGTACTACGTCATCAAGAGTTGCACATTCCAATATTTGTTTACCTTTTAACATACGATAATTCATCTACTTCTCATGACATGCGCATGGTCAGACAATGTGTCCAGAACTTTTTTGCCATCATATTTAGGAAGTCATAATTTAGGTGAAGTCCTAATGTAGGGGAAACATGAGCAGCTTTAAGTTTAAAGCTGCTCGTAAAAGTATTTCAGCCACAAGTAAACATTGGACGAGGGTCGGGTTTTTTTACAGAAAATTCCTCAAGCGTAACAATGATTGATTCTAAGACTAATCGGAGGATTAGTGCAGGCGGCCCCGCCGGTTCGCTTTTTTGCATGTTATTTCAATAATAACTTTAAAATTGAGAACAGTAGGTAAATTCTAAATGTCACAGATTCTTTTTCAGTCAGAAATGGCATCCACTCATACAGATACATGTCACTGAGTGATACTTTTTTACGTACCGGGTCATAGCAGTTAGCACAGACAACAATCCTAGCGTATTACCTGTACGGCCATGAATATAATCTTCGGTTATCTTCTGTCCACAAACCGATGCTTTCGGTATATAGGCGGATGAGGTAATTTTGGTTGTCGCCCGATAAACTGCATCTCTTTGAGGCGTCTGTTTCATCGATACTCACTAGGTATTCAGACAGCGCTGGACAAAAATAGGACATACATTGTTACAGTGATTACTTAGAGCCAAATAATGGCAAAAGTGGTTAAAGCGTCCTTAATAACCAACCAACCAACCAACCAACCAACCAACCAAATAATGGCGCAAATTTCGTTTTTGTCTCGAATACGTTATTTTCTGCCCCGTGAGTTTGATATGGTATATATGTTTTATATATATAATACCGTCTTGGGCTTACAAACGCATCTGGCTAGTTTCTTTATTTACAATGTACTATCAAGATGGCAATATATGATTTCTACAGTTTCAACTGCGTTTAGTTAGTTGCGTGAATGTTTGAATATCATGCGTGCGTGTTAAAGCTTTCATGCGGTGTGCAGTTGCAGGGCCCCGGGAGGCCAGCCGTCTGAGACTCCCGAGTATCGTAGAACCGCCAGTCCGTGCTAAAGCGAAATAGCCAAATTCTACACACAACGGCGGTTCTACGGTAGTCGGTGGCCGGCCTCCATGGGTCTGCACACCGCATGAACACACAACGGCGGTTCTACGGTAGTCGGTGGCCGGCCGCTAGGGGTCTGCACACCGCATGAACACACATAGGCGGTTCTACGGGGGCCCAAATCTGGCGTTTGGTTTAAAAGATATGATAATAAGTAAGTTTGATCATTGGGCTCCTCTGCCAACCTCTTCTGGACCTTCCCGATAGGGCTATGCCGAATGTCAATGAAATGTTCGCGTCTGCTCGTTGTAGTTACGTTCCTCCCTGGAAAGGGACCTCGCTTGCTTTGTCAAGGGTCCACCCGCTACGCCACGGTCACGATTTTTCTTGTATATGTTGATGTTCTCTCTCAATAGGCGGCACCACTGTTGAGCCTCGGCCTCGTTTTCGGCCCTGTAGCAATTTTGTATATTGCCAGTTTTAGCTCGGATCTGAAAACAGGACTTTTGTTGTCCGAAACCTCCGATTTCGACCTCGTCAATTTGCTCCATGTAGTATTCGAGAAAATTATTCTGAGCCTTATTGAAGTTATCCTCCTCTTCGACGTACACAAAACGCCCTTGACCAGCCTTGGAGGATTTGATGAGGACGTAGAAGCGTTTCTGCCATAGGGGAACATAGGTCTGGTCCTGTTAAAGAAAATGAATATTCATGAGCTTCGTTTTAGCATAACACTTGGGACTAACTAGCAACCAATGATAGTGGCCATGTTGGTAAAGGCTTCAATGTTAAACGGTTAGGATTGTCCTGTGTTGATCATAGGGCATAGGAGGCGATATTCTGGCATTTATATGACAAATATTGGTGTCCAATTTTCTGTTACAATAATAATATACTGTTGCAACTATAACTTGCAAATACTTTTGCAGTATCGATGGGTTACTCTTATACTGTTCAATGATGAACAATTTTCAGACTTTTATTAGTCCTTCTTAAAAGAATCAAGATGTAAATAACAATAAAAAGGGTTGAAACAATGCTTGCCATGGCAGAAGAAGGCAGGACATCCAAATATCCTTTTTTGACGACGGCCTTTCCATCCATTGTGCAACCCACGTAAATTTGTAGCTTAGTGCTGTACTCTCAATCCTGATGATGATAAAAGTATTGAAGTTACTTACACGGTAATATATTTTAATGACATTTTAGCTCATGTTGCCGATTATACAATAGACCAGTTTTTGCAGAAGGACATAAGTTACTCTAAGCCAAACTGCACTTGTATGATTTACGTTGTTACTTTACCTTATCTTCGAACATGGTTTGATATCTGCATTGCCTGTTGTATACAATTCTAGCAATATCTCGCGCTTACATGTTATCAGTTTCTAACAATGCATTCTACCTAACATTGCCTCAGTATAGGAGAACCAGCCAATGAGAGCAGAGGACAACAACGTCTCGGTATCGGCGAACCAGCCAACGGGAGCCGACGACAACAGCTTCTCAGCTTGGGAGAACCAGCCAACGGGAGCAGACTACAAGAACGTCCAACCAGCCAACGGGAGCAGACGAAATTAACGTCTCAATATTGGAGAACCAGCAAACGGGAGAAGAGGAAAACAACGTCTCCGTATAAGAGAACCAGCCAATGGGAGTTGACGACAACAGCGTCTCATTATTGGAGAACCAGCCAATGGGAGCAGACGACAACAGCTCCTCGGTATAGGAAAACCAGCCAATGGGAGCAGACCGCAACAGCGTCTCAGTATAAGAGAACCAGCCAATGGGAACAGACGACAGCAGCGCCTCAGTATAAGAGAATCGGTCAACAGGAGCAGACGACAACAGTCTCAGTATAGGAGAACCAAACAATGGGAGCAGACCACAACAGCGTCTCAGTATAGAAGAACCAGCCAACGGGAGCAGACGACAACAGCTCCTCGGTATAGGAGAACCAGCCAATGGGAGCAGACCGCAACAGCGTCTCAGTATAAGAGAACCAGCCAATGGGAACAGACGACAACAGCGTTTCAGTATAGGAGAACCAACCAATGGGAGCAGACGACAACAGCGCATCAGTATCGCAAAACCAGCCAATGGGTGCTAACGACAACAACGTCTCAGTATCGGAGAACCAGCCAATGGGAGCAGACGACAGCAGCGCCTCAGTATAAGAGAATCGGTCAACAGGAGCAGACGACAACAGTCTCAGTATTGGAGAACCAAACAATGGAAGCTAACGACAACAGCATCTCAGTATAAGATAATCGGTCAACGGGAGCAGACGACAACAGCGTCTCAGTATAGGAGAATCAGCCAATGGTAGCTAACCACACCAGCGTCTCACTATAGGAGAACCAGCCAATGGGAGCTAACGGCAACAGCATCTCACTATAGGAGAACCAGCCAATGGGAGAACACGACAACAGCGCCTCAGTATAGGAGAACCAGCCAATGGGAGCTGACGACAGCAGCGCCTCAGTATAGAAGAACTAGCCAATGGGATCAGACCGCAACAGCGCCTCAGTATAAGAGAACCAGCCAATGGGAACAGACGACAACATCGCCTCAGTATAGGAGAACCACGCTATGGGAGCAGACGAAAACAGCGTCTCAGTATAGGAGAACCAGCCAATGGAACAGACGACAAGAGCGCCTCAGTACAGGAGAACCAGCCAATTGGAGCAGACGACAAGAGCGTCTCAGTTTAACAGAACCAGCCAATGGGAGTAGACGACAACAACGTCTCCGTATAAGAGAACCAGCCAAAGGGAGCAGACGACAAGAGCGACTCAGTATAAGAGAACCAGCCAAAGGGAAGAGCCGACAACAGCGCCTCAGTACAGGAGAACCACCCTATGGGAGCAGACGAAAACAGCGTCTCAGTATAGGAGAACCAGCCAATGGGAGCAGACCACAACAACGTCTCAGTATAGGAGAACCAGCCAACGGGAGCAGACGACAACAGCGCCTCGGTATAGGAGAACCAGCCAATGGGAGCAGACCGCAACAGCGCCGCAGTATAAGAGAACCAGCCAATGGGAACAGACGACAACAGCGTTTCAGTATAGGAGAACCAGCCAATGGGAACAGACGACAACAGCGTTCCAGTATAGGAGAACCCGCCAATGGGAACAGACGACAACAGCGTTTCAGTATAGGAGAACCAACCAATGGGAGCAGACGACAACAGCGCCTCAGTATCGCAAAACCAACCAATGGGAGCTAACGACAACAACGTCTCAGTGTAGGAGAATCAGCCAATGGAGGCTAACCACACCAGCGTCTCACTATAGGAGAACCAGCCAATGGGAGCTAACGGCAACAGCATCTCACTATAGGAGAACCAGCCAATGGGAGAACACGACAACAGCGCCTCAGTATAGGAGAACCAGGCAATGGGAGCTGACCACAGCAGCGTCTCAGTATAGAAGAACTAGCCAATGGGATCAGACCGCAACAGCGCCTCAGTATAAGAGAACCAGCCAATGGGAACAGACGACAACATTGCCTCAGTATAGGAGAACCACCCTATGGGAGCAGACGAAAACAGCGTCTCAGTATAGGAGAACCAGCAAACGGAACAGACGAGAAGAGCGCCTCAGTACAGGAGAACCAGCCAATGGGAGCAGACGACAAGAGCGTCTCAGTTTAAGAGAACCAGCCAATGGGAGTAGACGACAACAGCGCCTCGGTATAGGAGAACCAGCCAATGGGAGCAGACCGCAACAGCGCTTCAGTATAAGAGAACCAGCCAATGGGAACAGACGACAACAGCGTTTCAGTATAGGAGAACCAGCCAATCGGAACAGACGACAACAGTGTTTCATTATAGGAGAACCAGCCAATGGGAACAGACGACAACAGCGTTTCAGTATAGGAGAACCAGCCAATCGGAACAGACGACAACAGTGTTTCATTATAGGAGAACCAGCCAATGGGAACAGACGACAACAGCGTTTCAGTATAGGAGAACCAACCAATGGGAGCAGACGACAACAACGTCTCAGTATCGGAGAACCAGCCAATGGGAGCAGACGACAACAGCGCCTCAGTATCGCAAAACCAGCCAATGAGAGCAGACGACAACAGCGCCTCAGTATAGGAGAACCAGACAATGTGAGCTGACGACAACAGCGCCTCAGTATAAGAGAACCAGCCGATGGGAGCTGATGACAAGAGAGCCTCAGTATAGAAGAACCAGCCAATGGGAGCAGACCGCAACAGCGCCTCAGTATAAGAGAACCAACCAATGGGAACAGACGACAACAGCGCCTCAGTATAGGAGAACCAGCCAATGGGTGCTAACGACAACAGCGTCTCAGTATAGGAAAACCATCCAATGGGAGCAGACGACAAGATCGCCTCAGTACAGGAAAACCAGTTGATGGAAAGAAAGACGACAACAGCGCCTCAGTATAGGAGAACCAGCCAATGGGAGCTAACGACAACAGCGCCTCAGTATAGGAGAACCAGCCAATGGGAGCAGACGACAAGAGCGTTTCAGTATAGGAGAACCTCCCAATGGGGGCAGACGAAAACAGCGTCTAAGTATGGGAGAACCAGCCAATGGGAGCAGACCACAACAGCGTCTCAGTATAGGAGAATCGGCCAATGAGAGCAGACGACAACAGCGCCTCAGTATAGGAGAACCAGCCAATGGGAGCAGACCGCAACTGCGCCTCAGTATAAGATAATCAGCCAAAGGGAACAACCGACAACATCGCCTCAGTATAGGAGAACCAGCAAAGGGGAGAAGACGAAAACAACGTCTCCGTATAAGAGAACCAGCCAATGGGAGTTGACGACAACAGCGTCTCATTATCGGAGAACCAGCCAATGGGAGCAGACGACAGCAGCGCCTCAGTATAAGAGAATCGGTCAACAGGAGCAGACGACAACAGTCTCAGTATAGGAGAACCAAACGATGGAAGCTAACGACAACAGCATCTCAGTATAAGAGAATCGGTCAACGGGAGCTGACGACAACAGCGTCTCAGTATAGGAGAATCAGCCAATGGGAGCAGACGACAACAGCGTTTCAGTATAGGAGAACCAGCCAATGGGAACAGACGACAACAGCGTTTCAGTATAGGACAATCAGCCAATGGGAACTGACGACAACAGCGTTTCAGTATAGGAGAACCAACCAATGGAAGCAGACGACAACAGCGCCTCAGTATCGCAAAACCAGCCAATGGGAGCTAACGACAACAACGTTTCAGTATCGGAGAACCAGCCAATGGGAGCATACGACAACAGCGCCTCATTATAGGAGAACCAGCCAATGGGAGCTAACGACAACAACGTCTCAGTATCGGAGAACCAGCCAATGGGAGCAGACGACAACAGCGTCTCAGTAAAGGAGAACCATCCAATGGGAGCTAACGACCACAGCGCCTCAGTATAGGAGAACCAGCCAATGGGAGCAGACGACAAGCGCGTCTCAGTATAGGAGAACCAGCCAAGGGGAGCAGGCGACAACAGCGTCTCAGTATAAGAGAACCAGCCAATGGGAGCAGACGACAACAACGTCTCCTTATAAGAGAACCAGCCATAAGCTAACGACAACGGCATCTCAGTATAAGATAACCGGTCAACGGGAGCAGACGACAACAGCGTCTCAGTATAGGAGAATCAGCCAAGGGTAGCTAACCACACCAGCGTCTCACTATAGGAGAACCAGCCAATGGGAGCTAACGGCAACAGCATCTCACTATAGGAGAACCAGCCAATGGGAGAACACGACAACAGCGCCTCAGTATAGAAGAACCAGCCAATGGGAGCTGACGACAACGGCGCCTCAGTATAGAAGAACTAGCCAATGGGATCAGACCGCAACAGCGCCTCAGTATAAGAGAACCAGCCAATGGGAACAGACGACAACAGCGCCTCAGTATAGGAAAACCACCCTATGGGAGCAGATGATAACAGCGTCTCAGTACAGGAGAACCAGCCAATGGGAGCAGACCGCAACAGCGCCTCAGTATAAGAGAACCAGCCAATGGGAACAGACGACAACAGCGTTTCAGTATAGGAGAACCAGCCAATGGGAACAGACGACAACAGCGTTTCAGTATAGGAGAACCAGCCAATGGGAGCAGACGACAACAGCGCCTCAGTATCGCAAAACCAGCCAATGGGAGCTAACGACAACAACGTCTCAGTATCGGAGAACCAGCCAATGGGGACAGCCGACAACAACGCCTCAGTATAGGAGAACCAGCCAATGAGAGCAGACGACAACAGCGCGTCAGCATAGGAGAACCAGCCAATGGGAGCTAACGGCAACAGCTTGTCACTAAAGGAGAACCAGCCAACGGGAGAACACGACAACAGCGTCTCAGTATAGGAGAACCAGCCAATGGGAGCTGATGACAAGAGCGCCTCAGTATAGAAGAACCAGCCAATGGGAGCAGACCGCAACAGCGCCTCAGTATAAGAGAACCAGCCAATGGGAACAGACGAAAACAGCGCCTCAGTATAGGAGAACCAGCCAATGGGAGCAGACCACAACAGCGCATGAGTATAGGAGAACCAGCCAAGGGGAGCTGATGACAAGAGCGCCTCAGTATAGAAGAACCAGCCAATGGGAGCAGACCGCAACAGCGCCTCAGTATAAGAGAACCAGCCAATGGGAACAGACGAAAACAGCGCGTCAGTATAGAAGAACCAGCCAATGGGAGCTGATGACAAGAGCGCCTCAGTATAGAAGAACCAGCCAATGGGAGCAGACCGCAACAGCGCCTCAGTATAAGAGAACCAGCCAATGGGAAAAGACGAAAACAGCGCCTCAGTATAGGAGAACCAGCCAATGGGAGCAGACGACAAGAGCGTCTCAGTATAGGAGAACCAGCCAAAGGGAGCAGACGACAACAGCGCCTCAGTATAGGAGAACCACCCAATGGGAGCAGAAGAAAACAGCGTCTCAGTATAGGAGAACCTGCCAATGGGAGCAGACCACAACAGCGTCTCAGTATAGGAGAATCGGCCAATGAGAGCAGACGACAACAGCGCCTCAGTATAGGAGAACCAGCCAATGGGAGCAGACCGCAACAGCGCCTCAGTATAAGATAACCAGCCAAAGGGAACAACCGACAACAGCGCCTCAGTATAGGAGAACCAGCAAACGGGAGAAGACGAAAACAACGTCTCCGTATAAGAGAACCAGCCAATGGGAGTTGACGACAACAGCGTCTCATTATCGGAGAACCAGCCAATGGGAGCAGACGACAGCAGCGCCTCAGTATAAAAGAATCGGTCAACCGGAGCAGACGACAACAGTCTCAGCATAGGAGAACCAAACAATGGAAGCTAACGACAACAGCATCTCAGTATAAGAGAATCGGTCAACGGGAGCAGACGACAACAGCGTCTCAGTATAGGAGAATCAGCCAATGGTAGCTAACCACACCAGCGTCTCAATATAGGAGAACCAGCCAATAGGAGCTAACGGCAACAGCATCTCACTATAGGAGAACCAGCCAATGGGAGAACACAACAGCGCCTCAGTATAGGAGAACCAGCCAATGGGAGCTGAGGACAACAGCGCCTCAGTATAGAAGAACTAGCCAATGGGATTAGGCCGCAACAGCGCCTCAGTATAAGAGAACCAGCCAATGGGAACAGACGACAACAGCGCCTCAGTATAGGAGAACCAGCCAATGGGAGCAGACGATAACAGCGTCTCAGTATAGGAGAACCAGCCAATAGGAGCAGACCGCAACAGCGCCTCAGTATAAGAGAACCAGCCAATGGGAACAGACGACAACAGCGTTTCAGTATAGGAGAACCAGCCAATGGGAACAGACGACAACAGCGTTTCAGTATAGGAGAACCAGCCAACGGGAGCAGACGACAACAGCGCCTCGGTTTAGGAGAACCAGCCAATTGGAGCAGACGGCAACAGCGCCTCAGTATAAGAGAACCAGCCAATGGGAACAGACGACAACAGCGTTTCAGTATAGAAGAACCAGCCAATGGGAACAGACGACAACAGCGTTTCAGTATAGGAGAACCAGCCAATGGGAACAGACGACAACAGCGTTTCAGTATAGGAGAACCAGCCAACGGGAGCAGACGACAACAGCGCCTCGGTTTTGGAGAACCAGCCAATGGGAGCAGACCGCAACAGCGCCTCAGTATAAGAGAACCAGCCAATGGGAACAGACGACAACAACGTTTCAGTATAGGAGAACCAGCCAATGGGAACAGACGACAACAGCGTTTCAGTATAGGAGAACCCGCCAATGGGAACAGACGACAACAGCGTTTCAGTATAGGAGAACCAGCCAATGGGAGCTAACGACAACAACGTCTCAGTATCGGAGAACCAGCCAATGGGAGCAGACGACAACAGCGCCTCGGTTTAGGAGAACCAGCCAATGGGAGCAGACCGCAACAGCGCCTCAGTATAAGAGAACCAGCCAATGGGAACAGACGACAACAGCGTTTCAGTATAGGAGAACCAGCCAATGGGAACAGACGACAACAGCGTTTCAGTATAGGAGAACCCGCCAATGGGAACAGACGACAACAGCGTTTCAGTATAGGAGAACCAGCCAATGGGAGCTAACGACAACAACGTCTCAGTATCGGAGAACCAGCCAATGGGAGCAGACGACAACAGCGCCTCAGCATAGGAGAACCAGCCAATGAAAGCAGACGACAACAGCGCGTCAGTATAGGAGAACCAGCCAATGGGAGCAGAGCACAACAGCGCATCAGTATAGGAGAACCAGCCAATGGGAGCTAACGGCAACAGCTTATCACTAAAGGAGAACCAGCCAATGGGAGAACACGACAACAGCGCCTCAGCATAGGAGAACCAGCCAATGGGAGCTGATGACAAGACCGCCTCAATATAGGAGAACCCGCCAATGGGAGCAGACGACGAGAGCGCGTCAGTACAGGAAAACCAGCGGATGGAAAGAAAGACGACAACAGCGCCTCAGTATAGGAGAACCAGCCAATGGGAGCTAACGACAACAGCGCCTCAGTATAGGAGAACCAGCCAATGGGAGCAGACGACAAGAGCGTCTCAGTCTAAGAGAACCAGCCAATGGGAGCTAACGACAACAGCGCCTCAGTATAGGAGAACCAGCCAATGGGAGCAGACGACAAGAGCGTCTCAGTATAGGAGAACCAGCCAATGGGAGCAGACGACAACATCGTCTCAGTATAAGAGAACCAGCCAATGGGAGCAGACGACAACAACGTCTCCTTAAAAGAGAACCAGCCAAAGGGAGCAGACGAAAACAGCGCCTCAGTATAGGAGAACCACCCAATGGGAGCAGACGAAAACAGCGTCTCAGTATAGGAGAACCAGCCAACGGGAGCAGACGACAACAGCGCCTCGGTATAGCTGAACCAGCCAATGGAAACAGACCCCGACAGCACCTCAGTATAAGAGAACTAGCCAATGGGAACAGACGACAACAGCGTTTCAGTATAGGAGAACCAAACAATGGGAACAGACGACAACAGCCTTTCAGTATAGGAGAACAAGCCAATGGGAACAGACGACACAGCGTTTCAGTATAGGAGAACCAACCAATGGAAGCAGACGAAAACAGCGCCTCAGTATCGCAAAACCAGCCAATGGGAGCTAACGACAACAACGTCTCAGCATCGGAGAACCAGCCAATGGGAGCAGACGACAACAGCGCCTCATTATAGGAGAACCCGCCAATGGGAGCTAACGACAACAACGTCTCGGTATAGGAGAACCAACCAATGGGAGCAGACAACAACAGCGCCTTAGTATAGGAGAACCAGCCAATGGGAGCAGACCGCAACAGCGCCTCAGTATAAGAGAACCAGCCAATGGGAACAGACGAAAACAGCGCGTCAGTATAGAAGAACCAGCCAATGGGAGCTGATGACAAGAGCGCCTCAGTATAGAAGAACCAGCCAATGGGAGCAGACCGCAACAGCGCCTCAGTATAAGAGAACCAGCCAATGGGAACAGACAAAAACAGCGCCTCAGTATAGGAGAACCAGCCAATGGGAGCAGACGACAAGAGCGTCTCAGTATAGGAGAACCAGCCAAAGGGAGCAGACGACAACAGCGCCTCAGTATAGGAGAACCACCCAATGGGAGCAGAAGAAAACAGCGTCTCAGTATAGGAGAACCTGCCAATGGGAGCAGACCACAACAGCGTCTCAGTATAGGAGAATCGGCCAATGAGAGCAGACGACAACAGCGCCTCAGTATAGGAGAACCAGCCAATGGGAGCAGACCGCAACAGCGCCTCAGTATAAGATAACCAGCCAAAGGGAACAACCGACAACAGCGCCTCAGTATAGGAGAACCAGCAAACGGGAGAAGACGAAAACAACGTCTCCGTATAAGAGAACCAGCCAATGGGAGTTGACGACAACAGCGTCTCATTATCGGAGAACCAACCAATGGGAGCAGACGACAGCAGCGCCTCAGTATAAAAGAATCGGTCAACCGGAGCAGACGACAACAGTCTCAGCATCGGAGAACCAAACAATGGAAGCTAACGACAACAGCATCTCAGTATAAGAGAATCGGTCAACGGGAGCAGACGACAACAGCGTCTCAGTATAGGAGAATCAGCCAATGGTAGCTAACCACACCAGCGTCTCACTATAGGAGAACCAGCCAATAGGAGCTAACGGCAACAGCATCTCACTATAGGAGAACCAGCCAATGGGAGAACACAACAGCGCCTCAGTATAGGAGAACCAGCCAATGGGAGCTGAGGACAACAGCGCCTCAGTATAGAAGAACTAGCCAATGGGATTAGGCCGCAACAGCGCCTCAGTATAAGAGAACCAGCCAATGGGAACAGACGACAACAGCGCCTCAGTATAGGAGAACCAGCCAATGGGAGCAGACGATAACAGCGTCTCAGTATAGGAGAACTAGCCAATAGGAGCAGACCGCAACAGCGCCTCAGTATAAGAGAACCAGCCAATGGGAACAGACGACAACAGCGTTTCAGTATAGGAGAACCAGCCAATGGGAACAGACGACAACAGCGTTTCAGTATAGGAGAACCAGCCAACGGGAGCAGACGACAACAGCGCCTCGGTTTGGGAGAACCAGCCAATGGGAGCAGACCGCAACAGCGCCTCAGTATAAGAGAACCAGCCAATGGGAACAGACGACAACAACGTTTCAGTATAGGAGAACCAGCCAATGGGAACAGACGACAACAGCGTTTCAGTATAGGAGAACCAGCCAATGGGAGCTAACGACAACAACGCCTCAGTATCGCAAAACCAGCCAATGGGAGCTAACGACAACAACGTCTCAGCATCGGAGAACCAGCCAATGGGAGCAGACGACAACAGCGCCTCATTATGGGAGAACCCGCCAATGGGAGCTAACGACAACAACGTCTCGGTATAGGAGAACCAACCAATGGGAGCAGACAACAACAGCGCCTTAGTATAGGAGAACCAGCCAATGAGAGCAGACCACAACAGCGCCTCAGTATAGGCGAACCAGACAATGTGAGCTGAGGACAACAACCAATGGCAACAGACGACAACAGCGTTTCAGCATAGGAAAACCAGCAAATGGGAACAGACGACAACAGCGTTTCAGTATAGGAGAACCAGCCAATGGGAACAGTCGACAACAGCGTTTCAGTATAGGAGAACCAGCCAATGAGAGCAGACGACAACAGCGCCTCAGTATAGGCGAACCAGAAAATGTGAGCTGACGACAACAGCGCCTCAGTATAGGAGAACCAGTCAAAGGGAGCAGACGACAACAGCGCCTCAGTATAGGAGAACCAGGCAAGGGGAGCTAACGGCAACAGCTTCTCACTAAAAGCGAACAAGCCAATGGGAGAACACGACAACAGCGCCTCAGTACAGGAGAACCAGCCAATGGGAGCTGATGACAAGAGCGCCTTAGTATAGAAGAACCAGCCAATGGGAGCAGACCGCAACAGCGCCTCAGTATAAGAGAACCAGCCAATGGGAACAGACGACAACAGCGCCTTAGTATAGGAGAACCAGCCAATGGGAGCTAACGACAATAGCGCCTCAGTATAGGAGAACCAGCCGATGGGAGCAGACGACAAGAGCGCCTCAGTGCAGGAAAACCAGCCGATGGAAAGAAAGATGACAACAGCGCCTCAGTATAGGAGAACCAGCCAATGGGAGCTAACGACAACAGCGCCTCAGTATAGGAGAACCAGCCAATGGGAGCAGACGACAAGAGCGTCTCAGTATAGGAGAACCAGCCAATGGGAGCAGACGACAACAGCGTCTCAGTATAAGAGAACCAGCCAATGGGAGAAGACGACAACAACGTCTCCTTATAAGAGAACCAGCCAAAGGGAGCAGACGACAACAGCGCCTCAGTTAAGGAGAACCACCCAATGGGAGCAGACGAAAACAGCGTCTCAGTATAGGAGAACCAGCCAATGGGAGCAGACCACAACAGCGTCTCAGTATAGGAGAATCGGCCAATGAGAGCAGACGACAACATCGCCTCAGTATAGGAGAACCAGCCAATGGGGGCAGACCGCAACAGCACCTCAGTATAAGATAACCAGCCAAAGGGAACAACCGACAACAGCGCCTCAGTATAGGAGAACCACCCTATGAGAGCAGACGACAACAGCGTCTCAGTATAGGAGAACCAGCCAAAGGGAGCAGACCGCAACAGCGCCTCAGTATAAGAGAACCAGCCAATGTGAACAGACGACAACAGCGTTTCAGTATAGGAGAACCAGCCATTGGGAACAGAGGACAACAGAGTCTCATTATAGGAGAACCAGACAATGTAAGCTGACGACAACAGCGTCTCAATATAGGAGAACCAGACAATGTGAGCTGACGACAACAGCGCCTCAGTATAGAAGAAACCAGCCAATGGGAACAGACGACAACAGCGCCTCAGTATAGGTGAACCAGCCAATGAGAGCAGACGACAACAGCGTCTCAGTATAGGAAAACCAGCCAATGAGAGCAGACGACAACAGCGCCTCAGTATAGGAGAACCAGACAATGTGAGCTGACGACAACAGCGCCTCTGTATAAGAGAAACAGCCAATGGGAGCTAACGACAACAGCGTCTCAGTATAGGAGAACCAGCCAATCGGAGCTGACGACAACAGCGCCTTAGTATAGAAGAACTAGCCAATGGGATCAGACCGCAACAGCGCCTCAGTATAAGAGAACCAGCCAATGGGAACAGACGACAACAGCGCCTCAGTATAGGAGAACCAGCCAATGGGAGCAGACGATAACAGCGTCTCAGTATAGGAGAACCAGCCAATGGGAGCAGACCACAACAGCGTCTCAGTGTAGGAGAACCAGCCAACGGGAGCAGACGACAACAGCGCCTCGGTTTAGGAGAACCAGCCAATGGGAGCAGACCGCAACAGCGCCTCAGTATAAGAGAACCAGCCAATGGGAAATGACGACAACAGCGTTTCAGTATGGGAGAACCCGCCAATGGGAACAGACGACTATAGCGTTTCAGTATAGGAGAACCAGCCAATGGGAGCTAACGAC
Source organism: Arenicola marina (assembly GCA_964019135.1). NCBI lineage: Eukaryota > Metazoa > Annelida > Polychaeta > Arenicolidae > Arenicola > Arenicola marina. Next base: position 17,655,577 of record OZ025256.1, on the reverse strand, counting down.
AACAACGTCTCAGTATCGGAGAACCAGCCAATGGGAACAGACGACAACAGCGTTTCAGTATAGGAGAACCAGCCAATGGGAGCTAACGACAACAACGTCTCAGTATCGGAGAACCAGCCAATGGGAGCAGACGACAACAGCGTCTCAGTATAGGAGAACCAGCCAATGAGAGCAGACGACAACAGCGCGTCAGTATAGGAGAACCAGCCAATGGGTACAGACCACAACAGCGCATCAGTATAGGAGAACCAGCCAACGGGAGCAGACGACAACAGCGCCTCGGTTTAGGAGAACCAGCCAATGGGAGCAGACCGCAACAGCGCCTCAGTATAAGAGAACCAGCCAATGGGAACAGACGACAACTGCGTTTCAGTATAGGAGAACCAGCCAATGGGAACAAACGACAACAGCGTTTCAGTATAGGAGAACCCGCCAATGGGAACAGACGACAACAGCGTTTCAGTATAGGAGAACCAGCCAATGGGAGCTAACGACAACAACGTCTCAGTATCGGAGAACCAGCCAATGGGAGCAGACGACAACAGCGCCTCGGTTTAGGAGAACCAGCCAATGGGAGCAGACCGCAACAGCGCCTCAGTATAAGAGAACCAGCCAATGGGAACAGACGACAACAGCGTTTCAGTATAGGAGAACCAGCCAATGGGAATAGACGACAACAGCGTTTCAGTATAGGAGAACCCGCCAATGGGAACAGACGACAACAGCGTTTCAGTATAGGAGAACCAGCCAATGGGAGCTAACGACAACAACGTCTCAGTATCGGAGAACCAGCCAATGGGAGCTGACGACAACAGCGCCTCAGTATAGGAGAACCAGCCAATGGGAGCAGACCGCAACAGCGCCTCACTATAAGATAACCAGCCAAAGGGAACAACCGACAACAGCGCCTCAGTACAGGAGAACCACCCTATGGGAGCAGACGAAAACAGCGTCTCAATATAGGAGAACCAGACAATGTGAGCTGACGACAACAGCGCCTCAGTATAGAAGAACCAGCCAATGGGAACAGACGACAACAGCGCCTCAGTATAGGTGAACCAGCCAATGAGAGCAGACGACAACAGCGTCTCAGTATAGGAAAACCAGCCAATGAGAGCAGACGACAACAGCGCCTCAGTATAGGAGAACCAGACAATGTGAGCTGACGACAACAGCGCCTCTGTATAAGAGAAACAGCCAATGGGAGCTAACGACAACAGCGTCTCAGTATAGGAGAACCAGCCAATGGGAGCTGACGACAACAGCGCCTCAGTATAGAAGAACTAGCCAATGGGATCAGACCGCAACAGCGCCTCAGTATAAGAGAACCAGCCAATGGGAACAGACGATAACAGCGTCTCAGTATAGGAGAACCAGCCAATGGGAGCAGACCACAACAGCGTCTCAGTGTAGAAGAACCAGCCAACGGGAGCAGACGACAACAGCGCCTCGGTTTAGGAGAACCAGCCAATGGGAGCAGACCGCAACAGCGCCTCGGTATAAGAGAACCAGCCAATGGGAACAGACGACAACAGCGTTTCAGTATGGGAGAACCCGCCAATGGCAACAGACGACAACAGCGTTTCAGTATAGGAGAACCAGCCAATGGGAGCTAACGACAACAACGTCTCAGTATCGGAGAACCAGCCAATGGGAGCTAACGACAACAACGTCTCAGTATCGGAGAACCAGCCAATGGGAACAGACGACAACAGCGTTTCAGTATAGGAGAACCAGCCAATGGGAGCTAACGACAACAACGTCTCAGTATCGGAGAACCAGCCAATAGGAGCAGACGACAACAGCGCCTCAGTATAGGAGAACCAGCCAATGAGAGCAGACGACAACAGCGCGTCAGTATAGGAGAACCAGCCAATGGGAACAGACCACAACAGCGCATCAGTATAGGAGAACCAGCCAACGGGAGCAGACGACAACAGCGCCTCGGTTTAGGAGAACCAGCCAATGGGAACAGACGACAACAGCGTTTCAGTATAGGAGAACATGCCAATGGGAACAGACGACAACAGCGTTTCAGTATAGGAGAACCAGCCAATGGGAGCTAACGACAACAACGTCTCAGTATCGGAGAACCAGCCAATGGGAGCAGACGACAACAGCGCCTCGGTTTAGGAGAACCAGCCAATGGGAGCAGACCGCAACAGCGCCTCAGTATAAGAGAACCAGCCAATGGGAACAGACGACAACAGCGTTTCAGTATAGGAGAACCAGCCAATGGGAACAGACGACAACAGCGTTTCAGTATAGGAGAACCCGCCAATGGGAACAGACGACAACAGCGTTTCAGTATAGGAGAACCAGCCAATGGGAGCTAACGACAACAACGTCTCAGTATCGGAGAACCAGCCAATGGGAGCTGACGACAACAGCGTTTCAGTATAGGAGAACCAGCCAATGGGAGCTAACGACAACAACGTCTCAGTATCGGAGAACCAGCCAATGGGAACAGACGACAACAGCGTTTCAGTATAGGAGAACCAGCCAATGGGAGCTAACGACAACAACGTCTCAGTATAGGAGAACCAGCCAATAGGAGCAGACGACAACAGCGTTTCAGTATAGGAGAACCAGCCAATGGGAGCTAACGACAACAACGTCTCAGTATCGGAGAACCAGCCAATGGGAACAGACGACAACAGCGTTTCAGTATAGGAGAACCAGCCAATGGGAGCTAACGACAACAACGTCTCAGTATAGGAGAACCAGCCAATAGGAGCAGACGACAACAGCGCCTCAGTATAAGAGAACCAGCCAATGGGAACAGACGACAACAGCGTTTCAGTATAGGAGAACCAGCCAATGGGAACAGACGACAACAGCGTTTCAGTATAGGAGAACCCGCCAATGGGAACAGAGGACAACAGCGTTTCAGTATAGGAGAACCAGCCAATGGGAGCTAACGACAACAACGTCTCAGTATCGGAGAACCAGCCAATGGGAGCAGACGACAACAGCGCCTCGGTTTAGGAGAACCAGCCAATGGGAGCAGACCGCAACAGCGCCTCAGTATAAGAGAACCAGCCAATGGGAACAGACGACAACAGCGTTTCAGTATAGGAGAACCAGCCATTGGGAACAGAGGACAACAGAGTCTCAGTATAGGAGAACCAGACAATGTGAGCTGACGACAACAGCGTCTCAATATAGGAGAACCAGACAATGTGAGCTGACGACAACAGCGCCTCAGTATAGAAGAACCAGCCAATGGGAACAGACGACAACAGCGCCTCAGTATAGGTGAACCAGCCAATGAGAGCAGACGACAACAGCGTCTCAGTATAGGAAAACCAGCCAATGAGAGCAGACGACAACAGCGCCTCAGTATAGGAGAACCAGACAATGTGAGCTGACGACAACAGCGCCTCTGTATAAGAGAAACAGCCAATGGGAGCTAACGACAACAGCGTCTCAGTATAGGAGAACCACTAAAGGAGAACCAGCCAACGGGAGAACACGACAACAGCGCCTCAGCATAGGAGAACCAGCCAATGGGAGCTGATGACAAGAGCGCCTCAGTATAGAAGAACCAGCCAATAATAGCAGACCGCAACAGCGCCTCAGTGTAAGAGAACCAGCCAATGGGAACAGACGACAACAGCGTCTCAATATAGGAGAACCAGACAATGTGAGCTGACGACAACAGCGCCTCAGTATAGAAGAACCAGCCAATGGGAACAGACGACAACAGCGCCTCAGTATAGGTGAACCAGCCAATGAGAGCAGACGACAACAGCGTCTCAGTATAGGAAAACCAGCCAATGAGAGCAGACGACAACAGCGCCTCAGTATAGGAGAACCAGACAATGTGAGCTGACGACAACAGCGCCTCTGTATAAGAGAAACAGCCAATGGGAGCTAACGACAACAGCGTCTCAGTATAGGAGAACCAGCCAATGGGAGCTGACGACAACAGCACCTCAGTATAGAAGAACTAGCCAATGGGATCAGACCGCAACAGCGCCTCAGTATAAGAGAACCAGCCAATGGGAACAGACGACAGCAGCGCCTCAGTATAAGAGAACCAGCCAATGGGAGCAGACGATAACAGCGTCTCAGTATAGGAGAACCAGCCAATGGGAGCAGACCACAACAGCGTCTCAGTGTAGGAGAACCAGCCAACGGGAGCAGACGACAACAGCGCCTCGGTTTAGGAGAACCAGCCAATGGGAGCAGACCGCAACAGCGCCTCGGTATAAGAGAACCAGCCAATGGGAACAGACGACAACAGCGTTTCAGTATGGGAGAACCCGCCAATGGGAACAGACGACAACAGCGTTTCAGTATAGGAGAACCAGCCAATGGGAGCAGACGACAACAACGTCTCAGTATCGGAGAACCAGGCAATGGGAGCTAACGACAACAACGTCTCAGTATCGGAGAACCAGCCAATGGGAACAGACGACAACAGCGTTTCAGTATAGGAGAACCAGCCAATGGGAGCTAACGACAACAACGTCTCAGTATCGGAGAACCAGCCAATAGGAGCAGACGACAACAGCGCCTCAGTATAGGAGAACCAGCCAATGAGAGCAGACGACAACAGCGCGTCAGTATAGGAGAACCAGCCAATGGGAACAGACCACAACAGCGCATCAGTATAGGAGAACCAGCCAACGGGAGCAGACGACAACAGCGCCTCGGTTTAGGAGAACCAGCCAATGGGAACAGACGACAACAGCGTTTCAGTATAGGAGAACCCGCCAATGGGAACAGACGACAACAGCGTTTCAGTATAGGAGAACCAGCCAATGGGAGCTAACGACAACAACGTCTCAGTATCGGAGAACCAGCCAATGGGAGCAGACGACAACAGCGCCTCGGTTTAGGAGAACCAGCCAATGGGAGCAGACCGCAACAGCGCCTCAGTATAAGAGAACCAGCCAATGGGAACAGACGACAACAGCGTTTCAGTATAGGAGAACCAGCCAATGGGAACAAACAACAACAGCGTTTCAGTATAGGAGAACCCGCCAATGGGAACAGACGACAACAGCGTTTCAGTATAGGAGAACCAGCCAATGGGAGCTAACGACAACAACGTCTCAGTATCGGAGAACCAGCCAATGGGAGCTGACGACAACAGCGTTTCAGTATAGGAGAACCAGCCAATGGGAGCTAACGACAACAACGTCTCAGTATCGGAGAACCAGCCAATGGGAGCTAACGACAACAACGTCTCAGTATCGGAGAACCAGCCAATGGGAACAGACGACAACAGCGTTTCAGTATAGGAGAACCAGCCAATGGGAGCTAACGACAACAACGTCTCAGTATCGGACAACCAGCCAATGGGAACAGACGACAACAGCGTTTCAGTATAGGAGAACCAGCCAATGGAAGCTAACGACAACAACGTCTCAGTATCGGAGAACCAGCCAATAGGAGCAGACGACAACAGCGTCTCAGTATAGGAGAACCAGCCAATGGGAGCTGACGACAACAGCACCTCAGTATAGAAGAACTAGCCAATGGGATCAGACCGCAACAGCGCCTCAGTATAAGAGAACCAGCCAATGGGAACAGACGACAACAACGTCTCAGTATCGGAGAACCAGCCAATGGGAGCAGACGATAACAGCGTCTCAGTATAGGAGAACCAGCCAATGGGAGCAGACCACAACAACGTCTCAGTGTAGGAGAACCAGCCAACGGGAGCAGACGACAACAGCGCCTCGGTTTAGGAGAACCAGCCAATGGGAGCAGACCGCAACAGCGCCTCGGTATAAGAGAACCAGCCAATGGGAACAGACGACAACAGCGTTTCAGTATGGGAGAACCCGCCAATGGGAACAGACGACAACAGCGTTTCAGTATAGGAGAACCAGCCAATGGGAGCTAACGACAACAACGTCTCAGTATCGGAGAACCAGCCAATGGGAGCTAACGACAACAACGTCTCAGTATCGGAGAACCAGCCAATGGGAACAGACGACAACAGCGTTTCAGTATAGGAGAACCAGCCAATGGGAGCTAACGACAACAACGTCTCAGTATCGGAGAACCAGCCAATAGGAGCAGACGACAACAGCGCCTCAGTATAGGAGAACCAGCCAATGAGAGCAGACGACAACAGCGCGTCAGTATAGGAGAACCAGCCAATGGGAACAGACCACAACAGCGCATCAGTATAGGAGAACCAGCCAACGGGAGCAGACGACAACAGCGCCTCGGTTTAGGAGAACCAGCCAATGGGAACAGACGACAACAGCGTTTCAGTATAGGAGAACCCGCCAATGGGAACAGACGACAACAGCGTTTCAGTATAGGAGAACCAGCCAATGGGAGCTAACGACAACAACGTCTCAGTATCGGAGAACCAGCCAATGGGAGCAGACGACAACAGCGCCTCGGTTTAGGAGAACCAGCCAATGGGAGCAGACCGCAACAGCGCCTCAGTATAAGAGAACCAGCCAATGGGAACAGACGACAACAGCGTTTCAGTATAGGAGAACCAGCCAATGGGAACAAACAACAACAGCGTTTCAGTATAGGAGAACCCGCCAATGGGAACAGACGACAACAGCGTTTCAGTATAGGAGAACCAGCCAATGGGAGCTAACGACAACAACGTCTCAGTATCGGAGAACCAGCCAATGGGAGCTGACGACAACAGCGTTTCAGTATAGGAGAACCAGCCAATGGGAGCTAACGACAACAACGTCTCAGTATCGGAGAACCAGCCAATGGGAGCTAACGACAACAACGTCTCAGTATCGGAGAACCAGCCAATGGGAACAGACGACAACAGCGTTTCAGTATAGGAGAACCAGCCAATGGGAGCTAACGACAACAACGTCTCAGTATCGGAGAACCAGCCAATGGGAACAGACGACAACAGCGTTTCAGTATAGGAGAACCAGCCAATGGAAGCTAACGACAACAACGTCTCAGTATCGGAGAACCAGCCAATAGGAGCAGACGACAACAGCGCCTCAGTATAAGAGAACCAGCCAATGGGAACAGACGACAACAGCGTTTCAGTATAGGAGAACCAGCCAATGGGAACAGACGACAACAGCGTTTCAGTATAGGAGAACCCGCCAATGGGAACAGAGGACAACAGCGTTTCAGTATAGGAGAACCAGCCAATGGGAGCTAACGACAACAACGTCTCAGTATCGGAGAACAAGCCAATGGGAGCAGACGACAACAGCGCCTCGGTTTAGGAGAACCAGCCAATGGGAGCAGACCGCAACAGCGCCTCAGTATAAGAGAACCAGCCAATGGGAACAGACGACAACAGCGTTTCAGTATAGGAGAACCAGCCAATGGGAACAGACGACAACAGCGTTTCAGTATAGGAGAACCCGCCAATGGGAACAGACGACAACAGCGTTTCAGTATAGGAGAACCAGCCAATGGGAGCTAACGACAACAACGTCTCAGTATCGGAGAACCAGCCAATGGGAGCTGACGACAACAGCGCCTCAGTATAGGAGAACCAGCCAATGGGAGCAGACCGCAACAGCGCCTCAGTATAAGATAACCAGCCAAAGGGAACAACCGACAACAGCGCCTCAGTATAGGAGAACCAGCCAATGGGAACAGACGACAACAGCGTTTCAGTATAGGAGAACCAGCCAATGGAAGCTAACGACAACAACGTCTCAGTATCGGAGAACCAGCCAATAGGAGCAGACGACAACAGCGCCTCAGTATAAGAGAACCAGCCAATGGGAACAGACGACAACAGCGTTTCAGTATAGGAGAACCAGCCAATGTGAACAGACGACAACAGCGTTTCAGTATAGGAGAACCAGCCATTGGGAACAGAGGACAACAGAGTCTCAGTATAGGAGAACCAGACAATGTGAGCTGACGACAACAGCGTCTCAATATAGGAGAACCAGACAATGTGAGCTGACGACAACAGCGCCTCAGTATAGAAGAACCAGCCAATGGGAACAGACGACAACAGCGCCTCAGTATAGGTGAACCAGCCAATGAGAGCAGACGACAACAGCGTCTCAGTATAGGAAAACCAGCCAATGAGAGCAGACGACAACAGCGCCTCAGTATAGGAGAACCAGACAATGTGAGCTGACGACAACAGCGCCTCTGTATAAGAGAAACAGCCAATGGGAGCTAACGACAACAGCGTCTCAGTATAGGAGAACCAGTCAATGGGAGCTGACGACAACAGCGCCTCAGTATAGAAGAACTAGCCAATGGGATCAGACCGCAACAGCGCCTCAGTATAAGAGAACCAGCCAATGGGAACAGACGACAACAGCGCCTCCGTATAAGAGAACCAGCCAATGGGAGCAGACGATAACAGCGTCTCAGTATAGGAGAACCAGCCAATGGGAGCAGACCACAACAGCGTCTCAGTGTAGGAGAACCAGCCAACGGGAGCAGACGACAACAGCGCCTCGGTTTAGGAGAACCAGCCAATGGGAGCAGACCGCAACAGCGCCTCGGTATAAGAGAACCAGCCAATTTGAACAGACGACAACAGCGTTTCAGTATGGGAGAACCCGCCAATGGGAACAGACGACAACAGCGTTTCAGTATAGGAGAACCAGCCAATGGGAGCTAACGACAACAACGTCTCAGTATCGGAGAACCAGCCAATGGGAGCTAACGACAACAACGTCTCAGTATCGGAGAACCAGCCAATGGGAACAGACGACAACAGCGTTTCAGTATAGGAGAACCAGCCAATGGGAGCTAACGACAACAACGTCTCAGTATCGGAGAACCAGCCAATAGGAGCAGACGACAACAGCGCCTCAGTATAGGAGAACCAGCCAATGAGAGCAGACGACAACAGCGCGTCAGTATAGGAGAACCAGCCAATGGGAACAGACCACAACAGCGCATCAGTATAGGAGAACCAGCCAACGGGAGCAGACGACAACAGCGCCTCGGTTTAGGAGAACCAGCCAATGGGAGCAGACCGCAACAGCGCCTCAGTATAGGAGAACCAGCCAATGGGAACAGACGACAACAGCGTTTCAGTATAGGAGAACCAGCCAATGGGAACTGACGACAACAGCGTTTCAGTATAGGAGAACCCGCCAATGGGAACAGACGACAACAGCGTTTCAGTATAGGAGAACCAGCCAATGGGAGCTAACGACAACAACGTCTCAGTATCGGAGAACCAGCCAATGGGAGCAGACGACAACAGCGCCTCGGTTTAGGAGAACCAGCCAATGGGAGCAGACCGCAACAGCGCCTCAGTATGAGAGAAACAGCCAATGGGAACAGACGACAACAGCGTTTCAGTATGGGAGAACCCGCCAATGGGAACAGACGACAACAGCGTTTCAGTATAGGAGAACCAGCCAATGGGAGCTAACGACAACAACGTCTCAGTATCGGAGAACCAGCCAATGGGAGCTAACGACAACAACGTCTCAGTATCGGAGAACCAGCCAATGGGAACAGACGACAACAGCGTTTCAGTATAGGAGAACCAGCCAATGGGAGCTAACGACAACAACGTCTCAGTATCGGAGAACCAGCCAATAGGAGCAGACGACAACAGCGCCTCAGTATAGGAGAACCAGCCAATGAGAGCAGACGACAACAGCGCGTCAGTATAGGAGAACCAGCCAATGGGAACAGACCACAACAGCGCATCAGTATAGGAGAACCAGCCAACGGGAGCAGACGACAACAGCGCCTCGGTTTAGGAGAACCAGCCAATGGGAGCAGACCGCAACAGCGCCTCAGTATAGGAGAACCAGCCAATGGGAACAGACGACAACAGCGTTTCAGTATAGGAAAACCAGCCAATGGGAACTGACGACAACAGCGTTTCAGTATAGGAGAACCCGCCAATGGGAACAGACGACAACAGCGTTTCAGTATAGGAGAACCAGCCAATGGGAGCTAACGACAACAACGTCTCAGTATCGGAGAACCAGCCAATGGGAGCAGACGACAACAGCGCCTCGGTTTAGGAGAACCAGCCAATGGGAGCAGACCGCAACAGCGCCTCAGTATGAGAGAAACAGCCAATGGGAACAGACGACAACAGCGTTTCAGTACAGGAGAACCCGCCAATGGGAACAGACGACAACAGCGTTTCAGTATAGGAGAACCAGCCAATGGGAGCTAACGACAACAACGTCTCAGTATCGGAGAACCAGCCAATGGGAGCTGACGACAACAGCGCCTCAGTATAGGAGAACCAGCCAATGAGAGCAGACGACAACAGCGCGTCAGTATAGGAGAACCAGCCAATCAGAACAGACCACAACAGCGCATCAGTATAGGAGAACCAGGCAATGGGAGCTAACGGCAACAGCTTATCACTAAAGGAGAACCAGCCAACGGGAGAACACGACAACAGCGCCTCAGCATAGGAGAACCAGCCAATGGGAGCTGATGACAAGAGCGCCTCAGTATAGAAGAACCAGCCAATAATAGCAGACCGCAACAGCGCCTCAGTGTAAGAGAACCAGCCAATGGGATCAGACGACAACAGCGTCTCAGTATAGGAGAACCGGCCAATGGGAGCTAACGACAACAGCGTCTCAGTATAGGAGAACCCGCCAATGGGAGCAGACTACGAGAGCGCGTCAGTACAGAAAAACCAGCCGATGGAAAGAAAGACGACAACAGCGCCTCAGTATAGGAGAACCAGCCAATGGGAGCTAACGACAACAGCGCCTCAGTATAGGAGAACCAGCCAATGGGAGCAGACTGCAAGAGCGTCTCAGTCTAAGAGAACCAGCCAATGGGAGCTAACGACAACAGCGCCTCAGTATAGGAGACCCTGCCAATGGGAGCAGACGACAAGAGCGTCTCTGTATAGGAGAACCAGCCAATGGGAGCAGACGACAACATCGTCTCAGTATAAGAGAACCAGCGAATGGGAGCAGACGACAACAACGTCTCCTTATAAGAGAACCAGCCAAAGGGAGCAGACGACAACAGTGCCTCAGTATAGGAGAACCACCCAATGGGAGCAGACGAAAACAGCGTCTCAGTATAGGAGAACCAGCCAACGGGAGCGGACGACAACAGCGCCTCGGTATAGCTGAACCAGCCAATGGGAACAGACCGCGACAGCGCCTCAGTATAAGAGAACTAGCCAATGGGAACAGACGACAACAGCCTTTCAGTATAGGAGAACCAAACAATGGGAACAGACGACAACAGCCTTTCAGTATAGGAGAACCAGCCAATGGGAACAGACGACAACAGCGTTTCAGTATAGGAGAACCAACCAATGGAAGCAGACGAAAACAGCGCCTCAGTATCGCAAAACCAGTCAATGGGAGCTAACGACAACAACGTCTCACCATCGGAGAACCAGCCAATGGGAGCAGACGACAACAGCGCCTTATTATAGGAGAACCCGCCAATGGGGGCTAACGACAACAACGTCTCGGTATAGGAGAACCAACCAATGGGAGCAGACAACACCAGCGCCTTAGTATAGGAGAACCAGCCAATGAGAGCAGACCACAACAGCGCCTCAGTATAGGCGAACCAGACAATGTGAGCTGACGACAACAACCAATGGCAACAGACGACAACAGCGTTTCAGTATAGGAGAACCAGCAAATGGGAACAGACGACAACAGCGTTTCAGTATAGGAGAACCAGCCAATGGGAACAGTCGACAACAGCGTTTCAGTATAGGAGAACCAGCCAATGAGAGCAGACGACAATAGCGCCTCAGTATAGGCGAACCAGACAATGTGAGCTGACGACAACAGCGCCTCAGTATAGGAGAACCAGCAAAGCGAGCAGACGACAACAGCGCCTCAGTATAGGAGAACCAGCCAATGGGAGCTAACGGCAACAGCTTCTCACTAAAAGAGAACCAGCCAATGGGAGAACACGACAACAGCGCCTCAGTATAGGAGAACCAGCCAATTCGAGCTGATGACAAGGGCGCCTTAGTATAGAAGAACCAGCCAATGGGAACAGACGACAACAGCGCCTCAGTATAGGTGAACCAGCCAATGAGAGCAGACGACAACAGCCTCTCAGTATAGGAAAACCAGCCAATGAGAGCAGACGACAACAGCGCCTCAGTATAGGAGAACCAGACAATGTGAGCTGACGACAACAGCGCCTCTGTATAAGAGAAACAGCCAATGGGAGCTAACGACAACAGCGTCTCAGTATAGGAGAACCAGCCAATGGGAGCTGACGACAACAGCGCCTCAGTATAGAAGAACTAGCCAATGGGATCAGACCGCAACAGCGCCTCAGTATAAGAGAACCAGCCAATGGGAACAGACGACAACAGCGCCTCAGTATCAGAGAACCAGCCAATGGGAGCAGACGATAACAGCGTCTCAGTATAGGAGAACCAGCCAATGGGAGCAGACCACAACAGCGTCTCAGTGTAGGAGAACCAGCCAACGGGAGCAGACGACAACAGCGCCTCGGTTTAGGAGAACCAGCCAATGGGAGCAGACCGCAACAGCGCCTCGGTATAAGAGAACCAGCCAATGGGAACAGACGACAACAGCGTTTCAGTATGGGAGAACCCGCCAATGGGAACAGACGACAACAGCGTTTCAGTATAGGAGAACCAGCCAATGGGAGCTAACGACAACAACGTCTCAGTATCGGAGAACCAGCCAATGGGAGCTAACGACAACAACGTCTCAGTATCGGAGAACCAGCCAATGGGAACAGACGACAACAGCGTTTCAGTATAGGAGAACCAGCCAATGGGAGCTAACGACAACAACGTCTCAGTATCGGAGAACCAGCCAATAGGAGCAGACGACAACAGCGCCTCAGTATAGGAGAACCAGCCAATGAGAGCAGACGACAACAGCGCGTCAGTATAGGAGAACCAGCCAATGGGAACAGACCACAACAGCGCATCAGTATAGGAGAACCAGCCAACGGGAGCCGACGACAACAGCGCCTCGGTTTAGGAGAACCAGCCAATGGGAGCAGACCGCAACAGCGCCTCAGTATAGGAGAACCAGCCAATGGGAACAGACGACAACAGCGTTTCAGTATAGGAGAACCAGCCAATGGGAACTGACGACAACAGCGTTTCAGTATAGGAGAACCCGCCAATGGGAACAGACGACAACAGCGTTTCAGTATAGGAGAACCAGCCAATGGGAGCTAACGACAACAACGTCTCAGTATCGGAGAACCAGCCAATGGGAGCAGACGACAACAGCGCCTCGGTTTAGGAGAACCAGCCAATGGGAGCAGACCGCAACAGCGCCTCAGTATAAGAGAACCAGCCAATGGGAACAGACGACAACAGCGTTTCAGTATAGGAGAACCCGCCAATGGGAACAGACGACAACAGCGTTTCAGTATAGGAGAACCAGCCAATGGGAGCTAACGACAACAACGTCTCAGTATCGGAGAACCAGCCAATGGGAGCTGACGACAACAGCGCCTCAGTATAGGAGAACCAGCCAATGAGAGCAGACGACAACAGCGCGTCAGTATAGGAGAACCAGCCAATCAGAACAGACCACAACAGCGCATCAGTATAGGAGAACCAGGCAATGGGAGCTAACGGCAACAGCTTATCACTAAAGGAGAACCAGCCAACGGGAGAACACGACAACAGCGCCTCAGCATAGGAGAACCAGCCAATGGGAGCTGATGACAAGAGCGCCTCAGTATAGAAGAACCAGCCAATAATAGCAGACCGCAACAGCGCCTCAGTGTAAGAGAACCAGCCAATGGGAGCTAACGACAACAGCGCCTCAGTATAGGAGAACCCGCCAATGGGAGCAGACTACGAGAGCGCGTCAGTACAGGAAAACCAGCCGATGGAAAGAAAGACGACAACAGCGCCTCAGTATAGGAGAACCAGCCAATGGGAGCTAACGACAACAGCGCCTCAGTATAGGAGAACCAGCCAATGGGAGCAGACTACAAGAGCGTCTCAGTCTAAGAGAACCAGCCAATGGGAGCTAACGACAACAGCGCCTCAGTATAGGAGAACCAGCCAATGGGAGCAGACGACAAGAGCGTCTCAGTATAGGAGAACCAGCCAATGGGAGCAGACGACAACATCGTCTCAGTATAAGAGAACCAGCGAATGGGAGCAGACGACAACAACGTCTCCTTATAAGAGAACCAGCCAAAGGGAGCAGACGACAACAGCGCCTCAGTATAGGAGAACCACCCAATGGGAGCAGACGAAAACAGCGTCTCAGTATAGGAGAACCAGCCAACGGGAGCGGACGACAACAGCGCCTCGGTATAGCTGAACCAGCCAATGGGAACAGACCGCGACAGCGCCTCAGTATAAGAGAACTAGCCAATGGGAACAGACGACAACAGCCTTTCAGTATAGGAGAACCAAACAATGGGAACAGACGACAACAGCCTTTCAGTATAGGAGAACCAGCCAATGGGAACAGACGACAACAGCGTTTCAGTATAGGAGAACCAACCAATGGAAGCAGACGAAAACAGCGCCTCAGTATCGCAAAACCAGTCAATGGGAGCTAACGACAACAACGTCTCACCATCCGAGAACCAGCCAATGGGAGCAGACGACAACAGCGCCTTATTATAGGAGAACCCGCCAATGGGAGCTAACGACAACAACGTCTCGGTATAGGAGAACCAACCAATGGGAGCAGACAACAACAGCCCCTTAGTATAGGAGAACCAGCCAATAAGAGCAGACCACAACAGCGCCTCAGTATAGGCGAACCAGACAATGTGAGCTGACGACAACAACCAATGGCAACAGACGACAACAGCGTTTCAGTATAGGAGAACCAGCAAATGGGAACAGACGACAACAGCGTTTCAGTATAGGAGAACCAGCCAATGGGAACAGTCGACAACAGCGTTTCAGTATAGGAGAACCAGCCAATGAGAGCAGACGACAATAGCGCCTCAGTATAGGCGAACCAGACAATGTGAGCTGACGACAACAGCGCCTCAGTATAGGAGAACCAGCAAAGCGAGCAGACGACAACAGCGCCTCAGTATAGGAGAACCAGCCAATGGGAGCTAACGGCAACAGCTTCTCACTAAAAGAGAACCAGCCAATGGGAGAACACGACAACAGCGCCTCAGTATAGGAGAACCAGCCAATGGGAGCTGATGACAAGGGCGCCTTAGTATAGAAGAACCAGCCAATGGGAGCAGACCGCAACAGCGCCTCAGTATAAGAGAACCAGCCAATGGGAACAGACGACAACAGCGCCTCAGTATAGGAGAACCAGCCAATGGGAGCTAACGACAACAGCGTCTCAGTATAGGAGAACCAGCCAATGGGAGCAGACGACAAGAGCGCCTCAGTACAGGAAAACCAGCCGATGGAAAGAAAGACGACAACAGCGCCTCAGTATAGGAGAACCAGCCAATGGGAGCTGACGACAACAGCGCCTCAGTATAGGAGAACCAGCCAATGGGAGCAGACGACAAGAGCGTCTCAGTATAGGAGTCCCAGCCAATGGGAGCAGACGACAACAGCGTCTCAGTATAAGAGAACCAGCCAATGGGAGAAGACGACAACAACGTATCCTTATAAGAGAACCAGCCAAAGGGAGCAGACGACAACAGCGCCTCAGTATAGGAGAACCACCCAATGGGAGCAGACGAAAACAGCCTCTCAGTATAGGAGAACCAGCCAATGGGAGCAGACCACAACAGCGTCTCAGTATAGGAGAATCGGCCAATGAGAGCAGACGACAACAGCGCCTCAGTATAGGAGAACCAGCCAATGGGAGCAGACCGCAACAGCGCCTCAGTATAAGATAACCAGCCAATGGGAACAACCGACAACAGCGCCTCAGTATAGGAGAACCAGCCAATGGGAGCAGACCGCAACAGCGCCTCAGTATAAGAGAACCAGCCAATGTGAACAGACGACAACAGCGTTTCAGTATAGGAGAACCAGCCAATGTGAACAGACGACAACAGCGTTTCAGTATAGGAGAACCAGCCATTGGGAACAGAGGACAACAGAGTCTCAGTATAGGAGAACCAAACAATGTGAGCTGACGACAACAGCGTCTCAATATAGGAGAACCAGACAATGTGAGCTGACGACAACAGCGCCTCCGTATAGAAGAACCAGCCAATGGGAACAGACGACAACAGCGCCTCAGTATAGGTGAACCAGCCAATGAGAGCAGACGACAACAGCGTCTCAGTATAGGAAAACCAGCCAATGAGAGCAGACGACAACAGCGCCTCAGTATAGGAGAACCAGACAATGTGAGCTGACGACAACAGCGCCTCTGTATAGGAGAAACAGCCAATGGGAGCTAACGACAACAGCGTCTCAGTATAGGAGAACCAGACAATGTGAGCTGACGACAACAGCGCCTCAGTATAGGAGAACCAGCCAATGGGAACAGACGACAACATCGCCTCTGTATAGGAGAAACAGCCAATGGGAGCTAACGACAACAGCGTCTCAGTATAGGAGAACCAGACAATGTGAGCTGACGACAAGCAGCTAGAAGATTAACGGCTTGAAGGAGTTGGGGGTGGGGGGGTGGGGGCACAGGGGCGTCACCGCGTTGAAACTGCCCCCACCTTGCTGTCTTAACTTATCCAAATCTTCCGCCCCCCCCCCCACCCCCACCGGTCACCTCTTTCCTCATGTTGTCTCCTTCCTACGACTAAAGTCCTGCGAAACGTTTTTCCTTTCTTAATTTATGTTATATTATTATTTTATTTCACCCAGGCAGGCAGTACTAACAAACAGAACATGAATCGTTTGATACGTTCAAATTACGACACTATAAGTTACACAGTACCTGTTAGTAGCCTCTGCCGCGGACATCGCAACAACAGCGTGTTTACATCACGTGTCGTGACGCGCCTGTCTCCTCAATTCAAGCTTGACAATCCTTACGTTCGGTGCACACAGACAATCCCAAGACAATCACTAGAGACCGCTCATGTGGCCCACTTCAACCACCACCACGTCAAGCGACATTTGTTAGAGTGAGCGACACATACCCACCCAGTACCTCATTCACACTTTATATCTACACTACTACGAAAAGCACAAAATATATATTTACTATCATGGCCTTAAATTGTTATATTCGCTTTTACCCGGGTAACGTGTATTACATTATTGTAATTGTGGACCAATATTGGACAATAATATGATACACTCAATTTACCAATTTGAAATAACAACTGAAAGGCCCTGATGGTGAACATGAAATCTTCGGGTTTATGTACAAAACTTGATCGGATAATACTGTACACGACTTGCGACTGCACGGATATTATTCGGAGGTGGTTAGATTTCACATATGGCGGCGCTTACCTCTCTGCAAAATCTCGCGATATCCCGTTTGCTGTGTTCAAAGCTACTAACACATATAGTACCCTTGATAGGTTCTAAGTCACTGCACGACCGCCAGTGGCATATAAACCGCAGATTCTGTTCCTAGGAATGGACTTCGATCAAAAACCATCCAGATACAAGTCGGTACAGGGGATGAAGGTATCTAATGCGTACTTCTCTGACATCAACTCTCAATCCAACGCCTCATGCGCGAGCCTCAAGCCAGACAGCACTGTGTGAATGTGCCAAGGGATGTCTGGTTGAAGCCCGACCCCCAGGCATAGGCTGAATGTGCTAAGTACTAGTTAAAGAACGAGCTGCAGTGCATTCGCCAAAATAAAGCACGAGACGCGATAGCGTCGAGTGGTTTATTTGGGGAATGCACGACAGCGAGTTCTTTAACGTACTTATAGAATTGTTATAACAAGGCATTAAATTTGCTCATGTTTGGACACAGGAAATTGACTATTGTGTCAATTGCACTGCCCGACTAATGCGTAAGCAAACATTATGGAAACAACAGTTCGTCCTTTTGAAGCCCCAGGGGGGAGGCTAGGGTGGGCAGGCGTGGAGGAAGTAGATATTTTGGAAGTCTTGTTTTCTAAATCATCTCACAAGGGTTCAGTCATTGCTTCTCAGTTTCCTGAAAACATCGCCCCTGAAAAGCGATATGACGGATCTAATGAGAAATGTATGCAAACGATAACTGTAAAATTTCCATATATTTTGAGAGTTCTGATCTAACCCCCCGCCCCCTTGGCGTTTAACATTGACTTATGCATTTCATTGTTTGTCTTGAAATTGGCAAGTTCTGACAACATCAGCCAGCTCGCCTCCGCTCAGCTCAGCTCGACTGATTACACCGTGACACTTAGCCGAGTCCATATTAACAACTGTTCTTTATCAACATAATGCACACTTTTTTTGTTCATTATTAAAATAAAGCACTGTTTTGACGTTCTCTATTTAAATAACGCACACTTACGTGAATACAACACGGCTAGGTCTGTTTTCCGATGCATTCTTCTAGATAATGAACACTTAAGACAATGGCGTGACGTCATACAATTTTTTAATTTAGTCTACAATTGCCTGTTTACCTGTAACGGGAGGCTCTCATGCGTGGAGCGTGATGTGAAGTTGATTTTCACTTCCTTGTTGAAATTGGCACACTTAGAATCGTAACATTTCGACCAAGTAGCGACTCATTGTGACCCATGTGCGATCATAGTCGTACAGTATTTATGGGTGTCCATGGGCCATGCCCGTACAAACCAGCTGACAGTATTGATCCTCGGGTTTAAAGGGTAAAACCATGGTAACGAGTTCACAATTAGCACATAACAATATTTAACCCGTTAAGCCCAGTTTTGGTGATCGGATAAGTGTTAATTTTCCGGTTCTGGGCCACATATGTAGCCAGGTGTCGCTGCCCAGCGTCGCTTTCCTAGCAAGGTTATCACTCTGCTAGGAGAGGAAGCTCGTTTCTCACATCACCTCTGCTCCCGATCTCCCGACAGAGGGCGTTACGCTTGCGCCATACTCCCTCTGCCCTACGTTCCTACGCCCGAAAATTGAACGTAATTTAATCGAAGATAAATTCGCAGTTTGGCATCAAATGCACCACTGTTTAGCATTTACTGTGCCACTGGTACTATGCCTGACGAATGCATTTGAGTTTGATTAATTTGAAGCCATGTTACTTTCGAACTATATTTTCGAGTGCGGTCGAAGTCAAAGGCATGACGCGTTTTGAACTTTGACCCCGTGTTATTTTGAAATATTTTCTCGCTTAACTCTTCCATTGTGATCATTCGACAACGGAATGTCTATATTTTTTAGATTGCATCGAAAATTCAAAATCGAAAATCTTCAATCTAAAAACCCTCTAAAACCATTCGCGATCCCAGAGCCGTTGGGGTCAACGCAAAAACGAGAAGTCTTCTTATGGCCTAACAACTGCATGCATTGGTTCGCAGTCTTCAGTACCTTATAGCCACGCTGTAGGGCTAGAACATACTCGTCACCCAGGTCAAAAGGTCAAAGGTCAAGGTCACAGCGATTTTTTGGAAAAAAAACTAAGAATGCATATATCTCCGTTAATATTAAAGCTAGAGATTTCGGGTGAGTTGCAAAATGTGCTACACTTTAAGGCACAGTTTTCGGGTATGTTTACTTTTTGATGCGTAATAGTCATTTTGAGTAAAATAAGGTCGTACCTTTTGCGGAAAACGGACTAATTGACCTCTGTCAGTTTTCTCGCTTTTGGGCACATTTTCCATCAAGCTATCGCTATGATGTTCTAATATGCCATAGAAATATGAATTGAGATGAGTTGTGCCGAATGTTAGAGTTCTCTGATGCGTCACGTGACGTCACGATGACGTCACTTTTGGTACTTAACAAAATTCGTCAAAAATCTGGAAAAAATTCCAAAAATAAGTGAGTAGCATCATATTGTAGGAAACGTAGTTCCTCGTATAGCTGCAAACTAAAAACAATATGTTTCTATCTTACTTCCGGTTCCAGGGCCGACGGCAGTTCTCTATGGGACTTCCTAAGTTAAAGCGCTGTATCTTTAGGCTGGGAAAAATGTTTTGTCGTGTATTTCACAAGTGCCTCCAGCAAGCGACACCGGCATGTTTTTCTTAGTTAAACATGATACATAGTAGCCTCAGTGCTTATCGCATGCGATTGGAGCAAATAGTGACGTCACAGGATTTTTTTGAAATTTGGCCAATGGTGAAAGATACGGCATTTGGGTGTTAGCAGACGCTGCCACGGGTGTCCTATTCAAGCCATCACTCAATGCTTGCACCTGTGGATGGATGATACTAAGCTGAGGCATAATCTGTCAACATGGTTCCATAGCCACATTACTTTTTGGTATATAGTCGAAATCGTTTAACATGGGATCCTATGGGGAAAAATGAACTTGATCGAATATGACCTACTTCCGCTCAAGCTATTTCAGTCTCCTTCGCCACACAGTGAGGTAATATCACCTTAAAGCCAGTTATAAGAAAAACACGACGATATCTGTATTACTTTTTGTTTCCATGGCAACGAAGCCACTGGCCTAATGATAAACATACAGATTCTTGCAATGGTAAGAAAAATCGTCAAAAATCAGATAGAAATGCTAAAATTGCATTCTTTTCGCCAACTAGTTGCCAATAAGCATCTACAGATCACTTAATGCATCAATCAGGCGGATGTTGCTCAATGATGGCGCTAGAGTGCTTCAAAGTGGGACGATACCTTTGCGTTGCCACCAATGATGAGTGAATGGAGATTGTGTCCATCTTTAAAACAACGTCAAAATTAAGAAAAACATGCCAGAGCTGTGATCTTTACGCCAAATGGTAGGGACCATCGATCGGCAGAGAACTAGTAAAAGAAACAAATTAGTTGCTATATCACTTCGCATGCAGTGTTCTTTGTTCTTGTCCTAGGTCTCCGTGTCTCCGCAATGATGAACTAATGCAACTTTTGGCCATTTCGTCAAGCCATAGCTGAAGGACTATTCTCTCTATCGCCTAGCTCTTCAATCGAATAAGTTGTGGCAGTAAACCTTGGCGCATTGCCACTTGGACGTTGTCGTGCGTCACGTCATAACGTCACTATGACGTCATGACGTCACACATCGTACGTAAGCTATTACTCAGCTATTATAAGGTATGGCGACTTTCGGGTCGCTTTACGTTGCAGGTCGTGTTCAGGCTCAGGTTGTGCCGTGTGTAACTGTTTTGGCGCAGGGGATATGTATGCGTCAAAAATGACGTCATAGCTAACGTGCCCCTACGAAATGTTGGGTTTGCTTTACTTTTAGCCACTTTGGCAATAGCGGTCATAACCCGAGTTGATAAGTAGACATATTAAAGAAATAGAAGCCATCTTGAGCATCTGCGCGAACGTCAAATGACGTCATGTCACGTCACGATGACGTATTATTAGATAAAAAGTAAAATTCGTAGCGCCATTCATAATGAGTCAAGCAATCGCTCTTGAGAAAAAGAAAAAAAATGTTCACTTAAACACGTCGTCTCCAGAGACACCTATTGCGAGGGGGCTAAGTGTGCGTCAACGTCATAGCTTACGTGCTCCTACAAAAGTTTGGGCCTGCTTGATGTTCAGCTAATTTGCCAATAGCTACCATCACCCACAAGTTCATGAGTTCACCCATGATTTCGTAAGTAGGTATACTTAACAAAATAGAAGCCATCGCGAATATTGTCCTGATCGTGAAATGAAATTCGTGAAGTCACGAAGACATGATAAATAAAAGATACGAAAGTACCGTTAATATTGCTTCAAGAGAAGCGCCTTGGCTTCAGACTGGATGTCCAATTAAGTTCCGCCTACAGTCCCACACTGCCTGTCGAAGGCAGCATTTAGCCCAAATTGCCCCTATAAGGCCCTTTAGCCAAAATTGGCCCTGACGACTCGTAACGTCGCCATTAATACAGCTTCCAAATGTACTTATGTATTTTTGTCCTCGACCTATGGTTGAATATCTCTTGTATCTCTGTTGTCGCCTATTTCCTTAATGCATGTTCAACTGGTGAGCCTCGACCCTCACAAGGTGTTGCGTTCACTACGCCTCTAATCGGTGTCATCCCGTGGCCCAGCAGGCTCCGTGTTCAGATAATGTGGTACAGCCCCGCTAGCTCAGTACCCACTGAGCTATCGGGGTGGTCCCTTCGCATAATGTCGAGCGTGCTCTGCTCGGCCAACCTTCGCGGCCAGCCCATGGGCCGAGCCCCACCGGTGCAAATGGCTATGGTTGTGCAGCGTAAGGGTTGTACGGAGTTTACTAGGGTTTGTCAGTGCGTCAAGCACAAACTTCGGCATCCGGGAACACCCTGATATAAAGTTTAGCGTGGCGTGGCGTAGATCAAACAAAAACACACAATTATTTGTCTATTTGTTTTGAACAATATTTGGTGGATTTGGAACTCTTTAGTTTAAAATCATGTTAATTTACACTTGATATTTTTACTTGTTGCTTCTCCAAGTTTGTACCGAGCAAACGAGTCAGATTCTCATTCCCGTTTTTGACTCAAATCATATTTCACAATCATAAGCCATTTCTTTGGAATTTCTGGGATATATGTTGACGGGTATGGGAGGACTGTGATACATGTTGACGGGTATGTGAGGACTGGGATACATGTTGCCGGGTAGGGGAGGACTGTGATACATGTTGACGGGTATGGGAGGACTGGGATACATTTTTACGGGTATGAGAGGACTGGGATACATTTTTACGGCTATGAGAGGACTGGGATACATGTTGACGGGTATGAGAGGACTGGGATACATGTGGACGGGTATGTGAGGACTGGGATGCATGTTGACGGGTATGAGAGGACTGGGATACATGTTGACGGGTATGAGAGGACTGGGATACATGTTGCCGGGTATGGGAGGCCTGGGATACATGTTGACGGGTATGGGAGGACTGGGATACATGTTGACGGGTATGAGAGAACTGGGATACATGTTGACGGGTATGGGAGGACTGTGATACATGTTGACGGGTATGAGAGGACTGGGATACATGTTGACGGGTATGGGAGGACTGTGATACATGTTGATGGGTATGGGAGGACTGGGATACATGTTGACGGGCATAGGAGGACTGTGATACATGTTGACGGGTATGAGAGGACTGTGATACATGTTGCCGGGTATGGGAGGACTGGGATACATGTTAACGGGTATGAGAGGACTGTGATACATGTTGACGGGTATGGGAGGACTGTGATACATGTTGATGGGTATGGGAGCACTGGGATACATGTTGACGGGTATAGGAGGACTGATACATGTTGGCGGGTATGAGAGGACTGGGATACATGTGGACAGGTAGGAGAGGACTGGGATACATTTTGATGGGTATGAGAGGATTGTGATACATGTTGACGGGTATGAGAGGACTGTGATACATGTTGACGTGTATGGGAGGACTGGGATACATGTTGACGGGTATAGGAGGACTGTGATACATGTTGACGGGTATGGGAGGACTGTGATACATGTTGACGGGTATGAGAGGACTGTGATACATGTTGACGGGTATGGGAGGACTGGGATACATGTTGACGGGTATGAGAGGACTGGGATACATTTTGCCGGGTATGGTTTCGCCGATCCCTATCTCTTTCTCATTCCCACTCTCTCTCTCTCATATTCCCTCTTTCTCATTCTCTATCTCTTTCTCCCCCCCCCCCCATATATTGGGTTCTTTCTCTCTCTCTTTTACTCAAGTAGGGTATCACCAGATGCGGTGGTGTGTTATGCAGACAAAGCTATTCTGCACATTTGAGGAGGTTTAATATATAAGCTACTAATAGTAGAGTAGAACTCTAGTAGAGTATAGGCAACCTAGTACACTATGCAGTAGAGTATAGATACCCTATATTAAGCCTCCGTGACTTACTCGATGCCCCGCTGTCTTAATGATAACACCATAGATATCTCTATTCTCGCCCGCCCGGGTCGGCCCGGTAGGTCAGTGGGCTCGCCTAGTGTGTTCTGGCCAACTGAGAGCCTAACGGCACGTGGATCGGTGGTTCGCGCCCCGCTGTGGCCATGTCTATGCGGTCGCAGGATAAAGATCCCAAGAGTAGGGGGTTACCCCCGGGGACATGGCTCCACTCTCCCTCCCTTCTCCCATTGACCCGATTTCACCAAAAGTGGTTAAGCGTCTGGAATATACAACCAGCCAACTATCTACTATTGCCCGATGGCGTCAGAGCAAGCGGTAAATGGCGCCATGACTCCGTTCACTTTATAACTAGAGTGTTTGTCCTATTCGTATTGAACAGCTAGAATACACAGTGCACTGACGCATGGTTTGATTGTGACTTTTAAGACGTCTGGAAAACGAAAGCAAGCAAAACAAATAGCAACATTTATAGTGAAGTATAGCGTTTATTGTGAAAACCACCTTGATAGCGATGAACACAGCGGGTGGCGATCGCGCGGTAGTTTCTGCAGTCTTCTGCAGGAATACAAGCCATTCAGGACGAATATCACTTCATCTATATCTGTTCCCATTACCATCATATTAGAAATGCGTTTTTCAGCAGGACTACTGTATCCATCGCGAGAACAATTTATCCCAATGCTATCCTCTCCAAATTCTTCTGAACTGTACTGCAATTTGCACTTAACTGATACCATGGGCCCATTTTTTAACATGGCATCGCCAGCGGCGGTGCGGTTTTCGATTCGCCACCTATGACAATGAGGGGAAAGACACATCGCCATTGGAAAGCATGTGGCAGAAAACTACATCGCAAAGGAAAATGGCGAGGCAAAAAACACATCGCCAACGAGAATTAAGTGTAAAACGCCTCTGAGGCAAGCAAATGTTAGACCGGCGAACATTGTTGGATACTAATTGATACACATGTACATATAGACATATCACATTATGCAGTCTGCTATGGATAGTTAGGAAAGATCGAGCTCCGATCGAGCGAATTTTTGCGGTATAACCCCGACAAAACGGAATTTGGTGGTAAAACTCCCCGACCGAGCGGATTTTTGGCGATGAAAATGGGGGAGCTTTATGGCGGATGGGGGAGCTTTACCGCGGATGGGGGAGCTTTACGGCGGATGGGGGAGCTTTACGGCGGATGGGGGAGCTTTACGGCGGATAAGGGAGCTTTACGGCGGATAAGGGAGCTTTACGGCGGATGGAGAAGCTTTACGGCGGATAAGGGAGCTTTACGACGGACCGGGGAGCTTTACGGCGGATGGGGGAGCTTTACGGCGGATGGGGGAGCTTTACGACGGATGGAGGAGCTTTACGGCAGATGGGGGAGCTTTACGGCGGATGGGGAGCTTTACGGCGGATAAGGGAGCTTTACGGCGGATGGAGGAGCTTTACGGCGGATAAGGGAGCTTTACGACGGATGGGGGAGCTTTACGGCGGATGGGGGAGCTTTACGGCGGATGGGGGAGCTTTACGACGGATGGAGGAGCTTTACGGCAGATGGGGGAGCTTTACGGCGGATGGGGAGCTTTACGGCGGATAAGGGAGCTTTACGGCGGATGGAGGAGCTTTACGGCGGATAAGGGAGCTTTACGACGGATGGGGGAGCTTTACGGCGGATGGGGGAGCTTTACGGCGGATGGAGGAGCTTTACGGCGGATAAGGGAGCTTTATGGCGGATGGGGGAGCTTTACGACGGATGGAGGAGCTTTACGGCAGATGGGGGAGCTTTACGGCGGATGGGGAGCTTTACGGCGGATAAGGGAGCTTTACGGCGGATGGAGGAGCTTTACGGCGGATAAGGGAGCTTTACGACGGATGGGGGAGCTTTACGGCGGATGGGGGAGCTTTACGGCGGATGGAGGAGCTTTACGGCGGATAAGGGAGCTTTACGGCGGATGGGGGAGCTTTACGGCGGATAAGGAAGCTTTACGACGGATGGGGGAGCTTTACGGCGGATAAGGGAGCTTTACGACGGATGGGGGAGCTTTACGGCGGATAAGGGAGCTTTATGGCGGATGGGGGAGCTTTACGACGGATGGGGGAGCTTTACGGCGGATGGGGGAGCTTTACGGCGGATGGGGGAGCTTTACGGCGGATGGGGGAGCTTTACGGCGGATGGAGGAGCTTTACGGCGGATGGAGGTGCTTTACGGCGGATAAGGGAGCTTTACGGCGGATGGGGGAGCTTTACGACGAATGGAGGAGCTTTACGGCGGATAAGGGAGCTTTACGACGGATGGAGGAGCTTTACGGCGGATAAGGGAGCTTTACGACGGATGGGGGAGCTTTACGGCGGATAAGGGAGCTTTATGGCGGATGGGGGAGCTTTACGACGGATGGAGGAGCTTTACGGCGGATGGGGGAGCTTTACGGCGGATGGGGGAGCTTTACGGCGGATGGGGGAGCTTTACGGCGGATGGGGGAGCTTTACGACGGATGGAGGAGCTTTACGGCGGATAAGGGAGCTTACGACGGATGGAGGAGCTTTACGACGGATGGAGGAGCTTTACGGCGGATAAGGGAGCTTTACGACGGATGGAGGAGCTTTACGACGGATGGAGGAGCTTTACGGCGGATGGGGGAGCTTTACGGCGGATGGAGGAGCTTTACGGCGGATGGAGGAGCTTTACGGCGGATAAGGGAGCTTTACGACGGATGGAGGAGCTTTACGGCGGATAAGGGAGCTTTACGACGGATGGGGGAGCTTTACGGCGGATAAGGGAGCTTTATGGCGGAAGGGGGAGCTTTACGACGGATGGAGGAGCTTTACCGCGGATGGGGGAGCTTTACGGCGGATGGGGGAGCTTTACAGCGGATGGGGGAGCTTCACGGCGGATGGGGGAGCTTTACGGCGGATAAGGGAGCTTTATGGCGGATGGGGGAGCTTTACGACGGATGGAGGAGCTTTA
This sequence comes from Arenicola marina, assembly GCA_964019135.1. Classification (NCBI taxonomy): domain Eukaryota; kingdom Metazoa; phylum Annelida; class Polychaeta; family Arenicolidae; genus Arenicola; species Arenicola marina. The sequence goes on along the minus strand of OZ025256.1, from coordinate 17,628,904 downwards.
CGGCGGATAAGGGAGCTTTACGACGGATGGGGAGCTTTACGGCGGATGGGGGAGCTTTACGACGGATGGAGGAGCTTTACGGCGGATAAGGGAGCTTTACGACGGATGGGGAGCTTTACGGCGGATAAGGGAGCTTTACGGCGGATGGGGGAGCTTTACGACGGATGGAGGAGCTTTACGGCAGATGGGGGAGCTTTACGGCGGATGGGGAGCTTTACGGCGGATAAGGGAGCTTTACGGCGGATGGAGGAGCTTTACGGCGGATAAGGGAGCTTTACGACGGATGGGGGAGCTTTACGGCGGATGGGGGAGCTTTACGGCGGATGGAGGAGCTTTACGGCGGATAAGGGAGCTTTACGGCGGATGGGGGAGCTTTACGGCGGATAAGGAAGCTTTACGACGGATGGGGGAGCTTTACGGCGGATAAGGGAGCTTTACGACGGATGGGGGAGCTTTACGGCGGATAAGGGAGCTTTATGGCGGATGGGGGAGCTTTACGACGGATGGGGGAGCTTTACGGCGGATGGGGGAGCTTTACGGCGGATGGGGGAGCTTTACGGCGGATGGGGGAGCTTTACGGCGGATGGAGGAGCTTTACGGCGGATGGAGGAGCTTTACGGCGGATGGGGGAGCTTTACGGCGGATGGGGGAGCTTTACGGCGGATGGAGGAGCTTTACGGCGGATAAGGGAGCTTTACGACGGATGGGGGAGCTTTACGGCGGATAAGGGAGCTTTATGGCGGATGGGGGAGCTTTACGACGGATGGAGGAGCTTTACCGCGGATGGGGGAGCTTTACGGCGGATGGGGGAGCTTTACGGCGGATGGGGGAGCTTCACGGCGGATGGGGGAGCTTTACGGCGGATAAGGGAGCTTTATGGCGGATGGGGGAGCTTTACGACGGATGGAGGAGCTTTACGGCGGATAAGGGAGCTTTACGACGGATGGGGAGCTTTACGGCGGATGGGGGAGCTTTACGACGGATGGAGGAGCTTTACGGCGGATAAGGGAGCTTTACGACGGATGGGGAGCTTTACGGCGGATAAGGGAGCTTTACGGCGGATGGGGGAGCTTTACGACGGGTGGAGGAGCTTTACGGCGGATGGGGGAGCTTTACGGCGGATGGGGGAGCTTTACGGCGGATGGGGGAGCTTCACGGCGGATGGGGGAGCTTTACGGCGGATGGAGGAGCTTTACGGCGGATGGGGAATCTTTACGGCGGATGGGGGAGCTTTACGGCGGATGGGGGAGCTTTACGGCAGATGGGGGAGCTTTGCGGCGGATGGGGGAGCTTTACGGCGGATGGAGGAGCTTTACGGCGGAGCTTTACGACGGATGGGGGAGCTTTACGGCGGATGGGGGAGCTTTGCGGCGGATGGGGGAGCTTTGCGGCGGATGGGGGAGCTTTACGGCGGATGGAGGAGCTTTACGGCGGATAAGGGAGCTTACGACGGATGGAGGAGCTTTACGACGGATGGAGGAGCTATACGGCGGATAAGGGAGCTTTACGACGGATGGAGGAGCTTTACGACGGATGGAGGAGCTTTACGGCGGATGGGGGAGCTTTACGGCGGATGGGGGAGCTTTACGGCGGATGGAGGAGCTTTACGGCGGATAAGGGAGCTTTACGACGGATGGAGGAGCTTTACGGCGGATAAGGGAGCTTTACGACGGATGGGGGAGCTTTACGGCGGATAAGGGAGCTTTACGGCGGATAAGGGAGCTTTATGGCGGATGGGGGAGCTTTACGACGGATGGAGGAGCTTTACGGCGGATAAGGGAGCTTTACGACGGATGGGGAGCTTTACGGCGGATGGGGGAGCTTTACGACGGATGGAGGAGCTTTACGGCGGATAAGGGAGCTTTACGACGGATGGGGAGCTTTACGGCGGATAAGGGAGCTTTACGGCGGATGGGGGAGCTTTACGACGGATGGAGGAGCTTTACGGCAGATGGGGGAGCTTTACGGCGGATGGGGAGCTTTACGGCGGATAAGGGAGCTTTACGGCGGATGGAGGAGCTTTACGGCGGATAAGGGAGCTTTACGACGGATGGGGGAGCTTTACGGCGGATGGGGGAGCTTTACGGCGGATGGAGGAGCTTTACGGCGGATAAGGGAGCTTTACGGCGGATGCGGGAGCTTTACGGCGGATAAGGAAGCTTTACGACGGATGGGGGAGCTTTACGGCGGATAAGGGAGCTTTACGACGGATGGGGGAGCTTTACGGCGGATAAGGGAGCTTTATGGCGGATGGGGGAGCTTTACGACGGATGGGGGAGCTTTACGGCGGATGGGGGAGCTTTACGGCGGATGGGGGAGCTTTACGGCGGATGGGGGAGCTTTACGGCGGATGGAGGAGCTTTACGGCAGATGGGGGAGCTTTGCGGCGGATGGGGGAGCTTTACGGCGGATGGAGGAGCTTTACGGCGGAGCTTTACGACGGATGGGGGAGCTTTACGGCGGATGGGGGAGCTTTGCGGCGGATGGGGGAGCTTTGCGGCGGATGGGGGAGCTTTACGGCGGATGGAGGAGCTTTACGGCGGATAAGGGAGCTTACGACGGATGGAGGAGCTTTACGACGGATGGAGGAGCTATACGGCGGATAAGGGAGCTTTACGACGGATGGAGGAGCTTTACGACGGATGGAGGAGCTTTACGGCGGATGGGGGAGCTTTACGGCGGATGGGGGAGCTTTACGGCGGATGGAGGAGCTTTACGGCGGATAAGGGAGCTTTACGACGGATGGAGGAGCTTTACGGCGGATAAGGGAGCTTTACGACGGATGGGGGAGCTTTACGGCGGATAAGGGAGCTTTACGGCGGATAAGGGAGCTTTATGGCGGATGGGGGAGCTTTACGACGGATGGAGGAGCTTTACGGCGGATAAGGGAGCTTTACGACGGATGGGGAGCTTTACGGCGGATGGGGGAGCTTTACGACGGATGGAGGAGCTTTACGGCGGATAAGGGAGCTTTACGACGGATGGGGAGCTTTACGGCGGATAAGGGAGCTTTACGGCGGATGGGGGAGCTTTACGACGGATGGAGGAGCTTTACGGCAGATGGGGGAGCTTTACGGCGGATGGGGAGCTTTACGGCGGATAAGGGAGCTTTACGGCGGATGGAGGAGCTTTACGGCGGATAAGGGAGCTTTACGACGGATGGGGGAGCTTTACGGCGGATGGGGGAGCTTTACGGCGGATGGAGGAGCTTTACGGCGGATAAGGGAGCTTTACGCCGGATGCGGGAGCTTTACGGCGGATAAGGAAGCTTTACGACGGATGGGGGAGCTTTACGGCGGATAAGGGAGCTTTACGACGGATGGGGGAGCTTTACGGCGGATAAGGGAGCTTTATGGCGGATGGGGGAGCTTTACGACGGATGGGGGAGCTTTACGGCGGATGGGGGAGTATTACGGCGGATGGGGGAGCTTTACGGCGGATGGGGGAGCTTTACGGCGGATGGAGGAGCTTTACGGCGGATGGAGGAGCTTTACGGCGGATAAGGGAGCTTTACGGCGGATGGGGGAGCTTTACGACGAATGGAGGAGCTTTACGGCGGATAAGGGAGCTTTACGACGGATGGAGGAGCTTTACGGCGGATAAGGGAGCTTTACGACGGATGGGGGAGCTTTACGGCGGATAAGGGAGCTTTATGGCGGATGGGGGAGCTTTACGACGGATGGAGGAACTTTACGGCGGATGGGGGAGCTTTACGGCGGATGGGGGAGCTTTACGGCGGATGGGGGAGCTTTACGGCGGATGGGGGAGCTTTACGACGGATGGAGGAGCTTTACGGCGGATAAGGGAGCTTACGACGGATGGAGGAGCTTTACGACGGATGGAGGAGCTTTACGGCGGATAAGGGAGCTTTACGACGGATGGAGGAGCTTTACGACGGATGGAGGAGCTTTACGGCGGATGGGGGAGCTTTACGGCGGATGGGGGAGCTTTACGGCGGATGGAGGAGCTTTACGGCGGATAAGGGAGCTTTACGACGGATGGAGGAGCTTTACGGCGGATAAGGGAGCTTTACGACGGATGGGGGAGCTTTACGGCGGATAAGGGAGCTTTATGGCGGATGGGGGAGCTTTACGACGGATGGAGGAGCTTTACCGCGGATGGGGGAGCTTTACGGCGGATGGGGGAGCTTTACGGCGGATGGGGGAGCTTCACGGCGGATGGGGGAGCTTTACGGCGGATAAGGGAGCTTTATGGCGGATGGGGGAGCTTTACGACGGATGGAGGAGCTTTACGGCGGATAAGGGAGCTTTACGACGGATGGGGAGCTTTACGGCGGATGGGGGAGCTTTACGACGGATGGAGGAGCTTTACGGCGGATAAGGGAGCTTTACGACGGATGGGGAGCTTTACGGCGGATAAGGGAGCTTTACGGCGGATGGGGGAGCTTTACGACGGATGGAGGAGCTTTACGGCGGATGGGGGAGCTTTACGGCGGATGGGGGAGCTTTACGGCGGATGGGGGAGCTTCACGGCGGATGGGGGAGCTTTACGGCGGATGGAGGAGCTTTACGGCGGATGGGGAATCTTTACGGCGGATGGGGGAGCTGTACGGCGGATGGGGGAGCTTTACGGCAGATGGGGGAGCTTTGCGGCGGATGGGGGAGCTTTACGGCGGATGGAGGAGCTTTACGGCGGAGCTTTACGACGGATGGGGGAGCTTTACGGCGGATGGGGGAGCTTTGCGGCGGATGGGGGAGCTTTACGGCGGATGGAGGAGCTCTACGGCGGAGCTTTACGACGGATGGGGGAGCTTTACGGCGGATGGGGGAGCTTTACTGCGGATAAGGGAGCTTTACGGCGGAGCTTTACGACGGATGGGGGAGCTTTACGGCGGATGGGGGAGCTTTATGGCGGATGGGGGAGCTTTACGGCGGATAAGGGAGCTTTACGGCGGATGGGGGAGCTTTACGGCGGATGGGGGAGCTTTACGGCGGATGGAGGAGCTTTACGACGGATGGGGGAGCTTTACGGCGGATAGGGGAGCTTTACGGCAGATGGGGGAGCTTTACGGCGGATGGGGGAGCTTTACGGCGGATGGGGGAGCTTTACGGCGGATGGGGGAGCTTTACGGCGGATGGAGGAGCTTTACGGCGGATGGGGGAGCTTTACGGCGGATGGGGGAGCTTTACGGCGGATGGGGGAGCTTTACGGCGGATGGGGGAACTTTACGGCGGATGGGGGAGCTTTACGGCGGATGGGGGAGCTTTACGGCGGATGGGGGAGCTTTACGGCGGATGGGGGAGCTTTACGGCAGATGGGGGAGCTTTACGGCGGATGGGGGAGCTTTACGGCGGATGAAACTGATCAAACCGTCAACAAAAGAAACGGAGACTTTTGGTAGACAACCCATTAGTTAAGCTGATTTAAAACCGGTTTCAGATAAATCCCACATGTCTATAATGCGAACTACCTTGCCAACAGCGTCATGTAGGCTATCTCTCTCTATATATATATATACTATATAATATATAATATTCAACACGCAAAATTGTTGAATATGGGATCTGAACAACAAAACAATATTACAACTCATCTATAAATATGTTAATCCCGTCCAGTGTGGCGTAAGATCTCGTGATGTACTGGGGCCGTATACATAGACCACAGTTAGGTTACGCACGAACAGTGCCTATCCGTCAGTATAATGTAACAGCATTTGACACTTTCCTGATTCAGAAAATACACCTTTTTTGTCTATATCTTTCTATGTTGGACCATATGAAGTAGTAGATAGCCGTAGCACTAGGTAGGGATTACGAATAAGGCCCGTGGTTAATATCGAGCGGCCGGTTACCCCCTATGGTCGAGCACTCTTTATCAAGGCCCATGTGGCATCTCACTCGTTGATATTCAAGACGTTTGATCGCATTGGGCACGCGTTGCTTATGTAAGACGTCACGAATCGGTCTGTCTTTATCATGAATCAGCAAGAACCTTCTAAAATAAACTTGATATTGAAAAAAATGCAAACATGTGTTCAGAAAGCCAACCTTGTGAGACCAGTATATCTTTTTCTAAATAATACAGGTTACCATTAAAACGTTAGATTCGTTTGCAAGTTTCTATTAGATACAGTAATTGTATTGTATTTTATATCGTCAGACCAAACACGCATGATGTCGTGAATATTAGGTATTCTTATGATTATAATGCATCCTTATTAACACGAAATCAACGTATTCATATTCCAATAGAAATACTGTATTCCTTCTGTGTTTACCCCCAGGCAGTATCGATTCAGCCCAGGCCATGATTCATTTATGTTCTAATATAAATCATGTGCCTCTAAGTATTGACTCTGTTTTCAAGCCTAATGTCACCTTCACGACCTTTTGTCTCTTGTAACATTCTCATAAACGGATCCCTGGGCCATGGGTCCCTGGGCCCTGTGTCCCTGGGCCATTGGCCCCTGGGCCTGGACGTTCGGAGTCAAGTATGTCTCCAATGATGTGTAGTCCCCTTCCCCGCGGTGGGTGTTGGTTTCTAGGGGCGCTGGTGTTGTAGGGTCTGGCCCTTGCAGTCGCTTCATCACCGCCTGCGCGTCACTCAAGATGGCTTCTGACTGGTTTGTGAGGAAGGTAAACACCCCTTCGCCCGTCGGAGCCTTCCTGCCAACCTCCATGGTGAAAAATGCACTTGACGCACCAAGTCGTCTAATAGTGCTGGAAAAAAAGTAATTAATCATATAGCACTTTTTCCTTTAGAAATTATTGTTTGAGTGAAAACGATGTATTTATATCCTTAGCATATACGTACACATAAATTGTATGCGATAAATAACCGGACATGTTGCCAAGCCATTTATTTCGCCGAGTTGGAGCATCTCTTAAGGAAATATTTGGCTGTTTTGTGTACTACGTCATCAAGAGTTGCACATTCCAATATTTGTTTACCTTTTAACATACGATAATTCATCTACTTCTCATGACATGCGCATGGTCAGACAATGTGTGCAGAACTTTTTTGCCATCATATTTAGGAAGTCATAATTTAGGTGAAGTCCTAATGTAGGGGAAACATGAGCAGCTTTAAGTTTAAAGCTGCTCGTAAAAGTATTTCAGCCACAAGTAAACATTGGACGAGGGTCGGTTTTTTTTAAAGAAAATTCCTCAAGCGTAACAATGATTGATTCTAAGACTAATCGGAGGATTAGTGCAGGCGGCCCCGCCGGTTCGCTTGTTTGCATGTTATTTCAATAATAACTTTAAAATTGAGAACAGTAGGTTAATTCTAAATGTCACAGATTCTTTTTCAGTCAGAAATGGCATCCACTCATACAGATACATGTCACTGAGTGATACTTTTTTACGTACCGGGTCATAGCAGTTAGCACAGACAACAATCCTAGCGTATTACCTGTACGGCCATGAATATAATCTTCGGTTATCTTCTGTCCACAAACCGATGCTTTCGGTATATAGGCGGATGAGGTAATTTTGGTTGTCGCCCGATATACTGCATCTCTTTGAGGCGTCTGTTTCATCGATACTCACTAGGTATTCAGACAGCGCTGGACAAAAATAGGACATACATTGTTACAGTGATTACTTAGAGCAAAATAATGGCAAAAGTGGTTAAAGCGTCCTTAATAACCAACCAACCAACCAACCAACCAACCAAATAATGGCGCAAATTTCGTTTTTGTCCCGAAGACGTTGTTTTCTGCCCCGTGAGTTTGATATGGTATATATGTTTTATATATATAATACCGTCTTGGGCTTACAAACGCATCTGGCTAGTTTCTTTATTTACAATGTACTATCAAGATGGCAATATATGATTTCTACAGTTTCAACTGCGTTTAGTTAGTTGCGTGAATGTTTGAATATCATGCGTGCGTGTTAAAGCTTTCATGCGGTGTGCAGTTGCAGGGCCCCAGGAGGCCAGCCGTCTGAGACTCCCGAGTATCGTAGAACCGCCAGTCCGTGCTAAAGCGAAATAGCCAAATTCTACACACAACGGCGGTTCTACGGTAGTCGGTGGCCGGCCTCCATGGGTCTGCACACCGCATGAACACACAACGGCGGTTCTACGGTAGTCGGTGGCCGGCCGCTAGGGGTCTGCACACCGCATGAACACACATAGGCGGTTCTACGGGGGCCCAAATCTGGCGTTTGGTTTAAAAGATATGATAATAAGTAAGTTTTGATCATTGGGCTCCTCTGCCAACCTCTTCTGGATCTTCCCGATAGGGCTATGCCGAATGTCAATGAAATGTTCGCGTCTGCTCGTTGTAGTTACCTTCCTCCCTGGAAAGGGACCTCGCTGGCTTTGTCAAGGGTCCACCCGCTACGCCACGGTCACGATTTTTCTTGTATATGTTGATGTTCTCTCTCAATAGGCGGCACCACTGTTGAGCCTCGGCCTCGTTTTCGGCCCTGTAGCAATTTTGTATATTGCCAGTTTTAGCTCGGATCTGAAAACAGGACTTTTGTTGTCCGAAACCTCCGATTTCGACCTCGTCAATTTGCTCCATGTAGTATTCGAGAAAATTATTCTGAGCCTTATTGAAGTTATCCTCCTCTTCGACGTACACAAAACGCCCTTGACCAGCCTTGGAGGATTTGATGAGGACGTAGAAGCGTTTCTGCCATAGGGGAACATAGGTCTGGTCCTGTTAAAGAAAATGAATATTCATGAGCTTCGTTTTAGCATAACACTTGGGACTAACTAGCAACCAATGATAGTCGCCATGTTGGTAAAGGCTTCAATGTTAAACGGTTAGGATTGTCCTGTGTTGATCATAGGGCATAGGAGGCGATATTCTGGCATTTATATGACAAATATTGGTGTCCAAGTTTCTGCTACAATAATAATATACTGTTGCAAATATAACTTGCAAATAGTTTTGCAGTATCGATGGGTTACTCTTATACTGTTCAATGATGAACAATTTTCAGACTTTTATTAGTCCTTATTAAAAGAATCAAGATGTAAATAACAATAAAAAGGGTTGAAACAATGCTTGCCATGGCAGAAGAAGGCAGGACATCCAAATATCCTTTTTTGACGACGACCTTTCCATCCATTGTGCAACCCACGTAAATTTGTAGCTTAGTGCTGTACTCTCAATCCTGATGATGATAAAAGTATTGAAGTTACTTACACAGTAATATATTTCTTAATGACATTTTAGCTCATGTTGCCGATTATACAATAGACCGGTTTTTGCAGAAGGACATAAGTTACTCTAAGCCAAACTGCACTTGTATGATTTACGTTGTTACTTTACCTTATGTTCGAAAATAGTTTGATGTTTGCATTGCCTGTTGTATACAATTCTAGCAATATCTCGCGTATACATGTTATCAGTTTCTAACAATGCATTCTACGCAACATTACTTCAGTATAGGAGAACCAGCCAATGAGAGCTGAGGACAACAACGTCTCGGTATCGGAGAACCAGCCAACGGGAGCCGACGACAACAGCTTCTCAGCTTGGGAGAACCAGCCAACGGGAGCAGACTACAAGAACGTCCAACCAGCCAACGGGAGCAGACAAAATCAACGTCTCAATATTGGAGAACCAGCAAACGGGAGAAGACGAAAACAACGTCTCCGTATAAGAGAACCAGCCAATGGGAGTTGACGACAACAGCGTCTCATTATCGGAGAACCAGCCAATGGGAGCAGACGACAGCAGCGCCTCAGTATAAGAGAATCGGTCAACAGGAGCAGACGACAACAATCTCAGTATAGGAGAACCAAACAATGGAAGCTAACGACAACAGCATCTCAGTATCAGAGAATCGATCAACGGGAGCAGACGACAACAGCGTCTCAGTATAGGAGAATCAGCCACTGGTAGCTAACCACACCAGCGTCTCACTATAGGAGAACCAGCCAATGGGAGCTAACGGCAACAGCATCTCACTATAGGAGAACCAGCCAATGGGAGAACACGACAACAGCGCCTCAGTATAGGAGAACCAGCCAATGGGAGCTAACGGCAACAGCATCTCACTATAGGAGAACCAGCCAATCGGAGAACACGACAACAGCGCCTCAGTATAGGAGAACCAGCCAACGGAACAGACGACAAGAGCGCCTCAGTACAGGAGAACCAGCTAATGGGCGCATAGGAAAACAGCGTCTCAGTATAGGAGAACCAGCGAATGGGGGCAGATGACAACAGCGCCTCAGTATAGAAGAACTAGCCAATAGGATCAGACCGCAACAGCGCCTCAGTATAAGAGAACCAGCCAATGGGAACAGACGACAACATCGCCTCAGTATAGGAGAACCACCCTATGGGAGCAGACGAAAACAGCGTCTTAGTATAGGAGAACCAGCCAACGGGAGCAGACGACAACAGCGCCTCAGTATAGAAGAACTAGCCAATGGGATCAGACCGCAACAGCGCCTCAGTATAAGAGAACCAGCCAATGGGAACAGACGACAACATCGCCTCAGTATAGGAGAACCAGCCAATGGGAGCAGACGAAAACAGCGTCTCAGTATAGGAGAACGAGCCAATGTGAGCAGACGACAAGAGCTCCACAGTACAGGAGAACCAGCCAATGGGAGCAGACGACAAGAGCGTCTCAGTTTAAGAGAACCAGCCAATGGGAGTAGATGACAACAACGTCTCCGTATAAGAGAACCAACCAAAGGGAGCAGACGACAAGAGCGTCTCAGTATAAGAGAACCAGCCAAAGGGAACAGCCGACAACAGCGCCTCAGTATAGGAGAACCACTCTATCAGAGCAGACGAAAACAGCATCTTAGTATAGGAGAACCAGCCAATGGGAGCAGACCACAACAGCGTCTCAGTATAGGAGAGCTAGCCAATGGGATCAGACCGCAACAGCGTCTCAGTATAGGAGAACCAGCCAACGGGAGCAGACGACAACAGCGCCTCGGTATAGGAGAACCAGCCAATAGGAGCAGACCGCAACAGCGCCTCAGTATAAGAGAACCAGCCAATGGGAACAGACGACAACAGCGTTTCAGTATAGGAGAACTAGCCAATGGGAACAGACGACAACAGCGTTTCAGTATAGGAGAACCAGCCAATGGAAACAGACGACAACAGCGTTTCAGTATAGGAGAACCAACCAATGGGAGCAGACGACAACAGCGCATCAGTATCGCAAAACCAGCCAATGGGAGCTAACGACAACAACGTCTCAGTATCGGAGAACCAGCCAATGGGAGCAGACGACAACAGCGCATCAGTATCGCAAAACCAGCAAACGGGAGATGACGAAAACAACGTCTACGTGTAAGAGAACCAGCTAATGGGAATTGACGACAACAGCGCCTCATTATCGGAGAATCAGCCAATGGTAGCTAACCACACCAGCGTCTTACTATAGGAGAACCAGCCAATGGGAGCTAACGGCAACAGCATCTCACTATAGGAGAACCAGCCAATGGGAGAACACGACAACAGCGCCTCAGTATAGGAGAACCAGCCAATGGGAGCAGAGGAAAACAGCGTCTCAGTATAGGAGAACCAGCGAATGGGGGCAGACGACAACAGCGCCTCAGTATAGAAGAACTAGCCAATGGGATCAGACCGCAACAGCGCCTCAGTATAAGAGAACCAGCCAATGGGAACAGACGACAACATCGCCTCAGTATAGGAGAACCACCCTATGGGAGCAGACGAAAACAGCGTCTTAGTATAGGAGAACCAACCAATGGGAGCAGACGAAAACAGCGTCTCAGTATAGGAGAACCAGCCAATGGGAGCAGACGACAGCAGCGCCTCAGTATAGAACTAGCCAATGGGATCAGACCGCAACAGCGCCTCAGTATAAGAGAACCAGCCAATGGGAACAGACGACAACATCGCCTCAGTATAGGAGAACCACCCCATGGGAGCAGACGAAAACAGCGTCTCAGTATAGGAGAACCAGCCAATTGGGAGCAGACGAAAACAGCGTCTCAGTATAGGAGAACGAGCCAATGAGAGCAGACGACAACAGCGCCTCAGTATAGAAGAACTAGCCAATGGGATCAGACGACAACATCGTCTCCGTATCGGAGAAACACCCTATGGGAGCAGACCACAACAGCGTCTCAGTATAGGAGAACTAGCCAATGGGAACAGACGACAACAGCGTTTCAGTATAGGAGAACCAACCAATGGAAACAGACGACAACAGCGTTTCAGTATAGGAGAACCAACCAATGGGAGCAGACGACAACAGCGCATCAGTATCGCAAAACCAGCCAATGGGAGCTAACGACAACAACGTCTCAGTATCGGAGAACCAGCCAATGGGAGCAGACGACAACAGCGTTTCAGTATAGGAGAACCAACCAAGGGAAACAGACGACAACAGCGTTTCAGTATAGGAGAACCAACCAATGGGAGCAGACGACAACAGCGCATCAGTATCGCAAAACCAGCCAATGGGAGCTAACGACAACAACGTCTCAGTATCGGAGTACCAGCCAATGGGAGCAGACGACAGCAGCGCCTCAGTATAGGAGAACCAGCAAACGGGAGATGACGAAAACAACGTCTACGTGTAAGAGAACGAGCTAATGGGAATTGACGAAAACAGCGCCTAATTATCGGAGAATCAGCCAATGGTAGCTAGCCACACCAGCGTCTCACTATAGGAGAACCAGCCAATGGGAGCTAACGGCAACAGCATCTCACTATAAGAGAACCAGCCAATGGGAGAACACGACAACAGCGCCTCAGTATAGGAGAACAAGCCAATGGGAGCTGACGACAACAGCGCGTCAGTATAGAAGAACTAGCCAATGGGATCAGACCGCAACAGCGCCTCAGTATAAGAGAACCAGCCAATGGGAACAGACGACAACATCGCCTCAGTATAGGAGAACCACCATATGGGAGCAGACGAAAACAGCGTCTCAGTATAGGAGAACCAGCCAACGGAACAGACGACAAGAGCGCCTCAGTACAGGAGAACCAGCCAATGGGAGCAGACGACAAGAGCGTCTCAGTTTCAGAGAACCAGCCAATGGGAGTAGACGACAGCAACGTCTCCGTATAAGAGAACCAACCAAAGGGATCAGACCGCAACAGCGCCTCAGTATAAGAGAACCAGACAATGGGAACAGACGACAACAGCGTTTCATTATAGGAGAACCAACCAATGGGAGCAGACGACAACAGCGCCTCAGTATCGCAAACCAGCCAATGGGAGCAGACCACAACAGCGTCTCAGTATAGGAGAACCAGCCAACGGGAGCAGACGACAACAGCGCCTCGGTATAGGAGAACCAGCCAATGGAAGCAGACCGCAACAGCGCCTCAGTATAAGAGAACCAGACAATGGGAACAGACGACAACAGCGTTTCATTATAGGAGAACCAACCAATGGGAGCAGACGACAGCAGCGCCTCAGTATAAGAGAATCGATCAACAGGAGCAGACGACAACAGTCTCAGTATAGGAGAACCAAACAATGGAAGCTAACGACAACAGCATCTCAGTATAAGAGAATCGGTCAACGGGAGCAGACGACAACAGCGTCTCAGTATAGGAGAATCAGCCAATGGTAGCTATCCACACCAGCGTCTCACTATAGGATAACCAGCAAATGGGAGCGAACGGCAACAGCATCTCACTATAGGAGAACCAGCCAATGGGAGAACACGACAACAGCGCCTCAGTATAGGAGAACCAGCCAATGGGAGCTGACGACAACAGCGCGTCAGTATAGAAGAACTAGCCAATGGGAACAGACGACAGCATCGCCTCAGTACAGGAGAACCACCCTATGGGAGCAGACGAAAACAGCGTCTCAGTATAGGAGAACCAGCCAACGGAACAGACGACAAGAGCGCCTCAGTACAGGAGAACCAGCCAATGGGAGCAGACGACAAGAGCGTCTCAGTTTAAGAGAACCAGCCAATGGGAGTAGACGCCAACAACGTCTCCGTATAAGAGAACCAGCCAAAGGGAGCAGACGACCAGAGCGTCTCAGTATAAGAGAACCAGCCAAAGGGAACAGGCGACAACAGCGCCTCAGTATAGGAGAACCACTCTATGGGAGCAGACGAAAACAGCGTCTCAGTATAGGAGAACCAGCCAATGGGAGCAGACGACAACAGCGTCTCATTAGAGGAGAACCAGCTAACGGGAGCAGACGACAAAAGCGTCTCAGTATAGGAGAACCAGCCAATGGGAGCAGACCACCAAAGCGTCTCAGTATAGGAGAACCAGCCAATGGGAGCAGACGAAAATAGCGTCTCAGTATAGGAGAACCAGCCAACAGAACAGACGACAAGAGCTCCTCAGTATAGGAGAACCAGCCAATGGGAGCAGACTACAACAACGTCTCCGTATAAGAGAACCAACCAAAGGGAGCAGACGACAAGAGCGTCTCAGTACAAGAGAACCAGCCAAAGGGAACAGCCGACAACAGCGCCTCAGTATAGAACCACCCTATGGGAGCAGACGAAAACAGCGTCTCAGTATAGGAGAACCAGCCAATGGGAGCTAACGGCAACAGCATCTCACAATAGGAGAACCAGCCAATGGGAGAACACGACAACAGCGCCTCAGTATAGGAGAACCAGCCAATGGGAGCAGACGACAACAGCGCCTCAGTATAGGAGAACCCGACAATGTGAGCTGACGACAAGCGGCTAGAAGATTAACGGCTTGAAGGAGTTTAGGGGGGGGGCACAGGGGCGTCGCCGCGTTGAAACTGCCCCCACCTTGCTGTCTTAACTTATCCAAATCTTCCGCCCCCCACCCCCCCCCCCCTCCCACCGATCACCCCTTTCCTCATGTGGTCTCCTTCCTACGACTAAAGTCCTGCGAAACGTTTTTCCTTTCTTAATTTATGTTATATTATTATTTTATTTTACCCAGGCAGGCAGTACTAACAAACAGAACATGGATCGTTTGATACGACCAAATTACGACACTATAAGTTACACAGTACCTGTTAGTAGCCTCTACCGGGGACATCGCAACAACAGCGTGTTTACATCACGTGTCGTGACGCGCCGGTCTCCTTAATTCACGCTTCACAATCCTTACGTTCGGTGCACACAGACAATCCCAATACAATCACTAGAGACCGCTCATGTGGCCCACTTCAACCACCACCACGTCAAACGGCATTTGTTAGAGTGAGCGACACATACCCACCCAGTACCTCATTCACACTTTATATCTACACTACTACAAAAAGCACAAAATATATATTTACTATCATGGCCTTAAATTGTTATATTCGCTTTCCCCCGGGTAACGTGTATTACATTATTGTAATTGTGGACCAATATTGGACAATAATATGATACACCCAATTTACCAATTTGAAATAACAACTGAAAGGCCCTGATGGTGAACATGCAATCTTCGGGTTTATGTACAAAACTTGATCGGATAATACTGTACACGGCTTGCGACTGCACGGATATTATTCGGAGGTGGTTGGATTTCACATATGGCGGCGCTTACCTCTTTGCAAAATCTCGCGATATCCCGTTTGCTGTGTTCAAAGCTACTAACACATATAGTACCCTTGATAGGTTCTAAGTCACTGCACGACCGCCAGTGGCATATAAACCGCAGATTCTGTTCCTAGGAATGGACTTCGATCAAAAACCATCCAGATACAAGTCGGTACAGGGGATGAAGGTATCTAATGCGTACTTCTCTGACATCAACTCTCAATCCAACGCCTCATGCGCGAGCCTCAAGCCAGACAGCACTGTGTGACTGTGCCAAGGGATGTCTGGTTGAAGCCCGACCCCCAGGCATAGGCTGAATGTGCTAAGTACTAGTTAAAGAACGAGCTGCAGTGTATTCGCCAAAATAAAGCACGAGACGCGATAGCGTCGAGTGGTTTATTTGGGGAATGCACGACAGCGAGTTCTTTAACGTACTTATAGAATTGTTATAACAAGGCATTAAATTTGCTCATGTTTGGACACAGGAAATTGACTATTGTGTCAATTGCACTGCCCGACTAATGCGTAAGCAAACATTATGGAAACAACAGTTCGTCCTTTTGAAGCCCCAGGGGGGAGGCTACGGTGGGCAGGCGTGGAGGAAGTAGATATTTTGGAAGTCTTGTTTTCTAAATCATACTCACAAGGGTTCAGTCATTGCTTCTCAGTTTCCTGAAAACATCGCCCCTGAAAAGCGATATGACGGATCTAATGAGAAATGTATGCAAACGATAACTGTAAAATTTCCATATATTTTGAGAGTTCTGATCTAACCCCCCGCCCCCTTGGAGCTTAACATTGACTTATACATTTCATTGTTTGTCTTGAAATTGGCAAGTTCTGACAACATCAGCCAGCTCGCCTCCGCTCAGCTCAGCTCGACTGATTACACCGTGACACTTAGCCGAGTCCATATTAACAACTGTTCTTTATCAAGATAATGCACACTTTTTCTGTTCATTATTAAAATAAAGCACTGTTTTGACGTTCTTTATTTAAATAACGCACACTTACGTGAATACAACACGGCTAGGTCTGTTTTCCGATGCATTCTTCTAGATAATGAACACTTAAGACAATGGCGTGACGTCATACAATTTTTTAATTTAGTCTACAAATGCCTGTTTACCTGTAACGAGAGGCTCTCATGCGTGGAGTGTGATGTGAAGTTGATTTTTACTTCCTTGTTGAAATTGGCACACTTAGAATCGTAACATTTCGACCAAGTAGCGACTCATTGTGACCCATGTGCGATCATAGTCGTACAGTATTTATGGGTGTCCATGGGCCATCCCCGTACAAACCAGCTGACAGTATTGATCCTCGGGTTCAAAGGGTAAAACCATGGTAACGAGTTCACAATTAGCACATAACAATATTTACCCCGTTAAGCCCAGTTTTGGTGATCGGATAAGTGTTAATTTTCCGGTTCTGGGCCACATATGTAGCCTGGTGTCGCTGCCCAGCGTCGCTTTCCTAGCAAGGTTACCACTCTGCTAGGAGAGGGAGCTCGTTTCTCACATCACCTCTGCTCCCGATCTCCCGACAGAGGGTGTTACGCTTGCGCCATACTCCCTCTGCCCTACGTCCCTACGCCTGAAAATTGAACGTAATCTAATCGAAGATAAATTCGCAGTTTGGCATCAAATGCACCACTGTTTAGCATTCACTGTGCCACTGGTACTATGCCTGACGAATGCATTTGAGTTTGATTAATTTGAAGCCATGTTACTTTTGAACTATATTTTCGAGTGCGGTCGAGGTCAAAGGCGTGAAGCGTTTTGACCCCGCGTTATTTTGAAATATTTTCTCGCTTAGCTCTTCCATTGTGATCATTCGACAATGTAATGTCAATATTTTTTAGATTGCATCGAAAATTCAATCTTCAATTTTAAAACCCTCTAAAGCCATTCGTGACACCAGGACCGTTGGGGTCAACCGTGAGGTGGGTGGTGACGTGGGGCAAAGGTGATGTGCGGAACGAGCTCCCTCTGCCGGCAGAGTGCTCTGCTCCCACTTTCTACCTTCGACTCACTCCGCTAGGGCTCCATTATATCTCTGTTGTCGCCTATTTCCTCAATGCATTTTCACGCTCCCTCGTCAGGTCGGCGCTGCGCAAATTGATAGGAAAACTCCACCTGCGCATTTCTACAAATTAGTGCCGGGGACCCAGCCAAAGCCTAATAAACCACACGGTATCAGGTGATGGAAAGAAAGAGTTCAGTCAATATTATGAATATGTCGGAAGCGTATAAGATTTTTTTACTGTATTAAATACACAGAGCTCGTTATTTTTATGTTTCATTTTTGAAAGTTATAATGTTGCAAGCAGTAGACCGTTCCAGATACCCCAGGCGACATCTATCGTCAAAAATAGACACTGCGTGTTACGGGTTAGAAAACAGATTCTCACATGCGTTTACCATGCATGCCTATGGAGTTTGGTTCAGGTGCCCGGCTTCAACGTGTCTTTTGCCAGGGATAGATTGGTTCTATGGCATTGTTACTCACAGAACAAATAAACGAGATGTCTCTATGAACTTTCCTGTAAGTATTATTATTGTGAAAAATCGACATTCGATACAGATAATTGTGAAAAATCGACCCTGGACACTGGACCTCGCACCCCTTCTTGACCTCTATATATATATATAGTCTCGACCTCACAAGGTGTTTCGTTCACTACGCCTGTAACCGGTGTCATCCCGTGGCCTAGCAGGCTCCGTGTTCAGATAATGTGTATGTTTAGTTTTAGAAAACAACAATAGGCCCGAGGCCCTCGTGTTGACAACAAATACAAATAGAAATAAATTAGTGAGTCGACATATGGTCTACAGTTCACTGATGGTTTGCCGCTCATGAAAGGCTTCTCGTACATACGCTGCTAGGCGGGTCAAAACAACTGGACTATTATTGGCCAATAGTGCATAAAACTTCTGTATATTTGGACGTTGTGCGTAAAATCTCGAAATAAAACGATCTCTTAATGCAACATGCTGCCTACATACAAGAACAAAGTGATACTCGTCGTCTACTAAATTACAAGTTATGCATAATCTTTGCTCATGAGGGAGCGGTTTGGGCTTGTGCCATCTTCCAGTCTCCGAACGCAAGCGATGACTGAAGAGCCGCAACTTCGTTAACGCATACATATTGTTCGCGGTTTCAACAGCAGAAAGATAGAAAGCTGATAAGGAAATGCTACCATACTTAATATATTGCTTACCTCTAGTTAACTCACTTAAAGTCGAGTGAGTTGACTGATAATAACAATCGTAAATACGTTGTTAAACAATGATTTGAACCTACGCGTGTCTCCGACGCTTTGCAAGTACCAAACCTCACCAAACCCCGTAGACATAAGCATATCTCGCACAGAAGAAACCCAGTTTGACTTGCCTGTTTCCGCATCAGCGTACAACACTTCGTAAACCCTAATAGATGTACCTCTCGCGTTCTGGGTGTTCGACTATTTTCAACCATAGCTCAGTATCCTGATAAGCCTGGTGCATCTCATTTCCACTCTTCCTACTTCGCCCCGCACAATGCTATCAAGGGTACTGGTCTTGACTCGGAGACTTCTTTTCAGACAACGCAAGCGTAATCGTTCAACGTCCATGCCCTTATGGAAGCCCCATACTTCGGCTCCATAATTTAAGTTCTATCTTATGAAGACGTTTTAACCTAAATGAGCTCGTGTACCGTTCCATCTGAAAGACGGCTTTCGCAGCTTGCTCTGTCAGCAACTTCTGTGCACAGGCGTGAGAACCAGATGTGCTAAAAATAACTCCTAAGTAATGAAACTCCGAAACAATATCAAGGGGGATCCATCGTAATTAAACTGTTCATCCCGACGTAAACGTCCGCTTCGACGGAAAACCATCACCTTTGTTTTTGCAATATTTACAGTCAGTTTCCATTCAACACAGTAGCTATGAAAACTATCCAGCGACTCTTGTAGCCCACTGGCGTCCTCACTGAGCAGCACAGTGTCATCGGCATAAAGTAACAAATAAATTCGAACATGACCGAGAGTTATACCGTGGACTCCATGTGTTGAGATGTAGTCCTGCATATCGTTCACATAAAGAGAGAAACGGTGATAAACTTTCACCTTGCCGTACACCTAGTGCATAGTCGAAACTCTGCGAAACTGAACCGTCTGAAGTTTAGCACCTTAGATTTAACATGGGAATACATATCTCTAATAACACTGAGAAGGTTACCAGTAATTCCGGTTTTTATCAATTTATACCAGAGACTTTTTCTATTTACCGTATCAAAAGCCTTCTGTAGGTCAATAAAAGCACAATACAGTCGTTTTCTGTTTTGCAAAAAATGTGAAATAATACCTTGGAGCACGAATATTTGGTCAATTGTGGAGTAGGATTTTCGAAAGCCTGCTTGCGCTTCCAATAAAACTCGGTGGTCCTCGGCCCACTGATTTAAACGGTTATTTAAGACACGAGTGAACAATTTGCCTAAACAACTTAGTAATGTCATACCTCGATAGTTGTTTACGTCGCCAATATTTGCTTTCTTGTGTAGAGGAACAATTAATTCATCTGACCATGCTTTCGCGAATAAGCCTTTTTCCAACAGACTGTTGAACAATCGGGTTAAAAGAGGAGCTAAAACTTCTTTACCCTGGATAAATAATTTGTTTATAAGAAGGTCTTCCCCAGGAGACTTACGTAACTTTAAACTCTCTATTGCCCTGATTATATGGTCCTCTACAAATGTCTCATTTAACTCGCCATATATCGTTTCATATTCTTCCTCTATGACATTTTGAATATCTTCACTAACTTCATTACTATCGTCCTGTGTCGTTCAAAGCCTTAAAATAGGTAAAAAAGTCACTTGTTGAAGGCGTCGCAGAACTGGGGCTATGACTTTTCATGCCCTTGAGCAACTTCCAGTACTCTCTGGCGTTCTTGTATTTGGCCTGCAATAGGTTCTCAGTTTTACCTTTTTGATCACGCTGCTGAAATGTTCTTACGGAGTTCTTAAACTTACGCCGCGCTTCAATTATTTCAGCTCTGCTAGTATCAGAATTCAGTGTCCTAAATGAATTAAGCTTGTCCAGAAAGTACTTTCTGCTACCTTCAACATCAGGGTCATACAACCTCGGAGTATGCTTGGGCTTGTTCTCAAACCCCAGTTTTGACTTCGACAGTAACGGTTGTGATATATTATGCAGCTCTTTGGTAAAGTCAGAAACTGCAACATCAACGGCTCCGCGGTCCTCTGACATACAAAGATCATCAACGATACGGGTTAAAGTACTCCTGATATTGGCTAAGTCTGCTACAAATCCGGGCGTCGGCCACCGCGGCCAAGACGATGGGCTCGGTAAACGGCGATCTGATCCAGCCCCAGTGTTTCACTGACGAATAGGCGGAAAATCCCAATGCCAGATTCTCCATCATGCTCCTCGATACCATGGATGATAACGTTTTGACGCCTGGAGCGCGCCTCAAGGTCAAGGCTGACGTACTCTAGCTGCTCCAGCGGGTCCTCCAGCCGGTGATCCACCCGGGAGGTGACCACGGCTACTGACTCGTGGACCAGACTCAGGTCGGCTCGCAGCTCTGCATGTTGAGCCTTATTGGAGTCTGCCATCTGTGCTAAACTGGCCAGAACTTGGTCTACTTTTTGCTCCAGCGTGCGACCCCCGCCCACGCCACCCACTTCACTGTACTGCAGGCCACGACGTGCAGTTGACTCAGAGCGGTCAATGTTCACGCTTGACTGATTTTGCTTGTTAGCCTCCATGTTTGGAGTATTGGCAACCTTTCGTCTTTTGTCTTGGGGTTTTGGTGTCTTCCAGGTGTCCGACATCACTTTACGACGCAATATTTGTGTTCCAGGAACTTTTATACTTGCAATGTCAAATTCCTGTTAGCAGCCGCTGGGTAATGCAGGACTTATTTCGTGAAAGATTGAGAGCGACGGACCATCGGATACTCGCACCAGCATGCCACACTCACTATGTGGTGCAGACCCGATAGCTCAGTACCCACTGAGCTATTGGGGCGGCCCCTTCGGATAATGTCGAGTGTGCTCTGCTCGGCCAGCCCTCGAGGCCAGTCCTTGGGCCGAGCCCCACCGGTGCAAATGGCTATGGTTGTGCAGCGTAAGGGTTGTACGGAGTTTACTGGGGTTCGTCAGTGCTTTAAGCACAAACATCGGCATCCGAGAGTCATCGAACACCCTGATATAAGGTGCAGCGTGGTGTTGCGTAGATAAAACAAAAACACAATTATTTGTCTATTTGTTTTGAACAATATTTGGTGGGTTTGGAACTCTTTAATTTAAAGTCACGTTAATTTACACTTGACATTTTTACTTCTTGCTTCTCCAAGTTTGTACCGAGCAAACGACTGTGTCAGAATCTCATTCCTTGTATTGCCTCAATCACATTTCACAATCATAAGCCATTTCTTTAGGATTTCTGTGATACATGTTAACGGGTATGTGAGGACTGTGATACATGTTGACGGGTATGGGGGGTCTGTCATACACGTTGGTGGCCTTGAGAGGACTGTGATACATGTTGACGGGTATGGGAGGACTGTGATACATGTTGATGGGTATGGGAGGACTGTGATACATGTTGATGGGTATGAGAGGACTGGGATACATGTTGACGGGTATGTGAGGACTGTGATACATGTTGACGGGTATGGGAGGACTGGGATACATGTTGACGGGTATGGGAGGACTGTGATACATGTTGACGGGTATGGGAGGACTGTGATACATGTTGACGGGTATGGGAGGACTGTGATACATGTTGACGGTTATGGGAGGACTGGGATACATGTTGACGGGTATGTGAGGACTGTGATACATGTTGACGGGTATGGGGGGGACTGTGACACATGTTGACGGGTATGGGAGGACTGTGATACATGTTGACGGGTATGGGAGGACTGTGATACATGCTGACGGGTATGGGAGGACTGGGATACATGTTGACGGGTATGGGAGGACTGTGATACATGTTGACGGGTATGGGAGGACTGGGATACATGTTGACGGGTATGGGAGGACTGTGATACATGTTGATGGGTATGGGAGGACTGGGACACATGTTGACGGGTATGGGAGGACTGAGATACATGTTGACGGGTATGTGAGGACTGTGATACATGTTGATGGGTATGGGAGGACTGGGATACATGTTGACGGGTATGGGAGGACTGGGTTACATGTTGACGGGTATGTGAGAACTGAGATACATGTTGACGGGTATGGGAGGACTGTGATACATGTTGATGGGTATGGGAGGACTGTGATACATGTTGATGGGTATGAGAGGACTGGGATACATGTTGACGGGTATGGGAGGACTGTGATACATGTCGACGGGTATGGGAGGACTGGGATACATGTTGACGGGTATGGGAGGACTGTGATACATGTTGACGGGTATGGGAGGACTGGGATACATGTTGACGGGTATGGGAGGACTGTGATACATGTTGACGGGTATGGGAGGACTGTGATACATGTTGACGGGTATGGGAGGACTGTGATGCATGTTGACGGGTATGGGGGGGACTGTGACACATGTTGACGGGTATGGGAGGACTGGGATACATGTTGACGGGTATGGGAGGACTGTGATACATGTTGATGGGTATGGGAGGACTGGGACACATGTTGACGGGTATGGGAGGACTGAGATACATGTTGACGGGTATGGGAGGACTGTGAGACATGTTGACGGGTATGGGAGGACTGTGATACATGTTGACGGGTATGTGATAACTGTGATACATGTTGACGGGTATGGGGGGGACTGTGACACATGTTGACGGGTATGGGAGGACTGGGATACATGTTGACGGGTATGGGAGGACTGTGATACATGTTGATGGGTATGGGAGGACTGGGACACATGTTGACGGGTATGGGAGGACTGAGATACATGTTGACGGGTATGTGAGGACTGTGATACATGTTGATGGGTATGGGAGGACTGGGATACATGTTGACGGGTATGGGAGGACTGGGTTACATGTTGACGGGTATGTGAGAACTGAGATACATGTTGACGGGTATGGGAGGACTGTGATACATGTTGATGGGTATGGGAGGACTGTGATACATGTTGACGGGTATGGGAGGACTGGGATACATGTTGACGGGTATGTGAGGACTGTGATACACGTTGACGGGTATGGGAGGACTGGAATACATGTTGACGGGTATGGGAGGACTGGGAAACATGTTAACCGGTATGGGAGGACTGGGATACCTGTTGACGGGTATGTGAGGACTGGGATACATGTTGATGGGTATGGGAGGACTGTGATGCATGTTGACGGGTATGTACGGACTGGGATACACGTTGACGGGTATGGGAGGACTGGGATACATGTTGACGGGTATGGGAGGACTGGGATACATGTTGATGGGCATGGGAGGACTGGGATACGTGTTGACGGGTATGTAAGGACTGGGATACATGTTTATGGGTATGGGAGGACTGTGACACTTGTTGACGGGTATTAGAGGACTGGGATACATGTTGACGGGTATGGGAGGACTGGGATACATGTTGACGGGTATAGGAGGACTGGGATGCATGTTGACGGGTATGGCTTCGCCGTTCCCTATCTCTTTCTCATTCCCCCTCTCTCTCTCTCTCATTCCCTCTTGCTCATTCTCTATCTCTTTCTCCCCGCCCCGCCCCCCCCCCCCCATATATTGGTTTCTTACTCTCTCTCTCTTTCACTCAAGTAGTGTATCACCAGAGGCGGTGGTGTGTTATGCAGACAAAGCTATTCAGCACATTTCAGGAGGTTTAATATATAAGCTACCAATAGTAGAGTAGAACTCTAGTGGAGTATAAGCACCCTAGTACAGTATACAGTAGAGTATAGACACCCTATATTAAGCCTCCGTGACTTAGTCGATGCCTCGCTGTCTTAATGACACCATAAAGATCTCTATTATCGCCCGCCCGGGGTCGGCCCGGTAGCTCAGTAGGCTCGCCTAGAGTGTTCTGGCCAACTGAGAGACTAACGGCACGTGGATCGGTGGTTCGCGCCTCGCTGTGGCCATGTCTGTGTGGTCGTAGGATAAAGATCCCATGTCCTTCTTCGCAAATAGTAGGGGGTTACCCCCGGGGACATGGCTCCACTCTCCCTCCCTTCTCCCATTGACCCGATTTCACCAAAAATGGTTAGGCGTCTGGAATATATACAACCAGCCAACTATCTACTATTGCAGGATGACGTCAGAGCAAGCGGTAAATGACGCAGTTCACTTTATAACTAGAGTGTTTGTCCTATTCGTATTGAACAGCTAGAATACACAGTGCACTGACGCATGGTTTGATTGTGACTTGTAAGCGTCAGGAAAACGAAAGTAAGCAAAACAAATAGCAACATTTATAGTGAAGTATAGCGTTTATTGTGAAAACCACCTTGATAGCGAAGAACACAGCGGGTGGCGATCGCGCGGCAGTTTCTGCAGTCTTCTGCAGGAATACAAGCCATTCAGGACGAATATCACTTCATCTATATCTGTTCCCATTACCATCATATCAGAAATGCGTTTTTCAGCAGGACTATTGTATCCATCGCGAGAACAAGTTATCACAATGCTATCCTCTCCAAATTCTTCTGAACTGTACTGCAATTTGCACTCAACTGATACCATGGCCCATTTTTTAACACGGCATCGCCAGTGGCGATGCGGTTCTCGATTCGCCACGTATGACAATGAGGGGAAAGACACATCGCCATTGGAAAGCATGTGGCAGAAAACTACATCGCAAAGGAAAATGGCGAGGCAAAAAACACATCGCCAACGACAATTAAGTGTAAAATTGTAAGTGTAAGTGTAAGTGTAAAACGCTTCTAGTAGCAATTGTTGGACCGGCGAACATTCTTGGATACTAATTGATATACATGTACATATAGACATATCACATTATGCAGTCTGCTATGGATATTTTGAAAAGATCGAGCTCCGATCGAGCGAATTTTTGCGGTATAACCCCGACAAAACGGAATTTGGTGGTAAAACTCCCCGACCGAGCGGATTTTTGGCGATGAAAATGAGGCAGCTTTACGGCGGATGGGAGAGCTTTACGGCGGATGGAGGAGCTTTACGGCGGATGGGGGAGCTTTACAGCGGATGGGGGAGCTTTACGGCCGATGGGGGAGCTTTACGGCGGATGGGGGAGCTTTATGGCGGATGGGGGAGCTTTACGGCGGATGGAGGAGCTTTACGGCGAATGAAACTGATCAAACCGTCAACAAAAGAAACGGAGACTTTTGGTAGACAACCCATTAGTTAAGCTGATTTAAAACCGGTTTCAGATAAATCCCACATGTCTATAATGCGAACTACCTTGCCAACAGCGTCATGTAGGCTATCTCTCTCTCTCTATATATATACTCTATAATATATAATATTCAACACGCAAAATTGTTGAATATGGGATCTGAACAACAAAACAATATTACAACTCATCTATAAATATGTTAATCCCGTCCAGTGTGGCGTAAGATCTCGTGATGTACTGGGGCCGTATACATAGACCACAGTTAGGTTACGCGCGAACAGTGCCTATCCGTCCGTATAATGTAACAGCATTTGACACTTTCCTGATTCAGAAAATAAACATGTTTTGTCAATATCTTTCTATGTTGGACCATATAATGTAGTAGATACATGTAGCACTAGGTAGAGATTATGAATAACGTCCGTGGTGAATATCTTGCGGCCGGTTACCCCCTATGGTCGACCACTCTTTATCAAGGCCCATGTGGCTTCTCACTCGTTGATATTACAGACGTTTGATCGCATTGGGCACGCGTTGCTGATGTAAGACGTCACGAATCGGTCTGTCTTTATCATGAATCAGCAAGAACCTTCTAAAATAAACTTGATATTGAAAAAAAATGCATACATGTGTTCAGAAAGCAAACCTTGTGAGACCAGTATACCTTTTTCTTAATACAGCAGGTTACCATTGAAACGTTAGATTCGTTTCTTAAAATTTGCAAGTTTCTATAAGCTACAGTAATTCTAATGTATCTTATATCGTCAGACCAAACACGCATGATGTCGTGAATATTAGGTATTCTTATGATTACAATGCATCGTTATTAACACGAAATCAATGTATTCATATTCCAATAAAAATATTGTATACCTTCTGTGTTTACCCCCAGGCAGTATCGATTCAGCCCAGGCCATGATTCATTTATGTTCCAATATGAATCATGTGCCTTTAAGTATTGACTTTGCTTTCAAGCCTAATGTCACCTTTACGACCTTTTGTCTCTTGTAACATTCTCATAAACGGATCCCTGGGCCACGGGTCCCTGGGCCCTGTGTCCCTGGGCCATTGGCCCCTGGGCCTGGACGTTCGTAGTCAAGTTTGTCTCCAATGATGTGTAGTCCCCTTCCCCGCGGTGGGTGTTGGTTTCTAGGGGCGCTGGTGTTGAAGGGTCTGGCCCTTGCAGTCGCTTCATCAACGCCTGCGCGTCACTCCTGATGGCTTCTGACTGGTTTGTGAGGAAGGTAAACACCCCTTCGCCCGTCGGAGCCTTCCTGCCGACCTCCATGGTAAAACGCACACTTGTCCCACCAAATCGTCTAATAGTGCTGGAAAAAAAAGTTATTAATCATACAGCACGTTTTCCTTTAGAAATTATTGTTTGAGTGAAAACGATGTATTTATATCCTTAGCATATACGTACACATAAATTGTATGCGATAAATAACCAGACATGTTGCCAAGCCATTTATTTCGCCGAGTTGGCGATCCGTGGAGGAAATATTTGGCTGTTTTGTGTACTACGTCAAGATTTGCGCATTCCAACATTTGTTTACCTTTGAAAATATGATAATTCATCTACTTCTCATGACATGCGCATTGTCAGACAATGTGTCCAGAACTTTTTTGGCATCATATTTAGGAAGTCACAATTTAGGTGAAACATGGGCAGCTTTAAGTTTAAAGCTGCTCGTATAAGTATTTCGGCAACAAGTAAACATTGGACGAGCGTCGTTTTTTTTCAAAGAAAGTTCTTCAAGCGTAATAACAATTGATTCTAAGACTAATCGGAGGATTAGTGCAGGCGGCCCCGCCGGTTCGCTTGTTTACATTTTATTGCAATTATAACTTTAAAATTGAGAATAGTAGGTTAATTCTAAATGTCACTGAGATTCTTTTTCAGTCAGAAATGGCATCCACTCATACAGATACATGTCACTGAGTAATCCTTTTTTACGTACCGGGTCATAGCAGGTAGCCCAGAGAACAATCCTAGCGTATTACCTGTAAGGCCATGAATATAATATTCGGTTATCTTCTGTCCACAAACCGATGCTTTCGGTATATAGGCGGATGAGGTAATTTTGGTTGTCGCCCGATATACTGCATCTCTTCGAGGCGTCTGTTTCATCGATACTCACTTGGTATTCAGACAGCGCTGAAAAAAAAATACATTGTTACGGTGATTACTTAGAGCCAAATAATGGCAAAAGTGGTTAAAGCGTCCTTAATAACCAACCAACCAACCAACCAAATAATGGCGCAAATTTCGTTTTTGTCCCGAAGACGTTATTTTCTGCCCCGTGAGTTTGATATGTTATATATGTTTTATATATATAATACCGTCTTGGGCTTACAAACGCATCTGGCTAGTTTCTTTATTTACAATGTACTATCAAGATGGCAATATATGATTTCTACAGTTTCAACTGCGTTTAGTTGCGTGAATGTTTGAATATCATGCGTGCGTGTTAAAGCTTTCATGCGGCGTGCAGTTGCAGGGCCCCAGGAGGCCAGCCGTTTGAGACTCCCGAGAGTCGTAGAACCGCCAGTCGGTGGCCGGCCGCCAGGGGTCTGCACACCGCATGAACACACAAAGGCGGTTCGACGGTGGCCCAAATCTGGCAGTTGGTTTAAAAGATATGATATAATTAAGTTTTGATCATTGGGCTCCTCTGCCAACCTCTTCTGGACCTGCCCGATAGGGCTATGCCGAATGTCAATGAAATGTTCGCGTCTGCTCGTTGTAGTTACCTTCCTCCCTGGAAAGGGACCTCGCTGGCGTTGTCAAGGGTCCACCCGCTACGCCACGGTCACGATTTTTCTTGTATATGTTGATGTTCTCTCTCAATAGGCGGCACCACTGTCGAGCCTCGGCCTCGTTTTCGGCCCTGTAGCAATTTTGTATATTGCCAGTTTTAGCTCGTATCTGAAAACAGGACTTTTGTTGTCCGAAACCTCCGATTTCGACCTCGTCAATTTGCTCCATGTAGTATTCCAGAAAATTAATCTGAGCCTTATTGAAGTCATCCTCCTCTTTGACGTGCATTAAACGCCCTTGGTCAGCCTTGGAGGATTTGATGAGGACGTAGAAGCGTTTCTGCCATAGGGGAACATAGGTCTGGTCCTGTTAAAAAAAATGAATATTCATGAGCTTCGTTTTAGCATAATTAACACTTAGGACTAAGGAGGCGATATTCTGGCATTTATATGACGAATATTCGTGTCCAATTTTCTGTTACAATATTAATATACTGTGGCAGATATAACTTGCAAATAGTTTTGCAGTATCGATGTGTTACTCTTAAACTGTTCAATGATGAACAAAAGAATCAAGATGTAAATAACAATAAAAAGGGTTGAAACAATGCTTGCCATGGCAGAAGAAGGCAGGACATCCAAATATCCCTTTTTGACGACGGCCTTTCCATCCATTGTGCAACCCACGTAAATTTGTAGCTTAGTGCTGTACTCTCAATCCTGATGATGATAAAAGTATTAAAGTTACTTACACAACAATATATTTCTTAATGACATTTTAGCTCATAATGCCGATTATACAATAGACCAGTTCTTGCAGAATGACATTAGTTACTCTAAGCCAAACTGCACTTGTATGATTTACGTTGTTACTTTACCTTATGTTCGAAAATAGTTTGATATCTGCATTGCCTGTTGTATACAATTCTAGCAATATCTCGCGCTTACATGTTATCAGTTTCTAACAATGCATTCTACGCAACATTGCCTTAGTATACAAAAACCAGCCAATGAGAGCTGAGGACAACAACGTCTCGGTATCGGAGAACCAGCAAACGGGAGCCGACGACAACAGCTTCTCAGCTTGTGAGAACCAGTCAATGGGAGCAGACGACAACAGCGTTTCAGTATAGGAGAACCAGCCAATGGGAACAGACGACAACAGAGTCTCAGTATAGGAGAACCAGACAATGTGAGCTGACGACAACAGCGCCTCAGTATAGGAGAACCAGCCAATGGGAAAACACGACAACAGCGTCTCAGTGTAAGAGAACCAGCCAATGGGAACAGCCGACAACAGCGCCTCAGTATAGGAGAACCACCCTATGGGAGCAGACGAAAACAGCGTCTCAGTATTGGAGAACCAGCCAATGGGGGCAGACCGCAACAGCGCCTCAGTATAGGAGAACCAGACAATGTGAGCTGACGACAACAGCGTCTCAGTATAGGAGAACCAGCCAATGGGAACAGACGACAACAGCGTCTCAGTATAGGAGAACCAGAAAATGTGAGCTGACGACAAGCAGCTAGAAGATTAATGGCTTGAAGGAGTTGGGGGAGGGGGCACAAGGGCCTCACCGCGTTGAAACTGCCCCCACCTTGCTGTCTTAACTTACCCAAATCTTCCGCACCCCCCCCCCCCCCCGATCACCCCTTTCCTCATGTGGTCTCCTTCCTACGGCTAAAGTTCTGCGAAACGTTTTTCCTTTCTTAATTTATGTTATATTATTATTTTATTTTACCGAGGCAGGCAGTACTAACAAACAGAACATGAATCGTTTGATACGTCCAAATTCCGACACTATAAGTTACACAGTACCTGTTAGTAGCCTCTACCGCGGACATCGCAACAACAGCGTGTTTACATCACGTGTCGTGACGCGCCTGTCTCCTTAATTCACGCTTCACAATCCTTACTTTCGGTGCCCACAGACAATTCCAAGGCAATCACTAGAGACCGCTCATGTGGCCCACTTCAACCACCACCACGTCAAGCGACATTTGTTAGAGTGAGCGACACATACCCACCCAGTACCTCGTTTACAATTAAATTTGTGTCTACACTGCTAAAAAACACCCACAAAATATATATTTACTATCATGGCCTTAAATTGTTATATTCACTTTTAACCGGGTAACGTAGGTGTATTACATTATTGTAATTGTTGACCAATATTGGACAATAACATGATACACCCAATTTACCAATTTGAAATAACAACTGAAAGGCCCTGATGGTGAACATGAAATTATTTCTTCGGGGTTATGTACAAAACTTGATCGGATAATACTGTACACGGCTTGCGACTGCACGGATATTATTCGGAGGTGGTTAGATTTCACATATGGCGGCGCTTACCTCTTTGCAAAATCTCGCGATATCCCGTTTGCTGTGTTCAAAGCTACTAACACATATAGTACCCTTGATAGGTTCTAAGTCACTGCACGACCGCCAGTGGCATATAAACCGCAGATTCTGTTCCTAGAAATGGACTTCGATCAAAAACCATCCAGATACAAGTCGGTACAGGGGATGAAGGTATCTAATGCGAACTTATCTGACATCAACACTCAATCCAACGTTTCATGCGCGAGCATCAAGCCAGATAGCACTGTGTGTATGTGCCAAGAGATGTCTGGTTGAAGCCCGACCCTCAGGCATAGGCTGAATGTGCTAGTTTAGTCTACAAATGCCTGTCTACCTGTAACGGGAGGCTCTCATGCGTGGAGCGTGATGTGAAGTTTATGTTCACTTCCTTGTTAAACTTGGCACCCGTGTGTGATCATAGTTAGTCGTACAGTATTTATGGGTGTCCATGGGCCATCCCCGTACAAACCAGCTGATAGTATTGATCCTCTGGTTTAAAGGGTAAAACCATGGTAACGAGTTCACAATTAGCACGTAACAATATTTACCCCGTTAAGCCCAGTATTGGTGATCGGATAAGTGTTAATTTTCCGGTTCTGGGCCACATATGTAGCCAGGTGCCGCGGCCCAACGTCGCTCTCCTAGCAAGGTTACCACTCTGCCAGCAGAGGGAGCTCGTTTCTCACATCACCTCTGCTCCCGCTCTCCCGACAGAGGGCGTTACGCTTGCGCCATACTCCCTCTGCCCTACGTCCCTACGCCCGAAAATTTAACGTAATCTAATCGAAGATAAATTCGCAATTTGGCATCAAATACACCACTGTTTAGCATTTACTGTGCCACTGGTACTATGCCTGACGAATGCATTTGAGCTTGATTAATTTAAAGCCATGTAACTTTCGAACTATATTTTCGAGTGCGGTCGAGGTCAAAGGCCTGAAGCGTTTTGAACTTTGACCCCGTGTTATTTTGAAAAATTTTCTCGCTTAAATCTTCCATTGTGATCATTCGACAACGGAATGTCTATATTTTTTACATTGCATCGAAAATTCAAAATCGAAAATCTTCAATCTAAAAACCCTCTAAAACCATTCGTGATCCCAGAACCGTTGGGGTCAACCGTGAGGTGGGCGGTGACGTGGGGCAGAGGGGATGTGAGGAACGAGCTGCCGTCAGAGTGCTCTGCTCCCACTCTCTACCTTCGACTCACTCCGCTAGGGCTCCATTATATCTCTGTTGTCGCCTATTTCCTTAATGCATTTTCAAGCTCGCTCGTCAGGGCGGCTCTGCGCAAATTGATAGGAAAACTGCACCCGCGCATTTCTACAAATTAGTGCCGGGGACCCAGCCTAAGCCTAATAAACCACACGGTATCAGGTGGGGGAAAGAAAGAGTTCAGTCAAAATTATGAATCTTTCGGAAGCGTATAAGATTTTTGGCTGTATTAAATACACAGAGCTCGTTATTTTTTTGTTTTATTTTTGGAAGTTATAATGTTGCAAGCAATAGACCGTTCCAGATACCCCAGGCGACATCTATCAGCAAAAATAGACACTGCGTGTTACGGGTTAGAAAACAGATTATCGCATGTGTTTACCATGCATGCCTATGGAGTTGGTTCAGGTGCCCGGCTTCAACGTTTCTTTTGCCAGGGATAGATTGGTTCTATGGCAGACAGAACCAGACAGAACCAGACAGCAGACAGAACAAGCAAACGAGATGTCTCTATGAACTTTCCTGTAAGTATAATTATTGTGAAAAATCGTCATTCAATACAGAAAATTGTGACAAATCGATATTCGATACAGAAAATTGTGACAAATCGACATTCGATACAGAAAATTGTGACAAATCGACATTCGATACAGAAAATTGTGACAAATCGACATTCGATACAGAAAATTGTGACAAGTCGACATTCGACACAAAAAATAGTGACAAATCGACATTCGATACAGAAAATTGTGACAAATCGACATTCGATACAGAAAATTGTGACAAATCGACATTCGATACAGAAAATTGTGAACAATCGACCCTGTACACTGGACCTCACACCCCTTTTTGACCTCTAAATATATATAGCCTCGACCCACACAAGGTGTTGCGTTCACTACGCCTCTAATCGGTGTCATCCCGTGGACCAGCAGGCTCCGTGTTCAGATAATGTGGTGCAGCCCCGATAGCTCAGTACCCACTGAGCTATCGGGGCGGCCCCTTCGGATAATTTCGAGCGTGCTCTGCTCGGCCGGCCCTCACGGCCAGCCCATGGGTCGAGCCCCACCGGTGCAAATGGCTATGGTTGTGCAGCGTAAGGATTGTACGGAGTTTACTAGGGTTTGTCAGTGCTTCAAGCACAAACTTCGGCATCCGGGAACACCCTGATGTAAAGTTTAGCGTAGCGTGGCGTAGATCAAACAAAAACACACAATTATTTGTCTATTTGTTTTGAACAATATTTGGTGGATTTGGAACTCTTTAAATTAAAATCACGCTAATTTACACTTGATATTTTTACATGTTGCTTTTCCACGTTTGTACCGCGTAAACGACTGAGTCAGATTCTCATTCCCGTTTTTGCCTCAAATCACATTTCACAATCATCCTCATGTGTATCACCCTCATCCGGGTATGAGAGGACTGGGATAAATGTTGATGGGTATGAAAGGACTGGGATACATGTTGACGGGTATGAGAGGACTGTGATACATGTTGACGGGTATGGGAGGACTGTGATACATGTTGACGGGTATGGGAGGACAGAGATACATGTTTACGGGTATGGGAGGACTGGGATACATGTTGACGGGTATGGGGGAACTGTGATACATGTTGACGGGTTTGGGAGGACTGTGATACATGTTGACGGATATGAGAGGACTGGGATACATGTTGACGGGTATGGGAGGACTGGGATACATGTTGACGGGTATGGGAGGACTGTGATACATGTTGACGGGTTTGGGAGGACTGGGATACATGTTGACGGGTATGAGAGGACTGGGATACATGTTGCCGGGTATGGGAGGACTGGGATACATGTTGATGGGTATGGAAAGACTGGAATACATGTTGACGGGTATGAGAGGACTGGGATACATGTTGACGGGTATGGGAGGACTGGGATACATGTTGCCGGGTATGAGAGGACTGGGATACATGTTGACGGGTATGAGAGGACTGTGATACATGTTGACGGGTATGGGAGGACTGTGATACATGTGGACGGGTATGGGAGGACTGGGATACATGTTGACGGGTATGAAAGGACTGGGATACATATTGACGGGTATGAAAGGACTGTGATACATGTTGACGGGTATGAGAGGATTGTGATACATGTTGACTGGTATAGGAGGACTGTGATACATGTTGACGGGAATGGGAGGACTGGGATACATGTTGACGGGTATGAAAGGACTGGGATGCATGTTGCCGGGTATGGGAGGACTGGGATACATGTTGATGGGTATGGGAGGACTGGGATACATGTTGACGGGTATGAGAGGACTGGGATACATGTTGCCGGGTATGTGAGGACTGGGATACATGTTGACGGGTATGAGAGGACTGGGATACATGTTGACGGGTATCAGAGGACTGGGATACATGTTGACGGGTATGGGAGGACTGGGATACATGTTGACCGGTATGAGAGGACTGGGATACATGTTGACGGGTATGAGAGGACTGGGGTACATGTTGACGGGTATGAGAGGACTGGGATACATGTTGACAGGTATGAGAGGACTGGGATACATGTTGACGGGTATAAGAGGACTGGGATACATGTTGATGGGCATGAGAGGACTGGGATACATGTTGACGGGTATGGGAACACCGTGATACATGTTGATGGGTATTGAAGGACTGTGATACATGTTGACGGGTATGGGAAGACGTTGATACATGTTGCCGGGTATGGGAGGACTGGGATACATGTTGATGGGTATTGAAGGACTGGGATACATGTTGACGGGTATGAGAGGACTGGGATACATGTTGACGGGTATGAGAGGACTGGGATACATGTTGACGGGTATGAGAGGACTGGGATACATGTTGATGGGTATCAGAGGACTGTAATACATGTTGACGGGTATGGTTTCGCCGTTCCCTATCTCTTTCTCATTCCCTCTCTCTCTCTCTCTCTCATTCCCTCTTTCTCATTCTCTATCTCTGTCTACCCCCCCCCCCCCATATATTTGTTTCTAGTAGAGTATAACTCTAGAGTATAACTCTAGTAGAGTATAACTCTAGTAGAGTATAACTCTAGTAGAGTATAACTCTAGTAGAGTATAACTCTAGTAGAGTATAACTCTAGTAGAGTATAACTCTAGTAGAGTAGAACTCTAGTGGAGTATAGGCTCCTATAGTATACAGTATACAGTACAGTATAGACACCCTATATTAAGCCTCCGTGACTTACTCGATGCCTCGCTGTCTTAATGATAACACCATAGATATCTCTATTCTCGCCCGCCCGGGTCGGCCCGGTAGGTCAGTGGGCTCGCCTAGTGTGTTCTGGCCAACTGAGAGCCTAACGGCACGTGGATCGGTGGTTCGCGCCCCGCTGTGGTCATGTCTGTGCGGTCGCAGGATAAATATTTCAAGAGTAGGGGGTTACCCCCGGGGACATGGCTCCACTCTTCCTCCCTTCTCCCATTGACCCGATTTCACCAAAAGTGGTTAAGCGTCTGGAATATACGACCAACCCACTATCTACTATTGCCCGATGACGTCAGAGCAAGCGGTAAATGGCGCCATGACGCAGTTCACTTTATAACTAGAGTGTTTGTCCTATTGGCATTGAACAGCTAGAATACACAGTGCACTGACGCATGGTTTGATTGTAAGCGTCAGGAAGACGAAAGTAAGCAAAACAAATAGCAACATTTATAGTGAAGTATAGCGTTTATTGTGAAAACCACCTTGATAGCGAAGAACACAGCGGGTGGCGATCGCGCGGCAGTTTCTGCAGTCTTCTGCAGGAATACAAGCCATTCAAGACGAATATCACTTCACCTATATCTGTTCCCATTACCATCATATTAGAAATGCGTTTTTCAGCAGGACTACTGTATCCATCGCGAGAACAATTTATCACAATGCTATCCTCTCCAAATTCTTCTGAACTGTACTGCAATTTGCACTCAACTGATACCAAGGGTCCATTTTTTAACACGGCATCGCCAGCGGCGGGGCGGTTTTCGATTCGCCACCTATGACAATGAGGGGAAAGACACATCGCCATTGGAAAGCATGTGGCAGAAAACTACATTGCAAAGGAAAATGGCGAGGCAAAAAACACATCGCCAACGAGAATTAAGTGTAAAATTGTAAGTGTAAGTGTAAGTGTAAAACGCTTCTAGCAGCAATTGTTGGACCGGCAAACATTCTTGGATACTAATTGATATACATGTACATATAGACATATCACATTATGCAGTCTGCTATGGATATTTAGAAAAGATCGAGCTCCGATCGAGCGAATTTTTGCGGTATAACCCCGACCAAACGGAATTCGGCGGTAAAACTCCCCGATCGAGAGGATTTCGGCGATGAAAATGGGGGAGCTTTACGGCGGATGAAACTGATGAAACCGTCAACAAAAGAAACGGCGCCTTTTGGTAGGCAACCCATTAAAACTGATTTTAAACCGATTTCAGATAAATCCCACATGTCTAAAATGCCAACTACCTTGCCAACAGCGTCATGTAGGCTATCTATATATATATATATACCTACCTATATATATATAATATATAATATTCAACGCGCAAAATTGTTGAATATGGGATCTGAACAACAAAACAATATTACAACTCATCTATAAATATGTTAATCCCGTCCAGTGTGGCGTAAGATCTCGTGATGTACTGGGGCCGTATACATAGACCACAGTTAGGTTACGCACGAACAGTGCCTATCCGTCCGTATAATGCAACAGCATTTGACACTTTCCTGATTCAGAAAATACACCTTTTTTGTCCATATCTTTCTATGTTGGACCATATGAAGTAGTAGATAGCCGTAGCACTAGGTATGGATTACGAATAAGGCCCGTGGTTAATATCGAGCGGCCGGTTACCCCCTATGGTCGAGCACTCTTTATCAAGGTCCATGTGGCATCTCACTCGTTGATATTCAAAACGTTTGATCGCATTGGGCACGCGTTGCTTATGTAAGACGTCACGAATCGGTCTGTCTTTATCATGAATCAGCAAGAACCTTCTAAAATAAACTTGATATTGAAAAAAATGCAAACATGTGTTCAGAAAGCCAACCTTGTGAGACCAGTATATCTTTTTCTAAATAATACAGGTTACCATTAAAACGTTAGATTCGTTTGCAAGTTTCTATTAGATACAGTAATTGTATTGTATTTTATATCGTCAGACCAAACACGCATGATGTCGTGAATATTAGGTATTCTTATGATTATAATGCATCCTTATTAACACGAAATCAACGTATTCATATTCCAATAGAAATACTGTATTCCTTCTGTGTTTACCCCCAGGCAGTATCGATTCAGCCCAGGCCATGATTCATTTATGTTCTAATATAAATCATGTGCCTCTAAGTATTGACTCTGTTTTCAAGCCTAATGTCACCTTCACGACCTTTTGTCTCTTGTAACATTCTCATAAACGGATCCCTGGGCCCTGTGTCCCTGGGCCCTGTGTCCCTGGGCCATTGGCCCCTGGGCCCTGGGTGCCTGGGCCATGGGTCCCTGGGCCCTGTGTCCCTGGGCCATTGGCCCCTGGGCCTGGACGTTCGGAGTCAAGTATGTCTCCAATGATGTGTAGTTCCCTTCCCCGCGGTGGGTGTTGGTTTCTAGGGGCGCTGGTGTTGTAGGGTCTGGCCCTTGCAGTCGCTTCATCACCGCCTGCGCGTCACTCAAGATGGCTTCTGACTGGTTTGTGAGGAAGGTAAACACCCCTTCGCCCGTCGGAGCCTTCCTGCCAACCTCCATGGTGAAAAATGCACTTGACGCACCAAGTCGTCTAATAGTGCTGGAAAAAAAGTAATTAATCATATAGCACTTTTTCCTTTAGAAATTATTGTTTGAGTGAAAACGATGTATTTATATCCTTAGCATATACGTACACATAAATTGTATGCGATAAATAACCGGACATGTTGCCAAGCCATTTATTTCGCCGAGTTGGAGCATCTCTTGAGGAAATATTTGGCTGTTTTGTGTACTACGTCATCAAGAGTTGCACATTCCAATATTTGTTTACCTTTTAACATACGATAATTCATCTACTTCTCATGACATGCGCATGGTCAGACAATGTGTCCAGAACTTTTTTGCCATCATATTTAGGAAGTCATAATTTAGGTGAAGTCCTAATGTAGGGGAAACATGAGCAGCTTTAAGTTTAAAGCTGCTCGTAAAAGTATTTCAGCCACAAGTAAACATTGGACGAGGGTCGGGTTTTTTTACAGAAAATTCCTCAAGCGTAACAATGATTGATTCTAAGACTAATCGGAGGATTAGTGCAGGCGGCCCCGCCGGTTCGCTTTTTTGCATGTTATTTCAATAATAACTTTAAAATTGAGAACAGTAGGTTAATTCTAAATGTCACAGATTCTTTTTCAGTCAGAAATGGCATCCACTCATACAGATACATGTCACTGAGTGATACTTTTTTACGTACCGGGTCATAGCAGTTAGCACAGACAACAATCCTAGCGTATTACCTGTACGGCCATGAATATAATCTTCGGTTATCTTCTGTCCACAAACCGATGCTTTCGGTATATAGGCGGATGAGGTAATTTTGGTTGTCGCCCGATAAACTGCATCTCTTTGAGGCGTCTGTTTCATCGATACTCACTTGGTATTCAGACAGCGCTGGACAAAAATAGGACATACATTGTTACAGTGATTACTTAGAGCCAAATAATGACAAAAGTGGTTAAAGCGTCCTTAATAACCAACCAACCAACCAACCAACCAACCAACCAAATAATGGCGCAAATTTCGTTTTTGTCTCGAATACGTTATTTTCTGCCCCGTGAGTTTGATATGGTATATATGTTTTATATATATAATACCGTCTTGGGCTTACAAACGCATCTGGCTAGTTTCTTTATTTACAATGTACTATCAAGATGGCAATATATGATTTCTACAGTTTCAACTGCGTTTAGTTAGTTGCGTGAATGTTTGAATATCATGCGTGCGTGTTAAAGCTTTCATGCGGTTTGCAGTTGCAGGGCCCCGGGAGGCCAGCCGTCTGAGACTCCCGAGTATCGTAGAACCGCCAGTCCGTGCTAAAGCGAAATAGCCAAATTCTACACACAACGGCGGTTCTACGGTAGTCGGTGGCCGGCCTCCATGGGTCTGCACACCGCATGAACACACAACGGCGGTTCTACGGTAGTCGGTGGCCGGCCGCTAGGGGTCTGCACACCGCATGAACACACATAGGCGGTTCTACGGGGGCCCAAATCTGGCGTTTGGTTTAAAAGATATGATAATAAGTAAGTTTGATCATTGGGCTCCTCTGCCAACCTCTTCTGGACCTTCCCGATAGGGCTATGCCGAATGTCAATGAAATGTTCGCGTCTGCTCGTTGTAGTTACCTTCCTCCCTGGAAAGGGACCTCGCTGGCTTTGTCAAGGGTCCACCCGCTACGCCACGGTCACGATTTTTCTTGTATATGTTGATGTTCTCTCTCAATAGGCGGCACCACTGTTGAGCCTCGGCCTCGTTTTCGGCCCTGTAGCAATTTTGTATATTGCCAGTTTTAGCTCGGATCTGAAAACAGGACTTTTGTTGTCCGAAACCTCCGATTTCGACCTCGTCAATTTGCTCCATGTAGTATTCGAGAAAATTATTCTGAGCCTTATTGAAGTTATCCTCCTCTTCGACGTACACAAAACGCCCTTGACCAGCCTTGGAGGATTTGATGAGAACGTAGAAGCGTTTCTGCCATAGGGGAACATAGGTCTGGTCCTGTTAAAGAAAATGAATATTCATGAGCTTCGTTTTAGCATAACACTTGGGACTAACTAGCAACCAATGATAGTGGCCATGTTGGTAAAGGCTTCAATGTTAAACGGTTAGGATTGTCCTGTGTTGATCATAGGGCATAGGATGCGATATTCTGGCATTTACATGACAAATATTGGTGTCCAATTTTCTGTTACAATAATAATATACTGTTGCAAATATAACTTGCAAATACTTTTGCAGTATCGATGGGTTACTCTTATACTGTTCAATGATGAACAATTTTCAGACTTTTATTAGTCCTTCTTAAAAGAATCAAGATGTAAATAACAATAAAAAGGGTTGAAACAATGCTTGCCATGGCAGAAGAAGGCAGGACATCCAAATATCCTTTTTTGACGACGGCCTTTCCATCCATTGTGCAACCCACGTAAATTTGTAGCTTAGTGCTGTACTCTCAATCCTGATGATGATAAAAGTATTGAAGTTACTTACACGGTAATATATTTTAATGACATTTTAGCTCATGTTGCCGATTATACAATAGACCAGTTTTTGCAGAAGGACATAAGTTACTCTAAGCCAAACTGCACTTGTATGATTTACGTTGTTACTTTACCTCATCTTCGAACATGGTTTGATATCTGCATTGCCTGTTGTATACAATTCTAGCAATATCTCGCGCTTACATGTTATCAGTTTCTAACAATGCATTCTACCTAACATTGCCTCAGTATAGGAGAACCAGCCAATGAGAGCAGAGGACAACAACGTCTCGGTATCGGAGAACCAGCCAACGGGAGCCGACGACAACAGCTTCTCAGCTTGGGAGAACCAACCAACGGGAGCAGACTACAAGAACGTCCAACCAGCCAACGGGAGCAGACGAAATTAACGTCTCAATATTGGAGAACCAGCAAACGGGAGAAGAGGAAAACAACGTCTCCGTATAAGAGAACCAGCCAATGGGAGTTGACGACAACAGCGTCTCATTATTGGAGAACCAGCCAATGGGAGCAGACGACAACAGCTCCTCGGTGTAGGAGAACCAGCCAATGGGAGCAGACCGCAACAGCGTCTCAGTATAAGAGAACCAGCCAATGGGAACAGACGACAGCAGCGCCTCAGTATAAGAGAATCGGTCAACAGGAGCAGACGACAACAGTCTCAGTATAGGAGAACCAAACAATGGGAGCAGACCACAACAGCGTCTCAGTATAGAAGAACCAGCCAACGGGAGCAGACGACAACAGCTCCTCGGTATAGGAGAACCAGCCAATGGGAGCAGACCGCAACAGCGTCTCAGTATAAGAGAACCAGCCAATGGGAACAGACGACAACAGCGTTTCAGTATAGGAGAACCAACCAATGGGAGCAGACGACAACAGCGCATCAGTATCGCAAAACCAGCCAATGGGAGCTAACGACAACAACGTCTCAGTATCGGAGAACCAGCCAATGGGAGCAGACGACAGCAGCGCCTCAGTATAAGAGAATCGGTCAACAGGAGCAGACGACAACAGTCTCAGTATTGGAGAACCAAACAATGGAAGCTAACGACAACAGCATCTCAGTATAAGATAATCGGTCAACGGGAGCAGACGACAACAGCGTCTCAGTATAGGAGAATCAGCCAATGGTAGCTAACCACACCAGCGTCTCACTATAGGAGAACCAGCCAATGGGAGCTAACGGCAACAGCATCTCACTATAGGAGAACCAGCCAATGGGAGAACACGACAACAGCGCCTCAGTATAGGAGAACCAGCCAATGGGAGCTGACGACAGCAGCGCCTCAGTATAGAAGAACTAGCCAATGGGATCAGACCGCAACAGCGCCTCAGTATAAGAGAACCAGCCAATGGGAACAGACGACAACATCGCCTCAGTATAGGAGAACCACGCTATGGGAGCAGACGAAAACAGCGTCTCAGTATAGGAGAACCAGCCAATGGAACAGACGACAAGAGCGCCTCAGTACAGGAGAACCAGCCAATTGGAGCAGACGACAAGAGCGTCTCAGTTTAACAGAACCAGCCAATGGGAGTAGACGACAACAACGTCTCCGTATAAGAGAACCAGCCAAAGGGAGCAGACGACAAGAGCGACTCAGTATAAGAGAACCAGCCAAAGGGAAGAGCCGACAACAGCGCCTCAGTACAGGAGAACCACCCTATGGGAGCTGACGAAAACAGCGTCTCAGTATAGGAGAACCAGCCAATGGGAGCAGACCACAACAGCGTCTCAGTATAGGAGAACCAGCCAACGGGAGCAGACGACAACAGCGCCTCGGTATAGGAGAAACAGCCAATGGGAGCAGACCGCAACAGCGCCGCAGTATAAGAGAACCAGCCAATGGGAACAGACGACAACAGCGTTTCAGTATAGGAGAACCAGCCAATGGGAACAGACGACAACAGCGTTTCAGTATAGGAGAACCCGCCAATGGGAACAGACGACCACAGCGTTTCAGTATAGGAGAACCAACCAATGGGAGCAGACGACAACAGCGCCTCAGTATCGCAAAACCAACCAATGGGAGCTAACGACAACAACGTCTCAGTGTAGGAGAATCAGCCAATGGGAGCTAACGACAACAACGTCTCAGTATCGGAGAACCAGCCAATGGGAGCAGACGACAACAGCGTCTCAGTAAAGGAGAACCATCCAATGGGAGCTAACGACCACAGCGCCTCAGTATAGGAGAACCAGCCAATGGGAGCAGACGACAAGCGCGTCTCAGTATAGGAGAACCAGCCAATGGGAGCAGGCGACAACAGCGTCTCAGTATAAGAGAACCAGCCAATGGGAGCAGACGACAACAACGTCTCCTTATAAGAGAACCAGCCATAAGCTAACGGCAACAGCATCTCACTATAGGAGAACCAGCCAATGGGAGAACACGACAACAGCGCCTCAGTATAGAAGAACCAGCCAATGGGAGCTGACGACAACGGCGCCTCAGTATAGAAGAACTAGCCAATGGGATCAGACCGCAACAGCGCCTCAGTATAAGAGAACCAGCCAATGGGAACAGACGACAACAGCGCCTCAGTATAGGAAAACCACCCTATGGGAGCAGACGATAACAGCGTCTCAGTATAGGAGAACCAGCCAATGGGAGCAGACCGCAACAGCGCCTCAGTATAAGAGAACCAGCCAATGGGAACAGACGACAACAGCGTTTCAGTATAGGAGAACCAGCCAATGGGAACAGACGACAACAACGCCTCATTATAGGAGAACCAGCGAATGGGAGCTAACGACAACAACGTCTCAGTGTCGGAGAACCAGCCAATGGGAGCTAACGGCAACAGCTTGTCACTAAAGGAGAACCAGCCAACGGGAGAACACGACAACAGCGCCTCAGTATAGGAGAACCAGCCAATGGGAGCTGATGACAAGAGCGCCTCAGTATAGAAGAACCAGCCAATGGGAGCAGACCGCAACAGCGCCTCAGTACAAGAGAACCAGCCAATGGGAACAGACGAAAACAGCGCCTCAGTATAGGAGAACCAGCCAATGGGAGCAGACCACAACAGCGCACGAGTATAGGAGAACCAGCCAAGGGGAGCTGATGACAAGAGCGCCTCAGTATAGAAGAACCAGCCAATGGGAGCAGACCGCAACAGCGCCTCAGTATAAGAGAACCAGCCAATGGGAACAGACGAAAACAGCGCGTCAGTATAGAAGAACCAGCCAATGGGAGCTGATGACAAGAGCGCCTCAGTATAGAAGAACCAGCCAATGGGAGCAGACCGCAACAGCGCCTCAGTATAAGAGAACCAGCCAATGGGAACAGACGAAAACAGCGCCTCAGTATAGGAGAACCAGCCAATGGGAGCAGACGACAAGAGCGTCTCAGTATAGGAGAACCAGCCAAAGGGAGCAGACGACAACAGCGCCTCAGTATAGGAGAACCACCCAATGGGAGCAGAAGAAAACAGCGTCTCAGTATAGGAGAACCTGCCAATGGGAGCAGACCACATCAGCGTCTCAGTATAGGAGAATCGGCCAATGAGAGCAGACGACAACAGCGTCTCAGTATAGGAGAACCAGCCAATGGGAGCAGACCGCAACAGCGCCTCAATATAAGATAACCAGCCAAAGGGAACAACCGACAACATCGCCTCAGTATAGGAGA
Source organism: Arenicola marina (assembly GCA_964019135.1). Taxonomy (NCBI): domain Eukaryota; kingdom Metazoa; phylum Annelida; class Polychaeta; family Arenicolidae; genus Arenicola; species Arenicola marina. The sequence continues at coordinate 17,584,932 of OZ025256.1, read as the reverse complement.
ACCAGCAAACGGGAGAAGACGAAAACAACGTCTCCGTATAAGAGAACCAGCCAATGGGAGTTGACGACAACAGCGTCTCATTATCGGAGAACCAGCCAATGGGAGCAGACGACAGCAGCGCCTCAGTATAAAAGAATCGGTCAACCGGAGCAGACGACAACAGTCTCAGCATAGGAGAACCAAACAATGGAAGCTAACGACAACAGCATCTCAGTATAAGAGAATCGGTCAACGGGAGAAGACGACAACAGCGTCTCAGTATAGGAGAATCAGCCAATGGTAGCTAACCACACCAGCGTCTCACTATAGGAGAACCAGCCAATAGGAGCTAACGGCAACAGCATCTCACTATAGGAGAACCAGCCAATGGGAGAACACAACAGCGCCTCAGTATAGGAGAACCAGCCAATGGGAGCTGAGGACAACAGCGCCTCAGTATAGAAGAACTAGCCAATGGGATTAGGCCGCAACAGCGCCTCAGTATAAGAGAACCAGCCAATGGGAACAGACGACAACAGCGCCTCAGTATAGGAGAACCAGCCCATGGGAGCAGACGATAACAGCGTCTCAGTATAGGAGAACCAGCCAATAGGAGCAGACCGCAACAGCGCCTCAGTATAAGAGAACCAGCCAATGGGAACAGACGACAACAGCGTTTCAGTATAGGAGAACCAGCCAATGGGAACAGACGACAACAGCGTTTCAGTATAGGAGAACCAGCCAACGGGAGCAGACGACAACAGCGCCTCGGTTTAGGAGAACCAGCCAATTGGAGCAGACGGCAACAGCGCCTCAGTATAAGAGAACCAGCCAATGGGAACAGACGACAACAGCGTTTCAGTATAGGAGAACCAGCCAATGGGAACAGACGACAACAGCGTTTCAGTATAGGAGAACCAGCCAATGGGAACAGACGACAACAGCGTTTCAGTATAGGAGAACCAGCCAACGGGAGCAGACGACAACAGCGCCTCGGTTTTGGAGAACCAGCCAATGGGAGCAGACCGCAACAGCGCCTCAGTATAAGAGAACCAGCCAATGGGAACAGACGACAACAACGTTTCAGTATAGGAGAACCAGCCAATGGGAACAGACGACAACAGCGTTTCAGTATAGGAGAACCCGCCAATGGGAACAGACGACAACAGCGTTTCAGTATAGGAGAACCAGCCAATGGGAGCTAACGACAACAACGTCTCAGTATCGGAGAACCAGCCAATGGGAGCAGACGACAACAGCGCCTCGGTTTAGGAGAACCAGCCAATGGGAGCAGACCGCAACAGCGCCTCAGTATAAGAGAACCAGCCAATGGGAACAGACGACAACAGCGTTTCAGTACAGGAGAACCAGCCAATGGGAACAGACGACAACAGCGTTTCAGTATAGGAGAACCCGCCAATGGGAACAGACGACAACAGCGTTTCAGTATAGGAGAACCAGCCAATGGGAGCTAACGACAACAACGTCTCAGTATCGGAGAACCAGCCAATGGGAGCAGACGACAACAGCGCCTCAGTATAGGAGAACCAGCCAATGAAAGCAGACGACAACAGCGCGTCGGTATAGGAGAACCAGCCAATGGGAGCAGAGCACAACAGCGCATCAGTATAGGAGAACCAGCCAATGGGAGCTAACGGCAACAGCTTATCACTAAAGGAGAACCAGCCAATGGGAGAACACGACATCAGCGCCTCAGCATAGGAGAACCAGCCAATGGGAGCTGATGACAAGAGCGCCTCAGTATAGGAGAACCCGCCAATGGGAGCAGACGACGAGAGCGCGTCAGTACAGGAAAACCAGCCGATGGAAAGAAAGACGACAACAGCGCCTCAGTATAGGAGAACCAGCCAATGGGAGCTAACGACAACAGCGCCTCAGTATAGGAGAACCAGCCAATGGGAGCAGATGACAAGAGCGTCTCAGTCTAAGAGAACCAGCCAATGAGAGCTAACGACAACAGCGCCTCAGTATAGGAGAACCAGCCAATGGGAGCAGACGACAAGAGCGTCTCAGTATAGGAGAACCAGCCAATGGGAGCAGACGACAACATCGTCTCAGTATAAGAGAACCAGCCAATGGGAGCAGACGACAACAACGTCTCCTTAAAAGAGAACCAGCCAGAGGGAGCAGACGAAAACAGCGCCTCAGTATAGGAGAACCACCCGATGGGAGCAGACGAAAACAGCGTCTCAGTATAGGAGAACCAGCCAACGGGAGCAGACGACAACAGCGCCTCGGTATAGCTGAACCAGCCAATGGAAACAGACCGCGACAGCGCCTCAGTATAAGAGAACTAGCCAATGGGAACAGACAACAACAGCGTTTCAGTATAGGAGAACCAAACAATGGGAACAGACGACAACAGCCTTTCAGTATAGGAGAACAAGCCAATGGGAACAGACGACACAGCGTTTCAGTATAGGAGAACCAACCAATGGAAGCAGACGAAAACAGCGCCTCAGTATCGCAAAACCAGCCAATGGGAGCTAACGACAACAACGTCTCAGCATCGGAGAACCAGCCAATGGGAGCAGACGACAACAACGCCTCATTATAGGAGAACCCGCCAATGGGAGCTAACGACAACAACGTCTCGGTATAGGAGAACCAACCAATGGGAGCAGACAACAACAGCGCCTTAGTATAGGAGAACCAGCCAATGGGAGCAGACCGCAACAGCGCCTCAGTATAAGGGAACCAGCCAATGGGAACAGACGAAAACAGCGCGTCAGTATAGAAGAACCAGCCAATGGGAGCTGATGACAAGAGCGCCTCAGTATAGAAGAACCAGCCAATGGGAGCAGACCGCAACAGCGCCTCAGTATAAGAGAACCAGCCAATGGGAACAGACGAAAACAGCGCCTCAGTATAGGAGAACCAGCCAATGGGAGCAGACGACAAGAGCGTCTCAGTATAGGAGAACCAGCCAAAGGGAGCAGACGACAACAGCGCCTCAGTATAGGAGAACCACCCAATGGGAGCAGAAGAAAACAGCGTCTCAGTATAGGAGAACCTGCCAATGGGAGCAGACCACAACAGCGTCTCAGTATAGGAGAATCGGCCAATGAGAGCAGACGACAACAGCGCCTCAGTATAGGAGAACCAGCCAATGGGAGCAGACCGCAACAGCGCCTCAGTATAAGATAACCAGCCAAAGGGAACAACCGACAACAGCGCCTCAGTATAGGAGAACCAGCAAACGGGAGAAGACGAAAACAACGTCTCCGTATAAGAGAACCCGCCAATGGGAGTTGACGACAACAGCGTCTCATTATCGGAGAACCAGCCAATGGGAGCAGACGACAGCAGCGCCTCAGTATAAAAGAATCGGTCAACCGGAGCAGACGACAACAGTCTCAGCATAGGAGAACCAAACAATGGAAGCTAACGACAACAGCATCTCAGTATAAGAGAATCGGTCAACGGGAGCAGACGACAACAGCGTCTCAGTATAGGAGAATCAGCCAATGGTAGCTAACCACACCAGCGTCTCACTATAGGAGAACCAGCCAATAGGAGCTAACGGCAACAGCATCTCACTATAGGAGAACCAGCCAATGGGAGAACACAACAGCGCCTCAGTATAGGAGAACCAGCCAATGAAAGCAGACGACAACAGCGCGTCAGTATAGGAGAACCAGCCAATGGGAGCAGAGCACAACAGCGCATCAGTATAGGAGAACCAGCCAATGGGAGCTAACGGCAACAGCTTATCACTAAAGGAGAACCAGCCAATGGGAGAACACGACAACAGCGCCTCAGCATAGGAGAACCAGCCAATGGGAGCTGATGACAAGAGCGCCTCAGTATAGGAGAACCCGCCAATGGGAGCAGACGACGAGAGCGCGTCAGTACAGGAAAACCAGCCGATGGAAAGAAAGACGACAACAGCGCCTCAGTATAGGAGAACCAGCCAATGGGAGCTAACGACAACAGCGCCTCAGTATAGGAGAACCAGCCAATGGGAGCAGACGACAAGAGCGTCTCAGTCTAAGAGAACCAGCCAATGGGAGCTAACGACAACAGCGCCTCAGTATAGGAGAACCAGCCAATGGGAGCAGAAGACAAGAGCGTCTCAGTATAGGAGAACCAGTCAAAGGGAGCAGACGACAACAGCGCCTCAGTATAGGAGAACCAGCCAATGGGAGCTAACGGCAACAGCTTCTCACTAAAAGCGAACAAGCCAATGGGAGAACACGACAACAGCGCCTCAGTACAGGAGAACCAGCCAATGGGAGCTGATGACAAGAGCGCCTTAGTATAGAAGAACCAGCCAATGGGAGCAGACTGCAACAGCGCCTCAGTATAAGAGAACCAGCCAATGGGAACAGACGACAACAGCGCCTCAGTATAGGAGAACCAGCCAATGGGAGCTAACGACAATAGCGTCTCAGTATAGGAGAACCAGCCGATGGGAGCAGACGACAAGAGCGCCTCAGTGCAGGAAAACCAGCCGATGGAAAGAAAGATGACAACAGCGCCTCAGTATAGGAGAACCAGCCAATGGGAGCTAACGACAACAGCGCCTCAGTATAGGAGAACCAGCCAATGGGAGCAGACGACAAGAGCGTCTCAGTGTAGGAGAACCAGCCAATGGGAGCAGACGACAACAGCGTCTCAGTATAAGAGAACCAGCCAATGGGAGAAGACGACAACAACGTCTCCTTATAAGAGAACCAGCCAAAGGGAGCAGACAACAGCGCCTCAGTATAGGAGAACCAGCCAATGGGAACAGACGAAAACAGCGTCTCAGTATAGGAGAACCAGCCAATGGGAGCAGACCACAACAGCGTCTCAGTATAGGAGAATCGGCCAATGAGAGCAGACGACAACATCGCCTCAGTATAGGAGAACCAGCCAATGGGAGCAGACCGCAACAGCACCTCAGTATAAGATAACCAGCCAAAGGGAACAACCGACAACAGCGCCTCAGTATAGGAGAACCACCCTATGAGAGCAGACGACAACAGCGTCTCAGTATAGGAGAACCAGCCAAAGGGAGCAGACCGCAACAGCGCCTCAGTATAAGAGAACCAGCCAATGTGAACAGACGACAACAGCGTTTCAGTATAGGAGAACCAGCCATTGGGAACAGAGGACAACAGAGTCTCATTATAGGAGAACCAGACAATGTGAGCTGACGACAACAGCGTCTCAATATAGGAGAACCAGACAATGTGAGCTGACGACAACAGCGCCTCAGTATAGAAGAACCAGCCAATGGGAACAGACGACAACAGCGCCTCAGTATAGGTGAACCAGCCAATGAGAGCAGACGACAACAGCGTCTCAGTATAGGAAAACCAGCCAATGAGAGCAGGCGACAACAGCGCCTCAGTATAGGAGAACCAGACAATGTGAGCTGACGACAACAGCGCCTCTGTATAAGAGAAACAGCCAATGGGAGCTAACGACAACAGCGTCTCAGTATAGGAGAACCAGCCAATAGGAGCTGACGACAACAGCGCCTTAGTATAGAAGAACTAGCCAATGGGATCAGACCGCAACAGCGCCTCAGTATAAGAGAACCAGCCAATGGGAGCAGACCGCAACAGCGCCTCAGTATAAGAGAACCAGCCAATGGGAACAGACGACAACAACGTTTCAGTATAGGAGAACCAGCCAATGGGAACAGACGACAACAGCGTTTCAGTATAGGAGAACCCGCCAATGGGAACAGACGACAACAGCGTTTCAGTATAGGAGAACCAGCCAATGGGAGCTAACGACAACAACGTCTCAGTATCGGAGAACCAGCCAATGGGAGCAGACGACAACAGCGCCTCGGTTTAGGAGAACCAGCCAATGGGAGCAGACCGCAACAGCGCCTCAGTATAAGAGAACCAGCCAATGGGAACAGACGACAACAGCGTTTCAGTACAGGAGAACCAGCCAATGGGAACAGACGACAACAGCGTTTCAGTATAGGAGAACCCGCCAATGGGAACAGACGACAACAGCGTTTCAGTATAGGAGAACCAGCCAATGGGAGCTAACGACAACAACGTCTCAGTATCGGAGAACCAGCCAATGGGAGCAGACGACAACAGCGCCTCAGTATAGGAGAACCAGCCAATGAAAGCAGACGACAACAGCGCGTCGGTATAGGAGAACCAGCCAATGGGAGCAGAGCACAACAGCGCATCAGTATAGGAGAACCAGCCAATGGGAGCTAACGGCAACAGCTTATCACTAAAGGAGAACCAGCCAATGGGAGAACACGACATCAGCGCCTCAGCATAGGAGAACCAGCCAATGGGAGCTGATGACAAGAGCGCCTCAGTATAGGAGAACCCGCCAATGGGAGCAGACGACGAGAGCGCGTCAGTACAGGAAAACCAGCCGATGGAAAGAAAGACGACAACAGCGCCTCAGTATAGGAGAACCAGCCAATGGGAGCTAACGACAACAGCGCCTCAGTATAGGAGAACCAGCCAATGGGAGCAGACGACAAGAGCGTCTCAGTATAGGAGAACCAGCCAATGGGAGCAGACGACAACATCGTCTCAGTATAAGAGAACCAGCCAATGGGAGCAGACGACAACAACGTCTCCTTAAAAGAGAACCAGCCAAAGGGAGCAGACGAAAACAGCGCCTCAGTATAGGAGAACCACCCGATGGGAGCAGACGAAAACAGCGTCTCAGTATAGGAGAACCAGCCAACGGGAGCAGACGACAACAGCGCCTCGGTATAGCTGAACCAGCCAATGGAAACAGACCGCGACAGCGCCTCAGTATAAGAGAACTAGCCAATGGGAACAGACGACAACAGCGTTTCAGTATAGGAGAACCAAACAATGGGAACAGACGACAACAGCCTTTCAGTATAGGAGAACAAGCCAATGGGAACAGACGACACAGCGTTTCAGTATAGGAGAACCAACCAATGGAAGCAGACGAAAACAGTGCCTCAGTATCGCAAAACCAGCCAATGGGAGCTAACGACAACAACGTCTCAGCATCGGAGAACCAGCCAATGGGAGCAGACGACAACAACGCCTCATTATAGGAGAACCCGCCAATGGGAGCTAACGACAACAACGTCTCGGTATAGGAGAACCAACCAATGGGAGCAGACAACAACAGCGCCTTAGTATAGGAGAACCAGCCAATGGGAGCAGACCGCAACAGCGCCTCAGTATAAGAGAACCAGCCAATGGGAACAGACGAAAACAGCGCGTCAGTATAGAAGAACCAGCCAATGGGAGCTGATGACAAGAGCGCCTCAGTATAGAAGAACCAGCCAATGGGAGCAGACCGCAACAGCGCCTCAGTATAGGAGAACCAGCCAATGGGAGCAGACGACAAGAGCGTCTCAGTATAGGAGAATCGGCCAATGAGAGCAGACGACAACAGCGCCTCAGTATAGGAGAACCAGCCAATGGGAGCAGACCGCAACAGCGCCTCAGTATAAGATAACCAGCCAAAGGGAACAACCGACAACAGCGCCTCAGTATAGGAGAACCAGCAAACGGGAGAAGACGAAAACAACGTCTCCGTATAAGAGAACCAGCCAATGGGAGTTGACGACAACAGCGTCTCATTATCGGAGAACCAGCCAATGGGAGCAGACGACAGCAGCGCCTCAGTATAAAAGAATCGGTCAACCGGAGCAGACGACAACAGTCTCAGCATAGGAGAACCAAACAATGGAAGCTAACGACAACAGCATCTCAGTATAAGAGAATCGGTCAACGGGAGCAGACGACAACAGCGTCTCAGTATAGGAGAATCAGCCAATGGTAGCTAACCACACCAGCGTCTCACTATAGGAGAACCAGCCAATAGGAGCTAACGGCAACAGCATCTCACTATAGGAGAACCAGCCAATGGGAGAACACAACAGCGCCTCAGTATAGGAGAACCAGCCAATGGGAGCTGAGGACAACAGCGCCTCAGTATAGAAGAACTAGCCAATGGGATAAGGCCGCAACAGCGCCTCAGTATAAGAGAACCAGCCAATGGGAACAGACGACAACAGCGCCTCAGTATAGGAGAACCAGCCGATGGGAGCAGACGATAACAGCGTCTCAGTATAGGAGAACCAGCCAATAGGAGCAGACCGCAACAGCGCCTCAGTATAAGAGAACCAGCCAATGGGAACAGACGACAACAGCGTTTCAGTATAGGAGAACCAGCCAATGGGAACAGACGACAACAGCGTTTCAGTATAGGAGAACCAGCCAACGGGAGCAGACGACAACAGCGCCTCGGTTTAGGAGAACCAGCCAATTGGAGCAGACGGCAACAGCGCCTCAGTATAAGAGAACCAGCCAATGGGAACAGACGACAACAGCGTTTCAGTATAGGAGAACCAGCCAATGGGAACAGACGACAACAGCGTTTCAGTATAGGAGAACCAGCCAATGGGAACAGACGACAACAGCGTTTCAGTATAGGAGAACCAGCCAACGGGAGCAGACGACAACAGCGCCTCGGTTTTGGAGAACCAGCCAATGGGAGCAGACCGCAACAGCGCCTCAGTATAAGAGAACCAGCCAATGGGAACAGACGACAACAACGTTTCAGTATAGGAGAACCAGCCAATGGGAACAGACGACAACAGCGTTTCAGTATAGGAGAACCCGCCAATGGGAACAGACGACAACAGCGTTTCAGTATAGGAGAACCAGCCAATGGGAGCTAACGACAACAACGCCTCAGTATCGGAGAACCAGCCAATGGGAGCAGACGACAACAGCGCCTCGGTTTAGGAGAACCAGCCAATGGGAGCAGACCGCAACAGCGCCTCAGTATAAGAGAACCAGCCAATGGGAACAGACGACAACAGCGTTTCAGTATAGGAGAACCAGCCAATGGGAACAGACGACAACAGCGTTTCAGTATAGGAGAACCAGCCAATGGGAGCTAACGACAACAACGTCTCAGTATCGGAGAACCAGCCAATGGGAGCAGACGACAACAGCGCCTCAGTATAGGAGTACCAGCCAATGAAAGCAGACGACAACAGCGCGTCAGTATAGGAGAACCAGCCAATGGGAGCAGAGCACAACAGCGCATCAGTATAGGAGAACCAGCCAATGGGAGCTAACGGCAACAGCTTATCACTAAAGGAGAACCAGCCAATGGGAGAACACGACAACAGCGCCTCAGCATAGGAGAACCCGCCAATGGGAGCAGACGACGAGAGCGCGTCAGTACAGGAAAACCAGCCGATGGAAAGAAAGACGACAACAGCGCCTCAGTATAGGAGAACCAGCCAATGGGAGCTAACGACAACAGCGCCTCAGTATAGGAGAACCAGCCAATGGGAGCAGACGACAAGAGCGTCTCAGTCTAAGAGAACCAGCCAATGGGAGCTAACGACAACAGCGCCTCAGTATAGGAGAACCAGCCAATGGGAGCAGACGACAAGAGCGTCTCAGTATAGGAGAACCAGCCAATGGGAGCAGACGACAACATCGTCTCAGTATAAGAGAACCAGCCAATGGGAGCAGACGACAACAACGTCTCCTTAAAAGAGAACCAGCCAAAGGGAGCAGACGAAAACAGCGCCTCAGTATAGGAGAACCACCCAATGGGAGCAGACGAAAACAGCGTCTCAGTATAGGAGAACCAGCCAACGGGAGCAGACGACAACAGCGCCTCGGTATAGCTGAACCAGCCAATGGAAACAGACCGCGACAGCGCCTCAGTATAAGAGAACTAGCCAATGGGAACAGACGACAACAGCGTTTCAGTATAGGAGAACCAAACAATGGGAACAGACGACAACAGCCTTTCAGTATAGGAGAACAAGCCAATGGGAACAGACGACAACAGCGTTTCAGTATAGGAGAACCAACCAATGGAAGCAGACGAAAACAGCGCCTCAGTATCGCAAAACCAGCCAATGGGAGCTAACGACAACAACGTCTCAGCATCGGAGAACCAGCCAATGGGAGCAGACGACAACAGCGCCTCATTATAGGAGAACCCGCCAATGGGAGCTAACGACAACAACGTCTCGGTATAGGAGTACCAACCAATGGGAGCAGACAACAACAGCGCCTTAGTATAGGAGAACCAGCCAATGAGAGCAGACCACAACAGCGCCTCAGTATAGGCGAACCAGACAATGTGAGCTGACGACAACAACCAATGTCAACAGACGACAACCGCGTTTCAGCATAGGAAAACCAGCAAATGGGAACAGACGACAACAGCGTTTCAGTATAGGAGAACCAGCCAATGGGAACAGTCGACAACAGCGTTTCAGTATAGGAGAACCAGCCAATGAGAGCAGACGACAACAGCGCCTCAGTATAGGCGAACCAGAAAATGTGAGCTGACGACAACAGCGCCTCAGTATAGGAGAACCAGTCAAAGGGAGCAGACGACAACAGCGCCTCAGTATAGGAGAACCAGCCAATGGGAGCTAACGGCAACAGCTTCTCACTAAAAGCGAACAAGCCAATGGGAGAACACGACAACAGCGCCTCAGTACAGGAGAACCAGCCAATGGGAGCTGATGACAAGAGCGCCTTAGTATAGAAGAACCAGCCAATGGGACCAGACTGCAACAGCGCCTCAGTATAAGAGAACCAGCCAATGGGAACAGACGACAACAGCGCCTCAGTATAGGAGAACCAGCCAATGGGAGCTAACGACAATAGCGTCTCAGTATAGGAGAACCAGCCGATGGGAGCAGACGACAAGAGCGCCTCAGTGCAGGAAAACCAGCCGATGGAAAGAAAGATGACAACAGCGCCTCAGTATAGGAGAACCAGCCAATGGGAGCTAACGACAACAGCGTCTCAGTATAGGAGAACCAGCCAATGGGAGCAGACGACAAGAGCGTCTCAGTATAGGAGAACCAGCCAATGGGAGCAGAGGACAACAGCGTCTCAGTATAAGAGAACCAGCCAATGGGAGAAGACGACAACAACGTCTCCTTATAAGAGAACCAGCCAAAGGGAGCAGACGACAACAGCGCCTCAGTATAGGAGAACCAGCCAATGGGAACAGACGAAAACAGCGTCTCAGTATAGGAGAACCAGCCAATGGGAGCAGACCACAACAGCGTCTCAGTATAGGAGAATCGGCCAATGAGAGCAGACGACAACATCGCCTCAGTATAGGAGAACCAGCCAATGGGAGCAGACCGCAACAGCACCTCAGTATAAGATAACCAGCCAAAGGGAACAACCGACAACAGCGCCTCAGTATAGGAGAACCACCCTATGAGAGCAGACGACAACAGCGTCTCAGTATAGGAGAACCAGCCAAAGGGAGCAGACCGCAACAGCGCCTCAGTATAAGAGAACCAGCCAATGTGAACAGACGACAACAGCGTTTCAGTATAGGAGAACCAGCCATTGGGAACAGAGGACAACAGAGTCTCATTATAGGAGAACCAGACAATGTGAGCTGACGACAACAGCGTCTCAATATAGGAGAACCAGACAATGTGAGCTGACGACAACAGCGCCTCAGTATAGAAGAACCAGCCAATGGGAACAGACGACAACAGCGCCTCAGTATAGGTGAACCAGCCAATGAGAGCAGACGACAACAGCGTCTCAGTATAGGAAAACCAGCCAATGAGAGCAGGCGACAACAGCGCCTCAGTATAGGAGAACCAGACAATGTGAGCTGACGACAACAGCGCCTCTGTATAAGAGAAACAGCCAATGGGAGCTAACGACAACAGCGTCTCAGTATAGGAGAACCAGCCAATAGGAGCTGACGACAAAAGCGCCTTAGTATAGAAGAACTAGCCAATGGGATCAGACCGCAACAGCGCCTCAGTATAAGAGAACCAGCCAATGGGAACAGACGACAACAGCGCCTCAGTATAGGAGAACCAGCCAATGGGAGCAGACGATAACAGCGTCTCAGTATAGGAGAACCAGCCAATGGGAGCAGACCACAACAGCGTCTCAGGGTAGGAGAACCAGCCAATTTGAGCAGACGACAACAGCGCCTCGGTTTAGGAGAACCAGCCAATGGGAGCAGACCGCAACAGCGCCTCAGTATAAGAGAACCAGCCAATGGGAAATGACGACAACAGCGTTTCAGTATGGGAGAACCCGCCAATGGGAACAGACGACTATAGCGTTTCAGTATAGGAGAACCAGCCAATGGGAGCTAACGACAACAACGTCTCAGTATCGGAGAACCAGCCAATGGGAACAGACGACAACAGCGTTTCAGTATAGGAGAACCAGCCAATGGGAGCTAACGAGAACAACGTCTCAGTATCGGAGAACCAGCCAATGGGAGCAGACGACAACAGCGTCTCAGTATAGGAGAACCAGCCAATGAGAGCAGACGACAACAGCGCGTCAGTATAGGAGAACCAGCCAATGGGTACAGACCACAACAGCGCATCAGTATAGGAGAACCAGCCAACGGGAGCAGACGACAACAGCGCCTCGGTTTAGGAGAACCAGCCAATGGGAGCAGACCGCAACAGCGCCTCAGTATAAGAGAACCAGCCAATGGGAACAGACGACAACAGCGTTTCAGTATAGAACCAGCCAATGGGAACAAACGACAACAGCGTTTCAGTATAGGAGAACCCGCCAATGGGAACAGACGACAACAGCGTTTCAGTATAGGAGAACCAGCCAATGGGAGCTAACGACAACAACGTCTCAGTATCGGAGAACCAGCCAATGGGAGCAGACGACAACAGCGCCTCGGTTTAGGAGAACCAGCCAATGGGAGCAGACCGCAACAGCGCCTCAGTATAAGAGAACCAGCCAATGGGAACAGACGACAACAGCGTTTCAGTATAGGAGAACCAGCCAATGGGAATAGACGACAACAGCGTTTCAGTATAGGAGAAACCGCCAATGGGAACAGACGACAACAGCGTTTCAGTATAGGAGAACCAGCCAATGGGAGCTAACGACAACAACGTCTCAGTATCGGAGAACCAGCCAATGGGAGCTGACGACAACAGCGCCTCAGTATAGGAGAACCAGCCGATGGGAGCAGACCGCAACAGCGCCTCAGTATAAGATAACCAGCCAAAGGGAACAACCGACAACAGCGCCTCAGTACAGGAGAACCACCCTATGGGAGCAGACGAAAACAGCGTCTCAGTATAGGAGAACCAGCCAAAGGGAGCAGACCGCAACAGCGCCTCAGTATAAGAGAACCAGCCAATGTGAACAGACGACAACAGCGTTTCAGTATAGGAGAACCAGCCATTGGGAACAGAGGACAACAGAGTCTCAGTATAGGAGAACCAGACAATGTGAGCTGACGACAACAGCGTCTCAATATAGGAGAACCAGACAATGTGAGCTGACGACAACAGCGCCTCAGTATAGAAGAACCAGCCAATGGGAACAGACGACAACAGCGCCTCAGTATAGGTGAACCAGCCAATGAGAGCAGACGACAACAGCGTCTCAGTATAGGAAAACCAGCCAATGAGAGCAGACGACAACAGCGCCTCAGTATAGGAGAACCAGACAATGTGAGCTGACGACAACAGCGCCTCTGTATAAGAGAAACAGCCAATGGGAGCTAACGACAACAGCGTCTCAGTATAGGAGAACCAGCCAATGGGAGCTGACGACAACAGCGCCTCAGTATAGAAGAACTAGCCAATGGGATCAGACCGCAACAGCGCCTCAGTATAAGAGAACCAGCCAATGGGAACAGACGACAACAGCGCCTCAGTATAAGAGAACCAGCCAATGGGAGCAGACGATAACAGCGTCTCAGTATAGGAGAACCAGCCAATGGGAGCAGACCACAACAGCGTCTCAGTGTAGGAGAACCAGCCAACGGGAGCAGACGACAACAGCGCCTCGGTTTAGGAGAACCAGCCAATGGGAGCAGACCGCAACAGCGCCTCGGTATAAGAGAACCAGCCAATGGGAACAGACGACAACAGCGTTTCAGTATGGGAGAACCCGCCAATGGGAACAGACGACAACAGCGTTTCAGTATAGGAGAACCAGCCAATGGGAGCTAACGACAACAACGTCTCAGTATCGGAGAACCAGCCAATGGGAGCTAACGACAACAACGTCTCAGTATCGGAGAACCAGCCAATGGGAACAGACGACAACAGCGTTTCAGTATAGGAGAACCAGCCAATGGGAGCTAACGACAACAACGTCTCAGTATCGGAGAACCAGCCAATAGGAGCAGACGACAACAGCGCCTCAGTATAGGAGAACCAGCCAATGAGAGCAGACGACAACAGCGCGTCAGTATAGGAGAACCAGCCAATGGGAACAGACGACAACAGCGTTTCAGTATAGGAGAACCAGCCAATGGGAACAGACGACAACAGCGTTTCAGTATAGGAGAACCCGCCAATGGGAACAGACGACAACAGCGTTTCAGTATAGGAGAACCAGCCAATGGGAGCTAACGACAACAACGTCTCAGTATCGGAGAACCAGCCAATGGGAGCTGACGACAACAGCGTTTCAGTATAGGAGAACCAGCCAATGGGAGCTAACGACAACAACGTCTCAGTATCGGAGAACCAGCCAATGGGAGCTAACGACAACAACGTCTCAGTATCGGAGAACCAGCCAATGGGAACAGACGACAACAGCGTTTCAGTATAGGAGAACCAGCCAATGGGAGCTAACGACAACAACGTCTCAGTATCGGAGAACCAGCCAATGGGAACAGACGACAACAGCGTTTCAGTATAGGAGAACCAGCCAATGGGAGCTAACGACAACAACGTCTCAGTATCGGAGAACCAGCCAATAGGAGCAGACGACAACAGCGCCTCAGTATAAGAGAACCAGCCAATGGGAACAGACGACAACAGCGTTTCAGTATAGGAGAACCAGCCAATGGGAACAGACGACAACAGCGTTTCAGTATAGGAGAACCCGCCAATGGAAACAGAGGACAACAGCGTTTCAGTATAGGAGAACCAGCCAATGGAAGCTAACGACAACAACGTCTCAGTATCGGAGAACCAGCCAATGGGAGCAGACGACAACAGCGCCTCGGTTTAGGAGAACCAGCCAATGGGAGCAGACCGCAACAGCGCCTCAGTATAAGAGAACCAGCCAATGGGAACAGACGACAACAGCGTTTCAGTATAGGAGAACCAGCCATTGGGAACAGAGGACAACAGAGTCTCAGTATAGGAGAACCAGACAATGTGAGCTGACCACAACAGCGTCTCAATATAGGAGAACCAGACAATGTGAGCTGACGACAACAGCGCCTCAGTATAGAAGAACCAGCCAATGGGAACAGACGACAACAGCGTCTCAGTATAGGTGAACCAGCCAATGAGAGCAGACGACAACAGCGTCTCAGTATAGGAAAAGCAGCCAATGAGAGCAGACGACAACAGCGCCTCAGTATAGGAGAACCAGACAATGTGAGCTGACGACAACAGCGCCTCTGTATAAGAGAAACAGCCAATGGGAGTTAACGACAACAGCGTCTCAGTATAGGAGAACCAGCCAATGGGAGCTGACGACAACAGCGCCTCAGTATATAAGAACAAGCCAATGGAATCAGACCGCAACAGCGCCTCAGTATAAGAGAACCAGCCAATGGGAACAGACGACAACAGCGCCTCAGTATAAGAGAACCAGCCAATGGGAGCAGACGATAACAGCGTCTCAGTATAGGAGAACCAGCCAATGGGAGCAGACCACAACAGCGTCTCAGTGTAGGAGAACCAGCCAACGGGAGCAGACGACAACAGCGCCTCGGTTTAGGAGAACCAGCCAATGGGAGCAGACCGCAACAGCGCCTCGGTATAAGAGAACCAGCCAATGGGAACAGACGACAACAGCGTTTCAGTATGGGAGAACCCGCCAATGGGAACAGACGACAACAGCGTTTCAGTATAGGAGAACCAGCCAATGGGAGCTAACGACAACAACGTCTCAGTATCGGAGAACCAGCCAATGGGAGCTAACGACAACAACGTCTCAGTATCGGAGAACCAGCCAATGGGAACAGACGACAACAGCGTTTCAGTATAGGAGAACCAGCCAATGGGAGCTAACGACAACAACGTCTCAGTATCGGAGAACCAGCCAATAGGAGCAGACGACAACAGCGCCTCAGTATAGGAGAACCAGCCAATGAGAGCAGACGACAACAGCGCGTCAGTATAGGAGAACCAGCCAATGGGAACAGACCACAACAGCGCATCAGTATAGGAGAACCAGCCAACGGGAGCAGACGACAACAGCGCCTCGGTTTAGGAGAACCAGCCAATGGGAACAGACGACAACAGCGTTTCAGTATAGGAGAACCCGCCAATGGGAACAGACGACAACAGCGTTTCAGTATAGGAGAACCAGCCAATGGGAGCTAACGACAACAACGTCTCAGTATCGGAGAACCAGCCAATGGGAGCAGACGACAACAGCGCCTCGGTTTAGGAGAACCAGCCAATGGGAGCAGACCGCAACAGCGCCGCAGTATAAGAGAACCAGCCAATGGGAACAGACGACAACAGCGTTTCAGTATAGGAGAACCAGCCAATGGTAACAAACAACAACAGCGTTTCAGTATAGGAGAACCCGCCAATGGGAACAGACGACAACAGCGTTTCAGTATAGGAGAACCAGCCAATGGGAGCTAACGACAACAACGTCTCAGTATCGGAGAACCAGCCAATGGGAGCTGACGACAACAGCGTTTCAGTATAGGAGAACCAGCCAATGGGAGCTAACGACAACAACGTCTCAGTATCGGAGAACCAGCCAATGGGAGCTGACGACAACAACGTCGCAGTATCGGAGAACCAGCCAATGGGAACAGACGACAACAGCGTTTCAGTATAGGAGAACCAGCCAATGGGAGCTAACGACAACAACGTCTCAGTATCGGAGAACCAGCCAATGGGAACAGACGACAACAGCGTTTCAGTATAGGAGAACCAGCCAATGGGAGCTAACGACAACAACGTCTCAGTATCGGAGAACCAGCCAATAGGAGCAGACGACAACAGCGCCTCAGTATAAGAGAACCAGCCAATGGGAACAGACGACAACAGCGTTTCAGTATAGGAGAACCAGCCAATGGGAACAGACGACCACAGCCTTTCAGTATAGGAGAACCCGCCAATGGGAACAGAGGACAACAGCGTTTCAGTATAGGAGAACCCGCCAATGGGAGCTAACGACAACAACGTCTCAGTATCGGAGAACCAGCCAATGGGAGCAGACGACAACAGCGCCTCGGTTTAGGTGAACCAGCCAATGGGAGCAGACCGCAACAGCGCCTCAGTATAAGAGAACCAGCCAATGGGAACAGACGACAACAGCGTTTCAGTATAGGAGAACCAGCCAATGGGAACAGACGACAACAGCGTTTCAGTATAGGAGAACCCGCCAATGGGAACAGACGACAACAGCGTTTCAGTATAGGAGAACCAGCCAATGGGAGCTAACGACAACAACGTCTCAGTATCGGAGAACCAGCCAATGGGAGCTGACGACAACAGCGCCTCAGTATAGGAGAACCAGCCAATGGGAGCAGACCGCAACAGCTCCTCAGTATAAGATAACCAGCCAAAGGGAACAACCGACAACAGCGCCTCAGTATAGGAGAACCACCCTATGGGAGCAGACGAAAACAGCGTCTCAGTATAGGAGAACCAGCCAAAGGGAGCAGACCGCAACAGCGCCTCAGTATAAGAGAACCAGCCAATGTGAACAGACGACAACAGCGTTTCAGTATAGGAGAACCAGCCATTGGGAACAGAGGACAACAGAGTCTCAGTATAGGAGAACCAGACAATGTGAGCTGACGACAACAGCGTCTCAATATAGGAGAACCAGACAATGTGAGCTGACGACAACAGCGCCTCAGTATAGAAGAACCAGCCAATGGGAACAGACGACAACAGCGCCTCAGTATAGGTGAACCAGCCAATGAGAGCAGACGACAACAGCGTCTCAGTATAGCAAAACCAGCCAATGAGAGCACACGACAACAGCGCCTCAGTATAGGAGAACCAGACAATGTGAGCTGACGACAACAGCGCCTCTGTATAAGAGAAACAGCCAATGGGAGCTAACGACAACAGCGTCTCAGTATAGGAGAACCAGTCAATGGGAGCTGACGACAACAGCGCCTCAGTATAGAAGAACTAGCCAATGGGATCAGACCGCAACAGCGCCTCAGTATAAGAGAACCAGCCAATGGGAACAGACGACAACAGCGCCTCAGTATAAGAGAACCAGCCAATGGGAGCAGACGATAACAGCGTCTCAGTATAGGAGAACCAGCCAATGGGAGCAGACCACAACAGCGTCTCAGTGTAGGAGAACCAGCCAACGGGAGCAGACGACAACAGCGCCTCGGTTTAGGAGAACCAGCCAATGGGAGCAGACCGCAACAGCGCCTCGGTATAAGAGAACCAGCCAATGGGAACAGACGACAACAGCGTTTCAGTATGGGAGAACCCGCCAATGGGAACAGACGACAACAGCGTTTCAGTATAGGAGAACCAGCCAATGGGAGCTAACGACAACAACGTCTCAGTATCGGAGAACCAGCCAATGGGAGCTAACGACAACAACGTCTCAGTATCGGAGAACCAGCCAATGGGAACAGACGACAACAGCGTTTCAGTATAGGAGAACCAGCCAATGGGAGCTAACGATAACAACGTCTCAGTATCGGAGAACCAGCCAATAGGAGCAGACGACAACAGCGCCTCAGTATAGGAGAACCAGCCAATGAGAGCAGACGACAACAGCGCGTCAGTATAGGAGAACCAGCCAATGGGAACAGACCACAACAGCGCATCAGTATAGGAGAACCAGCCAACGGGAGCAGACGACAACAGCGCCTCGGTTTAGGAGAACCAGCCAATGGGAGCAGACCGCAACAGCGCCTCAGTATCGGAGAACCAGACAATGTGAGCTGACGACAACAACCAATGGCAACAGACGACAACAGCGTTTCAGTATAGGAGAACCAGCAAATGGGAACAGACGACAACAGCGTTTCAGTATAGGAGAACCAGCCAATGGGAACAGTCGACAACAGCGTTTCAGTATAGGAGAACCAGCCAATGAGAGCAGACGACAATAGCGCCTCAGTATAGGCGAACCAGACAATGTGAGCTGACGACAACAACCAATGGCAACAGACGACAACAGCGTTTCAGTATAGGAGAACCAGCAAATGGGAACAGACGACAACAGCGTTTCAGTATAGGAGAACCAGCCAATGGGAACAGTCGACAACAGCGTTTCAGTATAGGAGAACCAGCCAATGAGAGCAGACGACAATAGCGCCTCAGTATAGGCGAACCAGACAATGTGAGCTGACGACAACAGCGCCTCAGTATAGGAGAATCAGCAAAGCTAGCAGACGACAACAGCGCCTCAGTATAGGAGAACCAGCCAATGGGAGCTAACGGCAACAGCTTCTCACTAAAAGACAACCAGCCAATGGGAGAACACGACAACAGCGCCTCAATATAGGAGAACCAGCCAATGGGAGCTGATGACAAGGGCGCCTTAGTATAGAAAAACCAGCCAATGGGAACAGACGACAACAGCGCCTCAGTATAGGTGAACCAGCCAATGAGAGCAGACGACAACAGCCTCTCAGTATAGGAAAACCAGCCAATGAGAGCAGACGACAACAGCGCCTCAGTATAGGAGAACCAGACAATGTGAGCTGACGACAACAGCGCCTCTGTATAAGAGAAACAGCCAATGGGAGCTAACGACAACAGCGTCTCAGTATAGGAGAACCAGCCAATGGGAGCTGACGACAACAGCGCCTCAGTATAGAAGAACTAGCCAATGGGATCAGACCGCAACAGCGCCTCAGTATAAGAGAACCAGCCAATGGGAACAGACGACAACAGCGCCTCAGTATCAGAGAACCAGCCAATGGGAGCAGACGATAACAGCGTCTCAGTATAGGAGAACCAGCCAATGGGAGCAGACCACAACAGCGTCTCAGTGTAGGAGAACCAGCCAACGGGAGCAGACGACAACAGCGCCTCGGTTTAGGAGAACCAGCCAATGGGAGCAGACCGCAACAGCGCCTCGGTATAAGAGGACCAGCCAATGGGAACAGACGACAACAGCGTTTCAGTATGGGAGAACCCGCCAATGGGAACAGACGACAACAGCGTTTCAGTATAGGAGAACCAGCCAATGGGAGCTAACGACAACAACGTCTCAGTATCGGAGAACCAGCCAATGGGAGCTAACGACAACAACGTCTCAGTATCGGAGAACCAGCCAATGGGAACAGACGACAACAGCGTTTCAGTATAGGAGAACCAGCCAATGGGAGCTAACGACAACAACGTTTCAGTATCGGAGAACCAGCCAATAGGAGCAGACGACAACAGCGCCTCAGTATAGGAGAACCAGCCAATGAGAGCAGACAACAACAGCGCGTCAGTATAGGAGAACCAGCCAATGGGAACAGACCACAACAGCGCATCAGTAGAGGAGAACCAGCCAACGGGAGCAGACGACAACAGCGCCTCGGTTTAGGAGAACCAGCCAATGGGAGCAGACCGCAACAGCGCCTCAGTATAGGAGAACCAGCCAATGGGAACAGACGACAACAGCGTTTCAGTATAGAAGAACCAGCCAATGGGAACTGACGACAACAGCGTTTCAGTATAGGAGAACCCGCCAATGGGAACAGACGACAACAGCGTTTCAGTATAGGAGAACCAGCCAATGGGAGCTAACGACAACAACGTCTCAGTATCGGAGAACCAGCCAATGGGAGCAGACGACAACAGCGCCTCGGTTTAGGAGAACCAGCCAATGGGAGCAGACCGCAACAGCGCCTCAGTATAAGAGAACCAGCCAATGGGAACAGACGACAACAGCGTTTCAGTATAGGAGAACCCGCCAATGGGAACAGACGACAACAGCGTTTCAGTATAGGAGAACCAGCCAATGGGAGCTAACGACAACAACGTCTCAGTATCGGAGAACCAGCCAATGGGAGCTGACGACAACAGCGCCTCAGTATAGGAGAACCAGCCAATGAGAGCAGACGACAACAGCGCGTCAGTATAGGAGAACCAGCCAATCAGAACAGACCACAACAGCGCATCAGTATAGGAGAACCAGGCAATGGGAGCTAACGGCAACAGCTTATCACTAAAGGAGAACCAGCCAACGGGAGAACACGACAACAGCGCCTCAGCATAGGAGAACCAGCCAATGGGAGCTGATGACAAGAGCGCCTCAGTATAGAAGAACCAGCCAATAATAGCAGACCGCAACAGCGCCTCAGTGTAAGAGAACCAGCCAATGGGAGCTAACGACAACAGCGCCTCAGTATAGGAGAACCCGCCAATGGGAGCAGACTACGAGAGCGCGTCAGTACAGGAAAACCAGCCGATGGAAAGAAAGACGACAACAGCGCCTCAGTATAGGAGAACCAGCCAATGGGAGCTAACGACAACAGCGCCTCAGTATAGGAGAACCAGCCAATGGGAGCAGACTACAAGAGCGTCTCAGTCTAAGAGAACCAGCCAATGGGAGCTAACGACAACAGCGCCTCAGTATAGGAGAACCAGCCAATGGGAGCAGACGACAAGAGTGTCTCAGTATAGGAGAACCAGCCAATGGGAGCAGACGACAACATCGTCTCAGTATAAGAGAACCAGCCAATGGGAGCAGACGACAACAACGTCTCCTTATAAGAGAACCAGCCAAAGGGAGCAGACGACAACAGCGCCTCAGTATAGGAGAACCACCCAATGGGAGCAGACGAAAACAGCGTCTCAGTATAGGAGAACCAGCCAACGGGAGCGGACGACAACAGCGCCTCGGTATAGCTGAACCAGCCAATGGGAACACACCGCGACAGCGCCTCAGTATAAGAGAACTAGCCAATGGGACCAGACGACAACAGCCTTTCAGTATAGGTGAACCAAACAATGGGAACAGACGACAACAGCCTTTCAGTATAGGAGAACCAGCCAATGGGAACAGACGACAACAGCGTTTCAGTATAGGAGAACCAACCAATGGAAGCAGACGAAAACAGCGCCTCAGTATCGCAAAACCAGTCAATGGGAGCTAACGACAACAACGTCTCACCATCGGAGAACCAGCCAATGGGAGCAGACGACAACAGCGCCTTATTATAGGAGAACCCGCCAATGGGAGCTAACGACAACAACGTCTCGGTATAGGAGAACCAACCAATGGGAGCAGACAACAACAGCGCCTTAGTATAGGAGAACCAGCCAATGAGAGCAGACCACAACAGCGCCTCAGTATAGGCGAACCAGACAATGTGAGCTGACGACAACAACCAATGGCAACAGACGACAACAGCGTTTCAGTATAGGAGAACCAGCAAATGGGAACAGACGACAACAGCGTTTCAGTATAGGAGAACCAGCCAATGGGAACAGTCGACAACAGCGTTTCAGTATAGGAGAACCAGCCAATGAGAGCAGACGACAATAGCGCCTCAGTATAGGCGAACCAGACAATGTGAGCTGACGACAACAGCGCCTCAGTATAGGAGAACCAGCAAAGCGAGCAGACGACAACAGCGCCTCAGTATAGGAGAACCAGCCAATGGGAGCTAACGGCAACAGCTTCTCACTAAAAGAGAACCAGCCAATGGGAGAACACGACAACAGCGCCTCAGTATAGGAGAACCAGCCAATGGGAGCTGATGACAAGGGCGCCTTAGTATAGAAGAACCAGCCAATGGGAGCAGACCGCAACAGCGCCTCAGTATAAGAGAACCAGCCAATGGGAACAGACGACAACAGCGCCTCAGTATAGGAGAACCAGCCAATGGGAGCTAACGACAACAGCGTCTCAGTATAGGAGAACCAGCCAATGGGAGCAGACGACAAGAGCGCCTCAGTACAGGAAAACCAGCCGATGGAAAGAAAGACGACAACAGCGCCTCAGTATAGGAGAACCAGCCAATGGGAGCTAACGACAACAGCGCCTCAGTATAGGAGAACCAGCCAATGGGAGCAGACGACAAGAGCGTCTCAGTATAGGAGTCCCAGCCAATGGGAGCAGACGACAACAGCGTCTCAGTATAAGAGAACCAGCCAATGGGAGAAGACGACAACAACGTATCCTTATAAGAGAACCAGCCAAAGGGAGCAGACGACAACAGCGCCTCAGTATAGGAGAACCACCCAATGGGAGCAGACGAAAACAGCCTCTCAGTATAGGAGAACCAGCCAATGGGAGCAGACCACAACAGCGTCTCAGTATAGGAGAATCGGCCAATGAGAGCAGACGACAACAGCGCCTCAGTATAGGAGAACCAGCCAATGGGAGCAGACCGCAACAGCGCCTCAGTATAAGATAACCAGCCAAAGGGAACAACCGACAACAGCGCCTCAGTATAGGAGAACCAGCCAATGGGAGCAGACCGCAACAGCGCCTCAGTATAAGAGAACCAGCCAATGTGAACAGACGACAACAACGTTTCAGTATAGGAGAACCAGCCAATGTGAACAGACGACAACAGCGTTTCAGTATAGGAGAACCAGCCATTGGGAACAGAGGACAACAGAGTCTCAGTAAAGGAGAACCAAACAATGTGAGCTGACGACAACAGCGTCTCAATATAGGAGAACCAGACAATGTGAGCTGACGACAACAGCGCCTCAGTATAGAAGAACCAGCCAATGGGAACAGACGACAACAGCGCCTCAGTATAGGTGAACCAGCCAATGAGAGCAGACAACAACAGCGTCTCAGTATAGGAAAAGCAGCCAATGAGAGCAGACGACAACAGCGCCTCAGTATAGGAGAACCAGACAATGTGAGCTGACGACAACAGCGCCTCTGTATAGGAGAAACAGCCAATGGGAGCTAA
The DNA here is from genome assembly GCA_964019135.1 of Arenicola marina. Classification (NCBI taxonomy): domain Eukaryota; kingdom Metazoa; phylum Annelida; class Polychaeta; family Arenicolidae; genus Arenicola; species Arenicola marina. The sequence continues at coordinate 17,561,160 of OZ025256.1, read as the reverse complement.
CGACAACAGCGTCTCAGTATAGGAGAACCAGACAATGTGAGCTGACGACAACAGCGCCTCAGTATAGGAGAACCAGCCAATGGGAACAGACGACAACATCGCCTCTGTATAGGAGAAACAGCCAATGGGAGCTAACGACAACAGCGTCTCAGTATAGGAGAACCAGACAATGTGAGCTGACGACAAGCAGCTAGAAGATTAACGGCTTGAAGGAGTTGGGGGGGGGTGGGGGCACAGGGGCGTCACCGCGTTGAAACTGCCCCCACCTTGCTGTCTTAACTTATCCAAATCTTCCGCCCCCCCCCCACCCCCACCGGTCACCTCTTTCCTCATGTGGTCTCCTTCCTACGACTAAAGTCCTGCGAAACGTTTTTCCTTTCTTAATTTATGTTATATTATTATTTTATTTCACCCAGGCAGGCAGTACTAACAAACAGAACATGAATCGTTTGATACGTTCAAATTACGACACTATAAGTTACACAGTACCTGTGAGTAGCCTCTGCCGCGGACATCGCAACAACAGCGTGTTTACATCACGTGTCGTGACGCGCCTGTCTCCTCAATTCAAGCTTGACAATCCTTACGTTCGGTGCACACAGACAATCCCAAGACAATCACTAGAGACCGCTCATGTGGCCCACTTCAACCACCACCACGTCAAGCGACATTTGTTAGAGTGAGCGACACATACCCACCCAGTACCTCATTCACACTTTATATCTACACTACTACGAAAAGCACAAAATATATATTTACTATCATGGCCTTAAATTGTTATATTCGCTTTTACCCGGGTAACGTGTATTACATTATTGTAATTGTGGACCAATATTGGACAATAATATGATACACTCAATTTACCAATTTGAAATAACAACGGAAAGGCCCTGATGGTGAACATGAAATCTTCGGGTTTATGTACAAAACTTGATCGGATAATACTGTACACGACTTGCGACTGCACGGATATTATTCGGAGGTGGTTAGATTTCACATATGGCGGCGCTTACCTCTCTGCAAAATCTCGCGATATCCCGTTTGCTGTGTTCAAAGCTACTAACACATATAGTACCCTTGATAGGTTCTAAGTCACTGCACGACCGCCAGTGGCATATAAACCGCAGATTCTGTTCCTAGGAATGGACTTCGATCAAAAACCATCCAGATACAAGTCGGTACAGGGGATGAAGGTATCTAATGCGTACTTCTCTGACATCAACTCTCAATCCAACGCCTCATGCGCGAGCCTCAAGCCAGACAGCACTGTGTGAATGTGCCAAGGGATGTCTGGTTGAAGCCCGACCCCCAGGCATAGGCTGAATGTGCTAAGTACTAGTTAAAGAACGAGCTGCAGTGCATTCGCCAAAATAAAGCACGAGACGCGATAGCGTCGAGTGGTTTATTTGGGGAATGCACGACAGCGAGTTCTTTAACGTACTTATAGAATTGTTATAACAAGGAATTAAATTTGCTCATGTTTGGACACAGGAAATTGACTATTGTGTCAATTGCACTGCCCGACTAATGCGTAAGCAAACATTATGGAAACAACAGTTCGTCCTTTTGAAGCCCCAGGGGGGAGGCTAGGGTGGGCAGGCGTGGAGGAAGTAGATATTTTGGAAGTCTTGTTTTCTAAATCATCTCACAAGGGTTCAGTCATTGCTTCTCAGTTTCCTGAAAACATCGCCCCTGAAAAGCGATATGACGGATCTAATGAGAAATGTATGCAAACGATAACTGTAAAATTTCCATATATTTTGAGAGTTCTGATCTAACCCCCCGCCCCCTTGGCGTTTAACATTGACTTATGCATTTCATTGTTTGTCTTGAAATTGGCAAGTTCTGACAACATCAGCCAGCTCGCCTCCGCTCAGCTCAGCTCGACTGATTACACCGTGACACTTAGCCGAGTCCATATTAACAACTGTTCTTTATCAACATAATGCACACTTTTTTTGTTCATTATTAAAATAAAGCACTGTTTTGACGTTCTCTATTTAAATAACGCACACTTACGTGAATACAACACGGCTAGGTCTGTTTTCCGATGCATTCTTCTAGATAATGAACACTTAAGACAATGGCGTGACGTCATACAATTTTTTAATTTAGTCTACAAATGCCTGTTTACCTGTAACGGGAGGCTCTCATGCGTGGAGCGTGATGTGAAGTTGATTTTCACTTCCTTGTTGAAATTGGCACACTTAGAATCGTAACATTTCGACCAAGTAGCGACTCATTGTGACCCATGTGCGATCATAGTCGTACAGTATTTATGGGTGTCCATGGGCCATGCCCGTACAGACCAGCTGACAGTATTGATCCTCGGGTTCAAAGGGTAAAACCATGGTAACGAGTTCACAATTAGCACATAACAATATTTACCCCGTTAAGCCCAGTTTTGGTGATCGGATAAGTGTTAATTTTCCGGTTCTGGGCCACATATGTAGCCAGGTGTCGCTGCCCAGCGTCGCTTTCCTAGCAAGGTTATCACTCTGCTAGGAGAGGAAGCTCGTTTCTCACATCACCTCTGCTCCCGATCTCCCGACAGAGGGCGTTACGCTTGCGCCATACTCCCTCTGCCCTACGTCCCTACGCCCGAAAATTGAACGTAATCTAATCGAAGATAAATTCGCAGTTTGGCATCAAATGCACCACTGTTTAGCATTTACTGTGCCACTGGTACTATGCCTGACGAATGCATTTGAGTTTGATTAATTTGAAGCCATGTTACTTTCGAACTATATTTTCGAGTGCGGTCGAAGTCAAAGGCATGACGCGTTTTGAACTTTGACCCCGTGTTATTTTGAAATATTTTCTCGCTTAACTCTTCCATTGTGATCATTCGACAACGGAATGTCTATATTTTTTAGATTGCATCGAAAATTCCAAATCGAAAATCTTCAATCTAAAAACCCTCTAAAACCATTCGCGATCCCAGAGCCGTTGGGGTCAACGCAAAAACGAGAAGTCTTCTTATGGCCTAACAACTGCATGCATTGGTTCGCAGTCTTCAGTACCTTATAGCCACACTGTAGGGCTAGAACATACTCGTCACCCAGGTCAAAAGGTCAAAGGTCAAGGTCACAGCGATTTTTTGGAAAAAAAACTAAGAATGCATATATCTCCGTTAATATTAAAGCTAGAGATTTCGGGTGAGTTGCAAAATGTGCTACACTTTAAGGCACAGTTTTCGGGTATGTTTACTTTTTGATGCGTAATAGTCATTTTGAGTAAAATAAGGTCGTACCTTTTGCGGAAAACGGACTAAATGACCTCTGTCAGTTTTCTCGCTTTTGGGCACATTTTCCATCAAGCTATCGCTATGATGTTCTAATATGCCATAGAAATATGAATTGAGATGAGTTGTGCCGAATGTTAGAGTTCTCTGATGCGTCACGTGACGTCACGATGACGTCACTTTTGGTACTTAACAAAATTCGTCAAAAATCTGGAAAAAATTCCAAAAATAAGTGAGTAGCATCATATTGTAGGAAACGTAGTTCCTCGTATAGCTGCAAACTAAAAACAATATGTTTCTATCTTACTTCCGGTTCCAGGGCCGACGGCAGTTCTCTATGGGACTTCCTATGTTAAAGCGCTGTATCTTTAGGCTGGGAAAAATGTTTTGTCGTGTATTTCACAAGTGCCTCCAGCAAGCGACACCGGCATGTTTTTCTTAGTTAAACATGATACATAGTAGCCTCAGTGCTTATCGCATGCGATTGGAGCAAATAGTGACGTCACAGGATTTTTTTGAAATTTGGCCAATGGTGAAAGATACGGCATTTGGGTGTTAGCAGACGCTGCCACGGGTGTCCTATTCAAGCCATCACTCAATGCTTGCACCTGTGGATGGATAATACTAAGCTGAGGCATAATCTGTCAACATGGTTCCATAGCCACATTACTTTTTGGTATATAGTCGAAATCGTTTAACATGGGATCCTATGGGGAAAAATGAACTTGATCGAATATGACCTACTTCCGCTCAAGCTATTTCAGTCTCCTTCGCCACACAGTGAGGTAATATCACCTTAAAGCCAGTTATAAGAAAAACACGACGATATCTGTATTACTTTTTGTTTCCATGGCAACGAAGCCACTGGCCTAATGATCAACATACAGATTCTTGCAATGGTAAGAAAAATCGTCAAAAATCAGATAGAAATGCTAAAATTGCATTCTTTTCGCCAACTACTTGCCAATAAGCATCTACAGATCACTTAATGCATCAATCAGGCGGATGTTGCTCAATGATGGCGCTAGAGTGCTTCAAAGTGGGACGATACCTTTGCGTTGCCACCAATGATGAGTGAATGGAGATTGTGTCCATCTTTAAAACAACGTCAAAATTAAGAAAAACATGCCAGAGCTGTGATCTTTACGCCAAATGGTAGGGACCATCGATCGGCAGAGAACTAGTAAAAGAAACAAATTAGTTGCTATATCACTTCGCATGCAGTGTTCTTTGTTCTTGTCCTAGGTCTCCGTGTCTCCGCAATGATGAACTAATGCAACTTTTGGCCATTTCGTCAAGCCATAGCTGAAGGACTATTCTCTCTATCGCCTAGCTCTTCAATCGAATAAGTTGTGGCAGTAAACCTTGGCGCATTGCCACTTGGACGTTGTCGTGCGTCACGTCATAACGTCACTATGACGTCATGACGTCACACATCGTACGTAAGCTATTACTCAGCTATTATAAGGTATGGCGACTTTCGGGTCGCTTTACGTTACAGGTCGTGTTCAGGCTCAGGTTGTGCCGTGTGTAACTGTTTTGGCGCAGGGGATATGTATGCGTCAAAAATGACGTCATAGCTAACGTGCCCCTACGAAATGTTGGGTTTGCTTTACTTTTAGCCACTTTGGCAATAGCGGTCATAACCCGAGTTGATAAGTAGACATATTAAAGAAATAGAAGCCATCTTGAGCATCTGCGCGAACGTCAAATGACGTCATGTCACGTCACGATGACGTATTATTAGATAAAAAGTAAAATTCGTAGCGCCATTCATAATGAGTCAAGCAATCGCTCTTGAGAAAAAGAAAAAAAATGTTCACTTAAACACGTCGTCTCCAGAGACACCTATTGCGAGGGGGCTAAGTGTGCGTCAACGTCATAGCTTACGTGCTCCTACAAAAGTTTGGGCCTGCTTGATGTTCAGCTAATTTGCCAATAGCTACCATCACCCACAAGTTCATGAGTTCACCCATGATTTCGTAAGTAGGTATACTTAACAAAATAGAAGCCATCGCGAATATTGTCCTGATCGTGAAATGAAATTCGTGAAGTCACGAAGACATGATAAATAAAAGATACGAAAGTACCGTTAATATTGCTTCAAGAGAAGCGCCTTGGCTTCAGACTGGATGTCCAATTGAGTTCCGCCTACAGTCCCACACTGCCTGTCGAAGGCAGCATTTAGCCCAAATTGCCCCTATAAGGCCCTTTAGCCAAAATTGGCCCTGACGACTCGTAACGTCGCCATTAATACAGCTTCCAAATGTACTTATGTATTTTTGTCCTCGACCTATGGTTGAATATCTCTTGTATCTCTGTTGTCGCCTATTTCCTTAATGCATGTTCAACTGGTGAGCCTCGACCCTCACAAGGTGTTGCGTTCACTACGCCTCTAATCGGTGTCATCCCGTGGCCCAGCAGGCTCCGTGTTCAGATAATGTGGTACAGCCCCGCTAGCTCAGTACCCACTGAGCTATCGGGGTGGTCCCTTCGCATAATGTCGAGCGTGCTCTGCTCGGCCAACCTTCGCGGCCAGCCCATGGGCCGAGCCCCACCGGTGCAAATGGCTATGGTTGTGCAGCGTAAGGGTTGTACGGAGTTTACTAGGGTTTGTCAGTGCGTCAAGCACAAACTTCGGCATCCGGGAACACCCTGATATAAAGTTTAGCGTGGCGTGGCGTAGATCAAACAAAAACACACAATTATTTGTCTATTTGTTTTGAACAATATTTGGTGGATTTGGAACTCTTTAGTTTAAAATCATGTTAATTTACACTTGATATTTTTACTTGTTGCTTCTCCAAGTTTGTACCGAGCAAACGAGTCAGATTCTCATTCCCGTTTTTGACTCAAATCATATTTCACAATCATAAGCCATTTCTTTGGAATTTCTGGGATATATGTTGACGGGTATGGGAGGACTGTGATACATGTTGACGGGTATGTGAGGACTGGGATACATGTTGCCGGGTAGGGGAGGACTGTGATACATGTTGACGGGTATGGGAGGACTGGGATACATTTTTACGGGTATGAGAGGACTGGGATACATTTTTACGGCTATGAGAGGACTGGGATACATGTTGACGGGTATGAGAGGACTGGGATACATGTGGACGGGTATGTGAGGACTGGGATGCACTTTGACGGGTATGAGAGGACTGGGATACATGTTGGCCGGTATGAGAGGACTGTGATACATGTTGACGGATACGGGAGGACTGTGATACATGTTGACGGTTATGGGAGGACTGGGATACATGTTGACGGGTATGAGAGGACTGGGATGCATGTTGACGGGTATGAGAGGACTGGGATACATGTTGACGGGTATGAGAGGACTGGGATACATGTTGCCGGGTATGGGAGGCCTGGGATACATGTTGACGGGTATGGGAGGACTGGGATACATGTTGACGGGTATGAGAGAACTGGGATACATGTTGCTGGGTATGTGAGGACTGGGATACGTGTTGATGGGTATGGGAGGACCGTGATACATGTTGACGGTTATGGGAGGACTGGGATACATGTTGACGGGTATGGGAGGACTGGGATACATGTTGACGGGTATGGGAGGACTGTGATACATGTTGACGGGTATGAGAGGACTGGGATACATGTTGACGGGTATGGGAGGACTGTGATACATGTTGATGGGTATGGGAGGACTGGGATACATGTTGACGGGCATAGGAGGACTGTGATACATGTTGACGGGTATGAGAGGACTGTGATACATGTTGCCGGGTATGGGAGGACTGGGATACATGTTAACGGGTATGAGAGGACTGTGATACATGTTGACGGGTATGGGAGGACTGTGATACATGTTGATGGGTATGGGAGCACTGGGATACATGTTGACGGGTATAGGAGGACTGATACATGTTGACGGGTATGAGAGGACTGGGATACATGTGGACAGGTAGGAGAGGACTGGGATACATTTTGATGGGTATGGGAGGACTGTGATACATGTTGACGTGGATGGGAGGACTGGGATACATGTTGACGGGTATAGGAGGACTGTGATACATGTTGACGGGTATGGGAGGACTGTGATACATGTTGACGGGTATGAGAGGACTGTGATACATGTTGACGGGTATGGGAGGACTGGGATACATGTTGACGGGTATGAGAGGACTGGGATACATTTTGCCGGGTATGGTTTCGCCGATCCCTATCTCTTTCTCATTCCCACTCTCTCTCTCTCATATTCCCTCTTTCTCATTCTCTATCTCTTTCTCCCCCCCCCCCCATATATTGGGTTCTTTCTCTCTCTCTTTCACTCAAGTAGGGTATCACCAGATGCGGTGGTGTGTTATGCAGACAAAGCTATTCTGCACATTTGAGGAGGTTTAATATATAAGCTACTAATAGTAGAGTATAGGCAACCTAGTACACTATGCAGTAGAGTATAGACACCCTATATTAAGCCTCCGTGACTTACTCGATGCCCCGCTGTCTTAATGATAACACCATAGATATCTCTATTCTCGCCCGCCCGGGTCGGCCCGGTAGGTCAGTGGGCTCGCCTAGTGTGTTCTGGCCAACTGAGAGCCTAACGGCACGTGGATCGGTGGTTCGCGCCCCGCTGTGGCCATGTCTATGCGGTCGCAGGATAAAGATCCCAAGAGTAGGGGGTTACCCCCGGGGACATGGCTCCACTCTCCCTCCCTTCTCCCATTGACCCGATTTCACCAAAAGTGGTTAAGCGTCTGGAATATACAACCAGCCAACTATCTACTATTGCCCGATGGCGTCAGAGCAAGCGGTAAATGGCGCCATGACTCCGTTCACTTTATAACTAGAGTGTTTGTCCTATTCGTATTGAACAGCTAGAATACACAGTGCACTGACGCATGGTTTGATTGTGACTTTTAAGACGTCTGGAAAACGAAAGCAAGCAAAACAAATAGCAACATTTATAGTGAAGTATAGCGTTTATTGTGAAAACCACCTTGATAGCGATGAACACAGCGGGTGGCGATCGCGCGGCAGTTTCTGCAGTCTTCTGCAGGAATACAAGCCATTCAGGACGAATATCACTTCATCTATATCTGTTCCCATTACCATCATATTAGAAATGCGTTTTTCAGCAGGACTACTGTATCCATCGCGAGAACAATTTATCCCAATGCTATCCTCTCCAAATTCTTCTGAACTGTACTGCAATTTGCACTTAACTGATACCATGGGCCCATTTTTTAACATGGCATCGCCAGCGGCGGTGCGGTTTTCGATTCGCCACCTATGACAATGAGGGGAAAGACACATCGCCATTGGAAAGCATGTGGCAGAAAACTACATCGCAAAGGAAAATGGCGAGGCAAAAAACACATCGCCAACGAGAATTAAGTGTAAAACGCTTCTGAGGCAAGCAAATGTTAGACCGGCGAACATTGTTGGATACTAATTGATACACATGTACATATAGACATATCACATTATGCAGTCTGCTATGGATAGTTAGGAAAGATCGAGCTCCGATCGAGCGAATTTTTGCGGTATAACCCCGACAAAACGGAATTTGGTGGTAAAACTCCCCGACCGAGCGGATTTTTGGCGATGAAAATGGGGGAGCTTTATGGCGGATGGGGGAGCTTTACCGCGGATGGGGGAGCTTTACGGCGGATGGGGGAGCTTTACGGCGGATGGGGGAGCTTTACGGCGGATAAGGGAGCTTTACGGCGGATAAGGGAGCTTTACGGCGGATGGAGGAGCTTTACGGCGGATAAGGGAGCTTTACGACGGACCGGGGAGCTTTACGGCGGATGGGGGAGCTTTACGGCGGATGGGGGAGCTTTACGACGGATGGAGGAGCTTTACGGCAGATGGGGGAGCGTTACGGCGGATGGGGAGCTTTACGGCGGATAAGGGAGCTTTACGGCGGATGGAGGAGCTTTACGGCGGATAAGGGAGCTTTACGACGGATGGGGGAGCTTTACGGCGGATGGGGGAGCTTTACGGCGGATGGAGGAGCTTTACGGCGGATAAGGGAGCTTTATGGCGGATGGGGGAGCTTTACGACGGATGGAGGAGCTTTACGGCAGATGGGGGAGCTTTACGGCGGATGGGGAGCTTTACGGCGGATAAGGGAGCTTTACGGCGGATGGAGGAGCTTTACGGCGGATAAGGGAGCTTTACGACGGATGGGGGAGCTTTACGGCGGATGGGGGAGCTTTACGGCGGATGGAGGAGCTTTACGGCGGATGGGGGAGCTTTACGGCGGATAAGGAAGCTTTACGACGGATGGGGGAGCTTTACGGCGGATAAGGGAGCTTTACGACGGATGGGGGAGCTTTACGGCGGATAAGGGAGCTTTATGGCGGATGGGGGAGCTTTACGACGGATGGAGGAGCTTTACGGCGGATGGGGGAGCTTTACGGCGGATGGGGGAGCTTTACGGCGGATGGGGGAGCTTTACGGCGGATGGAGGAGCTTTACGGCGGATGGAGGAGCTTTACGGCGGATAAGGGAGCTTTACGGCGGATGGGGGAGCTTTACGACGAATGGAGGAGCTTTACGGCGGATAAGGGAGCTTTACGACGGATGGAGGAGCTTTACGGCGGATAAGGGAGCTTTACGACGGATGGGGGAGCTTTACGGCGGATAAGGGAGCTTTATGGCGGATGGGGGAGCTTTACGACGGATGGAGGAGCTTTACGGCGGATGGGGGAGCTTTACGGCGGATGGGGGAGCTTTACGGCGGATGGGGGAGCTTTACGGCGGATCGGGGAGCTTTACGACGGATGGAGGAGCTTTACGGCGGATAAGGGAGCTTACGACGGATGGAGGAGCTTTACGACGGATGGAGGAGCTTTACGGTGGATAAGGGAGCTTTACGACGGATGGAGGAGCTTTACGACGGATGGAGGAGCTTTACGGCGGATGGGGGAGCTTTACGGCGGATGGGGGAGCTTTACGGCGGATGGAGGAGCTTTACGGCGGATAAGGGAGCTTTACGACGGATGGAGGAGCTTTACGGCGGATAAGGGAGCTTTACGACGGATGGGGGAGCTTTACGGCGGATAAGGGAGCTTTATGGCGGATGGGGGAGCTTTACGACGGATGGAGGAGCTTTACCGCGGATGGGGGAGCTTTACGGCGGATGGGGGAGCTTTACGGCGGATGGGGGAGCTTCACGGCGGATGGGGGAGCTTTACGGCGGATAAGGGAGCTTTATGGCGGATGGGGGAGCTTTACGACAGATGGAGGAGCTTTACGGCGGATAAGGAAGCTTTACGACGGATGGGGAGCTTTACGGCGGATGGGGGAGCTTTACGACGGATGGAGGAGCTTTACGGCGGATAAGGGAGCTTTACGACGGATGGGGAGCTTTACGGCGGATAAGGGAGCTTTACGGCGGATGGGGGAGCTTTACGACGGATGGAGGAGCTTTACGGCGGATGGGGGAGCTTTACGGCGGATGGGGGAGCTTTACGGCGGATGGGGGAGCTTCACGGCGGATGGGGGAGCTTTACGGCGGATGGAGGAGCTTTACGGCGGAGCTTTACGACGGATGGGGGAGCTTTACGGCGGATGGGGGAGCTTTGCGGCGGATGGGGGAGCTTTACGGCGGATGGAGGAGCTTTACGGCGGAGCTTTACGACGGATGGGGGAGCTTTACGGCGGATGGGGGAGCTTTACTGCGGATAAGGGAGCTTTACGGCGGAGCTTTACGACGGATGGGGGAGCTTTACGGCGGATGGGGGAGCTTTATGGCGGATGGGGGAGCTTTACGGCGGATAAGGGAGCTTTACGGCGGATGGGGGAGCTTTACGGCGGATGGGGGAGCTTTACGGCGGATGGAGGAGCTTTACGACGGATGGGGGAGCTTTACGGCGGATGGGGGAGCTTTACGGCAGATGGGGGAGCTTTACGGCGGATGGGGGAGCTTTACGGCGGATGGGGGAGCTTTACGGCGGATGGGGGAGCTTTACGGCGGATGGAGGAGCTTTACGGCGGAGCTTTACGACGGATGGGGGAGCTTTACGGCGGATGGGGGAGCTTTACGGCGGATGGGGGAGCTTTACGGCGGATGGGGGAGCTTTACGGCGGATGGGGGAGCTTTACGGCGGATGGGGGAACTTTACGGCGGATGGGGGAGCTTTACGGCGGATGGGGGAGCTTTACGGCGGATGAAACTGATCAAACCGTCAACAAAGGAAACGGCGACTTTTGGTAGACAACCCATTAGTTAAGCTGATTTAAAACCGGTTTCAGATAAATCCCACATGCCTATAATGCGAACTACCTTGCCAACAGCGTCATGTAGGCTATCTCTCTCTCTATATATATATATACTCTATAATATATAATATTCAACACGCAAAATTGTTGAATATAGGATCTGAACAACAAAACAATATTACAACTCATCTATAAATATGTTATTCCCGTTCAGTGTGGCGTAAGATCTCGTGATGTACTGGGGCCGTATACATAGACCACAGTTAGGTTATGCGCGAACAGTGCCTATCCGTCCGTATAATGCAACAGCATTTGCCACTTTCCTGATTCAGAAAATACACATTTTTTGTCAATATCTTTCTATGTTGGAATATGTCGACCACTCTTTATCAAGGCCCATGTGGCATCTCACTCGTTGATATTACAGACGGTTGATCGCATTGGGCACGCGTTGCTTATGTAAGACGTCACGAATCGGTCTGTCTTTATGATGAATCAGCAAAAACCGTCTAGAATAAACTTGATATTGAACAAATGCATACATGTGTTCAGAAAGCCAACCTTGTGAGACCAGCATACCTTTTTCTAAATAAAACAGATAGCATTGAAACATTCGTTTCATTTCTTTAAATTCGCATTTTTTATATGATACTTAGTCGCCCCAAACGCTCATGATGTCTTGAATATTAGGTATTCTTATGAATACAACGCATCCTTATTTACACTCAATCAACGTATTCATATTCCAATAGAAATACTGTATTCCTTTTGTGTTTACTCCCACGCTGTATCGATTCAACCCAGGCCATGGTTCATTTATGTTCCTATATGAATCATTTGATGATAAGTATTGCTTCTGCAATGAAGTATCTGTTCGATTATTTTTACCATCACGACCGTTTGTCTCTTGTAACATTCTCATAAACGGATGTCTTGGCCATGGGTCACTCGGCCATGGGTCCCTGGGCCCTGTGTCCCTGGGCCCTGTGTCCCTAGGCCATGGGTCCCTGGGCCATGGATCCCTGGGCCCTGTGTCCCTGGGCCCTGTGTCCCTGGGCCATGGGTCCCTGGGCCATGGGTTCCTGGGCCCTGTGTCCCTGGGCCCTGGGTCCCTGGGCCATGGGTCCCTGGGCCCTGGGTCCCTGGGCCCTGTGTCCCTGGGCCCTGTGTCCCTGGGCCCTGTGTCCCTGGGCCATGTGTCCCTGGGCCCTGTGACCCTGGGCCCTGTGTCCCTGGGCCCTGTGTCCCTGGGCCCTGTGCCCATGGGCCCTGTGTCCCTGGGCCCTGTGTCCCTGGGCCCTGTGTCCCTGGGCCCTGTGTCCCTGGGCCATGGGTCCCTGGGCCATGGGTCCCTGGCCCCTTTTGTCCCTGGGCCCTGTGTCCCTGGGCCCTGTGTCCCTGGGCCCTGTGTCCCTGGGCCCTGTGTCCCTGGGCCATGTGTCCCTGGGCCCTGTGTCCCTGGGCCCTGTGTCCCTGGGCCCTGTGTCCCTGGGCCCTGTGTCCCTGGGCCCTGTGTCCCTGGGCCATGTATCCCTGGGCCCTGTATCCCTGGGCCCTGTGTCCATGGGCCCTGTGTCCCTGGGCCCTGTGTCCCTGGGCCCTGTGTCCCTGGGCCCCGTTGTCCCTGGGCCCTGTCTCCCTGGGCCCTGTGTCCCTGGGTCCTGTGTCCCTGGGCCCTGTGTCCCTGGATCCTGTGTCTCTGGGCCCTGTGTCCCTGGGCCCTGTGTCCCTGGGCCCTGTGCCCCTGGGCCCTGTGTCCCTGGGCCCTGTGTCCCTGGGCCCTGTGTCCCTGTGTCCTGTGTCCCTGGGCCCCGTGTTCTGGGCCATGTGTCCCTGGGCCCTGTGTCCCTGGGCCCTGTGTTCCTGGGCCCTGTTTCCCTGGGCCCTGTGTCCCTGGGCCCTGTGTCCCTGGGCCCTGTGTCCCTGGGCCCTGGATCCCTGGGCCCTGTGTCCCTGGGCCATGTGTCCCTGGGCCCTGTGTCCCTGGGCGCTGTGTTCCTGGGCCCTGTGTCCCTGAGCCCTGTGTCCCTGGCCCTGTGTCCCTAGGCCATGTGTCCCTGGGCCCTGTGTCCCTGGGCCCTGTGTCCCTGGGCCCTGTGTCCCTGGGCCCTGTGTCCCTGGGCCATGTGTCCCTGGGCCCTGTGTCCCTGGGCCCTGTGTCCCTGGGCCCTGTGTCCCTGGGCCCTGTGCCCATGGGCCCTGGGTCCCTGGGCTATGTGTCCCTGGGCCCTGGGTTCCTGGGCCATGTGTCCCTGGGCCCTGTGTCCCTGGGCCTTGTGTCCCTGGGCCCTGGGTCCCTGGGCCCTGGGTCCCTGGTCTCTGTGTCCCTGGGCCCTGGGTGCCTGGATCATTGGTCACTGGGCCCTGGGTGCCTGGATCATTGGTCACTGTACCCTGGGTTCCAGTGCCCTGGGTCCCTGGGTCATTGGTCCCTGGGTCATTGGGTCATTGGTCCCAGTGCCCTGGGTCCCTCGGTCATTGGTCCCTGGGTCATTGGTCACTGGGCCCTGGGTCCCTCGGTCATTGGTCCCTGGGCCCTGGGTCCCTCGGTCATTGGCCCCTGGGCCCTGGGTGCCTGGGCCCTGGGTGCCTGGGCCATTGGCCCCCGGGGCCTGGACGTTCGGAGTCAAGTATGTCTCCAATGATGTGTAGTCCCCTTCCCCGCGGTGGGTGTCGGTTTCGCGTGGCGGTGGCGTTATAGGGTTTGGCCGTATCAGTCGCTTTATCACCGCCTGCGCGTCACTCAAGATGGCTTCTGACTGGTTTGTGAGGAAGGTAAACACCCCTTCGCCCGTCGGAGCCTTCCTTCCAACCTCCAGGGTGAAACACTCACTTGACACACCAAGTCGTCTAATATGGCTGGAAAAGGTTAAAGATAAAGTCATAAAGCATTTTTTCCTTGAGAAAATGTTGTTTGACTGAAAACGGTGTTGTTATATCCTCAGCATATAAGTACACATATATTGTATGCGATAATAAACCGGACATGTTGCCAAGCCCCTTTTTTTTGTCTAGTTGGTACATCTCTCGAGGAAACGTTTGGCTTTCTTGTGACTATACCTCATCAAATATACTTTAAAGCATTTGTTTACCTTTCAACTACTTCTCATAACATGCGCACAGTCAGACAAAGTCTTTGAACGTAATAATTAAATGATTCTAAGACTAATCGGACGATAAGTACAGGCGACCCCGTCGGTTCGCTTGTTTATAGAAAAAAAGAGGGGTAGGTTCTAAATGTCAATGAGTCATGGCATCCACTCACTGAGATACATGTCACTGAGCCATCCTTTAACGCACCGGGTCATAGCAGTTAGCACAATGCAAAAACTCTAGCACATTACCTGTGCGGCCATGAATATAATCTTCGGTTATCTTCTGTCCACAAATCGATGCTTTCGGTATATAAGCGGAGGAGGTAATTTGGGTGGTCACCCGATATACTGCATCTCTTCGAGGCGTCTGTTTCATGGATACTCACTAGGTATTCAGACAGCGCTGAAAAAATAGGAAATACATTACTTAGAGCAAAATAATTGCCCAAGTTAGTCTTTGTTCAGAAGGCGTTATAATAAGATATGTGAGTTATATATTGTATTTGTTTTATATATATAACACCAAACGCCGTCCTGTGCCTACAAACTCTACTGATCTGGCACAACATACCTCTCTTTGGTTTCTGCATTTATAATGTGCTATAAACCCATCAATATATGCGTACATGTTTAGGTACATGTTTGAATATCCTAAAAGTGCTGAACATACCTTGTCTGTGGTTAAACGACAATGCGTACAAAATCTTTCATGCGGTGTACAGTTGCAGGCATCCGGATGCCAATTGTGTGTGTCTGTCTGAGTACACTAGAACTAGAATAGCTAAACGGAGTCCGAGCTATGCAACGCCGGTTAGTCTAGGTCTGGCGGTTTAAAGGATATGATGATATGTCACATAGGTAAAACCTAATAGGGGGAGCGCAACTATTTTCGGATCGAAAAAAGTCCTACCATTAAAAGAAGTGTTGCAGATTTCTAGTGCAGCTCATCTAGATCTATATAATATTTAATATATCGTTCCTAAAGCATAACTCAACAAGATCGATTGCTACTCAGACAGAAATCTGTACTTGAGGTGGATATATTAATAAACTGCATGTCAAAGGAAATGAAAATATAGGCCTGTATGTTTAATTCAAATACCAACACAGATTGAATTGATGATTAAGTGATGAAATACTGACTACTATCCTATGATCATTATTAAAACAAAACTGGCATGCAACAACTACAGGCAGGGTAAGCCAATATACTCTCCAAAAGGTCAATAGCAGATTGTGTGATACACTTCGTAGGTTCACAATAATACAGAATTCATAACTGTATTTTCGCTAAATGGTTAAGTTAGCACAATGCCCTATAATTTAACCTATTATTTATGTACAGCTGATATTTACTCTCATGGGGGCTGTTACGCGAAATAAAGGTCCTAAGCCTATGCTTGAAATGGACTTTGAATATGCATGCATGTTACCTTAAGAGCTCGCTTGCGCTCGCTACTATAACTAATTTTAGATCATTGGGCGCATTTCTTTGGGTCAGGACTCTCAGCTAGCCGTCCGATACCTGCAAATTGCTTCCACACCTGCCGATAGGGGGCTATGAACCGAATGAAATGAAACGTTCACACCGGTTATGTCAGGTGCATTTAGAAGCAATGAAACCAGAGTACTTTTCAATCAGCAACCTCCGCCCACCCCCCCCCCCCCCCCATCCAAACACAAACATCTTCTACCGAATGTCCTGGGCTGTTTTGAACGGGACACAATCGGCATACCGAATAGATGCGCTTGCACCTGACCCGGGTAAAGGACGTCTCGGGCGGTATACCAATGCGTAATGTGCGTATTCGGTTTAACCTGGGGATATATACGGGTTACTAAAGAAATTCGCCCATTGTTTTATCCAGTGACGTATGACAAACGCACAACGGAAATTCAAGGGCGAACAAACTGAAAAAAAGATGGCTTCCGGGTTATCGCTGCACCATAACTAATACCACTTGAACAAGTGGTCTGAGTTTCCGTTACCGATGATTCCGTGATAAACAAATAAATTCTTCCATGGTTATACACATATATCTACCGCCATAATGCTCTGTGCCCATACGCATAGTATAATAGGAATCGCCTGCCCGTTGTAGTTACCTTCCTCGCTGGAAAGGGAGTTCGCTGGCAGTGTCAAGGGGCCGCCCTCCAGGCCACGGTCACGATTTCGTTTGTATATGTTGATGTTTTCTCTCAAAAGGCGGCACCACTCTCGAGCCTCGGCCTCGTTTTCAGCCCTGTAGCAATTTTGTGTATTGCCAGTTTTAACTCGGATCTGAAAACAGGACTTTCGTTGTTCGAAACCTCCGATTTCGACCTCGTCAATTTGCTCCATGTAATATCCGCGATAATTAAACTCAGCCTTATTGAAGTCATCCTCCTTCTTGAAGTACACAAAAAGCCCTTGATAAGTCTTGGTGGATTCGATGAGAACGAAAAAGCGTTTCTTCCATAGCGGAACATAGGTCTGGTCCTGTTGACGAAAATGAATATTAATGGGCAACGTGTTAAATTGGGACTGACAACCAATAATAGTCGCCATGCTAGGAAGGGCTTCAAATTAAAACTGTTAGGATTTTCATGTATTGCTCACAGGTCATAGAGAACAATATCTGTGTCTTTAAATGACACATAATGGCGTCCAATTTTCTGTTACAATATTAATGTAATGTGGCAAATATAACTTGCAAAATAATTGTGCAGTATCGATGTCTTACTCCTATATTGAGTGCTCGAATGTGAAGAAAATGTTGGTTGCAATCAGGTTGGCATTGTTCTGCTGTGTCAATATATGTACGTACTTACTTACAATAACGTCCAGACTTTATAAGTCCTTATTAAAAGAATCAAGATGCAAATAACAATTAAAACAATGCTTGCCATGGCAGATGAAGGCAGGATATCTAAATATCCTTTTTTGGCGACGGCCTTCACATCCATTGCGCGAGTAAATCTGTAGCTCAGTGTGAACCAGCGCTGCACTTTCAATCCTGATGGTAATAAAAGTAATAAAGTTACCCACACAGCAATATTTTTCTTTAGGACATTAGGGTATTTTCAATCTTGGTTCTAGTTCATGTTGCCGATTCCACAATAAACCATTTCTTGCATGAGAACATTAATTACTCTAAACTAAACTTCACTTGTGTCATCTACGTTGTTTCTTCACATTATGTTTGCAAATAACTTGATATTTGCATTGCCTGCTGTATACATTTCTTACATGTTATCAGTTTCTCAAAAAACATTGTGTTCTACGCAACAGCACATCGGTATAGGAAAACCATCCAATCGGAGCAGACGACAACAACGTCTCAGTATAGGAAAACCAGCCAATGGGAGCAGACGACAACAGCGTCTCAGTATAGGAGAACCAGCCAAAGGGAGCAGACGACAACAGCGCCTCAGTATAGGAGAACCAGCCAATGGGAGCTAACGACAACAGCATCTCAGTATAGGAGAACAAGCCAATGGGAGCTGACGACAACAAAGTCTCATTATAGGAAAACCAGTCAATGGGAGCTGATGACAACAGCGTCTCAGTATAGGAGAACCAGCCAATGGGAGCAGACGACAACAGCGTCTCGGTATAGGAGAACCAGCCAATGGGAGCAGACGACAACAGCGTCTCAGTATAGGAAAACCAGCCAATGGGAGCAGACGACAACAGTGTCTCAGTATAGGGAACCAGCCAAAGGGAGCAAACGAAAACAGCGTCTGAGTATAGGAGAACCAGCCAATGGGAGCAGACGACAACAGCGCCTCAGTATAGGAGAACCAGCCAATGGGAACAGACGACAACAGAGTCTTAGCATAGGAGAACCAGACAATGTGAGCTGTCGACAAGAGCGTCTCAGTATAGGAGAACCAGGCAAAGGGAACAGACGACAACGGCGCCTTAGTATAGGAGAACCAGCCAATGAGAGCAGACGACAACAGCGTCTCAGTATAGGAAAACCAGCCAATGAGCTAAGACGACAACAGCGCCTCAGCATAGTAGAACCAGACAATGTGAGCTGACGACAACAGCGCCTCTGTATAGGAGAAACAGCCAATGGGAGCTAACGACAGCAACGTCTGAGTATAGGAGAACCAGCCAATGGGAGCAGACGACAACAGCGTCTCAGTATAAGAGAACCAGCCAATGGGAGCAGACGACAACAGCGTCTCAGTTTGAGAGAACCGGCCAATGAGAGCAGACGACAACAGCGCCTCAGTATAGGAAAACCAGACAATGTGAGCAGACGACAACAGCGCCTCAGTATAGGAGAACCACCCTATGGGACCAGACGAAAACAGCGTCTCAGTATAGGAGAACCAGCCAATGGGCGCAGACCACAACAGCACCTCAGTATAGGAGAACCAGCCAATCTGAATCAGACCGCAACAGTACCTCAGTATAAGATAACCAGCCAAAGGGAACAACCGACAACAGCGCCTCAGTATAGGAGAACCAGCCAATGGGAACAGAACACAACCGCGTCTCAGTATAGGAGAACCAGCCAATGGGAGCAGACCGCAACAGCGCCTCAGTATAAGAGAACCAGCCAATGGGAACAGACGACAACAGCGTTTCAGTATAGGAGAACCAGCCAACGGGAACAGACGACAACAGAGTCTCAGTATAGGAGAACCAGACAATGTGAGCTGACGACAACAGCGTCTCAGTATAGGAGAACCAGACCATGTGAGCTGACGACAACAGCGCCTCAGTATAGGAGAACCGGCCAATGGGAACAGACGACAACAGTGCCTCAGTATAGGAGAACCAGCCAATGAGAGCAGACGACAACAGCGTCTCAGTATAGGAAAACCAGCCAATGAGAGCAGACGACAACAGCGCCTCAGTATAGGAGAACCAGACATTGTGAGCTGACGACAACAGCGCCTCTGTATAGGAGAAACAGCCAATGGGAGCTAACGACAACAGCGTCTCAGTATAGGAGAACCAGACAATGTGAGCTGACGACAAGCAGCTACAAGATTAACGGCTTGAAGGAGTTGGGGGAGGGGGGGGGGGGGCACAGGGGCGTCACCGCGTTGAAACTGCCCCCATCTTGCTGTCTTAATTTACCCAAATCTTCCGCCCCCCCGCCCCCCCCCCCCCCCCCGATCACCCCTTTCCTCATGTGGTCTCCTTCCTACGACTAAAGTCCTGCGAAACGTTTTTCCTTTCTTAATTTATGTTATATTATTATTTTACTTTACCGAGGCAGGCAGTACTAACAAACAGAACATGAATCGTTTGATACGTCCAAATTACGCCACTATAAGTTACACAGTACCTGTTAGTAACCTCTACCGAGGACATCGCCGCAACAGCGTGTTTACGTCACGTGTCGTGACGCGCTGGTCTTCTTAATTCACCCTTCACAATCCTTACGTTCGGTGCCCACAGACAATCCCAAGACAATCACTAGAGACCGCTCATGTGGCCCACTTCAACCACCACCACGTCAAGCGACATTTGTTAGAGTGAGCGACACATACCCACCCAGTACCTCGTTTACAATTAAATTTGTGTCTACACTGCTAAAAAACACCCACAAAATATATATTTACTATCATGGCCTTAAATTGTTATATTCGCCTTTAACCGGGTAACGTACGTGTATTACATTATTGTAATTGTTGACCAATATTGGACAATAATATGATACACCCAATTTACCAATTTGAAATAACAACTGAAAGGCCCTGATGGTGAACATGAAATCATTTCTTCGGGTTTATGTACAAAACTTGATCGGATAATACTGTACACGGCTTGCGACTGCACGGATATTATTCGGAGGTGGTTAAATTTCACATATGGCGGCGCTTACCTCTCTGCAAAATCTCGCGATATCCCGTTTGCTGTGTTCAAAGCTGCTAGCACATATAGTACCCTAGAGACGTTCTAAGCCACTTCACTGCACGACCGCCAGAGGTATATCAACCGCAGATTCTGTTCCTAGGAATGGACTTCGATCAAAAACTCTCCAGATACAAGTAGGTACAGGGGGTGAAGGTATCTAATGCGAACTTATCTGACATCTGAGCATCAAGCCAGATAGCACTGTGTGAATGTGCCAAGAGATGTCTGGTTGGACCCCGACCCTCATGCATAGGCTGAATGTGCTACTTTAGTCTACAAATACTTGAACCTGTAACGGGAGGCTCTCATGCGTGGAGCGTGATGTGAAGTTTATTTTCACTTCTTTGTTAAACTTGGCACTCACGTGTTATCAAAGTTAGTCGTACAGTATTTATGGGTGTGTATGGGCCATCTTCTTGCAAACCAGCAGACAGTATTGATTCTCGGGTTCAAAGGGTAAATCCATGGTAACGAGTTCACAAATAGCACATAACAATATTTACCTCGTTAAGCCCAGTATTGGTGATCGGATAAGTGTTAATTTTCCTGTTCTGGGCCACATATGTAGCCAGGTGCCGCGGCCGTCGCTCCTAGCAAGGTTACCACTCTGCCAGCAGAGGGAGCTGGTTTCTCACATCACCTCTGCCCCCACTCTCTGCCTTCGACTCACTTCGCTAGAGCTCCATTATATCTCTGATGTCGCAAATTGATAGGAAAAATTCGCCGCGCACGCGCATTTCTACAAATTAGTGCCGGGACCCAGCCTAAGCCTAATAAACCACACGGTATCGGGTGATGGAAAGAAAGAGTTCAGTCAAAATTACGAATCTTTCGGAAGCGTAAAAGAAGTTTTTTGCTGTATTAAATACACAGAGCTCATTATTTGTATGCTTTATTCTTGAAAATTATAATGTTGCAAGCAATTACGGCTGATTTGATCGTTTTTCAAGAAGCGATAAAATCGGACCCTGCGTAGCGCCACCGTGCGGGTAGCTTGCTCTGTCGCACGTAACTGCCAACAATGATGCTGGGGTCACGAATGTTTTTCGAGCGTTGTTTAGATTGATTTTTTGAAAGTCGAAAATATATAGTTCGAAAGAAAGTAACATGACTTTGAATCAATCAACGTCAGACTCATACATCACGCGTTTCGCGCATAAAGGATAACTCTAATAGTTAAATTTCAAGCGTTACATGAATGAATAGGAGCGGCGGTACCAAATTACCTCATGTGTCACGTGTCGTATCGAACGCATGGGAGGACTGTGATACATGTTGTTGGGTATGGGAGGAATGTGATACATGTTGACGGGTATGGGAGGACTGGGATACATGTTGCCGGGCATGGGAGGACTGGGATACATGTTGACGGGTATGGGAGGACTGTGATACATGTTGACGGGTATGGGAGGACTGGGATACATGTTGACGGGTATGGGAGGACTGTGAAACATGTTGAAGGTATGAGAAGACTGTGAGACATGTTTACGGGTATGGGAGGACTGGGACACATGTTGACGGGCATGGGAGGACTGTGATACATGTTGTTGGGTATGGGAGGACTGGGATACATGTTGACGGGTATGAGAGGACTGAGATACATGTTGACGGGTAGGGGAAGACTGGGATATATGTTGACGGGTATGGGACGACTGTGATACATGTTGACGGGTATGAGAGGACTGAGATACATTTTGACGGGTATGGGAGGACTGGGATACATGTTGACGGGTATGGGAGGACTGTGATACATGTTGACGGGTATGAGAGGACTGCGATACATGTTGACGGGTATGGGAGGACTGGGATACATGTTGACGGGTATGAGAAGACTGAGATACATGTTGACGGGTATGGGAGGACTGGGATACATGTTGACGGGTATGGGAGGACTGTGAAACATGTTGAAGGTATGAGAAGACTGTGAGACATGTTTACGGGTATGGGAGGACTGGGATACATGTTGACGGGTATGGGAGGACTGTGATACATGTTGACGGGTATGAGAGGACTGCGATACATGTTGACGGGTATGGGAGGACTGGGATACATGTTGACGGGTATGAGAGGACTGAGATACATGTTGACGGGTATGGGAGGACTGGGATACATGTTGACGGGTATGGGAGGACTGTGAAACATGTTGAAGGTATGAGAAGACTGTGAGACATGTTTACGGGTATGGGAGGACTGGGATACATGTTGACGGGCATGGGAGGACTGTGATACATGTTGACGGGTATGGGAGGACTGGCATACATGTTGACGGGTATGGGAGGACTGTGATACATGTTGACCTGTATGAGAGGACTGGGATACATGTTGACGGGTAGGGGAGGACTGGGATACATGTTGACGTGTATGGGAGGACTGGGATACATGTTGTTGGGTATGGGTGGACTGTGATACATGTTGACGGGTATGGGAGGATTGTGGTACATGCTGAGGGGTATGGGAGGACTGGGATAAATATTGACGGGTATGGGAGGACTGTGATACATGTTGACGGACATGGGAGGACTGGGATACATGTTGAAGGGTATGGGAGGACTGTGATACATGTTGACGGGTATGGGAGGACTGGAATACATAATGACGGGTATGGGAGGACTGGGATACATGTTGACGGGTATGGGAGGACTGGAATGCATGTTGACGGGTATGGGAGGACTGGGACACATGGTGACGGGTATGGGAGGACTGTGATAAATGTTGACGGGTATGGGAGGACTGGGATACATGTTGGCGGGTAGGGGGAGACTGGGATACATGTTGATGGGTATGGGAGCACTGGGATACATGGTGACGGGTATGGGAGGACTGTGGTACATGTTGACGGGTATGGGAGGACTGTGATACATGTTGACCTGTATGAGAGGACTGGGATACATGTTGACGGGTATGGGAGGACTGGGATACATGTTGACGGGTATGGGAGGACTGGCATACATGTTGACGGGTATGGGAGGACTGTGATACATGTTGACCTGTATGAGAGGACTGGGATACATGTTGTTGGGTATGGGTGGACTGTGATACATGTTGACGGGTATGGGAGGATTGTGGTACATGCCGACGGGTATGGGAGGACTGGGATAAATATTGACGGGTATGAAAGGACTGTGATACAAGTTGTTGGGTATGGGTGGACTGTGATACATGTTGACAGGCATGAGAGGACTGTGACACATGTTGACGGGTATGAGAGGACTGTGATACCTGTTGTTGGGTATGGGATGATTGTGGTACATGTTGACGGGTATGGGAGGACTGGGATTTCATGTTGGGGGTTAGGGGAGGACTGTGATACATGTTGACGGATATGGGAGGACTGGGATACATGTTGGCGGGTAGGGGAGGACTGTGATACATGTTGACGGACATGGGAGGACTGGGATACATGTTGATGGGTATGGGAGGACTGTGATACATGTTGACGGGTATGGGAGGACTGGGATACATGTTGACGGATATGAGAGGACTGGGATACTTGTTGACGGGTATGGGAGGACTGGGGTACATGTTGATGGGTATGGGAGGACTGGGATACATGTTGGCGGGTAGGGGGAGACTGGGATACATGTTGATGGGTATGGGAGGACTGGGATACATGGTGACGGGTATGGGAGGACTGGGATACATGTTGACGGATATGAGAGGACTGGGATACTTGTTGACGGGTATGGGATGACTGGGATACACGTTGTCGGGTATGGGAGGACTGGGATACATGTTGACGGGTATGGTTTCGCCGTTTCCTATATCTTTCTCATTCCCACTCTCTCTCTCTCATTTCCTCTTTCTCATTCTCTATCTCTTTCTCCCTCCTCCCCCCCCCCCCCCATATATTGGTTTCTTACTCTCTCTCTTTCACTCAAATAGGGTATCACCAGAGGCGGTGGTGTGTTATGCAGACAAAGCTATTCAGCACATTTCGGGAGGTTTAATATATAAGGTACCAATAGTAGAGCAGAACTCTAGTAGAGTATAGGCAACCTAGTACAGTATACAGTAGAGTATAGACAACCTATATCAAGCCTCCATGACTTGGTCGATGTCTCGCTTAATGATAACACCATAGTGATCTCTATTATCGCCCGCCCGGGGTCGGCCCGGTAGCTCAGTGGGCTCGCCTAGAGTGTTTTGGCCAACTGAGAGGCTCACGGCACGTGGATCGGTGGTTCGCCCCTCGCTGTGGCCATGTCGGTGCGGTCGCAGGATAAAGATCCCATGTCCTTCTTCGCAAAGAGTAGGGGGTTACCTACGGGGACATGGCTCCACTCTCCAACCAACCAACTTTCTACTATTGCCCGATGACGTCAGAGCAAGCGGTAAATGGCGCCATGACGCAGTTCACTTTATAACTAGAGTGTTTGTCCTATTCGTATTGAACAGCTAGAATACACAGTGCACTGACGCATGGTTTGATTGTAAGCGTCAGGAAGACGAAAGTAAGCAAAACAAATAGCAACATTTATAGTGAAGATAGCGTTTATTGTGAAAACCACATTGAAAGCGAAGAACACAGCGGGTGGCGATCGCGCGGCAGTTTCTGCAGTCTTCTGCAGGAATACAAGCCATTCAAGACGAATATCACTTCACCTATATCTGTTCCCATTACCATCATATCAGAAATGCGTTTTTCAGCAGGACTACTGTATCCATCGCGAGAACAATTTATCACAATGCTATCCTCTCCAAATTATTCTGAACTGCACTGCAATTTGCACTCAACTGATACCATGGCCCATTTTTTAACACGGCATCGCCAGTGGCGGTGAGGTTTTCGATTCGCCACCTATGCCAATGAGGGGAAAGCCACATCGCCATTGGAAAGCATGTGGCAGAAAACTACATCGCAAAGGAAAATGGCGAGGCAAAAAACACATCGCCAACGAGAATTAAGTGTAAAATTGTAAGTGTAAGTGTAAGTGTAAAACGCTTCTAGCAGCAATTGTTGGAACGGCGAACATTGTTGGATACTAATTGATACACATGTACATATAGACATATCACATTATGCAGTCTGCTATGGATATTTTGAAAAGATCGAGCTCCGATCGAGCGAATTTTTGCGGTATAACCCCGACCAAACGGAATTTGGCGGTAAAACTCCCCGATCGAGAGGATTTCGGCGCTGAAAATGGGGGAGCTCTACGGCGGATGAAACTGATGAAACCGTCAACAAAAGAAACGGCGCCTTTTGGTAAGCAACCCATTAAAACTGATTTTAAACCGATTTCAGATAAATCCCACATGTCTATAATGCCAACTACCTTGCCAACAGCGTCATGTAGGCTATCTATATATTAATCAACGAGAGATTAACTGTATGGGTCGACCAGAACGAGTTACGGTCAGAAGAGCAGGCGGGATATAGAAAAGGATATTCGACTTGTGATCAAATATTTGTCTTGCAGTCTATAATTCAAAAGTATGTAACGAAAGAGAAAGGCAGGTGTTATATCCTATTTATTGATTTTTCAACGGCGTTCGATAGCATGCCCCATAGTCTGTTATGGTTTAGTCTACTAGGTAAAGGTATTCATGGAAATGTAATGACGGTTATTCGTGATATGTACGCTAACTTAAAATCGTGTATTAAGACACAATCTAGTTTGACAGACTATTTTCAGTGTAAAATCGGAACGCGACAGGGCTGTATGTTAAGTCCCTTGCTGTTTGCTTTATATATAGAGGAGTATTTATCCATGCTATCAGACTCTAACTGCCCAGGTATCTATGTGAGCAACGATGCCCCAAACATAATATCACTCATGTTTGCCGATGATTTAGCAAACTGCGCGGATACCGTAGGACGTCTCCAGCAAACGATAAATATGTTAGAGGCATATTGTAAGAAGTGGAGTTTAAAAGTAAACATGAACAAAACGCAAGTGATGGTATTTCGGAGAGGAGGAATAGTTAAAGCAAACGAGCGATGGTTTTTCGATGGTGAACGGTTGAAAGTTGTATCGTCGTATAAATATTTAGGGTTGGTATTGACTAGCACACTTAGATGGTCGAAAGCTGTTTCTACACTGACTGGTCAAGCCAACAGAGCATTGGCCTCTATCTACAAGCTTGATAAGAAACTTAACGGTCTACCTATAAAAGCAGCATTTACTCTATTTGATCGAATCATTGTGCCAATTCTCACGTATGGAGCCGAAATCTGGGGTTATCAAGAGTATAAGGAAATCGAGAAAGTCCAAGTTAGATTTTGTAAGAGATTATTGGGACTACCCAAGTTAACATCGGACGCCGCCGCATTAGGTGAATGTGGCAGGTTACCCTTAGCAAAAATTTATAATGTTAAGTGTATTAAGTACTGGTTAAAGATATTACGGATGCCAAATAGTAGGTATGTCAAAAGCTGTTATAACATGCTTAAAGAATTTGACAATCAAAGTAGATCATCCTGGGCTAGCTCAGTGAAAGTTCTGTTGTCTAAATATGATTTTAATGATGTATGGATAAACCAATCAGTTTATGACGAAAGTGTATTTATTGCTGAGCTAAACCAGAGATTAGAAAACTGTTTTATTGAAGAATGGCATATGAAGGTTAGAGATCAAAGTCGCCTTAGTGTGTTTTGTACATTTAAGGACCAACTCTTCTTTGAAGTATATTTACTGAGAGTAAATGTTGCCAAACTTAGAAAGTCTCTTTCGCGTTTTAGATGTTCAGCTCATAATCTCTCTATTGAATTAGGTCGCCGTGATGGAACATTACTTGAAAACAGAATTTGTAAACACTGTGCTGTAAGAAATGTCCTTGTTATAGAAGATGAATACCACGTGTTATTGTGTTGCCCGAAGTTTATGGATATCAGACATTTATATATAGACAACGCTTTTTGGAATCCCCCAACATACGAGAACTTTATTATGTTGATGTCAAGTGTAGATATGTTTACCCTAAGAAAATTAGCGATGTTTGTGCACACTCTAGAAAAACGTGTCAGCGCGCAGCTGTAAATTCAAAACACGGAAGATGTTATTATTTGTTGACAAATGTATATACGTTCATTGTTATGTCCCATGGGCCTGAAGGCCTTTTGACAAAATAAACTACCTACCTACCTACCTACCTACCTATATATATATAATATATAATATTCAACGCGCAAAATTGTTGAATATGGGATCTGAACAACAAAACAATATTACAACTCATCTATAAATATGTTAATCCCGTCCAGTGTGGCGTAAGATCTCGTGATGTACTGGGGCCGTATACATAGACCACAGTTAGGTTACGCACGAACAGTGCCTATCCGTCCGTATAATGTAACAGCATTTGCCACTTTCCTGATTCAGAAAATACACCTTTTTTGACCATTTCTTTCTATGTTGGACCATATAAAGTAGTAGATAGCCGTAGCACTAAGTAGGGATTACGAATAAGGCCCGTGGTTAACATCGAGCGGTATGTTACCCCCTATGGTCGACCACTCTTTATCAAGGCCCATGTTGCACCTCACTCGTTGATATTCAAGACGGTTGATCGCATTGGGCACGCGTTGCTTATGTAAGACGCCACGAATCGGTCTGTCTGTCTTTATCATGAATCAGCAAGAACCTTCTAAAATAAACTTGATATTGAAAAAAATGCAAACATGTGTTCAGAAAGCCAACCTTGTGAGACCAGTATATATTTCTCTAAATAATACAGGTTACCATTAAAACATTAGATTCGTTTGCAAGTTTCTATGAGATACAGTAATTCTATTATATCTTATATCGTCAGACCAAACACGCATGATGTCGTGAATATTAGGTATTCTTATGATTACAATGCATCCTTATTAACACGAAATCAACGTATTCATATTCCAATAGAAATACTGTATTCCTTCTGTGTTTACCCCCAGGCAGTATCGATTCAGCCCAGGCCATGATTCATTTATGTTCCAATATGAATCATGTGCCTCTAAGTATTGACTCTGTTTTCAAGCCTAATGTCACCTTCACGACCTTTTGTCTATTGTAACATTCTCATAAACGGATCCCTGGGCCATGGGTCCCTGGGCCCTGTGTCCCTGGGCCATTGGCCCCTGGGCCTGGACGTTCGGAGTCAAGTATGTCTCCAATGATGTGTAGTCCCCTTCCCCGCGGTGGGTGTTGGTTTCGAGGGGCGCTGCTGTTGTAGGGTCTGGCCTTTGCAGTCGCTTCATCACCGCCTGCGCGTCACTCAAGATGGCTTCTGACTGGTTTGTGAGGAAGGTAAACACCCCTTCGCCCGTCGGAGCCTTCCTGCCAACCTCCATGGTGAAAAATGCACTTGACGCACCAAGTCGTCTAATAGTGCTGAAAAAAAAGTAATTAATCATACAGCACTTTTTCCTTTAGAAATTATTGTTTGAGTGAAAACGATGTATTTATATCCTCAGCATATACGTACACATAAATTGTATGCGATAAATAACCGGACATGTTGTCAAGCCATTTATTTCGCCAAGTTGGAGCATCTCTTGAGGAAATATTTGGCTGTTTTGTGTACTACGTCATCAAGAGTTGCACATTCCAACATTTGTTTACCTTTTAACATATGATAATTCATCTACTTGTCATGGCATGCGCATGGTCAGACAATGTGTGCAGAACTTTTTTGCCATCATATTTAGGAAGTCACAATTTAGGTGAAGTCCTAATGTAGGGGAAACATGAGCAGCTTTAAGTTTAAAGCTGCTCGTAAAAGTATTTAAGCAACAAGTAAACATTGGACGAGGGTCGGTTTTTTTTACAGAAAATTCCTCAAGCGTAACAACGATTGATTCTAAGACTAATCGGAGGATTAGTGCAGGCGACCCCGCCGGTTCGCTTGTTTACCTGTTATTTCAATAATAACTTTAAAATTGAGAACAGTAGGTTAATTCTAAATGTCACAGATTCTTTTTCAGTCAGAAATGGCATCCACTCATACAGATACATGTCACTGAGTGATACTTTTTTACGTACCGGGTCATAGCAGTTAGCACAGACAACAATCCTAGCGTATTACCTGTACGGCCATGAATATAATCTTCGGTTATCTTCTGTCCACAAATCGATGCTTTCGGTATATAGGCGGATGAGGTAATTTTGGTTGTCGCCCGATATACTGCATCTCTTTGAGGCGTCTGTTTCATCGATACTCACTTGGTATTCAGACAGCGCTGAAAAAAAACATACATTGTTACAGTGATTACTTAGAGCCAAATAATGGCAAAAGTGGTTAAAGCGTCCTTAATAACCAACCAACCAACCAAATAATGGCGCAAATTTCGTTTTTGTCCCGAAGACGTTGTTTTCTGCCCCGTGAGTTTGATATGGTATATATGTTTTATATATATAATACCGTCTTGGGCTTACAAACGCATCTGGCTAGATTCTTTATTTACAATGTACTATCAAGATGGCAATATATGATTTCTACAGTTTCAACTGCGTTTAGTTAGTTGCGTGAAGGTTTGAATATCATGCGTGCGTGTTAAAGCTTTCATGCGGTGTGCAGTTGCAGGGCCCCAGGAGGCCAGTCGTCTGAGACTCCCGAGAGTCGTAGAACCAACGGCGGTTCTACGGTAGTCGGTGGCCGGCCTCCAGGGGTCTGCACACCGCATGAACACACAACGGCGGTTCTACGGTAGTCGGTGGCCGGCCGCCAGTGGTCTGCACACCGCATGGACACACAAAGGCGGTTCTACGGTGGCCCAAATCTGGCGTTTGGTTTAAAAGATATGATATAATTTAGTTTTGATCATTGGGCTCCTCTGCCAACCTCTTCTGGACCTTCCCGATAGGGCTATGCCGAATGTCAATGAAATGATCGCGTCTGCTCGTTGTAGTTACCTTCCTCCCCGGAAAGGGACCTCGCTGGCGTTGTCAAGGGTCCACCCGCTACGCCACGGTCACGATTTTTCTTGAGTATGTTGATGTTCTCTCTCAATAGGCGGCACCACTCTCGAGCCTCAGCCTCGTTTTCGGCCCTGTAGCAATTTTGTATATTGCCAGTTTTAGCTCGGATCTGAAAACAGGACTTTTGTTGTCCGAAACCTCCGATTTCGACCTCGTCAATTTGCTCCATGTAGCATCCGTGATAAGTAAGCTGCGCCTTATCGAATTCCTCCTCCTCCTTGAAGTACACAAAACGCCCTTGAGAAGTCTTGGTGGACTTGATTAGGACGTAGAAGCGTTTCTGCCATAGGGGAACATAGGTCTGGTCCTGTTAAAGAAAATGAATATTCATGAGCTTTGTTTTAGCATAACACTTGGGACTTAATAGCAACCAATGATAGTCGCCATGTTGGTAAAGACTTCAATGTTAAACGGTTAGGATTGTCCTGTGTTGATCATAGGGCATAGGAGGCGATATTCTGGCATTTATATGACAAATATTGGTGTCCAAGTTTCTGTTACAATATTAATATACTGTTGCAAATATAACTTGCAAATAGTTTTGCAGTATCGATGTGTTACTCTTATACTGTTCAATGATGAACAATGTTCAGACTTGTATTAGTCCTTATTAAAAGAATCAAGATGTAAATAACAATAAAAAGGGTTGAAACAATGCTTGCCATGGCAGAAGAAGGCAGGACATCCAAATATCCTTTTTTGACGACGACCTTTCCATCCATTGTGCAACCCACGTAAATTTGTAGCTTAGTGCTGTACTCTCAATCCTGATGATGATAAAAGTATTGAATTTACTTACACAGTAATATATTTCTTAATGACATTTTAGCTCATGCTGCCGATTATACAATAGACCGGTTTTTGCAGAAGGACATAAGTTACTCTAAGCCAAACTGCACTTGTATGATTTACGTTGTTACTTTACCTTATGTTCGAAAATAGTTTGATGTTTGCATTGCCTGTTGTATACAATTCTAGCAATATCTCGCGCTTACATGTTATCAGTTTCTAACAATGCATTCTACGCAACATTACTTCAGTATAGGAGAACCAGCCAATGAGAGCTGAGGACAACAACGTCTCGGTATCGGAAAACCAGCCAACGGGAGCCGACGACAACAGCTTCTCAGCTTGGGAGAACCAGCCAACGGGAGCAGACTACAAGAACGTCCAACCAGCCAACGGGAGCAGACGAAATCAACGTCTCAATATTGGAGAACCAGCAAACGGGAGAAGACGAAAACAACGTCTCCGTATAAGAGAACCAGCCAATGGGAGTTGACGACAACAGCGTCTCATTATCGGAGAACCAGCCAATGGGAGCAGACGACAGCAGCGCCTCAGTATAAGAGAATCGGTCAACAGGAGCAGACGACAACAATCTCAGTATAGGAGAACCAAACAATGGAAGCTAGCGACAACAGCATCTCAGTATCAGAGAATCGATCAACGGGAGCAGACGACAACAGCGTCTCAGTATAGGAGAATCAGCCACTGGTAGCTAACCACACCAGCGTCTCACTATAGGAGAACCAGCCAATGGGAGCTAACGGCAACAGCATCTCACTATAGGAGAACCAGCCAATGGGAGAACACGACAACAGCGCCTCAGTATAGGAGAACCAGCCAATGGGAGCTAACGGCAACAGCATCTCACTATAGGAGAACCAGCCAATCGGAGAAAACGACAACAGCGCCTCAGTATAGGACAACCAGCCAACGGAACAGACGACAAGAGCGCCTCAGTACAGGAGAACCAGCTAATGGGAGCATAGGAAAACAGCGTCTCAGTATAGGAGAACCAGCGAATGGGGGCAGATGACAACAGCGCCTCAGTATAGAAGAACTAGCCAATGGGATCAGACCGCAACAGCGCCTCAGTATAAGAGAACCAGCCAATGGGAACAGACGACAACATCGCCTCAGTATAGGAGAACCACCCTATGGGAGCAGACGAAAACAGCGTCTTAGTATAGGAGAACCAGCCAATGGGAGCAGACGAAAACAGCGTCTCAGTATAGGAGAACCAGCCAACGGGAGCAGACGACAACAGCGCCTCAGTATAGAAGAACTAGCCAATGGGATCAGACCGCAACAGCGCCTCAGTATAAGAGAACCAGCCAATGGGAACAGACGACAACATCGCCTCAGTATAGGAGAACCAGCCAATGGGAGCAGAAAAAAAACAGCGTCTCAGTATAGGAGAACGAGCCAATGTGAGCAGACGACAACAGCGCCTCAGTATAGAAGAACTAGCCAATGGGATCAGACGACAACATCGTCTCCGTATCGGAGAACCACCCTATGGGAGCAGACGAAAACAGCGTCTCAGTATAGGAGAACCAGCCAACGGAACAGACGACAAGAGCTCCACAGTACAGGAGAACCAGCCAATGGGAGCAGACGACAAGAGCGTCTCAGTTTAAGAGAACCAGCCAATGGGAGTAGACGACAACAACGTCTCCGTATAAGAGAACCAACCAAAGGGAGCAGACGACAAGAGCGTCTCAGTATAAGAGAACCAGCCAAAGGGAACAGCCGACAACAGCGCCTCAGTATAGGAGAACCACCCTATCGGAGCAGACGAAAACAGCATCTTAGTATAGGAGAACCAGCCAATGGGAGCAGACCACAACAGCTTCTCAGTATAGGAGAACCAGCCAACGGGAGCAGACGACAACAGTGCCTCGGTATAGGAGAACCAGCCAATGGGAACAGACGACAACATCGCCTCAGTATAGGAGAACCACCCTATGGGAGCAGACGAAAACAGCATCTCAGTATAGGAGAACCAGCCAATAGGAGCAGACCACAACAGCGCCTCAGTATAGAAGAACTAGCCAATGGGATCAGACCGCAACAGCGTCTCAGCATAGGAGAACCAGCCAACGGGAGCAGACGACAACAGCGCCTCGGTATAGGAGAACCAGCCAATAGGAGCAGACCGCAACAGCGCCTCAGTATAAGAGAACCAGCCAATGGGAACAGACGACAACAGCGTTCCAGTATAGGAGAACTAGCCAATGGGAACAGACGACAACAGCGTTTCAGTATAGGAGAACCAGCCAATGGAAACAGACGACAACAGCGTTTCAGCATAGGAGAACCAACCAATGGGAGCAGACGACAACAGCGCATCAGTATCGCAAAACCAGCCAATGGGAGCTAACGACAACAACGTCTCAGTATCGGAGAACCAGCCAATGGGAGCAGACGACAACAGCGCATCAGTATCGCAAAACCAGCAAACGGGAGATGACGAAAACAACGTCTACGTGTAAGAGAACCAGCTAATGGGAATTGACGACAACAGCGCCTCATTATCGGAGAATCAGCCAATGGTAGCTAACCACACCAGCGTCTCACTATAGGAGAACCAGCCAATGGGAGCTAACGGCAACAGCATCTCACTATAGGAGAACCAGCCAATGGGAGAACACGACAACAGCGCCTCAGTATAGGAGAACCAGCCAATGGGAGCTAACGGCAACAGCATCTCACTATAGGAGAACCAGCCAATCGGAGAACACGACAACAGCGCCTCAGTATAGGAGAACCAGCCAACGGAACAGACGACAAGAGCGCCTCAGTACAGGAGAACCAGCCAATGGGAGCAGAGGAAAACAGCGTCTCAGTATAGGAGAACCAGCGAATGGGGGCAGACGACAACAGCGCCTCAGTATAGAAGAACTAGCCAATGGGATCAGACCGCAACAGCGCCTCAGTATAAGAGAACCAGCCAATGGGAACAGACGACAACATCGCCTCAGTATAGGAGAACCACCATATGGGAGCAGACGAAAACAGCGTCTTAGTATAGGAGAACCAGCCAATGGGAGCAGACGAAAACAGCGTCTCAGTATAGAAGAACTAGCCAATGGGATCAGACCGCAACAGCGCCTCAGTATAAAAGAACCAGCCAATGGGAACAGACGACAACATCGCCTCAGTATAGGAGAACCACCCCATGGGAGCAGAAGAAAACAGCGTCTCAGTATAGGAGAACGAGCCAATGAGAGCAGACGACAACAGCGCCTCAGTATAGAAGAACTAGCCAATGGGATCAGACGACAACATCGTCTCCGTATCGGAGAAACACCCTATGGGAGCAGACGAAAACAGCGTCTCAGTATAGGAGAACCAGCCAACGGAACAGACGACAAGAGCTCCTCAGTACAGGACAACCAGCAAATGGGAGCAGACGACAAGAGCGTCTCAGTTTAAGAGAACCAGCCAATGGGAGTAGACGACAACAACGTCTCCGTATAAGAGAACCAACCAAAGAGAGCAGACGACAAGAGCGTCTCAGTATAAGAGAACCAGCCAAAGGGAACAGCCGACAACAGCGCCTCAGTATAGGAGAACCACCCTATCGAAGCAGACGAAAACAGCGTCTTAGTATAGGAGAACCAGCCAATGGGAGCAGACCACAACAGCGTCTCAGTATAGGAGAACCAGCCAACGGGAGCAGACGACAACAGCGCCTCGGTATAGGAGAACCAGCCAATGGGAGCAGACCGCAACAGCCCCTCAGTATAAGAGAACCAGCCAAGGGGAACAGACGACAACAGCGTTTCAGTATAGGAGAACTAGCTAATGGGAACAGACGACAACAGCGTTTCAGTATAGGAGAACCAGCCAATGGAAACAGACGACAACAGCGTTTCAGTATAGGAGAACCAACCAATGGGAGCAGACGACAACAGCGCATCAGTATCGCAAAACCAGCCAATGGGAGCTAACGACAACAACGTCTCAGTATCGGAGAACCAGCCAATGGGAGCAGACGACAGCAGCGCCTCAGTATAGGAGAACCAGCAAACGGGAGATGACGAAAACAACGTCTACGTGTAAGAGAACGAGCTAATGGGAATTGACGAAAACAGCGCCTAATTATCGGAGAATCAGCCAATGGTAGCTAACCACACCAGCGTCTCACTATAGGAGAACCAGCCAATGGGAGCTAACGGCAACAGCATCTCACTATAGGAGAACCAGCCAATGGGAGAACACGACAACAGCGCCTCAGTATAGGAGAACAAGCCAATGGGAACTGACGAAAACAGCATCTTAGTATAGGAGAACCAGCCAATGGGAGCAGACCACAACAGCGTCTCAGTATAGGAGAACCAGCCAACGGGAGCAGACGACAACAGTGCCTCGGTATAGGAGAACCAGCCAATGGGAACAGACGACAACATCGCCTCAGTATAGGAGAACCACCCTATGGGAGCAGACGAAAACAGCGTCTCAGTATAGGAGAACCAGCCAATGGGAGCAGACCACAACAGCGCCTCAGTATAGAAGAACTAGCCAATGGGATCAGACCGCAACAGCGTCTCAGCATAGGAGAACCAGCCAACGGGAGCAGACGACAACAGCGCCTCGGTATAGGAGAACCAGCCAATAGGAGCAGACCGCAACAGCGCCTCAGTATAAGAGAACCAGCCAATGGGAACAGACGACAACAGCGTTCCAGTATAGGAGAACTAGGCAATGGGAACAGACGACAACAGCGTTTCCGTATAGGAGAACCAGCCAATGGAAACAGACGACAACAGCGTTTCACTATAGGAGAACCAACCAATGGGAGCAGACGACAACAGCGCATCAGTATCGCAAAACCAGCCAATGGGAGCTAACGACAACAACGTCTCAGTATCGGAGAACCAGCCAATGGGAGCAGACGACAACAGCGCATCAGTATCGCAAAACCAGCAAACGGGAGATGACGAAAACAACGTCTACGTGTAAGAGAACCAGCTAATGGGAATTGACGACAACAGCGCCTCATTATCGGAGAATCAGCCAATGGTAGCTAACCACACCAGCGTCTCACTATAGGAGAACCAGCCAATGGGAGCTAACGGCAACAGCATCTCACTATAGGAGAACCAGCCAATGGGAGAACAGGACAACAGCGCCTCAGTATAGGAGAACCAGCCAATGGGAGCTAACGGCAACAGCATCTCACTATAGGAGAACCAGCCAATCGGAGAACACGGCAACAGCGTCTCAGTATAGGAGAACCAGCCAACGGAACAGACGACAAGAGCGCCTCAGTACAGCAGAACCAGCCAATGGGAGCAGAGGAAAACAGCGTCTCAGTATAGGAGAACCAGCGAATGGGGGCAGACGACAACAGCGCCTCAGTATAGAAGAACTAGCCAATGGGATCAGACCGCAACAGCGCCTCAGTATAAGAGAACCAGCCAATGGGAACAGACGACAACATCGCCTCAGTATAGGAGAACCACCCTATGGGAGCAGACGAAAACAGCGTCTTAGTATAGGAGAACCAGCCAATGGGAGAAGACGAAAACAGCGTCTCAGTATAGGAGAACCAGCCAATGGGAGCAGACGACAACAGCGCCTCAGTATAGAAGAACTAGCCAATGGGATCAGACCGCAACAGCGCCTCAGTATAAGAGAACCAGCCAATGGGAACAGACGACAACATCGCCTCAGTATAGGAGAACCACCCCATGGGAGCAGAAGAAAACAGCGTCTCAGTATAGGAGAACGAGCCAATGAGAGCAGACGACAACAGCGCCTCAGTATAGAAGAACTAGCCAATGGGATCAGACGACAACATCGTCTCCGTATCGGAGAAACACCCTATGGGAGCAGACGAAAACAGCGTCTCAGTATAGGAGAACCAGCCAACGGAACAGACGACAAGAGCTCCTCAGTACAGGAAAACCAGCCAATGGGAGCAGACGACAAGAGCGTCTCAGTTTAAGAGAACCAGCCAATGGGAGTAGACGACAACAACGTCTCCGTATAAGAGAACCAACCAAAGAGAGCAGACGACAAGAGCGTCTCAGTATAAGAGAACCAGCCAACGGGAACAGCCGACAACAGCGCCCCAGTATAGGAGAACCACCCTATCGGAGCAGACGAAAACAGCGTCTTAGTATAGGAGAACCAGCCAATGGGAGCAGACCACAACAGCGTCTCAGTATAGGAGAACCAGCCAACGGGAGCAGACGACAACAGCGCCTCGGTATAGGAGAACCAGCCAATGGGAGCAGACCGCAACAGCGCCTCAGTATAAGAGAACCAGCCAAGGGGAACAGACGACAACAGCGTTTCAGTATAGGAGAACTAGCCAATGGGAACAGACGACAACAGCGTTTCAGTATAGGAGAACCAGCCAATGGAAACAGACGACAACAGCGTTTCAGTATAGGAGAACCAACCAATGGGAGCAGACGACAACAGCGCATCAGTATCGCAAAACCAGCCAATGGGAGCTAACGACAACAACGTCTCAGCATCGGAGAACCAGCCAATGGGAGCAGACGACAGCAGCGCCTCAGTATAGGAGAACCAGCAAACGGGAGATGACGAAAACAACGTCTACGTGTAAGAGAACGAGCTAATGGGAATTGACGAAAACAGCGCCTAATTATCGGAGAATCAGCCAATGGTAGCTAACCACACCAGCGTCTCACTATAGGAGAACCAGCCAATGGGAGCTAACGGCAACAGCATCTCACTATAGGAGAACCAGCCAATGGGAGAACACGACAACAGCGCCTCAGTATAGGAGAACAAGCCAATGGGAGCTGACGAAAACAGCATCTTAGTATAGGAGAACCAGCCAATGGGAGCAGACCACAACAGCGTCTCAGTATAGGAGAACCAGCCAACGGGAGCAGACGACAACAGTGCCTCGGTATAGGAGAACCAGCCAATGGGAACAGACGACAACATCGCCTCAGTATAGGAGAACCACCCTATGGGAGCAGACGAAAACAGCGTCTCAGTATAGGAGAACCAGCCAATGGGAGCAGACCACAACAGCGCCTCAGTATAGAAGAACTAGCCAATGGGATCAGACCGCAACAGCGTCTCAGCATAGGAGAACCAGCCAACGGGAGCGGACGACAACAGCGCCTCGGTATAGGAGAACCAGCCAATAGGAGCAGACCGCAACAGCGCCTCAGTATAAGAGAACCAGCCAATGGGAACAGACGACAACAGCGTTCCAGTATAGGAGAACTAGCCAATGGGAACAGACGACAACAGCGTTTCAGTATAGGAGAACCAGCCAATGGAAACAGACGACAACAGCGTTTCAGTATAGGAGAACCAAAAATGGGAGCAGACGACAACAGCGCATCAGTATCGCAAAACCAGCCAATGGGAGCTAACGACAACAACGTCTCAGTATCGGAGAACCAGCCAATGGGAGCAGACGACAACAGCGCATCAGTATCGCAAAACCAGCAAACGGGAGATGACGAAAACAACGTCTACGTGTAAGAGAACCAGCTAATGGGAATTGACGACAACAGCGCCTCATTATCGGAGAATCAGCCAATGGTAGCTAACCACACCAGCGTCTCACTATAGGAGAACCAGCCAATGGGAGCTAACGGCAACAGCATCTCACTATAGGAGAACCAGCCAATGGGAGAACACGACAACAGCGCCTCAGTATAGGAGAACCAGCCAATGGGAGCTAACGGCAACAGCATCTCACTATAGGAGAACCAGCCAATCGGAGAACACGACAACAGCGCCTCAGTATAGGAGAACCAGCCAACGGAACAGACGACAAGAGCGCCTCAGTACAGGAGAACCAGCCAATGGGAGCAGAGGAAAACAGCGTCTCAGTATAGGAGAACCAGCGAATGGGGGCAGACGACAACAGCGCCTCAGTATAGAAGAACTAGCCAATGGGATCAGACCGCAACAGCGCCTCAGTATAAGAGAACCAGCCAATGGGAACAGACGACAACATCGCCTCAGTATAGGAGAACCACCCTATGGGAGCAGACGAAAACAGCGTCTCACTATAGGAGAACCAGCCAATGGGAGCAGACGAAAACAGCGTCTCAGTATAGGAGAACCAGCCAATGGGAGCAGACGACAACAGCGCCTCAGTATAGAAGAACTAGCCAATGGGATCAGACCGCAACAGCGCCTCAGTATAAGAGAACCAGCCAATGGGAACAGACGACAACATCGCCTCAGTATAGGAGAACCACCCCATGGGAGCAGAAGAAAACAGCGTCTCAGTATAGGAGAACGAGCCAATGAGAGCAGACGACAACAGCGCCTCAGTATAGAAGAACTAGCCAATGGGATCAGACGACAACATCGTCTCCGTATCGGAGAAA
The DNA here is from genome assembly GCA_964019135.1 of Arenicola marina. Classification (NCBI taxonomy): domain Eukaryota; kingdom Metazoa; phylum Annelida; class Polychaeta; family Arenicolidae; genus Arenicola; species Arenicola marina. The sequence continues at coordinate 17,521,726 of OZ025256.1, read as the reverse complement.
CACCCTATGGGAGCAGACGAAAACAGCGTCTCAGTATAGGAGAACCAGCCAACGGAACAGACGACAAGAGCTCCTCAGTACAGGACAACCAGCAAATGGGAGCAGACGACAAGAGCGTCTCAGTTTAAGAGAACCAGCCAATGGGAGTAGACGACAACAACGTCTCCGTATAAGAGAACCAACCAAAGAGAGCAGACGACAAGAGCGTCTCAGTATAAGAGAACCAGCCAAAGGGAACAGCCGACAACAGCGCCTCAGTATAGGAGAACCACCCTATCGAAGCAGACGAAAACAGCGTCTTAGTATAGGAGAACCAGCCAATGGGAGCAGACCACAACAGCGTCTCAGTATAGGAGAACCAGCCAACGGGAGCAGACGACAACAGCGCCTCGGTATAGGAGAACCAGCCAATGGGAGCAGACCGCAACAGCCCCTCAGTATAAGAGAACCAGCCAAGGGGAACAGACGACAACAGCGTTTCAGTATAGGAGAACTAGCTAATGGGAACAGACGACAACAGCGTTTCAGTATAGGAGAACCAGCCAATGGAAACAGACGACAACAGCGTTTCAGTATAGGAGAACCAACCAATGGGAGCAGACGACAACAGCGCATCAGTATCGCAAAACCAGCCAATGGGAGCTAACGACAACAACGTCTCAGTATCGGAGAACCAGCCAATGGGAGCAGACGACAGCAGCGCCTCAGTATAGGAGAACCAGCAAACGGGAGATGACGAAAACAACGTCTACGTGTAAGAGAACGAGCTAATGGGAATTGACGAAAACAGCGCCTAATTATCGGAGAATCAGCCAATGGTAGCTAACCACACCAGCGTCTCACTATAGGAGAACCAGCCAATGGGAGCTAACGGCAACAGCATCTCACTATAGGAGAACCAGCCAATGGGAGAACACGACAACAGCGCCTCAGTATAGGAGAACAAGCCAATGGGAACTGACGAAAACAGCATCTTAGTATAGGAGAACCAGCCAATGGGAGCAGACCACAACAGCGTCTCAGTATAGGAGAACCAGCCAACGGGAGCAGACGACAACAGTGCCTCGGTATAGGAGAACCAGCCAATGGGAACAGACGACAACATCGCCTCAGTATAGGAGAACCACCCTATGGGAGCAGACGAAAACAGCGTCTCAGTATAGGAGAACCAGCCAATGGGAGCAGACCACAACAGCGCCTCAGTATAGAAGAACTAGCCAATGGGATCAGACCGCAACAGCGTCTCAGCATAGGAGAACCAGCCAACGGGAGCAGACGACAACAGCGCCTCTGTATAGGAGAACCAGCCAATAGGAGCAGACCGCAACAGCGCCTCAGTATAAGAGAACCAGCCAATGGGAACAGACGACAACAGCGTTCCAGTATAGGAGAACTAGCCAATGGGAACAGACGACAACAGCGTTTCCGTATAAGAGAACCAGCCAATGGAAACAGACGACAACAGCGTTTCACTATAGGAGAACCAACCAATGGGAGCAGACGACAACAGCGCATCAGTATCGCAAAACCAGCCAATGGGAGCTAACGACAACAACGTCTCAGTATCGGAGAACCAGCCAATGGGAGCAGACGACAACAGCGCATCAGTATCGCAAAACCAGCAAACGGGAGATGACGAAAACAACGTCTACGTGTAAGAGAACCAGCTAATGGGAATTGACGACAACAGCGCCTCATTATCGGAGAATCAGCCAATGGTAGCTAACGGCAACAGCATCTCACTATAGGAGAACCAGCCAATGGGAGAACAGGACAACAGCGCCTCAGTATAGGAGAACCAGCCAATGGGAGCTAACGGCAACAGCATCTCACTATAGGAGAACCAGCCAATCGGAGAACACGACAACAGCGTCTCAGTATAGGAGAACCAGCCAACGGAACAGACGACAAGAGCGCCTCAGTACAGCAGAACCAGCCAATGGGAGCAGAGGAAAACAGCGTCTCAGTATAGGAGAACCAGCGAATGGGGGCAGACGACAACAGCGCCTCAGTATAGAAGAACTAGCCAATGGGATCAGACCGCAACAGCGCCTCAGTATAAGAGAACCAGCCAATGGGAACAGACGACAACATCGCCTCAGTATAGGAGAACCACCCTATGGGAGCAGACGAAAACAGCGTCTTAGTATAGGAGAACCAGCCAATGGGAGCAGACGAAAACAGCGTCTCAGTATAGGAGAACCAGCCAATGGGAGCAGACGACAACAGCGCCTCAGTATAGAAGAACTAGCCAATGGGATCAGACCGCAACAGCGCCTCAGTATAAGAGAACCAGCCAATGGGAACAGACGACAACATCGCCTCAGTATAGGAGAACCACCCCATGGGAGCAGAAGAAAACAGCGTCTCAGTATAGGAGAACGAGCCAATGAGAGCAGACGACAACAGCGCCTCAGTATAGAAGAACTAGCCAATGGGATCAGACGACAACATCGTCTCCGTATCGGAGAAACACCCTATGGGAGCAGACGAAAACAGCGTCTCAGTATAGGAGAACCAGCCAACGGAACAGACGACAAGAGCTCCTCAGTACAGGAAAACCAGCCAATGGGAGCAGACGACAAGAGCGTCTCAGTTTAAGAGAACCAGCCAATGGGAGTAGACGACAACAACGTCTCCGTATAAGAGAACCAACCAAAGAGAGCAGACGACAAGAGCGTCTCAGTATAAGAGAACCAGCCAACGGGAACAGCCGACAACAGCGCCTCAGTATAGGAGAACCACCCTATCGGAGCAGACGAAAACAGCGTCTTAGTATAGGAGAACCAGCCAATGGGAGCAGACCACAACAGCGTCTCAGTATAGGAGAACCAGCCAACGGGAGCAGACGACAACAGCGCCTCGGTATAGGAGAACCAGCCAATGGGAGCAGACCGCAACAGCGCCTCAGTATAAGAGAACCAGCCAAGGGGAACAGACGACAACAGCGTTTCAGTATAGGAGAACTAGCCAATGGGAACAGACGACAACAGCGTTTCAGTATAGGAGAACCAGCCAATGGAAACAGACGACAACAGCGTTTCAGTATAGGAGAACCAACCAATGGGAGCAGACGACAACAGCGCATCAGTATCGCAAAACCAGCCAATGGGAGCTAACGACAACAACGTCTCAGCATCGGAGAACCAGCCAATGGGAGCAGACGACAGCAGCGCCTCAGTATAGGAGAACCAGCAGACGGGAGATGACGAAAACAACGTCTACGTGTAAGAGAACGAGCTAATGGGAATTGACGAAAACAGCGCCTAATTATCGGAGAATCAGCCAATGGTAGCTAACCACACCAGCGTCTCACTATAGGAGAACCAGCCAATGGGAGCTAACGGCAACAGCATCTCACTATAGGAGAACCAGCCAATGGGAGAACACGACAACAGCGCCTCAGTATAGGAGAACAAGCCAATGGGAGCTGACGAAAACAGCATCTTAGTATAGGAGAACCAGCCAATGGGAGCAGACCACAACAGCGTCTCAGTATAGGAGAACCAGCCAACGGGAGCAGACGACAACAGTGCCTCGGTATAGGAGAACCAGCCAATGGGAACAGACGACAACATCGCCTCAGTATAGGAGAACCACCCTATGGGAGCAGACGAAAACAGCGTCTCAGTATAGGAGAACCAGCCAATGGGAGCAGACCACAACAGCGCCTCAGTATAGAAGAACTAGCCAATGGGATCAGACCGCAACAGCGTCTCAGCATAGGAGAACCAGCCAACGGGAGCGGACGACAACAGCGCCTCGGTATAGGAGAACCAGCCAATAGGAGCAGACCGCAACAGCGCCTCAGTATAAGAGAACCAGCCAATGGGAACAGACGACAACAGCGTTCCAGTATAGGAGAACTAGCCAATGGGAACAGACGACAACAGCGTTTCAGTATAGGAGAACCAGCCAATGGAAACAGACGACAACAGCGTTTCAGTATAGGAGAACCAAAAATGGGAGCAGACGACAACAGCGCATCAGTATCGCAAAACCAGCCAATGGGAGCTAACGACAACAACGTCTCAGTATCGGAGAACCAGCCAATGGGAGCAGACGACAACAGCGCATCAGTATCGCAAAACCAGCAAACGGGAGATGACGAAAACAACGTCTACGTGTAAGAGAACCAGCTAATGGGAATTGACGACAACAGCGCCTCATTATCGGAGAATCAGCCAATGGTAGCTAACCACACCAGCGTCTCACTATAGGAGAACCAGCCAATGGGAGCTAACGGCAACAGCATCTCACTATAGGAGAACCAGCCAATGGGAGAACACGACAACAGCGCCTCAGTATAGGAGAACCAGCCAATGGGAGCTAACGGCAACAGCATCTCACTATAGGAGAACCAGCCAATCGGAGAACACGACAACAGCGCCTCAGTATAGGAGAACCAGCCAACGGAACAGACGACAAGAGCGCCCCAGTACAGGAGAACCAGCCAATGGGAGCAGAGGAAAACAGCGTCTCAGTATAGGAGAACCAGCGAATGGGGGCAGACGACAACAGCGCCTCAGTATAGAAGAACTAGCCAATGGGATCAGACCGCAACAGCGCCTCAGTATAAGAGAACCAGCCAATGGGAACAGACGACAACATCGCCTCAGTATAGGAGAACCACCCTATGGGAGCAGACGAAAACAGCGTCTTAGTATAGGAGAACCAGCCAATGGGAGAAGACGAAAACAGCGTCTCAGTATAGGAGAACCAGCCAATGGGAGCAGACGACAACAGCGCCTCAGTATAGAAGAACTAGCCAATGGGATCAGACCGCAACAGCGCCTCAGTATAAGAGAACCAGCCAATGGGAACAGACGACAACATCGCCTCAGTATAGGAGAACCACCCCATGGGAGCAGAAGAAAACAGCGTCTCAGTATAGGAGAACGAGCCAATGAGAGCAGACGACAACAGCGCCTCAGTATAGAAGAACTAGCCAATGGGATCAGACGACAACATCGTCTCCGTATCGGAGAAACACCCTATGGGAGCAGACGAAAACAGCGTCTCAGTATAGGAGAACCAGCCAACGGAACAGACGACAAGAGCTCCTCAGTACAGGAAAACCAGCCAATGGGAGCAGACGACAAGAGCGTCTCAGTTTAAGAGAACCAGCCAATGGGAGTAGACGACAACAACGTCTCCGTATAAGAGAACCAACCAAAGAGAGCAGACGACAAGAGCGTCTCAGTATAAGAGAACCAGCCAAAGGGAACAGCCGACAACAGCGCCTCAGTATAGGAGAACCACCCTATCGGAGCAGACGAAAACAGCGTCTTAGTATAGGAGAACCAGCCAACGGGAGCAGACGACAACAGCGCCTCGGTATAGGAGAACCAGCCAATGGGAGCAGACCGCAACAGCCCCTCAGTATAAGAGAACCAGCCAAGGGGAACAGACGACAACAGCGTTTCAGTATAGGAGAACTAGCCAATGGGAACAGACGACAACAGCGTTTCAGTATAGGAGAACCAGCCAATGGAAACAGACGACAACAGCGTTTCAGTATAGGAGAACCAACCAATGGGAGCAGACGACAACAGCGCATCAGTATCGCAAAACCAGCCAATGGGAGCTAACGACAACAACGTCTCAGTATCGGAGAACCAGCCAATGGGAGCAGACGACAACATCGCCTCAGTATAGGAGAACCAGCAAACGGGAGATGACGAAAACAACGTCTACGTGTAAGAGAACGAGCTAATGGGAATTGACGAAAACAGCGCCTAATTATCGGAGAATCAGCCAATGGTAGCTAACCACACCAGCGTCTCACTATAGGAGAACCAGCCAATGGGAGCTAACGGCAACAGCATCTCACTATAGGAGAACCAGCCAATGGGAGAACACGAAAACAGCGCCTCAGTATAGGAGAACAAGCCAATGGGAGCTGACGACAACAGCGCGTCAGTATAGAAGAACTAGCCAATGGGATCAGACCGCAACAGCGCCTCAGTATAAGAGAACCAGCCAATGGGAACAGACGACAACATTGCCTCAGTATAGGAGAACCACCATATGGGAGCAGACGAAAACAGCGTCTCAGTATAGGAGAACCAGCCAACGGAACAGACGACAAGAGCGCCTCAGTACAGGAGAACCAGCCAATGGGAGCAGACGACAACAGCGTCTCCGTATAAGAGAACCAACCAAAGGGATCAGACCGCAACAGCGCCTCAGTATAAGAGAACCAGACAATGGGAACAGACGACAACAGCGTTTCATTATAGGAGAACCAACCAATGGGAGCAGACGACAACAGCGCCTCAGTATCGCAAACCAGCCAATGGGAGCAGACCACAACAGCGTCTCAGTATAGGAGAACCAGCCAACGGGAGCAGACGACAACAGCGCCTCGGTATAGGAGAACCAGCCAATGGGAGCAGACCGCAACAGCGCCTCAGTATAAGAGAACCACACAATGGGAACAGACGACAACAGCGTTTCATTATAGGAGAACCAACCAATGGGAGCAGACGACAACAGCGCCTCAGTATCGCAAACCAGCCAATGGGAGCTAACGGCAACAACGTCTCAGTATCGGAGAACCAGTCAATGGGAGCAGACGACAGCAGCGCCTCAGTATAAGAGAATCGATCAACAGGAGCAGACGACAACAGTCTCAGTATAGGAGAACCAAACAATGAAAGCTAACGACAACAGCATCTCAGTATAAGAGAATCGGTCAACGGGAGCAGACGACAACAGCGTCTCAGTATAGGAGAATCAGCCAATGGTAGCTATCCACACCAGCGTCTCACTATAGGATAACCAGCAAATGGGCGCTAACGGCAACAGCATCTCACTATAGGAGAACCAGCCAATGGGAGAACACGACAACAGCGCCTCAGTATAGGAGAACCAGCCAATGGGAGCTGACGACAACAGCACGTCAGCATAGAAGAACTAGCCAATGGGAACAGACGACAGCATCGCCTCAGTACAGGAGAACCACCCTATGGGAGCAGACGAAAACAGCGTCTCAGTATAGGAGAACCAGCCAACGGAACAGACGACAAGAGCGCCTCAGTACAGGAGAACCAGCCAATGGGAGCAGACGACAAGAGCGTCTCAGTTTAAGAGAACCAGCCAATGGGAGTAGACGCCAACAACGTCTCCGTATAAGAGAACCAGCCAAAGGGAGCAGACGACCAGAGCGTCTCAGTATAAGAGAACCAGCCAAAGGGAACAGCCGACAACAGCGCCTCGGTATAGGAGAACCACTCTATGGGAGCAGACGAAAACAGCGTCTCAGTATAGGAGAACCAGCCAATGGGAGCAGACCACAACAGCGTCTCAGTAGAGGAGAACCAGCTAACGGGAGCAGACGACAACAGCGTCTCAGTATAGGAGAACCAGTCAATGGGAGCAGACCACAACAGCGTCTCAGTATAGGAGAACCAGCCAATGGGAGCAGACGAAAATAGCGTCTCAGTATAGGAGAACCAGCCCACAGAACAGACGACAAGAGCTCCTCAGTATAGGAGAACCAGCCAATGGGAGCAGACGACAAGAGCGTCTCAGTTTAAGAGAACCAGCCAATGGGAGTAGACTACAACAACGTCTCCGTATAAGAGAACCAACCAAAGGGAGCAGACGACAAGAGCGTCTCAGTACAAGAGAACCAGCCAAAGGGAACAGCCGACAACAGCGCCTCAGTATAGGAGAACCACCCTATGGGAGCAGACGAAAACAGCATCTCAGTAAAGGAGAACCAGCCAATGGGAGCTAACGGCAACAGCATCTCACAATAGGAGAACCAGCCAATGGGAGAACACGACAACAGCGCCTCAGTATAGGAGAACCAGCTAATGGGAGCTGACGACAACAGCGCGTCAGGATAGAAGAACTAGCCAATGGGATCAGACCGCAACAGCGCCTCAGTATAAGAGAACCACCCTATGGGAGCAGACGAAAACAGCGTCTCAGTATAGGAGAACCAGCCAATAGGAGCAGACCACAACAGGGTCTCAGTATAGGAGAACCAGCCAACGGCAGCAGACGAAAACAGCGTCTCAGTATAGGAGAACCACCCTATGGGAGCAGACGAAAACAGCGTCTCAGTATAGGAGAACCAGCCAACGGGAGCAGACGACAACAGCGCCTCGGTATAGGAGAACCAGCCAATGGGAGCAGACCGCAACAGCGCCTCAGTATAAGAGAACCAGCCAATGGGAACAGACGACAACAGCGTTTCAGTATAGGAGAACCAGCCAATGGGAACAGACGACAACAGCGTTTCAGTAGGAGAACCAGCCAATGGGAACAGACGACAACAGCGTTTCAGTATAGGAGAACCAACCAATGGGAGCAGACGACAACATCGCCTCAGTATAGGAGAACCAGCCAATGGGAGCAGACGACAGCAGCGCCTCAGTATAAGAGAATCGGTCAACAGGCGCAGACGACAACAGTCTCAGTATAGGAGAACCAAACAATGGAAGCTAACGACAACAGCATGTCAGTATAAGAGAATCGGTCAACGGGAGCAGACGACAGCAGCGTCTCAGTATAGGAGAACCAGCCAATGGGAGCTAACGGCAACAGCATCTCACTATAGGAGGCCCAGCCAATGGGAGCTAACGTCAACAGCATCTCACTAAAGTAGAACCAGCCAATGGGAGAACACGACAACAGCGTCTCAGTATAGGAGAACCAGCCAATGGGAGCTGACGACAACAGTGCCTCAGTATAGAAGAACTAGCCAATGGGACCACACCGCAACAGCGCCTCGGTATAAGAGAACCAGCCAATGGGAACAGACGACAACATCGCCTCAGTATAGGAGAACCAGCCAATGGGAGCAGACGACAAGAGCGTCTCAGTTTAAGAGAACCAGACAATGGGAGTGGACGACAACAACGTCTCCGTATAAGACAACCAGCCAAAGAGAGCAGACGACAAGAGCGTCTCAGTATACGAGAACCAGCCAAAGGTAACAGCCGACCACAGCGCCTCAGTATAGGAGAACCACCCTATGGGAGCAGACGAAAACAGCGTCTCAGTATAGGAGAAACGGCCAACGGAACAGACGACAACAGCGTTTCAGTATGGGAGAACGAGCCAATGGGAGCAGACGACAAGAGCGTCTCAGTTTAAGAGAACCAGACAATGGGAGTGGACGACAACAACGTCTCCGTATAAGACAACCAGCCAAAGAGAGCAGACGACAAGAGCGTCTCAGTATAAGAGAACCAGCCAAAGGTAACAGCCGACAACAGCGCCTCAGTATAGGAGAACCACCCTATGGGAGCAGACGAAAACAGCGTCTCAGTATAGGAGAAACGGCCAACGGAACAGACGACAACAGCGTTTCAGTATGGGAGAACCAGCCAATGGGAACAGACGATAACAGCGTTTCAGTATAGGAGAACCAAACAATGGGAGCAGACGAGAACAGCGCCTCAGTATCGCAAAACCAGCCAATGGGAGCTAACGACAACAACGTCTCAGTATCGGAGAACCAGCCTATGGGAGCAGACGACAACAGCGCCTCATTATAGGAGAACCAGCCGATGGGAGCTAACGAAGACAACGTCTCAGCATCGGACAACCAGCCAATGGGAGCAGACGACAACAGCGCCTCAGTATAGGAGAACCAGCCAATGAGAGCAGACGACAACAGCGCCTCAGTATAGGAGAACCAGTCAATGGGAGCAGACGACAACAGCGCATCAGTATAGGAGAACCAGCCAAGGGGAGCCAACGGTAACAGCTTCTCACTAAAGGAGAACCAGCCAACGGGAGAACACGACAACAGCGCCTCAGTATAGGAGAACCAGCCAATGGGAGCTGATGACAAGAGCGCCTCAGTATAGGAGAACCAGCCAATAAGAGCAGACGACAACAGCGCCTCAGTATAGGAGAACCAGTCAATGGGAGCAGACGACAACAGCGCATCAGTATAGGAGAACCAGCCAAGGGGAGCTAACGGTAACAGCTTCTCACTAAAGGAGAACCAGCCAACGGGAGAACACGACAACAGCGCCTCAGTATAGGAGAACCAGTGAATGGGAGCTGATGACAAGAGCGCCTCAGTATAGAAGAACCAGCAAATGGGAGCAGACCGCAACAGCGCCTCAGTATAAGATAACCAGCCAAAGGGAACCACCGACAACAGCGCCTCAGTATAGCATAACCAACCAATGGGAACAGACGACAACAGCGTTTCAGTATAGGATAACCAGCCAGTGGGAACAGACGATAACAGCGTTTCAGTATAGTAGAACCAACCAATGGGAGCAGACGACAACAGCGCCTCGGTATCGCAAAACCAGCCAATGGGAGCTAACGACAACAACGTCTCAGTATCGGAGAAGCAGCCAATGGGAGCAGACGACGACAGCGCCTCATTATAGGAGAACCAGCCAATGGGAGCTAACGACAACAACGTCTCAGTATCGGAGAACAAGCCAATGGGAGCAGACGACAACAGCGCCTCAGTATAGGAGAACCAGCCAATGAGAGCAGACGAAAACAGCGCCTCAGTATAGGAGAAGCAGCCGATGGGAGCAGAAGACAACAGCGCATCAGTATAGGAGAACCAGCCAATAAGAGCAGACGACAACAGCGCCTCAGTATAGGAGAACCAGTCAATGGGAGCAGACGACAACAGCGCATCAGTATAGGAGAACCAGCCAATAAGAGAAGACGACAACAGCGCCTCAGTATAGGAGAACCAGCCAATAAGAGCAGACGACAACAGCGCCTCAGTATAGGAGAACCAGCCAATGGGAGAACACGACAACAGCGCCTCAGTATAGGAGAACCACCCTATGGGAGCAGACGAAAACAGCGTCTCAGTATAGGAGAACCAGCCAATAGGAGCAGACCACAACAGGGTCTCAGTATAGGAGAACCAGCCAACGGCAGCAGACGAAAACAGCGTCTCAGTATAGGAGAACCACCCTATGGGAGCAGACGAAAACAGCGTCTCAGTATAGGAGAACCAGCCAACGGGAGCAGACGACAACAGCGCCTCGGTATAGGAGAACCAGCCAATGGGAGCAGACCGCAACAGCGCCTCAGTATAAGAGAACCAGCCAATGGGAACAGACGACAACAGCGTTTCAGTATAGGAGAACCAGCCAATGGGAGCTAACGGCAACAGCATCTCACTATAGGAGGCCCAGCCAATGGGAGCTAACGTCAACAGCATCTCACTAAAGTAGAACCAGCCAATGGGAGAACACGACAACAGCGTCTCAGTATAGGAGAACCAGCCAATGGGAGCTGACGACAACAGTGCCTCAGTATAGAAGAACTAGCCAATGGGACCACACCGCAACAGCGCCTCGGTATAAGAGAACCAGCCAATGGGAACAGACGACAACATCGCCTCAGTATAGGAGAACCAGCCAATGGGAGCAGACGACAAGAGCGTCTCAGTTTAAGAGAACCAGACAATGGGAGTGGACGACAACAACGTCTCCGTATAAGACAACCAGCCAAAGAGAGCAGACGACAAGAGCGTCTCAGTATACGAGAACCAGCCAAAGGTAACAGCCGACCACAGCGCCTCAGTATAGGAGAACCACCCTATGGGAGCAGACGAAAACAGCGTCTCAGTATAGGAGAAACGGCCAACGGAACAGACGACAACAGCGTTTCAGTATGGGAGAACGAGCCAATGGGAGCAGACGACAAGAGCGTCTCAGTTTAAGAGAACCAGACAATGGGAGTGGACGACAACAACGTCTCCGTATAAGACAACCAGCCAAAGAGAGCAGACGACAAGAGCGTCTCAGTATAAGAGAACCAGCCAAAGGTAACAGCCGACAACAGCGCCTCAGTATAGGAGAACCACCCTATGGGAGCAGACGAAAACAGCGTCTCAGTATAGGAGAAACGGCCAACGGAACAGACGACAACAGCGTTTCAGTATGGGAGAACCAGCCAATGGGAACAGACGATAACAGCGTTTCAGTATAGGAGAACCAAACAATGGGAGCAGACGAGAACAGCGCCTCAGTATCGCAAAACCAGCCAATGGGAGCTAACGACAACAACGTCTCAGTATCGGAGAACCAGCCTATGGGAGCAGACGACAACAGCGCCTCATTATAGGAGAACCAGCCGATGGGAGCTAACGAAGACAACGTCTCAGCATCGGACAACCAGCCAATGGGAGCAGACGACAACAGCGCCTCAGTATAGGAGAACCAGCCAATGAGAGCAGACGACAACAGCGCCTCAGTATAGGAGAACCAGTCAATGGGAGCAGACGACAACAGCGCATCAGTATAGGAGAACCAGCCAAGGGGAGCCAACGGTAACAGCTTCTCACTAAAGGAGAACCAGCCAACGGGAGAACACGACAACAGCGCCTCAGTATAGGAGAACCAGCCAATGGGAGCTGATGACAAGAGCGCCTCAGTATAGGAGAACCAGCCAATAAGAGCAGACGACAACAGCGCCTCAGTATAGGAGAACCAGTCAATGGGAGCAGACGACAACAGCGCATCAGTATAGGAGAACCAGCCAAGGGGAGCTAACGGTAACAGCTTCTCACTAAAGGAGAACCAGCCAACGGGAGAACACGACAACAGCGCCTCAGTATAGGAGAACCAGTGAATGGGAGCTGATGACAAGAGCGCCTCAGTATAGAAGAACCAGCAAATGGGAGCAGACCGCAACAGCGCCTCAGTATAAGATAACCAGCCAAAGGGAACAACCGACAACAGCGCCTCAGTATAGCATAACCAACCAATGGGAACAGACGACAACAGCGTTTCAGTATAGGATAACCAGCCAGTGGGAACAGACGATAACAGCGTTTCAGTATAGTAGAACCAACCAATGGGAGCAGACGACAACAGCGCCTCGGTATCGCAAAACCAGCCAATGGGAGCTAACGACAACAACGTCTCAGTATCGGAGAAGCAGCCAATGGGAGCAGACGACGACAGCGCCTCATTATAGGAGAACCAGCCAATGGGAGCTAACGACAACAACGTCTCAGTATCGGAGAACAAGCCAATGGGAGCAGACGACAACAGCGCCTCAGTATAGGAGAACCAGCCAATGAGAGCAGACGAAAACAGCGCCTCAGTATAGGAGAAGCAGCCGATGGGAGCAGAAGACAACAGCGCATCAGTATAGGAGAACCAGCCAATAAGAGCAGACGACAACAGCGCCTCAGTATAGGAGAACCAGTCAATGGGAGCAGACGACAACAGCGCATCAGTATAGGAGAACCAGCCAATAAGAGAAGACGACAACAGCGCCTCAGTATAGGAGAACCAGCCAATAAGAGCAGACGACAACAGCGCCTCAGTATAGGAGAACCAGCCAATGGGAGAACACGACAACAGCGCCTCAGTATAGGAGAACCACCCTATGGGAGCAGACGAAAACAGCGTCTCAGTATAGGAGAACCAGCCAATAGGAGCAGACCACAACAGGGTCTCAGTATAGGAGAACCAGCCAACGGCAGCAGACGAAAACAGCGTCTCAGTATAGGAGAACCACCCTATGGGAGCAGACGAAAACAGCGTCTCAGTATAGGAGAACCAGCCAACGGGAGCAGACGACAACAGCGTCTCGGTATAGGAGAACCAGCCAATGGGAGCAGACCGCAACAGCGCCTCAGTATAAGAGAACCAGCCAATGGGAACAGACGACAACAGCGTTTCAGTATAGGAGAACCAGCCAATGGGAACAGACGACAACAGCGTTTCAGTAGGAGAACCAGCCAATGGGAACAGACGACAACAGCGTTTCAGTATAGGAGAACCAACCAATGGGAGCAGACGACAACATCGCCTCAGTATAGGAGAACCAGCCAATGGGAGCAGACGACAGCAGCGCCTCAGTATAAGAGAATCGGTCAACAGGAGCAGACGACAACAGTCTCAGTATAGGAGAACCAAACAATGGAAGCTAACGACAACAGCATGTCAGTATAAGAGAATCGGTCAACGGGAGCAGACGACAGCAGCGTCTCAGTATAGGAGAACCAGCCAATGGGAGCTAACGGCAACAGCATCTCACTATAGGAGGCCCAGCCAATGGGAGCTAACGTCAACAGCATCTCACTAAAGTAGAACCAGCCAATGGGAGAACACGACAACAGCGCCTCAGTATAGGAGAACCAGCCAATGGGAGCTGACGACAACAGTGCCTCAGTATAGAAGAACTAGCCAATGGGACCACACCGCAACAGCGCCTCGGTATAAGAGAACCAGCCAATGGGAACAGACGACAACATCGCCTCAGTATAGGAGAACCAGCCAATGGGAGCAGACGACAAGAGCGTCTCAGTTTAAGAGAACCAGACAATGGGAGTGGACGACAACAACGTCTCCGTATAAGACAACCAGCCAAAGAGAGCAGACGACAAGAGCGTCTCAGTATAAGAGAACCAGCCAAAGGTAACAGCCGACCACAGCGCCTCAGTATAGGAGAACCACCCTATGGGAGCAGACGAAAACAGCGTCTCAGTATAGGAGAAACGGCCAACGGAACAGACGACAACAGCGTTTCAGTATGGGAGAACCAGCCAATGGGAGCAGACGACAAGAGCGTCTCAGTTTAAGAGAACCAGACAATGGGAGTGGACGACAACAACGTCTCCGTATAAGACAACCAGCCAAAGAGAGCAGACGACAAGAGCGTCTCAGTATAAGAGAACCAGCCAAAGGTAACAGCCGACAACAGCGCCTCAGTATAGGAGAACCACCCTATGGGAGCAGACGAAAACAGCGTCTCAGTATAGGAGAAACGGCCAACGGAACAGACGACAACAGCGTTTCAGTATGGGAGAACCAGCCAATGGGAACAGACGATAACAGCGTTTCAGTATAGGAGAACCAAACAATGGGAGCAGACGACAACAGCGCCTCAGTATCGCAAAACCAGCCAATGGGAGCTAACGACAACAACGTCTCAGTATCGGAGAACCAGCCTATGGGAGCAGACGACAACAGCGCCTCATTATAGGAGAACCAGCCGATGGGAGCTAACGAAGACAACGTCTCAGCATCGGACAACCAGCCAATGGGAGCAGACGACAACAGCGCCTCAGTATAGGAGAACCAGCCAATGAGAGCAGACGACAACAGCGCCTCAGTATAGGAGAACCAGTCAATGGGAGCAGACGACAACAGCGCATCAGTATAGGAGAACCAGCCAAGGGGAGCCAACGGTAACAGCTTCTCACTAAAGGAGAACAAGCCAACGGGAGAACACGACAACAGCGCCTCAGTATAGGAGAACCAGCCAATGGGAGCTGATGACAAGAGCGCCTCAGTATAGGAGAACCAGCCAACAAGAGCAGACGACAACAGCGCCTCAGTATAGGAGAACCAGTCAATGGGAGCAGACGACAACAGCGCATCAGTATAGGAGAACCAGCCAAGGGGAGCTAACGGTAACAGCTTCTCACTAAAGGAGAACCAGCCAACGGGAGAACACGACAACAGCGCCTCAGTATAGGAGAACCAGTGAATGGGAGCTGATGACAAGAGCGCCTCAGTATAGAAGAACCAGCAAATGGGAGCAGACCGCAACAGCGCCTCAGTATAAGATAACCAGCCAAAGGGAACAACCGACAACAGCGCCTCAGTATAGGATAACCAACCAATGGGAACAGACGACAACAGCGTTTCAGTATAGGAGAACCAGCCAGTGGGAACAGACGATAACAGCGTTTCAGTATAGTAGAACCAACCAATGGGAGCAGACGACAACAGCGCCTCGGTATCGCAAAACCAGCCAATGGGAGCTAACGACAACAACGTCTCAGTATCGGAGAAGCAGCCAATGGGAGCAGACGACGACAGCGCCTCATTATAGGAGAACCAGCCAATGGGAGCTAACGACAACAACGTCTCAGTATCGGAGAACAAGCCAATGGGAGCAGACGACAACAGCGCCTCAGTATAGGAGAACCAGCCAATGAGAGCAGACGAAAACAGCGCCTCAGTATAGGAGAAGCAGCCGATGGGAGCAGAAGACAACAGCGCATCAGTATAGGAGAACCAGCCAATAAGAGCAGACGACAACAGCGCATCAGTATAGGAGAACCAGCCAATAAGAGCAGACGACAACAGCGCCTCAGTATAGGAGAACCAGCCAATGGGAGAACACGACAACAGCGCCTCAGTATAGGAGAACCAGAAAATGGGAGAACACGACAACAGCGCCTCAGTATAGGAGAACCAGCCAATGGGAGCTGATGACAATAGCGCCTCAGTATAGAAGAACCAGCCAATGGGAGCAGACCGCAACAGCGCCTCAGTGTAAGATAACCAGCCAAAGGGAACAACCGACAACAGCGCCTCAGTATAGGAGAACCACCCTATGGGAGCAGACGAAAACAGCGTCTTAGTATAGGAGAACCAACCAATGGGAACAGACGACAACAGCGTTTCAGTATAGGAGAACCAGCCAGTGGGAACAGACGATAACAGCGTTTCAGTATAGGAGAACCAACCAATGGGAGCAGACGACAACAGCGCCTCAGTATCGCAAAACCAGCCAATGGGAGCTAACGACAACAACGTCTCAGTATCGGAGAAGCAGCCAATGGCAGCAGGCGACGACAGCGCCTCATTATAGGAGAACCAGCCAATGGGAGCTAACGACAACAACGTCTCAGCATAGGAGAACCACCCAATGGGAGCTGATGACAACAGCGCCTCAGTATAGGAGAACCAACAAACGGGAGAAGACGAAAACAACGTCTCAGTATAAGAGAACCAGCCAATGGGAGCAGACGACAACAACGTCTCCTTATAAGAGAAGCAGCCAAAGGGAGCAGACGACAACAGCGCCTCAGTATAGGAGAACCACCCAATGGGAGCAGACGAAAACAGCGTCTCAGTATAGGAGAACCAGCCAATGGGAGCAAACCACAACAGCGTCCCAGTATAGGAGAATCGGGCAATGAGAGCAGACGACAACAGCGCCTCAGTATAGGAGAACCAGCCAATGGGAGCAGACCGCAACAGCGCCTCAGTATAAGATAACCAGCCAAAAGGAACAACCGACAACAGCGCCTCAGTATAGGAGAACCGACAAACGGGAGAAGACGAAAACAACGACTCCGTATAAGAGAACCAGCCAATAGGAGTTGACGACAAGAGCGCCTCAATACAGGAGAACCAGCCAATGGGAGCAGACGACAACAACGTCTCCATATAAGAGAACCAGCCAAAGTGAGCAGACGACAAGAGCGTCTCAGTATAAGAGAACCAGCCAAAGGGAACAGCCGACAACAGCGCCTCACTTTAGGAGAACCAGGCAATGGGAGCAGACGAAAACAGCGTCTCAGTATAGGAGAACCAGCCAATGGGAGCAGACCACAACAGCGTCTCAGTATAGGAGAACCAGCCAACGGGAGCAGACGACAGCAGCGCCTCGGTATAGGGGAACCAGCCAATGGGAGCAGACCGCAACAGCGCCTCAGTATAAGAGCACCAGCCAATGGGAACAGACGACAACAGCGTTTCAGTATAGGAGAACCAACCAATGGGAGCAGACGACAACAGCGCCTCGGTATCGCAAAACCAGCCAATGGGAGCTAACGACAACAACGTCTCAGTATCGGAGAACCAGCCAATGGGAGCAGACGACAGCAGCGCCTCAGTATAAGAGAATCGGTCAACAGGAGCAGACGACAACAGCGCTTCGGTATAGGAGAACCAGCCAATGGGAACAGACCGCAACAGCGCCTCAGTATAAGAGAACCAGCCAATGGGAACAGACGACAACAGCGTTTCAGTATAGGAGAACGAGCAAATGGGAACAGACGACAACAGCGTTTCAGTATAGAAGAACCAACCAATTAGAGCAGACGAAAACAGCGCATCAGTATCGCAAAACCAGCCAATGGGAGCTAACGACAACAACGTCTCAGTATCGGTGAACCCGCCAATGGGAGCAGACGACAACAGCGTCTCATTATAGGAGAACCAGCCAATGGGAGCTAACGACAACAACGTCTCTGTATCGGAGAACCAGCCAACGGGAGCAGACGACAACAGCGCCTCGGTATAGGAGAACCAGCCAATGGGAGCAGACCGCAACAGCGCCTCAGTATAAGAGAATCGGTCAACGGGAGCAGACGACAACAGGGTCTCAGTATAGCAGAATCAGCCTATGGTAGCTAACCACACCAGCGTCTCACCATAGGAGAACCAGCCAATGGGAGCTAACGGCAACAGCATCTCACTATAGGAGAACCAGCCAATGGGAGAACACGACAACAGCGCCTCGGTATAGGAGAACCAGCCAATGGGAGCTGACGACAACAGCGCCTCAGTATAGAAGAACTAGCCAATAGGATCAGACCGCAACAGCGCCTCAGTATAAGAGAACCAGCCAATGGGAACAGAAGACAACATCGCCTCAGTATAGGAGAACCACCCTATGGGAGCAGACGTAAACAGCGTCTCAGTATAGTAGAAACGGCCAACGGAACAGACGACAAGAGTGCCTCAGTACAGGAGAACCAGCCAATAGGAGCAGACGACAAGATCGTCTCAGTTAAAGAGAACCAGCCAATGGGAGTAGACGACAAGAGCGTCTCAGTATAAGATAACCAGCCAACGGGAACAGCCGACAACAACGCCTCAGTATAGGAGAACCACCCTATGGGAGCAGACGAAAACAGCGTCTCAGTATAGGAGAACCAGCCAATGGGAGCAGACCACAACAGCGTCTCAGTATAAGAGAACCAGCCAATGGGAACAGACGACAACAGCGTTTCAGCACAGGAGAACCAGCCAATGGGAACTGACGACAACAGCGCTTCGGTATGGGAGAACCAACCAATGGGAGCAGACGACAACAGCGCCTCAGTATCGCAAAACCAGCCAATGGGAGCTAACGACAACAACGTCTCAGTATCGGAGAAGCAGCCAATGGGAACTGACGACAACAGTGTTTCGGTATAGGAGAACCAGCCAATGAGAGCAGACGACAACAGCGCCTCAGTATATAAGAACCAGACAATGTGAACTGACGACAACAGCGCCTCAGTATAGGAGAACCAGCCAATGGGAGCAGACGACAACAGCGCCTCAGTATAGGAGAACCAGCCAATGGGAGCTAACGACAACAGCGTCTCAGTATAGGAGAACCAGTAAATGGGAGCAGACAACAAGAGCGCCTCAGTACAGGAAAACCAGCCGATGGAAAGAAAGACGACAACAGGGCCTCAGTATAGGAGAACCAGCCAATGGGAGCTAACGACAACAGCGCCTCAGTATAGGAGAACCAGCCAATGGTAGCTAACCACACCAGCGTCTCACTATAGGAGAACCAGCTAATAGGAGAACACGACAACAGCGCCTCAGTGTATGAGAACCAGCCAATGGGAGCTGATGACAAGAGCGCCTCAGTATAGAAGAACCAGCCAATGGGAGTTGACGACAACAGCGTCTCATTATCGGAGAACCAGCCAATGGCAGCAGACCACAGCAGCGCCTCAGTATAAGAGAATCGGCCAACAGGAGCAGACGACAACAGTCTCAGTATAGGAGAACCAAACAATGAAACTAACGACAACAGCATCTCAGTATAATAGAATCGGTCAACGGGAGCAGACGACAACAGCGTCTCAGTATAGGAGAATCAGCCTATGGTAGCTAACCACACCAGCGCCTCAGTATAGGAGAACCAGCCACTGGGAGCTGATGACAAGAGCGCCTCAGTATAGAAGAACCAGCCAATGGGAGTTGACGACAACAGCGTCTCATTATCGGAGAACCAGCCAATGGGAGCAGACGACAAGAGCGCCTCAGTACAGGAAAAGAAAGACGACAACAGCGCCTCAGTATAGGAGAATCGGCCAATGGGAGCTGACGACAACAGCGCCTCAGTATAGGAGAACCAGCCAATCGGAGCAGACGACAAGAGCGTCTCAGTATAGGAGAACCAGCCAATGGGAGCAGACGACAACATCGCCTCAGTATAAGAGAACCACCCTATGGGAGCAGACGAAAACAGCGTCTCAGTATAGGAGAACCAGCCAACGGAACAGACTACAAGAGCCCTTTAGTACAGGAGAACCAGCCAATGGGAGCAGACGACAAGAGCGTCTCAGTTTAAGAGAACCAGCCAATGGAAGTAGACGACAACAACGTCTCCGTATAAGAGAACCAGCCAAAGGGAGCAGACGACAAGAGCGTCTCAGTATAAGAGAACCAGCCAAAGGGAACAGCCGACAACAGCACCTCAGTATAGGAGAACCACCCTATGGGAGCAGACGCAAACAGCGTCTCAGTATAGGAGAACCAGCCAATGGGAGCAGACCACAACAGCGTCTCAGTATAGGAGAACCAGCCAACGGGAGCAGATGACAACAGCGCCTCGGTATAGGAGAACCAGCCAATGGGAACAGACCGCAACAGCGCCTCAGTATAAGAGAACCAGCCAATGGGAACAGACGACAACAGCGTTTCAGTATAGGAGAACCAGCCAATGGGAACAGACGACAACAGCGTTTCAGTTTAGGAGAACCAGCCAATGGGAGCTAACGACAACAACGTCTCAGTATCGGAGAACCCGCCAATGGGAGCAGACGACAACAGCGTCTCATTATAGGAGAACCAGCCAATGGGAGCTAACGATAACAACGTCTCTGTATCGGAGAACCAGCCAATGGGAGCAGACGACAACAGCGCCTCAGTATAGGAGAACCAGCCAGTGAGAGCAGACGACAACAGCGCCTCAGTATAGGCGAACCAGACAATGTGAGCTGACGACAACAGGGCCTCAGTATAGGAGAACCAGCCAATGGGAGCAGACGACAACAGCGCCTCAGTATAGGAGAACCAGCCAATGGGAGCTAACGGCAACAGCTTCTCACTAAAAGAGAACCAGCCAATGGGAGAACACGACAACAGCGACTCAGTATAGGAGAACCAGCCGATGAAAAGAAGGACGACAACAGCGCCTCAGTATAGGAGAACCAGCCAATGGGAGCTAACGACAACAGCGCCTCAGTATAGGAGAACCAGCCAATGGGAGCAGACGACAACAGCGTCTCAGTATGAGAGAACCAGCCAATGGGAGAAGACGACGACAACGTCTCCTTATAAGAGAACCAGCCAAAGGGAGCAGACGACAACAGCGCCTCAGTATAGGAGAACCACCCAATGGGAGCAGACGAAAACAGCGTCTCAGTATAGGAGAACCAGCCAATGGGAGCAGACCACAACAGCGTCTCAGTATAGGAGAATCGGCCAATGAGATCAGATGACAACAGCGCCTCAGTATAGGGGAACCAGCCACTGGGAGCTGATGATAAGAGCGCCTTAGTATAGAAGAACCAGCCAATGGGAGCAGACCGCAACAGGGCCTCAGTATAAGAGAACCAGCCAATGGGAACAGACGACAACAGCGCCTCAGTATAGGAGAACTAGCCAATGGGAGCTAACGACGACAGCGTCTCAGTATAGGAGAACCAGCCAATGGGAGCAGACGACAAGAGCGCCTCAGTACAGAAAAACCAGCCGATGAAAAGAAAGACCACAACAGCGCCTCAGTATAGAAGAAGCGGCCAATGGGAGCTAACGACAACAGCGCCTCAGTATAGGAGAACCAGCCAATGAGAGCAGACGACAAGAGCGTCTCAGTATATCAGAACCAGCCAATGGGAGCAGACGACAACAGCGTCTCAGTATAAGAGAACCAGCCAATGGGAGAAGACGACGACAACGTCTCCTTATAAGAGAACCAGCCAAAGGGAGCAGACGACAACAGCGCCTCAGTATAGGAGAACCACCCAATGGGAGCAGACGAAAACAGCGTCTCAGTATAGGAGAACCAGCCAATGGGAGCAGACCACAACAGCGTCTCAGTATAGGAGAATCGGCCAATGACAGCAGATGACAACAGCGCCTCAGTATAGGAGAACCAGCCAATGGGAGCAGAGCGCAACAGCGCCTTAGTATAAGATAACCAACCAAAGGGAACAACCGACAACAGCGCCTCAGTATAGGAGAACCACCCTATGGGAGCAGACAAAAAGCAGCGTCTCAGTATAGGAGAACCAGCCAATGAGAGCAGACCACAACAGCGTCTCAGTATAGGAGAACCAGACAATGTGAGCTGACGACAACAGCGCCTCAGTATAGGAGAACCAGCCAATGGGAACAGACGACAACAGTGCCTCAGTATAGGTGAACCAGCCAATGAGAGCAGACGACAACAGCGTCTCAGTATAGGAAAACCAGCCAATGAGAGCAGACGACAACAGCGCCTCAGTATAGGAGAACCCGACAATGTGAGCTGACGACAAGCGGCTAGAAGATTAACGGCTTGAAGGAGTTTAGGGGGGGGGGGGCACAGGGGCGTCGCCGCGTTGAAACTGCCCCCACCTTGCTGTCTTAACTTATCCAAATCTTCCGCCCCCCCCCCCCTCCCACCGATCACCCCTTTCCTCATGTGGTCTCCTTCCTACGACTAAAGTCCTGCGAAACGTTTTTCCTTTCTTAATTTATGTTATATTATTATTTTATTTTACCCAGGCAGGCAGTACTAACAAACAGAACATGAATCGTTTGATACGACCAAATTACGACACTATAAGTTACACAGTACCTGTTACATCACGTGTCGTGACGCGCCTGTCTCCTTAATTCACGCTTCACAATCCTTACGTTCGGTGCACACAGACAATCCCAATACAATCACTAGAGACCGCTCATGTGGCCCACTTCAACCACCACCACGTCAAGCGACATTTGTTAGAGTGAGCGACACATACCCACCCAGTACCTCATTCACACTTTATATCTACACTACTACAAAAAGCACAAAATATATATTTACTATCATGGCCTTAAATTGTTATATTCGCTTTTACCCGGGAACGTGTATTACATTATTGTAATTGTGGACCAATATTGGACAATAATATGATACACCCAATTTACCAATTTGAAATAACAACTGAAAGGCCCTGATGGTGAACATGCAATCTTCGGGTTTATGTACAAAACTTGATCGGATAATACTGTACACGGCTTGCGACTGCACGGATATTATTCGGAGGTGGTTGGATTTCACATATGGCGGCGCTTACCTCTTTGCAAAATCTCGCGATATCCCGTTTGCTGTGTTCAAAGCTACTAACACATATAGTACCCTTGATAGGTTCTAAGTCACTGCACGACCGCCAGTGGCATATAAACCGCAGATTCTGTTCCTAGGAATGGACTTCGATCAAAAACCATCCAGATACAAGTCGGTACAGGGGATGAAGGTATCTAATGCGTACTTCTCTGACATCAACTCTCAATCCAACGCCTCATGCGCGAGCCTCAAGCCAGACAGCACTGTGTGAATGTGCCAAGGGATGTCTGGTTGAAGCCCGACCCCTCAGGCATAGGCTGAATGTGCTAAGTACTAGTTAAAGAACGAGCTGCAGTGTATTCGCCAAAATAAAGCACGAGACGCGATAGCGTCGAGTGGTTTATTTGGGGAATGCACGACAGCGAGTTCTTTAACGTACTTATAGAATTGTTATAACAAGGCATTAAATTTGCTCATGTTTGGACACAGGAAATTGACTATTGTGTCAATTGCACTGCCCGACTAATGCGTAAGCAAACATTATGGAAACAACAGTTCGTCCTTTTGAAGCCCCAGGGGGGAGGCTAGGGTGGGCAGGCGTGGAGGAAGTAGATATTTTGGAAGTCTTGTTTTCTAAATCATCTCACAAGGGTTCAGTCATTGCTTCTCAGTTTCCTGAAAACATCGCCCCTGAAAAGCGATATGACGGATCTAATGAGAAATGTATGCAAACGATAACTGTAAAATTTCCATATATTTTGAGAGTTCTGATCTAACCCCCCGCCCCCTTGGAGCTTAACATTGACTTATACATTTCATTGTTTGTCTTGAAATTGGCAAGTTCTGACAACATCAGCCAGCTCACCTCCGCTCAGCTCAGCTCGACTGATTACACCGTGACACTTAGCCGAGTCCATATTAACAACTGTTCTTTATCAAGATAATGCACACTTTTTCTGTTCATTATTAAAATAAAGCACTGTTTTGACGTTCTTTATTTAAATAACGCACACTTACGTGAATACAACACGGCTAGGTCTGTTTTCCGATGCATTCTTCTAGATAATGAACACTTAAGACAATGGCGTGACGTCATACAATTTTTTAATTTAGTCTACAAATGCCTGTTTACCTGTAACGGGAGGCTCTCATGCGTGGAGCGTGATGTGAAGTTGATTTTCACTTCCTTGTTGAAATTGGCACACTTAGAATCGTAACATTTCGACCAAGTAGCGACTCATTGTGACCCATGTGCGATCATAGTCGTACAGTATTTATGGGTGTCCATGGGCCATGCCCGTACAAACCAGCTGACAGTATTGATCCTCGGGTTTAAAGGGTAAAACCATGGTAACGAGTTCACAATTAGCACATAACAATATTTACCCCGTTAAGCCCAGTTTTGGTGATCGGATAAGTGTTAATTTTCCGGTTCTGGGCCACATATGTAGCCAGGTGTCGCTGCCCAGCGTCGCTTTCCTAGCAAGGTTACCACTCTGCTAGGAGCGGGAGCTCGTTTCTCACATCACCTCTGCTCCCGATCTCCCGACAGAGGGTGTTACGCTTGCGCCATACTCCCTCTGCCCTACGTCCCTACGCCTGAAAATTGAACGTAATCTAATCGAAGATAAATTCGCAGTTTGGCATCAAATGCACCACTGTTTAGCATTCACTGTGCCACTGGTACTATGCCTGACGAATGCATTTGAGTTTGATTAATTTGAAGCCATGTTACTTTTGAACTATATTTTCGAGTGCGGTCGAGGTCAAAGGCGTGAAGCGTTTTGACCCCGCGTTATTTTGAAATATTTTCTCGCTTAGCTCTTCCATTGTGATCATTCGACAATGTAATGTCTATATTTTTTAGATTGCATCGAAAATTCAATCTTCAATTTTAAAACCCTCTAAAGCCATTCGTGACACCAGGACCGTTGGGGTCAACCGTGAGGTGGGCGGTGACGTGGGGCAAAGGTGATGTGCGGAACGAGCTCCCTCTGCCGGCAGAGTGCTCTGCTCCCACTTTCTACCTTCGACTCACTCCGCTGGGGCTCCATTATATCTCTGTTGTCGCCTATTTCCTCAATGCCTTTTAACGCTCCCTCGTCAGGTCGGCGCTGCGCAAATTGATAGGAAAACTCCACCTGCGCATTTCTACAAATTAGTGCCGGGGACCCAGCCAAAGCCTAATAAACCACACGGTATCAGGTGATGGAAAGAAAGAGTTCAGTCAATATTATGAATATGTCGGAAGCGTATAAGATTTTTTTACTGTATTAAATACACAGAGCTCGTTATTTTTATGTTTCATTTTTGAAAGTTATAATGTTGCAAGCAGTAGACCGTTCCAGATACCCCAGGCGACATCTATCGTCAAAAATAGACACTGCGTGTTACGGGTTAGAAAACAGATTCTCGCATGCGTTTACCATGCATGCCTATGGAGTTTGGTTCAGGTGCCCGGCTTCAACGTGTCTTTTGCCAGGGATAGATTGGTTCTATGGCATTGTTACTCACAGAACAAATAAACGAGATATCTCTATGAACTTTCCTGTAAGTATTATTATTGTGAAAAATCGACATTCGATACAGAAAATTGTGAAAAATCGACCCTGGACACTGGACCTCGCACCCCTTCTTGACCTCTATATATATATATAGTCTCGACCTCACAAGGTGTTTCGTTCACTACGCCTGTAACCGGTGTCATCCCGTGGCCTAGCAGGCTCCGTGTTCAGATAATGTGTATGTTTATTTTTAGAAAACAACAATAGGCCCGAGGCCCTCGTGTTGACAACAAATACAAATAGAAATAAATTAGTGAGTCGACATATGGTCTACAGTTCACTGATGGTTTGCCGCTCATGAAAGGCTTCTCGTACATACGCTGCTAGGCGGGTCAAAACAACTGGACTATTATTGGCCAATAGTGCATAAAACTTCTGTATATTTGGACGTTGTGCGTAAAATCTCGAAATAAAACGATCTCTTAATGCAACATGCTGCCTACATACAAGAACAAAGTGATACTCGTCGTCTACTAAATTACAAGTTATGCATAATCTTTGCTCATGAGGGAGCGGTTTGGGCTTGTGCCATCTTCCAGTCTCCGAACGCAAGCGATGACTGAAGAGCCGCAACTTCGTTAACGCATACATATTGTTCGCGGTTTCAACAGCAGAAAGATAGAAAGTTGGTGAGGAAATGCTACCATACTTAATATATTGCTTACCGTTAGTTAATTCACTTAAAGTCGAGTAAGTTGACTGATAATAACAATCGTAAATACGTTGTTTAAACAATGATTTGAACCTACGCGTGTCTCCGACGCTTTGCAAGTACCAAACTTCACCAAACCCCGTAGACATAAGCATATCTCGCACAGAAGTAACCCAGTTTGATTTGTCTGTTTCCGCATCAGCGTACAACACTTCGTAAACCTTATAGATGTACCTCTCGCGTTCTGGGTGTTCGACTATTTTCAACCCATAGCTCAGTATCCTGATAAGCCTGGTGCATCTCATTTCCACTCTTCCTACTTCGCCCCGCACAATGCCATCAGGGGTACTGGCCTTGACTCGGAGACTTCTTTTCAGACAACGCAAGCGTAATCGTTCAACGTCCATGCCCTTATGGAAGCCCCATACTTCGGCTCCATAATTAAAGTTCTATCTTATGAAGACGTTTTAACCTAAATGAGCTCGTGTACCGTTCCATCTGAAAGACGGCTTTCGCAGCTTGCTCTGTCAGCAACTTCTGTGCACAGGCGTGAGAACCAGATGTGCTAAAAATAACTCCTAAGTAATGAAACTCCGAAACAATATCAAGGGGGATCCATTGTAATTAAACTGTTCATCCCGACGTAAACGTCCGCTTCGACGGAAAACCATCACCTTTGTTTTTGCAATATTTACAGTCAGTTTCCATTCAACACAGTAGCTATGAAAACTATCCAGCGACTCTTGTAGCCCACTGGCGTCCTCACTGAGCAGCACAGTGTCATCGGCATAAAGTAACAAATAAATTCGAACATGACCGAGAGTTATACCGTGGACTCCATGTGTTGAGATGTAGTCCTGCATATCGTTCACATAAAGAGAGAAACGGTGATAAACTTTCACCTTGCCGTACACCTAGTGCATAGTCGAAACTCTGCGAAACTGAACCGTCTGAAGTTTAGCACCTTAGATTTAACATGGGAATACATATCTCTAATAACACTGAGAAGGTTACCAGTAATTCCGGTTTTTATCAATTTATACCAGAGACTTTTTCTATTTACCGTATCAAAAGCCTTCTGTAGGTCAATAAAAGCACAATACAGTCGTTTTCTGTTTTGCAAAAAATGTGAAATAATACCTTGGAGCACGAATATTTGGTCAATTGTGGAGTAGGATTTTCGAAAGCCTGCTTGCGCTTCCAATAAAACTTGGTGGTCCTCGGCCCACTGATTTAAACGGTTATTTAAGACACGAGTGAACAACTTGCCTAAACAACTTAGTAATGTCATACCTCGATAGTTGTTTACGTCGCCAATATTTGCTTTCTTGTGTAGAGGAACAATTAATTCATCTGACCATGCTTTCGGGAATAAGCCTTTTTCCAACAGACTGTTGAACAATCGGGTTAAAAGAGGAGCTAAAACTTCTTTACCCTGGATAAATAATTTGTTTATAAGAAGGTCTTCCCCAGGAGACTTACGTAACTTTAATCTCTCTATTGCCCTGATTATATGGTCCTCTACAAATGTCTCATTTAACTCGCCATATATCGTTTCATATTCTTCCTCTATGACATTTTGAATATCTTCACTAACTTCATTACTATCGTCCTCTGTGTCTTTCAAAGCCTTAAAATAGGTAAAAAAGTCACTTGTTGAAGGCGTCGCAGAACTGGGGCTATGACTTTTCATGCCCTTGAGCAACTTCCAGTACTCTCTGGCGTTCTTGTATTTGGCCTGCAATAGGTTCTCAGTTTTACCTTTTTGATCACGCCGCTGAAATGTTCTTACGGAGTTCTTAAACTTACGCCGCGCTTCAATTATTTCAGCTCTGCTAGTATCAGAATTCAGTGTCCTAAATGAATTAAGCTTGTCCAGAAAGTACTTTCTGCTACCTTCAACATCAGGGTCATACAACCTCGGAGTATGCTTGGGCTTGTTCTCAAACCCCAGTTTTGACTTCGACAGTAACGGTTGTGATATATTATGCAGCTCTTTGGTAAAGTCAGAAACTGCAACATCAACGGCTCCGCGGTCCTCTGACATACAAAGATCATCAACGATACGGGTTAAAGTACTCCTGATATTGGCTAAGTCTGCTACAAATCCGGGCGTCGGCCACCGCGGCCAAGACGATGAGCTCGGTAAACGGCGATCTGATCCAGCCCCAGTGTTTCACGGATAGGCGGAACACCTCAATGCCAGAGTCTCCATCATGCTCCTCGATACCATGGATGATAACGTTTTGACGCCTGGAGCGCGCCTCAAGGTCAAGGCTGACGTACTCTAGCTGCTCCAGCCGGTCCTCCAGCCGGTGATCCATCCGGGAGGTGACCACGGCTACTGACTCGTGGACCAGACTCAGGTCGGCTCGCAGCTCTGCATGTTGAGCCTTATTGGAGCCTGCCATCTGTGCTAAACTGGCCAGAACTTGGTCTACTTTCTGCTCCAGCGTGCGACCCCCGCCCACGCCACCCACTTCACTGGACTGCAGGCCACGACGTGCAGTTGACTCAGAGCGGTCAATGTTCACGCTTGACTGATTTTGCTTGTTAGCCTCCATGTTTGGGGTATTGGCAACCTTTCGTCTTTTGTCTTGGGGTTTTGGTGTCTTCCAGGTGTCCGACATCACTTTACGACGCAATATTTGTGTTCCAGGAACTTTTATACTTGCAATGTCAAATTCCTGTTAGCAGCCGCTGGG
The DNA here is from genome assembly GCA_964019135.1 of Arenicola marina. NCBI lineage: Eukaryota > Metazoa > Annelida > Polychaeta > Arenicolidae > Arenicola > Arenicola marina. The sequence continues at coordinate 17,492,768 of OZ025256.1, read as the reverse complement.
TAATGCAGGACTTATTTCGTGAAAGATTGAGAGCGACGGACCATCGGATACTCGCACCAGCATGCCACACTCACTATGTGGTACAGACCCGATAGCTCAGTACCCACTGAGCTATTGGGGCGGCCCCTTCGGATAATGTCAAGTGTGCTCTGCTCGGCCAGCCCTCGAGGCCAGTCCTTGGGCCGAGCCCCACCGGTGCAAATGGCTATGGTTGTGCAGCGTAAGGGTTGTACGGAGTTTACTGGGGTTCGTCAGTGCTTTAAGCACAAACATCGGCATCCGAGAGTCATCGAACACCCTGATATAAGGTGCAGCGTGGTGTTGCGTAGATAAAACAAAAACACAATTATTTGTCTATTTGTTTTGAACAATATTTGGTGGGTTTGGAACTCTTTGATTTAAAATCACGTTAATTTACACTTGACATTTTTACTTCTTGCTTTTCCAAGTTTGTACCGAGCAAACGACTGTGTCAGAATCTTATTCCTTGTATTGCCTCAATCACATTTCACAATCATAAGCCATTTCTTTAGGATTTCTGTGATACATGTTGACGGGTATGTGAGGACTGTGATACATATTGACGGGTATAGGGGGACTGTCATACACGTTAGTGGGCTTGAGAGGACTGTGATACATGTTGACGGGTATGGGAGCACTGTGATACATGTTGACGGGTATGGGAGGACTGTGATACATGTTGATGGGTATGGGAGGACTGTGATACATGTTGATGGGTATGGGAGGACTGTGATACATGTTGACGGGTATGGGAGGACTGTGATACATGTTGACGGGTATGGGAGGACTGTGATACATGTTGACGGGTATGGGAGGACTGTGATACATGCTGACGGGTATGGGAGGACTGTGATACATGTTGACGGGTATGGGAGGACTGGGATACATGCTGACGGGTATGGGAGGACTGGGATACATGTTGACGGGTATGGGAGGACTGTGATACATGTTGACGGGTATGGGAGGACTGGGATACATGTTGACGGGTATGGGAGGACTGTGATACATGTTGACGGGTATGGGAGGACTGTGATACATGCTGACGGGTATGGGAGGACTGTGATACATGTTGACGGGTATGGGAGGACTGGGATACATGCTGACGGGTATGGGAGGACTGGGATACATGTTGACGGGTATGGGAGGACTGTGATACATGTTGACGGGTATGGGAGGACTGGGATACATGTTGACGGGTATGGGAGGACTGTGATACATGTTGATGGGTATGGGAGGACTGGGACACATGTTGACGGGTATGGGAGGACTGAGATACATGTTGACGGGTATGTGAAGACTGTGATACATGTTGATGGGTATGGGAGGACTGTGATACATGTTGACGGGTATGGGAGGACTGGGATACATGTTGACGGGTATGTGAGGACTGTGATACACGTTGGCGGGTATGGGAGGACTAGGATACATGTTGACGGGTATGGGAGGACTGGGAAAGATGTTAACCGGTATGGGAGGACTGGGATACCTGTTGACGGGTATGTGAGGACTGGGATACATGTTGATGGGTATGTACGGACTGGGATACACGTTGATGGGCATGGGAGGACTGGAATACGTGTTGACGGGTATGGGAGGACTGGGATACATGTTGACGGGTATGGGAGGACTGTGATACATGTTGACGGGTATGTAAGGACTGGGATACATGTTTATGGGTATGGGAGGACTGTGACACTTGTTGACGGGTATTAGAGGACTGGGATACATGTTGACGGGTATGGGAGGACTGGGATACATGTTGACGGGTATAGGAGGACCGGGATACATGTTGACGGGTATGGCTTCGCCGTTCCCTATCTCTTTCTCATTCCCCCTCTCTCTCTCTCTCATTCCCTCTTGCTCATTCTCTATCTCTTTCTCCCCGCCCCGCCCCCCCCCCATATATTGGTTTCTTACTCTCTCTCTCTTTCACTCAAGTAGTGTATCACCAGAGGCGGTGGTGTGTTATGCAGACAAAGCTATTCAGCACATTTCAGGAGGTTTAATATATAAGCTACCAATAGTAGAGTAGAACTCTAGTGGAGTATAGGCACCCTAGTACAGTACACAGTAGAGTATAGACACCCTATATTAAGCCTCTGTGACTTAGTCGATGCCTCGCTGTCTTAATGACACCATAGTGATCTCTATTATCGCCCGCCCGGGGTCGGCCCGGTAGCTCAGTGGGCTCGCCTAGAGTGTTCTGGCCAACTGAGAGCCTAACGGCACGTGGATCGGTGGTTCGCGCCTCGCTGTGGCCATGTCTGTGCGGTCGTAGGATAAAGATCGCATGTCCTTCTTCGCAAATAGTAGGGGGTTACTCCCGGGGACACGGCTCCACTCTCCCTCCCTTCTCCCATTGACCCGATTTCACCAAAAGTGGTTAAGCGTCTGGAATATATACAACCAGCCAACTATCTACTATTGCAGGATGACGTCAGAGCAAGCGGTAAATGGCGTCATGACGCAGTTCACTTTATATCTAGAGCGTTTTGTCCTTTTTGCATTGAACAGCTAGAATACACAGTGCACTGACGCATGGTTTGATTGTGACTTTTAAGACGTCTGAAAAACGAAAGCAAGCAAAACAAATAGCAACATTTATAGTGAAGTATAGCGTTTATTGTGAAAACCACCTTGATAGCGATGAACACAGCGGGTGGCGATCGCGCGGCAGTTTCTGCAGTCTTCTGCAGGAATACAAGCCATTCAGGACGAATATCACTTCATCTATATCTGTTCCCATCACCATCATATTAGAAATGCGTTTTTCAGCAGGACTACTGTATCCATCGCGAGAACAATTTATCCCAATGCTATCCTCTCCAAATTCTTCTGAACTGTACTGCAATTTGCACTCAACTGATACCGTGGGCCCATTTTTTAACACGGCATCGCCAGCGGCGGTGCGGTTTTCGATTCGCCACCTATGACAATGAGGGGAAAGACACATCGCCATTGGAAAGCATGTGGCAGAAAACTACATCGCAAAGGAAAATGGCGAGGCAAAAAACACATCGCCAACGAGAATTAAGTGTAAAACGCTTCTGAGGCAAGCAAATGTTAGACCGGCGAACATTGTTGGATACTAATTGATACACATGTACATATAGACATATCACATTATGCAGTCTGCTATGGATAGTTAGGAAAGATCGAGCTCCGATCGAGCGAATTTTTGCGGTATAACCCCGACCAAACGGAATTCGGCGGTAAAACTCCCCGACCGAGCGGATTTTTGGCGATGAAAATGGGGGAGCTTTACGGCGGATGGGGGAGCTTTACGGCGGATGGGGGAGCTTTACGGCAGATGGGGGAGCTTTACGGCAGATGGGGGAGCTTTACGGCGGATGGGGGAGCTTTACGGCGGATGGGGGAGCTTTACGGCGGATGGGGGAGCTTTACGGCGGATGGGGGAGCTTTACGGCAGATGGGGGAGCTTTACGGCGGATGGGGGAGCTTTACGGCGGATGGGGGAGCTTTACGGCGGATGGGGGAGCTTTACGGCGGATGGGCGAGCTTTACGGCGGATGGGGGAGCTTTACGGCGGATGGGGGAGCTTTACGGCGGATGGGGGAGCTTCACGGCGGTTGGGGGAGCTTTACGGCGGATGGAGGAGCTTTACGGCGGATGGGGAATCTTTACGGCGGATGAGGGAGCTTTACGGCGGATGGGGGAGCTTTATGGCGGATGGGGGAGCTTTACTGCGGATAAGGGAGCTTTACGGCGGAGCTTTACGACGGATGGGGGAGCTTTACGGCGGATGGGGGAGCTTTATGGCGGATGGGGGAGCTTTACGGCGGATAAGGGAGCTTTACGGCGGATGGGGGAGCTTTACGGCGGATGGGGGAGCTTTACGGCGGATGGGGGAGCTTTACGGCGGATGGGGGAGCTTTACGGCGGATGGGGGAGCTTTACGGCGGATGGGGGAGCTTTACGGCGGATGGAGGAGCTTTACGACGGATGGGGGAGCTTTACGGCGGATGGGGGAGCTTTACGGCAGATGGGGGAGCTTTACGGCGGATGGGGGAGCTTTACGGCGGATGGGGGAGCTTTACGGCGGATGGGGGAGCTTTACGGCGGATGGAGGAGCATTACGGCGGAGCTTTACGACGGATGGGGGAGCTTTACGGCGGATGGGGGAGCTTTTCGGCGGATGGGGGAGCTTTACGGCAGATGGGGGAGCTTTACGGCGGATGGGGGAGCTTTACGGCGGATGGGGGAGCTTTACGGCGGATGGGGGAGCTTTACGAGGATGGGGGAGCTTTACGGCGGATGGGGGAGCTTTACGGCGGATGGGGGAGCTTCACGGCGGATGGGGGAGCTTTACGGCGGATGGGGGAGCTTTACGGCGGATGGAGGAGCTTTACGGCGGATGAAACTGATCAAACCGTCAACAAAAGAAACGGCGACTTTTGGTAGACAACCCATTAGTTAAGCTGATTTAAAACCGGTTTCAGATAAATCCCACATGCCTATAATGCGAACTACATTGCCAACAGCGTCATGTAGGCTATCTCTCTCTCTATATATATATACTATATAATATATAATATTCAACACGCAAAATTGTTGAATATAGGATCTGAACAACAAAACAATATTACAACTCATCTATAAATATGTTAATCCCGTCCAGTGTGGTGTAAGATCTCGTGATGTACTGGGGCCGTATACATAGACCACAGTTAGGTTACGCACGAACAGTGCCTATCCGTCCGTATAATGCAACAGCATTTGCCACTTTCCTGATTCAGAAAATACACATTTTTTGTCAATATCTTTCTATGTTGGAATATGTCGACCACTCTTTATCAAGGCCCATGTGGCATCTCACTCGTTGATATTACAGACGGTTGATCGCATTGGGCACGCGTTGCTTATGTAAGACGTCACGAATCGGTCTGTCTTTATGATGAATCAGCAAAAACCGTCTAGAATAAACTTGATATTGAACAAATGCATACATGTGTTCAGAAAGCCAACCTTTTGAGACCAGCATATCTTTTTCTAAATAAAACAGATAGCATTGAAACATTCGTTTCATTTCTTTAAATTCGCATTTTTTATATGATACTTAGTCGCCCCAAACGCTCATGATGTCTTGAATATTAGGTATTCTTATGAATACAACGCATCCTTATTTACACTCAATCAACGTATTCATATTCCAATAGAAATACTGTATTCCTTTTGTGTTTACTCCCACGCTGTATCGATTCAACCCAGGCCATGGTTCATTTATGTTCCTATATGAATCATTTGATGATAAGTATTGCTTCTGCAATGAAGTATCTCTTCGATTATTTTTACCATCACGACCGTTTGTCTCTTGTAACATTCTCATAAACGGATGTCTTGGCCATGGGTCCCTCGGCCATGGGTCCCTGGGCCCTGTGTCCCTGGGCCCTGTGTCCCTAGGCCATGGGTCCCTGGGACATGGATCCCTGGGCCCTGTGTCCCTGGGCCCTGTGTCCCTGGGCCATGGGTCCCTGGGCCATGGGTTCCTGGGCCCTGTGTCCCTGGGCCCTGGGTCCCTGGGCCATGGGTCCCTGGGCCCTGGGTCCCTGGGCCCTGTGTCCCTGGGCCCTGTGTCCCTGGGCCCTGTGTCCCTGGGCCATGTGTCCCTGGGCCCTGTGACCCTGGGCCCTGTGTCCCTGGGCCCTGTGTCCCTGGGCCCTGTGTCCATGGGCCCTGTGTCCCTGGGCCCTGTGTCCCTGGGCCCTGTGTCCCTGGGCCCTGTGTCCCTGGGCCATGGGTCCCTGGGCCATGGGTCCCTGGCCCCTTTTGTCCCTGGGCCCTGTGTTCCTGGGCCCTGTGTCCCTGGGCCCTGTGTCCCTGGGCCATGTGTCCCTGGGCCCTGTGTCCCTGGGCCCTGTGTCCCTGGGCCCTGTGTCCCTGGGCCCTGTGTCCCTGGGCCCTGTGTCCCTGGGCCCTGTGTCCCTGGGCCATGTATCCCTGGGCCCTGTATCCCTGGGCCCTGTGTCCATGGGCCCTGTGTCCCTGGGCCCTGTGTCCCTGGGCCCTGTGTCCCTGGGCCCCGTTGTCCCTGGGCCCTGTGTCCCTGGGCCCTGTGTCCCTGGGTCCTGTGTCCCTGGGCCCTGTGTCCCTGGATCCTGTGTCTCTGGGCCCTGTGTCCCTGGGCCCTGTGTCCCTGGGCCCTGTGCCCCTGGGCCCTGTGTCCCTGGGCCCTGTGTCCCTGGGCCCTGTGTCCCTGTGTCCTGTGTCCCTGGGCCCCGTGTTCTGGGCCATGTGTCCCTGGGCCCTGTGTCCCTGGGCCCTGTGTCCCTGGGCCCTGTGTCCCTGGGCCCTGTGCCCATGGGCCCTGGGTCCCTGGGCTATGTGTCCCTGGGCCCTGGGTTCCTGGGCCATGTGTCCCTGGGCCCTGTGTCCCTGGGCCTTGTGTCCCTGGGCCCTGGGTCCCTGGGCCCTGGGTCCCTGGTCTCTGTGTCCCTGGGCCCTGGGTGCCTGGATCATTGGTCACTGGGCCCTGGGTGCCTGGGTCATTGGTCACTGTACCCTGGGTTCCAGTGCCCTGGGTCCCTGGGTCATTGGTCCCTGGGTCATTGGGTCATTGGTCCCAGTGCCCTGGGTCCCTCGGTCATTGGTCCCTGGGTCATTGGTCACTGGGCCCTGGGTCCCTCGGTCATTGGTCCCTGGGCCCTGGGTCCCTCGGTCATTGGCCCCTGGGCCCTGGGTGCCTGGGCCCTGGGTGCCTGGGCCATTGGCCCCTGGGCCTGGACGTTCGGAGTCAAGTATGTCTCCAATGATGTGTAGTCCCCTTCCCCGCGGTGGGTGTCGGTTTCGCGTGGCGGTGGCGTTATAGGGTTTGGCCGTATCAGTCGCTTTATCACCGCCTGCGCGTCACTCAAGATGGCTTCTGACTGGTTTGTGAGGAAGGTAAATACCCCTTCGCCCGTCGGAGCCTTCCTTCCAACCTCCAGGGTGAAACACTCACTTGACACACCAAGTCGTCTAATATGGCTGGAAAAGGTTAAAGATAAAGTCATAAAGCATTTTTTCCTTGAGAAAATGTTGTTTGACTGAAAACGGTGTTGCTTTATCCTCAGCATATAAGTACACATATATTGTATGCGATAATAAACCGGACATGTTGCCAAGCCCCTTTTTTTTGTCTAGTTGGTACATCTCTCGAGGAAACGTTTGGCTTTCTTGTGACTATACCTCATCAAATATACTTTAAAGCATTTGTTTACCTTTCAACTACTTCTCATAACATGCGCACAGTCAGACAAAGTCTTTGAACGTAATAATTAAATGATTCTAAGACTAATCGGACGATAAGTACAGGCGACCCCGTCGGTTCGCTTGTTTATAGAAAAAAAGAGGGGTAGGTTCTAAATGTCAATGAGTCATGGCATCCACTCACTCAGAAACATGTCACTGAGCCATCCTTTAACGCACCGGGTCATAGCAGTTAGCACAATGCAAAAACTCTAGCACATTACCTGTGCGGCCATGAATATAATCTTCGGTTATCTTCTGTCCACAAATCGATGCTTTCGGTATATAGGCGGAGGAGGTAATTTTGGTTGTCACCCGATATACTGCATCTCTTCGAGGCGTCTGTTTCATGGATACTCACTAGGTATTCAGACAGCGCTGAAAAAATAGGAAATACATTACTTAGAGCAAAATAATTGCGCAAGTTAGTCTTTGTTCAGAAGGCGTTATAATAAGATATGTGAGTTATATATTGTATTTGTTTTATATATATAACACCAAACGCCGTCCTGTGCCTACAAACTCTACTGATCTGGCACAACATACCTCTCTTTGGTTTCTGCATTTATAATGTGCTATAAACCCATCAATATATGCGTACATGTTTAGGTACATGTTTGAATATCCTAAAAGTGCTGAACATACCTTGTCTGTGGTTAAACGACAATGCGTACAAAATCTTTCATGCGGTGTACAGTTGCAGGCATCCGGATGCCAATTGTGTGTGTCTGTCTGAGTACACTAGAACTAGAATAGCTAAACGGAGTCCGAGCTATGCAACGCCGGTTAG
>OZ025256.1:17276111-17484512 GCA_964019135.1 Arenicola marina | reverse complement strand
TATCCCTCTCTCTCATTCCCTATCTCTCCTACAATCCCTATCCCTCTCTCTCATTCCCTATCACTCTCCCTCATTCCCTATCACTCTCTCTCATTCTCTGTCCCTCTCTCTCATTCCCTATCCCTCTCCCTCATTCCCTATCACTCTCTCTCATTCCCTATTTTCTCCCTCATTCTCTATCCCTCTCTCTCATTCCCTATTACTCTCCCTCATTCCCTATCCCTCTCCCTCATTCCCTATCACTCTCTCTCATTCCCTATCCCTCTCCCTCATTCCCTATCACTCTCTCTCATTCCCTATTTTCTCCCTCATTCTCTATCTCTCTCTCTCATTCCCTATTACTCTCCCTCATTCCCTATCCCTCTCCCTCATTCCCTATCACTCTCTCTCATTCTCTATCACTCTCTCTCTCATTCCCTATCCCTCTCCCTCATTCCCTATCACTCTCTCTCATTCCCTATTTTCTCCCTCATTCTCTATCCCTCTCTCTCATTCCCTATTACTCTCCCTCATTCCCTATCCCTCTCCCTCATTCCCTATCACTCTCTCTCATTCTCTATCACTCTCTCTCTCATTCCCTATCCCTCTCCCTCATTCCCTATCACTCTCCCTCATTCCCTATCTCTCTCTCTCATTCCCTATCACTCTCCCTCATTCCCTATCCCTCTCTCTCATTCCCTATCCCTCTCCCTCAATCCCTATCCATCTCTCTCATTCTCTATCCCTCTCTCTCATTCCCTATTACTCTCCCTCATTCCCTATCCCTCTCTCTCATTCCCTATCCCTCTCTCTCATTCCCTATCCCTCTCTCTCATTCCCTATCCCTCTCCCTCAATCCCTATCGCTCTCTCTCATTCTCTATCCCTCTCGCTCATTCTCTATCACTCTCCCTCATTTCCTATCTCTCTCTCTCATTCCCTATTTTCTCCCTCATTCTCTATCCCTCTCTCTCATTCCCTATCACTCTCCCTCATTCCCTATCCCTCTCTCTCATTCCCTATCACTCTCTCTCATTCCCTATCCCTCTCTCTCATTCCCTATCCCTCTCCCTCATTCCCTATCCCTCTCTCTCATTCCCTATCACTCTCTCTCATTCTCTATCCCTCTCTCTCATTCCCTATCCCTCTCTCTTATTCCCTATCTCTCCCACAATCCCTATCCCTCTCTCTCATTCCCTATCACTCTCCCTCATTCCCTATCACTCTCTCTCATTCTCTATCCCTCTCTCTCATTCCCTATCCCTCTCCCTCATTCCCTATCACTCTCTCTCATTCCCTATTTTCTCCCTCATTCTCTATCCCTCTCTCTCATTCCCTATTACTCTCTCTCATTCCCTATCCCTCTCCCTCATTCCCTATCACTCTCTCTCATTCCCTATTTTCTCCCTCATTCTCTATCCCTCTCTCTCATTCCCTATCCCTCTCCCTCATTCCCTATCACTCTCTCTCATTCCCTATTTTCTCCCTCATTCCCTATCCCTCTCTCTCATTCCCTATCACTCTCCCTCATTCCCTATCACTCTCCCTCATTCCCTATCCCTCTCTCTCATTCCCTATCCCTCTCTCTCATTCCCTATCACTCTCTCTCATTCTCTATCCCTCTCTCTCATTCCCTATCACTCTCCCTCATTCCCTATCACTCTCCCTCATTCCCTATCCCTCTCTCTCATTCCCTATCCCTCTCTCTCATTCCCTATCACTCTCTCTCATTCCCTATCCCTCTCTCTCATTCCCTATCCCTCTCTCTCATTCCCTATTCCTCTCTCTCATTCCCTATCTCTCCCACAATCCCTATCCCTCTCTCTCATTCCCTATCACTCTCCCTCATTCCCTATCCCTCTCCCTCATTCCCTATCACTCTCTCTCATTCCCTATCCCTCTCTCTCATTCCCTATCCCTCTCCCTCATTCTCTATCCCTCTCTCTCATTCCCTATCACTCTCTCTCATTCTCTATCCCTCTCTCTCATTCCCTATCCCTCTCTCTCATTCCCTATCTCTCCCACAATCCCTATCCCTCTCTCTCATTCCCTATCACTCTCCCTCATTCCCTATCACTCTCTCTCATTCTCTATCCCTCTCTCTCATTCCCTATCCCTCTCCCTCATTCCCTATCACTCTCCCTCATTCCCTATCCCTCTCTCTCATTCTTTATCTCTCTCGCATTCCCTATCCCTCTCTCTCTTTGCCTATCCCTCCCCCTCATTCCCTATCCCTCTCTCTCATTCTCTATCTCTCTCGCATTCCCTATCCCTCTCTCTCATTCCCTATCCCTCCCCCTCATTCCCTATCCCTCTCTCTCATTCCCTATCCCTCTCTCTCATTCCCTATCACTCTCTCTCATTCCCTATCACTCTCCCTCATTCCCTATCCCTCTCTCTCATTCCCTATCACTCTCTCTCATTCTCTATCCCTCTCTCTCATTCCCTATCCCTCTCTCTCATTCCCTATCTCTCCCACAATCCCTATCCCTCTCTCTCATTCCCTATCACTCTCTCTCATTCTCTATCCCTCTCTCTCATTCCCAATCACTCTCCCTTATTCCCTATCACTCTCTCTCATTCCCTATTTCTCCCTCATTCCCTATCCCTCTCTCTCATTCCTTATCCCTCTCTCTCATTCCCTATCACTCTCTCTCATTCTCTATCCCTCTCTCTCATTCCCTATCACTCTCCCTCATTCCCTATCCCTCTCTCTCATTCCCTATCAGTCTCCCTCATTCCCTATCTCTCTCTCTCATTCCCTATCCCTCTCCCACAATCCCTATCACTCTCTCTCATTCCCTATCCCTCTCTCTCATTCCCTATCCCTCTCTCTCATTCCCTATCACTCTCTCTCATTCCCTATCCCTCTCCCTCATTCCCTATCACTCTCTCTCATTCTCTATCCCTCTCTCTCATTCCCTATCACTCTCCCTCATTCCCTATCACTCTCTCTCATTCCCTATCCCTCTCCCTCATTCCCTATCACTCTGTCTCATTCTCTATCCCTCTCTCTCATTCCCTATCCCTCTATCTCATTCCCTATCCCTCTCTCTCATTCCCTATCACTCTCCCTCATTCTCTATCCCTCTCTCTCATTCCCTATCCCTCTCTCTCATTCCCTATCCCTCTCTCTCATTCCCTATCACTCTCTCTCATTCCCTATCCCTCTCTCTCATTCCCTATTACTATCTTTTATTCCCTACCACTCTCCCTCATTCCCTATCCCTCTCCCCCATTCTCTATCCCTCTCTCTCATTCCCTATCCCTCTCTCTCATTCCCTATCCCTCTCTCTCATTCCCTATCACTCTCTCTCATTCCCTATCCCTCTCTCTCATTCCCTATTACTATCTTTTATTCCCTACCACTCTCCCTCATTCCCTATCCCTCTCCCCCATTCTCTATCACTCTCTCTCATTCCCTATCCCTCTCTCTCATTCCCTATCCCTCTCTCTCATTCCCTATCACTCTCTCTCATTCCCTATCCCTCTCTCTCATTCCCTATTACTATCTTTTATTCCCTATCACTCTCCCTCATTCCCTATCCCTCTCCCTCATTCCCTATCCCTCTCTCTCATTCCCTATCCCTCTCTCTCATTCCCTATCCCTTTCTCTCATTCCCTATCCCTCTCTCTCATTCCCTATTACTATCTTTTATTCCCTATCACTCTCCCTCATTCCCTATCCCTCTCTCTCATTCCCTATTACTATCTTTTATTCCCTATCACTCTCTCTCATTCCCTATCCCTCTCTCTCATTCCCTATTACTATCTTTTATTCCCTATCACTCTCCCTCATTTCCTATCACTCTCTCTCATTCCCTATCCCTCTCCCTCATTCCCTATCCCTCTCTCTCATTCTCTATCTCTCTCTCATTCCCTATCCCTCTCCCTCATTCCCTATCACTCTCCCTCATTCCCTATCCCTCTCACTCATTCCCTATCCCTCTCTCTCATTCCCTATCACTCTCTCTCTCATTCCCTATCCCTCTCTCTCATTCCCTATCCCTCTCTCTCATTCCCTATCCCTCTCCCTCATTCCCTATCACTCTCCCTCATTCCCTATCCCTCTCACTCATTCCCTATCACTCTCTCTCATTCCCTATCCCTCTCCCTCAATCCCTATCCCTCTCTCTCATTCTCTATCCCTCTCTCTCATTCCCTATCACTCTCTCTCATTCCCTATCCCTCTCTCTCAATTCCTGTCTCTCATTCCCTATCATTCTCTCTCATTCCCTATCCCACTCCCTCATTCCCTATCTCTCTCTCTCATTTCCTATCTCTCTCTCTCATTCCCTATCCCACTCCCTCATTCCCTATCCCTCTCTCTCATTCCCTATCCCTCTCCCTCATTCCCTATCACTCTCCCTCATTCCCTATCCCTCTCACTCATTCCCTATCCCTCTCCCTCATTCCCTATCACTCTCTCTCATTCCCTTTCACTCTCCCTCATTCCCTATCACTCTCCCTCATTCCCTATCCCTCTCTCTCATTCCCTATCACTCTCTCTCTCATTCCCTATCCCTCTCTCTCATTCCCTATCCCTCTCTCTCATTCCCTATCCCTCTCCCTCATTCCCTATCACTCTCCTTCATTCCCTATCCCTCTCACTCATTCCCTATCCCTCTCTCTCATTCCCTATCCCTCTCCCTCAATCCCTATCCCTCTCTCTCATTCTCTATCCCTCTCTCTCATTCCCTATCACTCTCTCTCATTCCCTATCCCTCTCTCTCAATTCCTGTCTCTCATTTCCTATCATTCTCTCTCATTCTTTATCCCACTCCCTCATTCCCTATCTCTCTCTCTCATTTCCTATCCCTCTCTCTCATTCCCTATCCCTCTCCTTCAATCCCTATCCCTCTCTCTCATTCTCTATCCCTCTCTCTCATTCCCTATCACTCTCTCTCATTCCCTATCCCTCTCTCTCAATTCCTGTCTCTCATTCCCTATCACTCTCTCTCATTCCCTATTCCTCTCCCTCATTCCCTATCTCTCTCTCTCATTTCCTATCTCTCTCTCTCATTCCCTATCCCTCTCTCTCATTCCCTATCCCTCTCCCTCATTCCCTATCACTCTCCCTCATTCCCTATCCCTCTCACTCATTCCCTATCCCTCTCTCTCATTCCCTATCCCTCTCCCTCAATCCCTATCCCTCTCTCTCATTCTCTATCCCTCTCTCTCATTCCCTATCCCACTCCCTCATTCCCTATCTCTCTCTCTCATTTCCTATCCCTCTCTCTCATTCCCTATCCCTCTCCTTCAATCCCTATCCCTCTCTCTCATTCTCTATCCCTCTCTCTCATTCCCTATCACTCTCTCTCATTCCCTATCCCTCTCTCTCAATTCCTGTCTCTCATTCCCTATCACTCTCTCTCATTCCCTATTCCTCTCCCTCATTCCCTATCTCTCTCTCTCATTTCCTATCTCTCTCTCTCATTCCCTATCCCTCTCTCTCATTCCCTATCCCTCTCCCTCATTCCCTATCACTCTCCCTCATTCCCTATCCCTCTCACTCATTCCCTATCCCTCTCTCTCATTCCCTATCCCTCTCCCTCAATCCCTATCCCTCTCTCTCATTCTCTATCCCTCTCTCTCATTCCCTATCACTCTCTCTCATTCCCTATCCCTCTCTCTCAATTCCTGTCTCTCATTCCCTATCATTCTCTCTCATTCCCTATCCCACTCCCTCATTCCCTATCCCTCTCTCTCATTCCCTATCCCTCTCCCTCATTCCCTATCACTCTCCTTCATTCCCTATCCCTCTCACTCATTCCCTATCCCTCTCTCTCATTCCCTATCCCTCTCCCTCAATCCCTATCCCTCTCTCTCATTCTCTATCCCTCTCTCTCATTCCCTATCACTCTCTCTCATTCCCTATCCCTCTCTCTCAATTCCTGTCTCTCATTTCCTATCATTCTCTCTCATTCCCTATCCCACTCCCTCATTCCCTATCTCTCTCTCTCATTTCCTATCCCTCTCTCTCATTCCCTATCCCTCTCCTTCAATCCCTATCCCTCTCTCTCATTCTCTATCCCTCTCTCTCATTCCCTATCACTCTCTCTCATTCCCTATCCCTCTCTCTCAATTCCTGTCTCTCATTCCCTATCACTCTCTCTCATTCCCTATTCCTCTCCCTCATTCCCTATCTCTCTCTCTCATTTCCTATCTCTCTCTCTCATTCCCTATCCCTCTCTCTCATTCCCTATCCCTCTCCCTCATTCCCTATCACTCTCCCTCATTCCCTATCCCTCTCACTCATTCCCTATCCCTCTCTCTCATTCCCTATCCCTCTCCCTCAATCCCTATCCCTCTCTCTCATTCTCTATCCCTCTCTCTCATTCCCTATCCCACTCCCTCATTCCCTATCTCTCTCTCTCATTTCCTATCCCTCTCTCTCATTCCCTATCCCTCTCCTTCAATCCCTATCCCTCTCTCTCATTCTCTATCCCTCTCTCTCATTCCCTATCACTCTCTCTCATTCCCTATCCCTCTCTCTCAATTCCTGTCTCTCATTCCCTATCACTCTCTCTCATTCCCTATTCCTCTCCCTCATTCCCTATCTCTCTCTCTCATTTCCTATCTCTCTCTCTCATTCCCTATCCCTCTCTCTCATTCCCTATCCCTCTCCCTCATTCCCTATCACTCTCCCTCATTCCCTATCCCTCTCACTCATTCCCTATCCCTCTCTCTCATTCCCTATCCCTCTCCCTCAATCCCTATCCCTCTCTCTCATTCTCTATCCCTCTCTCTCATTCCCTATCACTCTCTCTCATTCCCTATCCCTCTCTCTCAATTCCTGTCTCTCATTCCCTATCATTCTCTCTCATTCCCTATCCCACTCCCTCATTCCCTATCTCTCTCTCTCATTTCCTATCTCTCTCTCTCATTCCCTATCCCACTCCCTCATTCCCTATCCCTCTCTCTCATTCCCTATCCCTCTCCCTCATTCCCTATCACTCTCCCTCATTCCCTATCCCTCTCACTCATTCCCTATCCCTCTCCCTCATTCCCTATCACTCTCTCTCATTCCCTATCACTCTCCCTCATTCCCTATCACTCTCCCGCATTCCCTATCCCTCTCTCTCATTCCCTATCACTCTCTCTCTCATTCCCTATCCCTCTCTCTCATTCCCTATCCCTCTCTCTCATTCCCTATCCCTCTCCCTCATTCCCTATCACTCTCCCTCATTCCCTATCCCTCTCACTCATTCCCTATCCCTCTCTCTCATTCCCTATCCCTCTCCCTCAATCCCTATCCCTCTCTCTCATTCTCTATCCCTCTCTCTCATTCCCTATCACTCTCTCTCATTCCCTATCCCTCTCTCTCAATTATTGTCTCTCATTTCCTATCATTCTCTCTTATTCCCTATCCCACTCCCTCATTCCCTATCTCTTTCTCTCATTTCCTATCCCTCTCTCTCATTCCCTATCCCTCTCCTTCAATCCCTATCCCTCTCTCTCATTCTCTATCCCTCTCTCTCATTCCCTATCACTCTCTCTCATTCCCTATCCCTCTCTCTCAATTCCTGTCTCTCATTCCCTATCACTCTCTCTCATTCCCTATTCCTCTCCCTCATTCCCTATCTCTCTCTCTCATTTCCTATCTCTCTCTCTCATTCCCTATCCCTCTCTCTCATTCCCTATCCCTCTCCCTCAATCCCTATCCCTCTCTCTCATTCTCTATCCCTATCTCTCATTCCCTATCACTCTCTCTCATTCCCTATCCCTCTCTCTCAATTCCTGTCTCTCATTCCCTATCCCTCTCCCTCATTCCCTATCTCTCTCTCTCTCATTTCCTATCTCTCTCTCTCATTCCCTATCCCTCTCTCTCATTCCCTATCCCTCTCTCATTCTCTATCCCTCTCCCTCATTCCCTATCCCTCTCCCTCATTCTCCATCCTTCTCCCTCATTCCCTATTCCTCTCTCTCATTCCCTATCCCTCTCCCTCATTCCCCATCCTTCTCCCTCATTCCCTATCCCTCTCTCTCATTCCCTATCCCTCTCGCTCATTCCCTATCCCTCTCTCTCATTACCTATCCCTCTCCATCATTCCCGATCCCTCTCCCTCATTCCCTATCCCTCTCTCTCATTCCCTATCCCACTCCCTCATTCCCTATCACTCTCTCTCTCATTCCCTATCACCTTCCCTCATTCCCTATCCCTCTTCCTCATTCCCTATCCCTCTCCCTCATTCCCTATCCCTCTCTCTCATTCCCTATCCCTCTCTCTCATTCCTTAACCCTCTCCCTCATTCCCTATCACTCTCTCTCATTCCTATCACTCTCTCTCATTCCCTATCACTCTGTCTCTCATTCCCTATCACCTTCCCTCATTCCCTATCCCTCTTCCTCATTCCCTATCCCTCTCCCTCATTCCCTATCGCTCTCTCTCATTCCCTATCACTCTCTCTCATTCCTTAACCCTCTCCCTCATTCCCTATCCCTCTCCCTGATTCCCTATCCTTCTCTCTCATTCCCTATCACCTTCCCTCATTCCCTATCACTCTCTCTCATTCCCTATCCCTCTCTCTCATTCCCTATCACTCTCTCTCATTCCCTATCACTCTCCCTCTTTCCCTATCACTCTGTCTCATTCCCTATCACTCTCTCTCATTCCTATCACTCTCTCTCATTCCCTATCACTCTCTCTCATTCCCTTTCACTCTCGCTAATTCCCTATCACTATCTCTCACCCCTAACTCTCTCTCTCATTCCCTCTCCCTCTCTCTCATTCCCTCTCCCTCTCCCTCATTCCCTATCCCTCTCTCTCATTCCCTATCCCTCTCTCTCATTTCCTATCCCTCTCTCTCATTCCCTATCCCTCTCCCTCATTCCCTATCACTCTCCCTCATTCCCTATCCCTCTCACTCATTCCCTATCCCTCTCTCTCATTCCCTATCCCTCTCCCTCAATCCCTATCCCTCTCTCTCATTCTCTATCCCTCTCTCTCATTCCCTATCACTCTCTCTCATTCCCTATCCCTCTCTCTCAATTCCTGTCTCTCATTTCCTATCATTCTCTCTTATTCCCTATCCCACTCCCTCATTCCCTATCTCTTTCTCTCATTTCCTATCCCTCTCTCTCATTCCCTATCCCTCTCCTTCAATCCCTATCCCTCTCTCTCATTCTCTATCCCTCTCTCTCATTCCCTATCACTCTCTCTCATTCCCTATCCCTCTCTCTCAATTCCTGTCTCTCATTCCCTATCACTCTCTCTCATTCCCTATTCCTCTCCCTCATTCCCTATCTCTCTCTCTCATTTCCTATCTCTCTCTCTCATTCCCTATCCCTCTCTCTCATTCCCTATCCCTCTCCCTCAATCCCTATCCCTCTCTCTCATTCTCTATCCCTATCTCTCATTCCCTATCACTCTCTCTCATTCCCTATCCCTCTCTCTCAATTCCTGTCTCTCATTCCCTATCCCTCTCCCTCATTCCCTATCTCTCTCTCTCTCATTTCCTATCTCTCTCTCTCATTCCCTATCCCTCTCTCTCATTCCCTATCCCTCTCTCATTCTCTATCCCTCTCCCTCATTCCCTATCCCTCTCCCTCATTCTCCATCCTTCTCCCTCATTCCCTATCCCTCTCTCTCATTCCCTATCCCTCTCCCTCATTCCCCATCCTTCTCCCTCATTCCCTATCCCTCTCTCTCATTCCCTATCCCTCTCGCTCATTCCCTATCCCTCTCTCTCATTACCTATCCCTCTCCATCATTCCCGATCCCTCTCCCTCATTCCCTATCCCTCTCTCTCATTCCCTATCCCACTCCCTCATTCCCTATCACTCTCTCTCTCATTCCCTATCACCTTCCCTCATTCCCTATCCCTCTTCCTCATTCCCTATCCCTCTCCCTCATTCCCTATCCCTCTCTCTCATTCCCTATCCCTCTCTCTCATTCCTTAACCCTCTCCCTCATTCCCTATCACTCTCTCTCATTCCTATCACTCTCTCTCATTCCCTATCACTCTGTCTCTCATTCCCTATCACCTTCCCTCATTCCCTATCCCTCTTCCTCATTCCCTATCCCTCTCCCTCATTCCCTATCGCTCTCTCTCATTCCCTATCACTCTCTCTCATTCCTTAACCCTCTCCCTCATTCCCTATCCCTCTCCCTGATTCCCTATCCTTCTCTCTCATTCCCTATCACCTTCCCTCATTCCCTATCACTCTCTCTCATTCCCTATCCCTCTCTCTCATTCCCTATCACTCTCTCTCATTCCCTATCACTCTCCCTCTTTCCCTATCACTCTGTCTCATTCCCTATCACTCTCTCTCATTCCTATCACTCTCTCTCATTCCCTATCACTCTCTCTCATTCCCTTTCACTCTCGCTAATTCCCTATCACTATCTCTCACCCCTAACTCTCTCTCTCATTCCCTCTCCCTCTCTCTCATTCCCTCTCCCTCTCCCTCATTCCCTATCCCTCTCTCTCATTCCCTATCCCTCTCTCTCATTTCCTATCCCTCTTTCTCATTCCCTATCACTCTCGCTCATTCCCTATCCCTCTCCCTCATTCACTATCCCTCTCTCTCATTCCCTATCACTCTCTCTCATTCGATATCCCTCTCCCTCATTCCCTATCCCTCTCTCTCATTCCCTATCCCTCTCTCTCATTCCCTATCCCTCTCTCTCATTCCCTATCACTCTCTCCCATTCCCTATCCCTCTCTCTCATTCCCTATCCCTCTCTCATTCCCTATCATTCTCCCTCATTCCCTATCCCTCTCTCTCATTCCCTATCACTCTCCCTCATTCCCTATCCCACTCCCTCATTCCCTATCACTCTCTCTCATTCCCTATCCCTCTCTCTCATTCCCTATCCCTCTCTCTCATTCCCTATCCCTCTTCCTCATTCTCCGTCACTCTCTCTCATTCCCTATCCCTCTCTCTCATTCCCTATCTCTCTCTCATTCCCTATCACTCTCCCTCATTCCCTATCCCTCTCTCTCATTCCCTATCTCTCTCTCATTCCCCATCACTCTCTCTCATTCCCTATCCCTCTCTCTCATTCCCTATCACTCTCGCTCATTCCATGACACTCTCCCTCATTCCCTATCTTTCTCTCTCATTCCCTATCCCTCTCTCTCATTCCCTATCACTATCTCTTATTCCCTGTCACTCTCCCTCATTTCCTATCCCTCTCCCCCATTCCCTATCCCTCTCTCTCATTCCCTATACCTCTCCCTCATTCCCTATCTCTCTCTCATTCCCTATCCCTCTCTCTCATTCCCTATCACTATCTCATTCCCTATCACTCTCCCTCTTTCCCTATCACTCTCTCATTCCCTATCACTCTCCCTCATTCCCTATCCCTCTCTCTTATTCCTTATCCCACCCCCTCATTCCCTATCACTCTCTCTCATTCCCTATCCCTCTCTCTCATTCTTTATCCCTCTCTCTCATTCCCTATCCCTCTCTCATTCCCTATCACTCTCCCTCATTCCCTATCCCTCTCTCTCATTCCCTATCCCTCTCTCTCATTCCCTATCCCTCTTCCTCATTCTCCGTCACTCTCTCTCATTCCCTATCCCTCTCTCTCATTCCCTATCTCTCTCTCATTCCCTATCACTCTCCCTCATTCCCTATCCCTCTCTCTCATTCCCTATCACTCTCGCTCATTCCCTATCCCTCTCTCTCATTCCCTATCACTATCTCTTATTCCCTGTCACTCTCCCTCATTTCCTATCCCTCTCCCCCATTCCCTATCCCTCTCTCTCATTCCCTATCCCTCTCTCTCATTCCCTATCACTATCTCTTATTCCCTGTCACTCTCCCTCATTTCCTGTCCCTCTCCCCCATTCCCTATCCCTCTCCCTCATTCCCTATCCCTCTCTCTCATTCCCTATCACTCTCCCTCATTCCCTATCTCTCTCTCTCATTCCCTATCCCTCTCTCTCATTCCCTATCCCTCTCTCTCATTCCCTATCACTCTCCCTCATTCCCTATCACTCTCCCTCATTCCGTATCACTCTCTCTCATTCCCTATCACTCTCCCTCATTCCCTATCCCACTCCCTCATTCCCTATCACTCTCTCTCATTCCCTATCCCTCTCTCTCATTCCCTATCCCTCTCTCTCATTCCCTATCACTCTCTCTCATTCCCTATCACTCTCTCTCTCATTCCCTGTCCCTCTCTCTCATTCCCTATCCCTCTCTCTCATTCCCTATCCCTCTCTCTCATTCCCTATCACTCTCTCTCATTCCCTATCACTCTCTCTCTCATTCCCTGTCCCTCTCTCTCATTCCCTATCACTCTCTCTCTCATTCCCTATCACTCTCTCTCATTCCCTATCACTCTCTCTCATTCCCTATCCCTCTCTCTCATTCCCTATCACTCTCCCTCATTCCCTATCACTCTCTCTCATTCCCTATCCCTCTCTCTCATTCCCTATCACTCTCCCTCATTCCCTATCCCTCTCCCTCATTCCCTATCCCTCTCTCTCATTCCCTATCTCTCTCGCATTCCCTATCCCTCTCTCTCATTCCCTATCCCTCTCCCTCATTCCCTATCCCTCTCTCTCATTCCCTATCCCTCTCTCTCATTCCCTATCACTCTCTCTCCTTCCCTATCCCTCTCTCTCATTCCCTATCATTCTCCCTCAATCCCTATCCCTCTCTCTCATTCTCTATCCCTCTCTCTCATTCCCTATCACTCTCTCTCATTCCCTATCCCTCTCTCTCAATTCCTGTCTCTCATTCCCTATCACTCTCTCTCATTCCCTATCCCTCTCCCTCATTCCCTATCCCTCTCTCTCATTTCCTATCTCTCTCTTCCCTATCCCTCTCTCTCATTCCCTATCCCTCTCTCTCATTCCCTATCCCTCTCCCTCATTCCCTATCACTCTCTCTCATTCCGTATCACTCTCCCTCATTCCCTATCCCTGTCTCTCATTCCCTATCACTCTCCCTCATTCCCTATCACTCTCTCTCATTCCCTATCCTTCTCCCTCATTCCCTATCCCTCTCTCTCATTCCCTATCCCTCTCTCTCATTCCCTATCACTCTCTCTCATTCCGTATCACTCTCCCTCATTCCCTATCACTCTCTCTCATTCCCTATCACTCTCCCTCATTCCCTATCACTCTCTCTCATTCCCTATCCTTCTCCCTCATTCCCTATCACTCTCTCTCATTCCCTATCCCTCTCTCTCATTCCCTATCACTCTCTCTCATTCCCTATCCTTCTCCCTCATTCCCTATCCCTCTCTCTCATTCCCTATCCCTCTCTCTCATTCCCTCTCCCTCTCTCTCATTCCCTATCCCTCTCTCTCATTCCCTATCCCTCTCTCTCATTCCCTATCCCTCTCCCTCATTCCCTATCACTCTCCCTCATTCCCTATCCCTGTCTCTCATTCTCTATCCCTCTCTCTCATTCCCTATCACTCTCTCTCATTCCCTATCCTTCTCCCTCATTCCCTATCCCTCTCTCTCATTCCCTATCCTTCTCCCTCATTCCCTATCCCTGTCTCTCATTCCCTATCACTCTCCCTCATTCTCTATCCCTCTCTCTCATTCCCTATCCTTCTCCCTCATTCCCTATCCCTCTCTCTCATTCCCTATCACTCTCCCTCATTCCCTATCACTCTCTCTCATTCCCTATCCCTCTCTCTCATTCCCTATCCCTCTCTCTCATTCCCTATCACTCTCTCTCTCATTCCCTATCACTCTCCCTCATTCCCTATCCCTGTCTCTCATTCTCTATCCCTCTCTCTCATTCCCTATCCCTCTCTCTCATTCCCTATCACTCTCTCTCATTCCCTATCACTCTCTCTCATTCCTTATCACTCTCTCTCATTCCCTATCCCTCTCGTTCATGCCCTCTCTCTCCATCTCTCGTTCCCCATCCCTCTCTCTCATTCCCTCTCTCTCTCTCTCTCTCTCTCATTCCCTATCTCTCTCATTCCCAACTCGTTCTCTTCCCCCTATCCCATATATTGGTTTCTTACACTCTCTCTATCACTCAAGTGGGATATCACCAGAGGCGGTGCTGTGTTATGCAGACAAAGCTTTTGAGTACACTCGAGGAGGCTTAATATATAAGCTATCAATAGTAGAGTAGAACTCTAGTAGAGTATAGGCACCCCACAGTACAGTATAAGCACCCTATAGTACAGTATATAGTAGAGTATAGGGCACCCTATAGTAAGCCTCCGTGACTTAGTCGATGCCTCGCTGTCTTAATGATAACACCATAGAGAGCTGTATTATCGCCAGCCCGGGGTCGGCTCGGTAGCTCAGTGGGTTTGAGCGCTCGCCTTAAGTGCTCTGGCCACCTGAGAGGCTAACGGCACGTGGATCGGTGGTTCGCGCCCCGCTGTGGCCATGTCTGTGCGGTCGCAGGATGCAGATCCCATGTCCTTCGCAAAGAGTAGGGGGTTACCCACGGGGACATGGCTCCACTCTTCCTCCCTTCTCCCATTGACCCGATAACACCGAAATGACGTCAGAGCAAGCAGTAAATGGCGCCATGACGCAGTTCACTTTGTATCTAGGGCGTTTGTCCTATTTGCATTGAACAGCTAGAGTACACAGTGCACTGCCTCATGGTTTGATTGTGACTTGTAAGCGTCTGGAAAACAAAAGTAACAAAAAAAAATAGCAACATTTATAGTGAAGATAGCGTTTATTGTGAAAACCACCTTGATAGGGAAGAACACAGCTGGTGGCGATCGCACGTCAGACGGGAATACTAGACCGAAATTGTAGACACGGCAGTTTCTGTTTTCTGCAGGAATACAAGCCATTCAAGACGAATATCACTTCATCTACATCTGTTCCCATCACCATCATATTAGAAATGCGTTTTTCAGCTGGACTACTGTATCCATCGCGAGAACAATTTGTCACAATGCTATCCTCTCCAAATTCTTCTGAACTGTACTGCAATGTGCACTCAACTGATACCATGGCCCGTTTTTTAACACGGCATCGCCAGCGGCGGTGCGGTCTTCGATTCGCCACCTATGACAATGAGGGGAAAGACACATCGCCATTGGAAAGCATGTGTCAGAAAACTACATCGCAAAGGAAAATGGCGGGGCAAAAAACAGATCGCCAACGAGAATTAAGTGCAAAACGCTTCTGAGGCAAGCAAATATTGGACCTGCGAACATTGTTGGTTACTAATTGATATACATGTACATATAGACATATCACATTATGCAGTCTGCTATGGATATTTAGGACAGATCGAGCTCCGATGGAGCGGATTTTTGCGGGATAACCCCGACCAAGAGGAATTTGGCGGTGAAACTCCCCGACCGAGTGGATTTTGGCGATGAAAATGGGGGAGCTTTACGGCGGATGAAACTGATGAAACCGTTAACAAAAGAAACGGCGCCTTTTGGTAGGCAACCCATTAAAACTGATTTTAAACCGATTTCAGATAAATCCCA
Organism: Arenicola marina; assembly: GCA_964019135.1. Lineage (NCBI taxonomy): Eukaryota > Metazoa > Annelida > Polychaeta > Arenicolidae > Arenicola > Arenicola marina. Next base: position 17,469,140 of record OZ025256.1, on the reverse strand, counting down.
CATGTCTATAATGCGAACTACCTTGCCAACAGCGTCATGTAGGCTATCTCTCTCTCTATATATATATACTATATAATATATAATATTCAACACGCAAAATTGTTGAATATAGGATCTGAACAACAAAACAATATTACAACTCCTCTATAAATATGTTGTTCCCGTTCAGTGTGGCGTAAGATCTCGTGATGTACTGGGGCCGTTTACATAAACCACAGTTAGGTTATGCACGAACAGTGCCTATCCGTCCGTATAATGCAACAGCATTTGACACTTTCCTGATTCAGAAAATACACCTTTTTTGACCATTTCTTTCTATGTTGGACCATATGAAGTAGTAGATAGCCGTAGCACTAGGTAGGGATTACGAATAAGGCCCGTGGTTAATATCGAGCGGCCGGTCACCCCCTATGGTCGAGCACTCTTTATCAAGGCCCATGTGGCATCTCACTCGTTGATATTCAAGACGTTTGATCGCATTGGGCACGCGTTGCTTATGTAAGACGTCACGAATCGGTCGGTCTTTATCATGAATCAGCAAGAACCTTCTAAAATAAACTTGATATTGAAAAAAATGCAAACATGTGTTCAGAAAGCCAACCTTGTGAGACCAGTATATCTTTTACTAAATAATACAGGTTACCATTAAAACGTTAGATTCGTTTGCAAGTTTCAATTAGATACAGTAATTGTATTGTATTTTATATCGTCAGACCAAACACGCATGATGTCGTGGATATTAGGTATTCTTATGATTACAATGCATCCTTATTAACACGAAATCAACGTATTCATATTCCAATAGAAATACTGTATTCCTTCTGTGTTTACCCCCAGGCAGTATCAATTCAGCCCAGGCCATGATTCATTTATGTTCCAATATGAATCATGTGCCTCTAAGTATTGACTCTGTTTTCAAGCCTAATGTCACCTTCACGACCTTTTGTCTATTGTAACATTCTCATAAACCCTGGATCCCTGGGCCCTGGGTGCCTGGGCCCTGTGTCCCTGGGCCCTGGGTGCCTGGGCCATTGGCCCCTGGGCCTGGACGTTCGGGGTCAAGTATGTCTCCAATGATGTGTAGTCCCCTTCCCCGCGGTGGGTGTTGGTTTCGAGGGGCGCTGGTGTTGTAGGGTCTGGCCTTTGCAGTCGCTTCATCACCGCCTGCGCGTCACTCAAGATGGCTTCTGACTGGTTTGTGAGGAAGGTAAACACCCCTTCGCCCGTCGGAGCCTTCCTGCCAACCTCCATGGTGAAAAATGCACTTGACGCACCAAGTCGTCTAATAGTGCTGAAAAAAAAGTAATTAATCATACAGCACTTTTTCCTTTAGAAATTATTGTTTGAGTGAAAACGATGTATTTATATCCTTAGCATATACGTACACATAAATTGCATGCGATAAATAACCGGACATGTTGCCAAGCCATTTATTTCGCCAAGTTGGAGCATCTCTTGAGGAAATATTTGGCTGTTTTGTGTACTACGTCATCAAGAGTTGCACATTCCAACATTTGTTTACCTTTTAACATACGATAATTCATCTACTTCTCATGGCATGCGCATGGTCAGACAATGTGTGCAGAACTTTTTTGCCATCATATTTAGGAAGTCACAATTTAGGTGAAGTCCTAATGTAGGGGAAACATGAGCAGCTTTAAGTTTAAAGCTGCTCGTAAAAGTATTTAAGCAACAAGTAAACATTGGACGAGGGTCGGTTTTTTTTACAGAAAATTCCTCAAGCGTAACAACGATTGATTCTAAGACTAATCGGAGGATTAGTGCAGGCGACCCCGCCGGTTCGCTTGTTTACCTGTTATTTCAATAATAACTTTAAAGTTGAGAACAGTAGGTTAATTCTAAATGTCACAGATTCTTTTTCAGTCAGAAATGGCATCCACTCATACAGATACATGTCACTGAGTGATACTTTTTTACGTACCGGGTCATAGCAGTTAGCACAGACAACAATCCTAGCGTATTACCTGTACGGCCATGAATATAATCTTCGGTTATCTTCTGTCCACAAATCGATGCTTTCGGTATATAGGCGGATGAGGTAATTTTGGTTGTCGCCCGATATACTGCATCTCTTTGAGGCGTCTGTTTCATCGATACTCACTTGGTATTCAGACAGCGCTGAAAAAAACATACATTGTTACAGTGATTACTTAGAGCCAAATAATGGCAAAAGTGGTTTAAGCGTCCTTAATAACCAACCAACCAACCAAATAATGGCGCAAATTTCGTTTTTGTCCCGAAGACGTTGTTTTCTGCCCCGTGAGTTTGATATAATGGTATATATGTTTTATATATATAATACCGTCTTGGGCTTACAAACGCATCTGGCTAGTTTCTTTATTTACAATGTACTATCAAGATGGCAATATATGATTTCTGCGTTTAGTTAGTTGCGTGAATGTTTGAATATCATGCGTGCGTGTTAAAGCTTTCATGCGGTGTGCAGTTGCAGGGCCCCAGGAGGCCAGTCGTCTGAGACTCCCGAGAGTCGTAGAACCAACGGCGGTTCTACGGTAGTCGGTGGCCGGCCTCCAGGGGTCTGCACACCGCATGAACACACAACGGCGGTTCTACGGTAGTCGGTGGCCGGCCGCCAGTGGTCTGCACACCGCATGGACACACAAAGGCGGTTCTACGGTGGCCCAAATCTGGCGTTTGGTTTAAAAGATATGATATAATTTAGTTTTGATCATTGGGCTCCTCTGCCAACCTCTTCTGGACCTTCCCGATAGGGCTATGCCGAATGTCAATGAAATGATCGCGTCTGCTCGTTGTAGTTACCTTCCTCCCCGGAAAGGGACCTCGCTGGCGTTGTCAAGGGTCCACCCGCTACGCCACGGTCACGATTTTTCTTGAATATGTTGATGTTCTCTCTCAATAGGCGGCACCACTCTCGAGCCTCAGCCTCGTTTTCGGCCCTGTAGCAATTTTGTATATTGCCAGTTTTAGCTCGGATCTGAAAACAGGACTTTTGTTGTCCGAAACCTCCGATTTCGACCTCGTCAATTTGCTCCATGTAGCATCCGTGATAAGTAAGCTGCGCCTTATCGAATTCCTCCTCCTCCTTGAAGTACACAAAACGCCCTTGAGAAGTCTTGGTGGACTTGATGAGGACGTAGAAGCGTTTCTGCCATAGGGGAACATAGGTCTGGTCCTGTTAAAGAAAATGAATATTCATGAGCTTTGTTTTAGCATAACACTTGGGACTAAATAGCAACCAATGATAGTCGCCATGTTGGTAAAGACTTCAATGTTAAACGGTTAGGATTGTCCTGTGTTGATCATAGGGCATAGGAGGCGATATTCTGGCATTTATATGACAAATATTGGTGTCCAAGTTTCTGTTACAATATTAATATACTGTTGCAAATATAACTTGCAAATAGTTTTGCAGTATCGATGTGTTACTCTTATACTGTTCAATGATGAAAAATGTTCAGACTTGTATTAGTCCTTATTAAAAGAATCAAGATGTAAATAACAATAAAAAGGGTTGAAACAATGCTTGCCATGGCAGAAGAAGGCAGGACATCCAAATATCCTTTTTTGACGACGACCTTTCCATCCATTGTGCAACCCACGTAAATTTGTAGCTTTGTGCTGTACTCTCAATCCTGATGATGATAAAAGTATTGAAGTTACTTACACAGTAATATATTTCTTAATGACATTTTAGCTCATGTTGCCGATTATACAATAGACCAGTTTTTGCAGAAGGATATAAGTTACTCTAAGACAAACTGCACTTGTATGATTTACGTTGTTACTTTACCTTATGTTCGAACATGGTTTGATATCTGCATTGCCTGTTGTATACAATTCTAGCAATATCTCGCGCTTACATGTTATCAGTTTCTAACAATGCATTCTACCTAACATTGCCTCAGTATAGGAGAACCAGCCAACGGGAGCAGACGACAACAGCGCCTCAGTATAGAAGAACTAGCCAATGGTATCAGACCGCAACAGCGCCTCAGTATAAGAGAACCAGCCAATGGGAACAGACGACAACATCGCCTCAGTATAGGAGAACCAGCCAATGGGAGCAGACGAAAACAGCGTCTCAGTATAGGAGAACGAGCCAATGTGAGCAGACGACAACAGCGCCTCAGTATAGAAGAACTAGCCAATGGGATCAGACGACAACATCGTCTCCGTATCGGAGAACCACCCTATGGGAGCAGACGAAAACAGCGTCTCAGTATAGGAGAACCAGCCAACGGAACAGACGACAAGAGCTCCACAGTACAGGAGAACCAGCCAATGGGAGCAGACGACAAGAGCGTCTCAGTTTAAGAGAACCAGCCAATGGGAGTAGACGACAACAACGTCTCCGTATAAGAGAACCAACCAAAGGGAGCAGACGACAAGAGCGTCTCAGTATAAGAGAACCAGCCAAAGGGGTCAGCCGACAACAGCGCCTCAGTATAGGAGAACCACCCTATCGGAGCAGACGAAAACAGCATCTTAGTATAGGAGAACCAGCCAATGGGAGCAGACCACAACAGCGTCTCAGTATAGGAGAACCAGCCAACGGGAGCAGACGACAACAGTGCCTCGGTATAGGAGAACCAGCCAATGGGAACAGACGACAACATCGCCTCAGTATAGGAGAACCACCCTATGGAAGCAGAGGAAAACAGCGTCTCAGTATAGGAGAACCAGCCAATGGGAGCAGACCACAACAGCGCCTCAGTATAGAAGAACTAGCCAATGGGATCAGACCGCAACAGCGTCTCAGTATAGGAGAACCAGCCAACGGGAGCAGACGACAACAGCGCCTCGGTATAGGAGAACCAGCCAATAGGAGCAGACCGCAACAGCGCCTCAGTATAAGAGAACCAGCCAATGGGAACAGACGACAACAGCGTTTCAGTATAGGAGAACTAGCCAATGGGAACAGACGACAACAGCGTTTCAGTATAGGAGAACCAGCCAATGGAAACAGACGACAACAGCGTTTCAGTATAGGAGAACCAACCAATGGGAGCAGACGACAACAGCGCATCAGTATCGCAAAACCAGCCAATGGGAGCTAACGACAACAACGTCTCAGTATCGGAGAACCAGCCAATGGGAGCAGACGACAACAGCGCATCAGTATCGCAAAACCAGCAAACGGGAGATGACGAAAACAACGTCTACGTGTAAGAGAACCAGCTAATGGGAATTGACGACAACAGCGCCTCATTATCGGAGAATCAGCCAATGGTAGCTAACCACACCAGCGTCTCACTATAGGAGAACCAGCAAATGGGAGCTAACGGCAACAGCATCTCACTATAGGAGAACCAGCCAATGGGAGAACACGACAACAGCGCCTCAGTATAGGAGAACCAGCCAATGGGAGCTAACGGCAACAGCATCTCACTATAGGAGAACCAGCCAATCGGAGAACACGACAACAGCGCCTCAGTATAGGAGAACCAGCCAACGGAACAGACGACAAGAGCGCCTCAGTACAGGAGAACCAGCCAATGGGAGCAGAGGAAAACAGCGTCTCAGTATAGGAGAACCAGCGAATGGGGGCAGACGACAACCGCGCCTCAGTATAGAAGAACTAGCCAATGGGATCAGACCGCAACAGCGCCTCAGTATAAGAGAACCAGCCAATGGGAACAGACGACAACATCGCCTCAGTATAGGAGAACCACCCTATGGGAGCAGACGAAAACAGCGTCTTAGTATAGGAGAACCAGCCAATGGGAGCAGACGAAAACAGCGTCTCAGTATAGGAGAACCAGCCAATGGGAGCAGACGACAACAGCGCCTCAGTATAGAAGAACTAGCCAATGGGATCAGACCGCAACAGCGCCTCTGTATAAGAGAACCAGCCAATGGGAACAGACGACAACATCGCCTCAGTATAGGAGAACCACCCCATGGGAGCAGAAGAAAACAGCGTCTCAGTATGGGAGAACGAGCCAATGAGAGCAGACGACAACAGCGCCTCAGTATAGAAGAACCAGCCAACGGAACAGACGACAAGAGCTCCTCAGTACAGGAAAACCAGCCAATGGGAGCAGACGACAAGAGCGTCTCAGTTTAAGAGAACCAGCCAATGGGAGTAGACGACAACAACGTCTCCGTATAAGAGAACCAACCAAAGAGAGCAGACGACAAGAGCGTCTCAGTATAAGAGAACCAGCCAAAGGGAACAGCCGACAACAGTGCCTCAGTATAGGAGAACCACCCAATCGGAGCAGACGAAAACAGCGTCTTAGTATAGGAGAACCATCCAACGGGAGCAGACGACAACAGCGCCTCGGTATAGGAGAACCAGCCAATGGGAGCAGACCGCAACAGCGCCTCAGTATAAGAGAACCAGCCAATGGGAACAGACGACAACAGCGTTTCAGTATAGGAGAACTAGCCAATGGGAACAGACGACAACAGCGTTTCAGTATAGGAGAACCAGCCAATGGAAACAGACGACAACAGCGTTTCAGTATAGGAGAACCAACCAATGGGAGCAGACGACAACAGCGCATCAGTATCGCAAAACCAGCCAATGGGAGCTAACGACAACAACGTCTCAGTATCGGAGAACCAGCCAATGGGAGCAGACGACAGCAGCGCCTCAGTATAGGAGAACCAGCAAACGGGAGATGACGAAAACAACGTCTACGTGTAAGAGAACGAGCTAATGGGAATTGACGAAAACAGCGCCTAATTATCGGAGAATCAGCCAATGGTAGCTAACCGCACCAGCGTCTCACTATAGGAGAACCAGCCAATGGGAGCTAACGGCAACAGCATCTCACTATAGGAGAACCAGCCAATGGGAGAATACGACAACAGCGCCTCAGTATAGGAGAACAAGCCAATGGCAGCTGACGACAACAGCGCGTCAGTATAGAAGAACTAGCCAATGGGATCAGACCGCAACAGCGCCTCAGTATAAGAGAACCAGCCAATGGGAACAGACGACAACATCGCCTCAGTATAGGAGAACCACCATATGGGAGCAGACGAAAACAGCGTCTTAGTATAGGGGAACCAGCCAACGGAACAGACGACAAGAGCGCCTCAGTACAGGAGAACCAGCCAATGGGAGCAGACGACAAGAGCGTCTCAGTTTCAGAGAACCAGCCAATGGGAGTAGACGACAGCAACGTCTCCGTACAAGAGAACCAACCAAAGGGATCAGACCGCAACAGCGCCTCAGTATAAGAGAACCAGACAATGGGAACAGACGACAACAGCGTTTCATTATAGGAGAACCAACCAATGGGAGCAGACGACAACAGCGCCTCAGTATCGCAAACCAGCCAATGGGAGCAGACCACAACAGCGTCTCAGTATAGGAGAACCAGCCAACGGGAGCAGACGACAACAGCGCCTCGGTATAGGAGAACCAGCCAATGGGAGCAGACCGCAACAGCGCCTCAGTATAAGAGAACCAGACAATGGGAACAGACGACAACAGCGTTTCATTATAGGAGAACCAACCAATGGGAGCAGACGACAACAGCGCCTCAGTATCGCAAACCAGCCAATGGGAGCTAACGACAACAACGTCTCAGTATCGGAGAACCAGCCAATGGGAGCAGACGACAGCAGCGCCTCAGTATAAGAGAATCGATCAACAGGAGCAGACGACAACAGTCTCAGTATAGGAGAACCAAACAATGGAAGCTAACGACAACAGCATCTCAGTATAAGAGAATCGGTCAACGGGAGCAGACGACAACAGCGTCTCAGTATAGGAGAATCAGCCAATGGTAGCTATCCACACCAGCATCTCACTATAGGATAACCAGCAAATGGGAGCTAACGGCAACAGCATCTCACTATAGGAGAACCAGCCAATGGGAGAACACGACAACAGCGCCTCAGTATAGGAGAACCAGCCAACGGGAGCTGACGACAACAGCGCGTCAGTATAGAAGAACTAGCCAATGGGAACAGACGACAGCATCGCCTCAGTACAGGAGAACCACCCTATGGGAGCAGACGAAAACAGCGTCTCAGTATAGGAGAACCAGCCAATGGGAGCAGACGACAAGAGCGTCTCAGTTTAAGAGAACCAGCCAATGGGAGTAGACGCCAACAACGTCTCCGTATAAGAGAACCAGCCAAAGGGAGCAGACGACCAGAGCGTCTCAGTATAAGAGAACCAGCCAAAGGGAACAGCCGACAACAGCGCCTCGGTATAGGAGAATCACTCTATGGGAGCAGAGGAAAACAGCGTCTCAGTATAGGAGAACCAGCCGATGGGAGCAGACCACAACAGCGTCTCAGTAGAGGAGAACCAGCTAACGGGAGCAGACGACAACAGCGTCTCAGTATAGGAGAACCAGCCAATGGGAGCAGACCACAACAGCGTCTCAGTATAGGAGAACCAGCCAATGGGAGCAGACGAAAATAGCGTCTCAGTATAGGAGAACCAGCCAACAAAACAGACGACAAGAGCTCCTCAGTATAGGAGAACCAGCCAATGGGAGCAGACGACAAGAGCGTCTCAGTTTAAGAGAACCAGCCAATGGGAGTAGACTACAACAACGTCTCCGTATAAGAGAACCAACCAAAGGGAGCAGACGACAAGAGCGTCTCAGTACAAGAGAACCAGCCAAAGGGAACAGCCGACAACAGCGCCTCAGTATAGGAGAACCACCCTATGGGAGCAGACGAAAACAGCGTCTCAGTATAGGAGAACCAGCCAATGGGAGCTAACGGCAACAGCATCTCACAATAGGAGAACCAGCCAATGGGAGAACACGACAACAGCGCCTCAGTATAGGAAAACCAGCCAATGGGAGCTGACGACAACAGCGCGTCAGGATAGAAGAACTAGCCAATGGGATCAGACCGCAACAGCGCCTCAGTATAAGAGAACCAGCCAATGGGAACAGACGACAACATCGCCTCAGTATAGGAGAACCACCCTATGGGAGCAGACGAAAACAGCGTCTCAGTATAGGAGAACCAGCCAATAGGAGCAGACCACAACAGGGTCTCAGTATAGGAGAACCAGCCAACGGCACCAGACGAAAACAGCGTCTCAGTATAGGAGAACCACCCTATGGGAGCAGACGAAAACAGCGTCTCAGTATAGGAGAACCAGCCAACGGGAGCAGACGACAACAGCGCCTCGGTATAGGAGAACCAGCCAATGGGAGCAGACCGCAACAACGCCTCAGTATAAGAGAACCAGCCAATGGGAACAGACGACAACAGCGTTTCAGTATAGGAGAACCAGCCAATGGGAACAGACGACAACAGCGTTTCAGTAGGAGAACCAGCCAATGGGAACAGACGACAATAGCGTTTCAGTATAGGAGAACCAACCAATGGGAGCAGACGACAACATCGCCTCAGTATAGGAGAACCAGCCAATGGGAGCAGACGACAGCAGCGCCTCAGTATAAGAGAATCGGTCAACAGGAGCAGACGACAACAGTCTCAGTATAGGAGAACCAAACAATGGAAGCTAACGACAACAGCATGTCAGTATAAGAGAATCAGTCAACGGGAGCAGACGACAGCAGCGTCTCAGTATAGGAGAACCAGCCAATGGGAGCTAACGGCAACAGCATCGCACTATAGGAGGCCCAGCCAATGGGAGCTAACGTCAACAGCATCTCACTAAAGTAGAACCAGCCAATGGGAGAACACGACAACAGCGCCTCAGTATAGGAGAACCAGCCAATGGCAGCTGACGACAACAGCGCCTCAGTATAGAAGACCTAGCCAATGGGACCACACCGCAACAGGGCCTCAGTATAAGAGAACCAGCCAATGGGAACAGACGACAACATCGCCTCAGTATAGGAGAACCACCCTATGGGAGCAGACGAAAACAGCGTCTCAGTATAGGAGAACCAGGCAATGGGAGCAGACGACAAGAGCGTCTCAGTTTAAGAGAACCAGACAATGGGAGTGGACGACATCAACGTCTCCGTATAACAGAACCAGCCAAAGAGAGCAGACGACAAGAGCGTCTCAGTATAAGAGAACCAGCCAAAGGTAACAGCCGACAACAGCGCCTCAGTATAGGAGAACCACCCTATGGGAGCAGACGAAAACAGCGTCTCAGTATAGGAGAAACGGCCAACGGAACAGAAGACAACAGCGTTTCAGTATGGGAGAACCAGCCAATGGGAGCAGACGACAAGAGCGTCTCAGTTTAAGAGAACCAGACAATGGGAGTGGACGACAACAACGTCTCCGTATAAGAGAACCAGCCAAAGAGAGCAGACGACAAGAGCGTCTCAGTATAAGAGAACCAGCCAAAGGTAACAGCCGACAACAGCGCCTCAGTATAGGAGAACCACCCTATGGGAGCAGACGAAAACAGCGTCTCAGTATAGGAGAAACGGCCAACGGAACAGACGACAACAGCGTTTCAGTATGGGAGAACCAGCCAATGGGAACAGACGATAACAGCGTTTCAGTATAGGAGAGCCAACCAATGGGAGCAGACGACAACAGCGCCTCAGTATCGCAAAACCAGCCAATGGGAGCTAACGACAACAACGTCTCAGTATCGGAGAACCAGCCTATGGGAGCAGACGACAACAGCGCCTCATTATAGGAGAACCAGCCGATGGGAGCTAACGAAGACAACGTCTCAGCATCGGACAACCAGCCAATGGGAGCAGACGAGAACAGCGCCTCAGTATAGGAGAACCAGCCAATGAGAGCAGACGACAACAGCGCCTCAGTATAGGAGAACCAGTCAATGGGAGCAGACGACAACAGCGCATCAGTATAGGAGAACCAGCCAAGGGGAGCTAACGGTAACAGCTTCTCACTAAAGGAGAACCAGCCAACGGGAGAACAAGACAACAGCGCCTCAGTATAGGAGAACCAGCCAATGGGAGCTGATGACAAGAGCGCCTCAGTATAGGAGAACCAGCCAATAAGAGCAGACGACAACAGCGCCTCAGTATAGGAGAACCAGTCAATGGGAGCAGACGACAACAGCGCATCAGTATAGGAGAACCAGCCAAGGGGAGCTAAAGGTAACAGCTTCTCACTAAAGGAGAACCAGCCAACGGGAGAACACGACAACAGCGCCTCAGTATAGGAGAACCACCCTATGGGAGCAGACGAAAACAGCGCCTTAGTATAAGATAACCAGCCAAAGGGAACAACCGACAACAGCGCCTCAGTATAGGAGAACCACCCTATGGGAGCAGACGAAAACAGCGTCTCAGTATAGGATAACCAACCAATGGGAACAGACGACAACAGCGTTTCAGTATAGGAGAACCAGCCAGTGGGAACAGACGATAACAGCGTTTCAGTATAGGAGAACCAACCAATGGGAGCAGACGACAACAGCGCCTCGGTATCGCAAAACCAGCCAATGGGAGCTAACGACAACAACGTCTCAGTATCGGAGAAGCAGCCAATGGGAGCAGACGACGACAGCGCCTCATTATAGGAGAACCAGCCAATGGGAGCTAACGACAACAACGTCTCAGTATCGGAGAACAAGCCAATGGGAGCAGACGACAACAGCGCCTCAGTATAGGAGAACCAGCCAATGAGAGCAGACGAAAACAGCGCCTCAGTATAGGAGAACCAGCCGATGGGAGCAGACGACAACAGCGCCTCAGTATAGGAGAACCAGCCAATAAGAGCAGACGACAACAGCGCCTCAGTATAGGAGAACCAGTCAATGGGAGCAGACGACAACAGCGCATCAGTATAGGAGAACCAGCCAATAAGAGAAGACGACAACAGCGCCTCAGTATAGGAGAACCAGCCAATAAGAGCAGACGACAACAGCGCCTCAGTATAGGAGAACCAGCCAATGGGAGAACACGACAACAGCGCCTCAGTATAGGAGAACCAGCCAATGGGAGCTGATGACAATAGCGCCTCAGTATAGAAGAATAAGCCGATGGGAGCAGACGACAACAGCGCATCAGTATAGGAAAACCAGCCAATAAGAGCAGACGACAACAGCGCCTCAGTATAGGAGAACCAGTCAATGGGAGCAGACGACAACAGCGCATCAGTATAGGAGAACCAGCCAAGGGGAGCTAACGGTAACAGCTTCTCACTAAAGGAGAACCAGCCAATGGGAGAACACGACAACAGCGCCTCAGTATAGGAGAACCAGCCAATGGGAGCTGATGACAAGAGCGCCTCAGTATAGAAGAACCAGCCAATGGGAGCAGACCGCAACAGCGCCTCAGTATAAGATAACCAGCCAAAGGGAACAACCGACAACAGCGCCTCAGAATAGGAGAACCACCCTATGGTAGCAGACGAAAACAGCGTCTCAGTATAGGAGAACCAACCAATGGGAACAGACGACAACAGCGTTTCAGTATAGGAGAACCAGCCAGTGGGAACAGACGATAACTGCGTTTCAGTATAGCAGAACCAACCAATGGGAGCAGACGACAACAGCGCCTCAGTATCGCAAAACCAGCCAACGGGAGCTAACGACAACAACGTCTCAGTATCGGAGAAGCAGCCAATGGGAGCAGACGACGACAGCGCCTCATTATAGGAGAACCACCCAATGGGAGCTAACGACAACAACGTCTCAGTATCAAAGAACAAGCCAATGGGAGCAGACGACAACAGCGCCTCAGTATAGGAGAGCCAGCCAATAGGAGCAGACGACAACAGCGCATCAGTATAGGAGAACCAGCCAATAAGAGAAGACGACAACAGCGCCTCAGTATAGGAGAACCAGCCAATAAGAGCAGACGACAACAGCGCCTCAGTATAGGAGAACCAGAAAATGGGAGAACACGACAACAGCGCCTCAGTATAGGAGAACCAGCCAATGGGAGCTGATGACAATAGCGCCTAAGTATAGAAGAACCAGCCAATGGGAGCAGACCGCAACAGCGCCTCAGTATAAGATAACCAGCCAAAGGGAACAACCGACAACAGCGCCTCAGTATAGGAGAACCACCCTATGGGAGCAGACGAAAACAGCGTCTTAGTATAGGAGAACCAACCAATGGGAACAGACGACAACAGCGTTTCAGTATAGGAGAACCAGCCAGTGGGAACAGACGATAACAGCGTTTCAGTATAGGAGAACCAACCAATGGGAGCAGACGACAACAGCGCCTCAGTATCGCAAAACCAGCCAATGGGAGCTAACGACAACAACGTCTCAGTATCGGAGAAGCAGCCAATGGCAGCAGACGACGACAGCGCCTCATTATAGGAGAACCAGCCAATGGGAGCTAACGACAACAACGTCTCAGCATAGGAGAACCAGCCAATGGGAGCTGATGACAACAGCGCCTCAGTATAGGAGAACCAACAAACGGGAGAAGACGAAAACAACGTCTCAGTATAAGAGAACCAGCCAATGGGAGAAGACGACAACAACGTCTCCTTATAAGAGAACCAGCCAAAGGGAGCAGACGACAACAGCGCCTCAGTATAGGAGAACCACCCAATGGGAGCAGACGAAAACAGCGTCTCAGTATAGGAGAACCAGCCAATGGGAGCAAACCACAACAGCGTCCCAGTATAGGAGAATCGGGCAATGAGAGCAGACGACAACAGCGCCTCAGTATAGGAGAACCAGCCAATGGGAGCAGACCGCAACAGCGCCTAAGTATACGATAACCAGCCAAAAGGAACAACCGACAACAGCGCCTCAGTATAGGAGAACCAACAAACGGGAGAAGACGAAAACAACGACTCCGTATAAGAGAACCAGCCAATAGGAGTTGACGACAAGAGCGCCTCAATACAGGAGAACCAGCCAATGGGAGCAGACGACAACAACGTCTCCATATAAGAGAACCAGCCAAAGTGAGCAGACGACAAGAGCGTCTCAGTATAAGAGAACCAGCCAAAGGGAACAGCAGACAACAGCGCCTCACTATAGGAGAACCAGGCAATGGGAGCAGACGAAAACAGCGTCTCAGTATAGGAGAACCAGCCAATGGGAGCAGACCACAACAGCCTCTCAGTATAGGAGAACCAGCCAACGGGAGCAGACGACAGCAGCGCCTCGGTATAGGGGAACCAGCCAATGGGAGCAGACCGCAACAGCGCCTCAGTATAAGAGAACCAGCCAATGGAAACAGACGACAACAGCGTTTCAGTATAGGAGAACCAACCAATGGGAGCAGACGACAACAGCGTTTCAGTATAGGAGAACCAGCCAATGGAAACAGACGACAACAGCGTTTCAGTATAGGAGAACCAACCAATGGGAGCAGACGACAACAGCGCATCAGTATCGCAAAACCAGCCAATGGGAGCTAACGACAACAACGTCTCAGTATCGGAGAACCAGCCAATGGGAGCAGACGACAACAGCGCATCAGTATCGCAAAACCAGCAAACGGGAGATGACGAAAACAACGTCTACGTGTAAGAGAACCAGCTAATGGGAATTGACGACAACAGCGCCTCATTATCGGAGAATCAGCCAATGGTAGCTAACCACAACAGCGTCTCACTATAGGAGAACCAGCAAATGGGAGCTAACGGCAACAGCATCTCACTATAGGAGAACCAGCCAATGGGAGAACACGACAACAGCGCCTCAGTATAGGAGAACCAGCCAATGGGAGCTAACGGCAACAGCATCTCACTATAGGAGAACCAGCCAATCGGAGAACACGACAACAGCGCCTCAGTATAGGAGAACCAGCCAACGGAACAGACGACAAGAGCGCCTCAGTACAGGAGAACCAGCCAATGGGAGCAGAGGAAAACAGCGTCTCAGTATAGGAGAACCAGCGAATGGGGGCAGACGACAACCGCGCCTCAGTATAGAAGAACTAGCCAATGGGATCAGACCGCAACAGCGCCTCAGTATAAGAGAACCAGCCAATGGGAACAGACGACAACATCGCCTCAGTATAGGAGAACCACCCTATGGGAGCAGACGAAAACAGCGTCTTAGTATAGGAGAACCAGCCAATGGGAGCAGACGAAAACAGCGTCTCAGTATAGGAGAACCAGCCAATGGGAGCAGACGACAACAGCGCCTCAGTATAGAAGAACTAGCCAATGGGATCAGACCGCAACAGCGCCTCTGTATAAGAGAACCAGCCAATGGGAACAGACGACAACAGCGCCTCAGTATAGAAGAACCAGCCAACGGAACAGACGACAAGAGCTCCTCAGTACAGGAAAACCAGCCAATGGGAGCAGACGACAAGAGCGTCTCAGTTTAAGAGAACCAGCCAATGTGAGTAGACGACAACAACGTCTCCGTATAAGAGAACCAACCAAAGAGAGCAGACGACAAGAGCGTCTCAGTATAAGAGAACCAGCCAAAGGGAACAGCCGACAACAGTGCCTCAGTATAGGAGAACCACCCTATCGGAGCAGACGAAAACAGCGTCTTAGTATAGGAGAACCAGCCAATGGGAGCAGACCACAACAGCGTCTCAGTATAGGAGAACCATCCAACGGGAGCAGACGACAACAGCGCCTCGGTATAGGAGAACCAGCCAATGGGAGCAGACCGCAACAGCGCCTCAGTATAAGAGAACCAGCCAATGGGAACAGACGACAACAGCGTTTCAGTATAGGAGAACTAGCCAATGGGAACAGACGACAACAGCGTTTCAGTATAGGAGAACCAGCCAATGGAAACAGACGACAACAGCGTTTCAGTATAGGAGAACCAACCAATGGGAGCAGACGACAACAGCGCATCAGTATCGCAAAACCAGCCAATGGGAGCTAACGACAACAACGTCTCAGTATCGGAGAACCAGCCAATGGGAGCAGACGACAGCAGCGCCTCAGTATAGGAGAACCAGCAAACGGGAGATGACGAAAACAACGTCTACGTGTAAGAGAACGAGCTAATGGGAATTGACGAAAACAGCGCCTAATTATCGGAGAATCAGCCAATGGTAGCTAACCGCACCAGCGTCTCACTATAGGAGAACCAGCCAATGGGAGCTAACGGCAACAGCATCTCACTATAGGAGAACCAGCCAATGGGAGAACACGACAACAGCGCCTCAGTATAGGAGAACAAGCCAATGGCAGCTGACGACAACAGCGCGTCAGTATAGAAGAACTAGCCAATGGGATCAGACCGCAACAGCGCCTCAGTATAAGAGAACCAGCCAATGGGAACAGACGACAACATCGCCTCAGTATAGGAGAACCACCATATGGGAGCAGACGAAAACAGCGTCTTAGTATAGGGGAACCAGCCAACGGAACAGACGACAAGAGCGCCTCAGTACAGGAGAACCAGCCAATGGGAGCAGACGACAAGAGCGTCTCAGTTTCAGAGAACCAGCCAATGGGAGTAGACGACACCAACGTCTCCGTATAAGAGAACCAACCAAAGGGATCAGACCGCAACAGCGCCTCAGTATAAGAGAACCAGACCATGGGAACAGACGACAACAGCGTTTCATTATAGGAGAACCAACCAATGGGAGCAGACGACAACAGCGCCTCAGTATCGCAAACCAGCCAATGGGAGCAGACCACAACAGCGTCTCAGTATAGGAGAACCAGCCAACGGGAGCAGACGACAACAGCGCCTCGGTATAGGAGAACCAGCCAATGGGAGCAGACCGCAACAGCGCCTCAGTATAAGAGAACCAGACAATGGGAACAGACGACAACAGCGTTTCATTATAGGAGAACCAACCAATGGGAGCAGACGACAACAGCGCCTCAGTATCGCAAACCAGCCAATGGGAGCTAACGACAACAACGTCTCAGTATCGGAGAACCAGCCAATGGGAGCAGACGACAGCAGCGCCTCAGTATAAGAGAATCGATCAACAGGAGCAGACGACAACAGTCTCAGTATAGGAGAACCAAACAATGGAAGCTAACGACAACAGCATCTCAGTATAAGAGAATCGGTCAACGGGAGCAGACGACAACAGCGTCTCAGTATAGGAGAATCAGCCAATGGTAGCTATCCACACCAGCGTCTCACTATAGGATAACCAGCAAATGGGAGCTAACGGCAACAGCATCTCACTATAGGAGAACCAGCCAATGGGAGAACACGACAACAGCGCCTCAGTATAGGAGAACCAGCCAACGGGAGCTGACGACAACAGCGCGTCAGTATAGAAGAACTAGCCAATGGGAACAGACGACAGCATCGCCTCAGTACAGGAGAACCACCCTATGGGAGCAGACGAAAACAGCGTCTCAGTATAGGAGAACCAGCCAATGGGAGCAGACGACAAGAGCGTCTCAGTTTAAGAGAACCAGCCAATGGGAGTAGACGCCAACAACGTCTCCGTATAAGAGAACCAGCCAAAGGGAGCAGACGACCAGAGCGTCTCAGTATAAGAGAACCAGCCAAAGGGAACAGCCGACAACAGCGCCTCGGTATAGGAGAATCACTCTATGGGAGCAGAGGAAAACAGCGTCTCAGTATAGGAGAACCAGCCGATGGGAGCAGACCACAACAGCGTCTCAGTAGAGGAGAACCAGCTAACGGGAGCAGACGACAACAGCGTCTCAGTATAGGAGAACCAGCCAATGGGAGCAGACCACAACAGCGTCTCAGTATAGGAGAACCAGCCAATGGGAGCAGACGAAAATAGCGTCTCAGTATAGGAGAACCAGCCAACAAAACAGACGACAAGAGCTCCTCAGTATAGGAGAACCAGCCAATGGGAGCAGACGACAAGAGCGTCTCAGTTTAAGAGAACCAGCCAATGGGAGTAGACTACAACAACGTCTCCGTATAAGAGAACCAACCAAAGGGAGCAGACGACAAGAGCGTCTCAGTACAAGAGAACCAGCCAAAGGGAACAGCCGACAACAGCGCCTCAGTATAGGAGAACCACCCTATGGGAGCAGACGAAAACAGCGTCTCAGTATAGGAGAACCAGCCAATGGGAGCTAACGGCAACAGCATCTCACAATAGGAGAACCAGCCAATGGGAGAACACGACAACAGCGCCTCAGTATAGGAAAACCAGCCAATGGGAGCTGACGACAACAGCGCGTCAGGATAGAAGAACTAGCCAATGGGATCAGACCGCAACAGCGCCTCAGTATAAGAGAACCAACCAATGGGAACAGACGACAACATCGCCTCAGTATAGGAGAACCACCCTATGGGAGCAGACGAAAACAGCGTCTCAGTATAGGAGAACCAGCCAATAGGAGCAGACCACAACAGGGTCTCAGTATAGGAGAACCAGCCAACGGCAGCAGACGAAAACAGCGTCTCAGTATAGGAGAACCACCCTATGGGAGCAGACGAAAACAGCGTCTCAGTATAGGAGAACCAGCCAACGGGAGCAGACGACAACAGCGCCTCGGTATAGGAGAACCAGCCAATGGGAGCAGACCGCAACAACGCCTCAGTATAAGAGAACCAGCCAATGGGAACAGACGACAACAGCGTTTCAGTATAGGAGAACCAGCCAATGGGAACAGACGACAACAGCGTTTCAGTAGGAGAACCAGCCAATGGGAACAGACGACAACAGCGTTTCAGTATAGGAGAACCAACCAATGGGAGCAGACGACAACATCGCCTCAGTATAGGAGAACCAGCCAATGGGAGCAGACGACAGCAGCGCCTCAGTATAAGAGAATCGGTCAACAGGAGCAGACGACAACAGTCTCAGTATAGGAGAACCAAACAATGGAAGCTAACGACAACAGCATGTCAGTATAAGAGAATCAGTCAACGGGAGCAGACGACAGCAGCGTCTCAGTATAGGAGAACCAGCCAATGGGAGCTAGCGGCAACAGCATCTCACTATAGGAGGCCCAGCCAATGGGAGCTAACGTCAACAGCATCTCACTAAAGTAGAACCAGCCAATGGGAGAACACGACAACAGCGCCTCAGTATAGGAGAACCAGCCAATGGCAGCTGACGACAACAGCGCCTCAGTATAGAAGAACTAGCCAATGGGACCACACCGCAACAGCGCCTCAGTATAAGAGAACCAGCCAATGGGAACAGACGACAACATCGCCTCAGTATAGGAGAACCACCCTATGGGAGCAGACGAAAACAGCGTCTCAGTATAGGAGAACCAGGCAATGGGAGCAGACGACAAGAGCGTCTCAGTTTAAGAGAACCAGACAATGGGAGTGGACGACATCAACGTCTCCGTATAACAGAACCAGCCAAAGAGAGCAGACGACAAGAGCGTCTCAGTATAAGAGAACCAGCCAAAGGTAACAGCCGACAACAGCGCCTCAGTATAGGAGAACCACCCTATGGGAGCAGACGAAAACAGCGTCTCAGTATAGGAGAAACGGCCAACGGAACAGAAGACAACAGCGTTTCAGTATGGGAGAACCAGCCAATGGGAGCAGACGACAAGAGCGTCTCAGTTTAAGAGAACCAGACAATGGGAGTGGACGACAACAACGTCTCCGTATAAGAGAACCAGCCAAAGAGAGCAGACGACAAGAGCGTCTCAGTATAAGAGAACCAGCCAAAGGTAACAGCCGACAACAGCGCCTCAGTATAGGAGAACCACCCTATGGGAGCAGACGAAAACAGCGTCTCAGTATAGGAGAAACGGCCAACGGAACAGACGACAACAGCGTTTCAGTATGGGAGAACCAGCCAATGGGAACAGACGATAACAGCGTTTCAGTATAGGAGAACCAACCAATGGGAGCAGACGACAACAGCGCCTCAGTATCGCAAAACCAGCCAATGGGAGCTAACGACAACAACGTCTCAGTATCGGAGAACCAGCCTATGGGAGCAGACGACAACAGCGCCTCATTATAGGAGAACCAGCCGATGGGAGCTAACGAAGACAACGTCTCAGCATCGGACAACCAGCCAATGGGAGCAGACGAGAACAGCGCCTCAGTATAGGAGAACCAGCCAATGAGAGCAGACGACAACAGCGCCTCAGTATAGGAGAACCAGTCAATGGGAGCAGACGACAACAGCGCATCAGTATAGGAGAACCAGCCAAGGGGAGCTAACGGTAACAGCTTCTCACTAAAGGAGAACCAGCCAACGGGAGAACACGACAACAGCGCCTCAGTATAGGAGAACCAGCCAATGGGAGCTGATGACAAGAGCGCCTCAGTATAGGAGAACCAGCCAATAAGAGCAGACGACAACAGCGCCTCAGTATAGGAGAACCAGTCAATGGGAGCAGACGACAACAGCGCATCAGTATAGGAGAACCAGCCAAGGGGAGCTAAAGGTAACAGCTTCTCACTAAAGGAGAACCAGCCAACGGGAGAACACGACAACAGCGCCTCAGTATAGGAGAACCACCCGATGGGAACAGACGAAAACAGCGCCTTAGTATAAGATAACCAGCCAAAGGGAACAACCGACAACAGCGCCTCAGTATAGGAGAACCACCCTATGGGAGCAGACGAAAACAGCGTCTCAGTATAGGATAACCAACCAATGGGAACAGACGACAACAGCGTTTCAGTATAGGAGAACCAGCCAGTGGGAACAGACGATAACAGCGTTTCAGTATAGGAGAACCAACCAATGGGAGCAGACGACAACAGCGCCTCGGTATCGCAAAACCAGCCAATGGGAGCTAACGACAACAACGTCTCAGTATCGGAGAAGCAGCCAATGGGAGCAGACGACAACAGCGCCTCAGTATAGGAGAACCAGCCAATGAGAGCAGACGAAAACAGCGCCTCAGTATAGGAGTACCAGCCGATGGGAGCAGACGACAACAGCGCCTCAGTATAGGAGAACCAGCCAATAAGAGCAGACGACAACAGCGCCTCAGTATAGGAGAACCAGTCAATGGGAGCAGACGACAACAGCGCATCAGTATAGGAGAACCAGCCAATAAGAGAAGACGACAACAGCGCCTCAGTATAGGAGAACCAGCCAATAAGAGCAGACGACAACAGCGCCTCAGTATAGGAGAACCAGCCAATGGGAGAACACGACAACAGCGCCTCAGTATAGGAGAACCAGCCAATGGGAGCTGATGACAATAGCGCCTCAGTATAGAAGAATAAGCCGATGGGAGCAGACGACAACAGCGCATCAGTATAGGAGAACCAGCCAATAAGAGCAGACGACAACAGCGCCTCAGTATAGGAGAACCAGTCAATGGGAGCAGACGACAACAGCGCATCAGTATAGGAGAACCAGCCAAGGGGAGCTAACGGTAACAGCTTCTCACTAAAGGAGAACCAGCCAATGGGAGAACACGACAACAGCGCCTCAGTATAGGAGAACCAGCCAATGGGAGCTGATGACAAGAGCGCCTCAGTATAGAAGAACCAGCCAATGGGAGCAGACCGCAACAGCGCCTCAGTATAAGATAACCAGCCAAAGGGAACAACCGACAACAGCGCCTCAGTATAGGAGAACCACCCTATGGTAGCAGACGAAAACAGCGTCTCAGTATAGGAGAACCAACCAATGGGAACAGACGACAACAGCGTTTCAGTATAGGAGAACCAGCCAGTGGGAACAGACGATAACTGCGTTTCAGTATAGCAGAACCAACCAATGGGAGCAGACGACAACAGCGCCTCAGTATCGCAAAACCAGCCAACGGGAGCTAACGACAACAACGTCTCAGTATCGGAGAAGCAGCCAATGGGAGCAGACGACGACAGCGCCTCATTATAGGAGAACCAGCCAATGGGAGCTAACGACAACAACGTCTCAGTATCGAAGAACAAGCCAATGGGAGCAGACGACAACAGCGCCTCAGTATAGGAGAGCCAGCCAATAGGAGCAGACGACAACAGCGCATCAGTATAGGAGAACCAGCCAATAAGAGAAGACGACAACAGCGCCTCAGTATAGGAGAACCAGCCAATAAGAGCAGACGACAACAGCGCCTCAGTATAGGAGAACCAGAAAATGGGAGAACACGACAACAGCGCCTCAGTATAGGAGAACCAGCCAATGGGAGCTGATGACAATAGCGCCTAAGTATAGAAGAACCAGCCAATGGGAGCAGACCGCAACAGCTCCTCAGTATAAGATAACCAGCCAAAGGGAACAACCGACAACAGCGCCTCAGTATAGGAGAACCACCCTACGGGAGCAGACGAAAACAGCGTCTTAGTATAGGAGAACCAACCAATGGGAACAGACGACAACAGCGTTTCAGTATAGGAGAACCAGCCAGTGGGAACAGACGATAACAGCGTTTCAGTATAGGAGAACCAACCAATGGGAGCAGACGACAACAGCGCCTCAGTATCGCAAAACCAGCCAATGGGAGCTAACGACAACAACGTCTCAGTATCGGAGAAGCAGCCAATGGCAGCAGACGACGACAGCGCCTCATTATAGGAGAACCAGCCAATGGGAGCTAACGACAACAACGTCTCAGCATAGGAGAACCAGCCAATGGGAGCTGATGACAACAGCGCCTCAGTATAGGAGAACCAACAAACGGGAGAAGACGAAAACAACGTCTCAGTATAAGAGAACCAGCCAATGGGAGAAGACGACAACAACGTCTCCTTATAAGAGAACCAGCCAAAGGGAGCAGACGACAACAGCGCCTCAGTATAGGAGAACCACCCGATGGGAGCAGACGAAAACAGCGTCTCAGTATAGGAGAACCAGCCAATGGGAGCAAACCACAACAGCGTCCCAGTATAGGAGAATCGGGCAATGAGAGCAGACGACAACAGCGCCTCAGTATAGGAGAACCAGCCAATGGGAGCAGACCGCAACAGCGCCTAAGTATACGATAACCAGCCAAAAGGAACAACCGACAACAGCGCCTCAGTATAGGAGAACCAACAAACGGGAGAAGACGAAAACAACGACTCCGTATAAGAGAACCAGCCAATAGGAGTTGACGACAAGAGCGCCTCAATACAGGAGAACCAGCCAATGGGAGCAGACGACAACAACGTCTCCATATAAGAGAACCAGCGAAAGTGAGCAGACGACAAGAGCGTCTCAGTATAAGAGAACCAGCCAAAGGGAACAGCCGACAACAGCGCCTCACTATAGGAGAACCAGGCAATGGGAGCAGACGAAAACAGCGTCTCAGTATAGGAGAACCAGCCAATGGGAGCAGACCACAACAGCCTCTCAGTATAGGAGAACCAGCCAACGGGAGCAGACGACAGCAGCGCCTCGGTATAGGGGAACCAGCCAATGGGAGCAGACCGCAACAGCGCCTCAGTATAAGAGAACCAGCCAATGGGAACAGACGACAACAGCGTTTCAGTATAGGAGAACCAACCAATGGGAGCAGACGACAACAGCGCCTCGGTATCGCAAAACCAACCAATTAGAGCAGACGAAAACAGCGCATCAGTATCGCCAAACCAGCCAATGGGAGCTAACGACAACAACGTCTCAGTATCGGAGAACCAGCCAATGGGAGCAGACGACAGCAGCGCCTCAGTATAAGAGAATCGGTCAACAGGAGCAGACGACAACAGCGCTTCGGTATAGGAGAACCAGCCAATGGGAACAGACCGCAACAGCGCCTCAGTATAAGAGAACCAGCCAATGGGAACAGACGACAACAGCGTTTCAGTATAGGAGAACGAGCAAATGGGAACAGACGACAAGAGCGTTTCAGTATAGAAGAACCAACCAATTAGAGCAGACGAAAACAGCGCATCAGTATCGCAAAATCAGCCAATGGGAGCTAACGACAACAACGTCTCAGTATCGGTGAACCCGCCAATGGGAGCAGACGACAACAGCGTCTCATTATAGGAGAACCAGCCAATGGGAGCTAACGACAACAACGTCTCTGTATCGGAGAACCAGCCAACGGGAGCAGACGACAACAGCGCCTCGGTATAGGAGAACCAGCCAATGGGAGCAGACCGCAACAGCGCCTCAGTATAAGAGAATCGGTCAACGGAAGCAGACGACAACAGGGTCTCAGTATAGCAGAATCAGCCTATGGTAGCTAACCACACCAGCGTCTCACCATAGGAGAACCAGCCAATGGGAGCTAACGGCAACAGCATCTCACTATAGGAGAACTAGCCAATGGGAGAACACGACAACAGCGCCTCGGTATAGGAGAACCAGCCAATGGGAGCTGACGACAACAGCGCCTCAGTATAGAAGAACTAGCCAATAGGATCAGACCGCAACAGCGCCTCAGTATAAGAGAACCAGCCAATGGGAACAGAAGACAACATCGCCTCAGTATAGGAGAACCACCCTATGGGAGCAGACGTAAACAGCGTCTCAGTATAGTAGAAACGGCCAACGGAACAGACGACACGAGTGCCTCAGTACAGGAGAACCAGCCAATAGGAGCAGACGACAAGATCGTCTCAGTTAAAGAGAACCAGCCAATGGGAGTAGACGACAAGAGCGTCTCAGTATAAGATAACCAGCCAACGGGAACAGCCGACAACAACGCCTCAGTATAGGAGAACCACCCTATGGGAGCAGACGAAAACAGCGTCTCAGTATAGGAGAACCAACCAATGGGAAC
Organism: Arenicola marina; assembly: GCA_964019135.1. Classification (NCBI taxonomy): domain Eukaryota; kingdom Metazoa; phylum Annelida; class Polychaeta; family Arenicolidae; genus Arenicola; species Arenicola marina. Next base: position 17,444,807 of record OZ025256.1, on the reverse strand, counting down.
AGACGACAACAGCGTTTCAGTATAGGAGAACCAGCCAATGGGAGCTGATGACAAGAGCGCCTCAGTATAGAAGAACCAGCCAATGGGAGCAGACCGCAACAGCGCCTCAGTATAAGATAACCAGCCAAAGGGAACAACCGACAACAGCGCCTCAGTATAGGAGAACCACCCTATTGTAGCAGACGAAAACAGCGTCTCAGTATAGGAGAACCAACCAATGGGAACAGACGACAACAGCGTTTCAGTATAGGAGAACCAGCCAGTGGGAACAGACGATAACTGCGTTTCAGTATAGCAGAACCAACCAATGAGAGCAGACGACAACAGCGCCTCAGTATCGCAAAACCAGCCAATGGGAGCTAACGACAACAACGTCTCAGTATCGGAGAAGCAGCCAATGGGAGCAGACGACGACAGCGCCTCATTATAGGAGAACCAGCCAATGGGAGCTCACGACAACAACGTCTCAGTATCGAAGAACAAGCCAATGGGAGCAGACGACAACAGCGCCTCAGTATAGGAGAGCCAGCCAATAGGAGCAGACGACAACAGCGCATCAGTATAGGAGAACCAGCCAATAAGAGAAGACGACAACAGCGCCTCAGTATAGGAGAACCAGCCAATAAGAGCAGACGACAACAGCGCCTCAGTATAAGAGAACCAGAAAATGGGAGAACACGACAACAGCGCCTCAGTATAGGAGAACCAGCCAATGGGAGCTGATGACAATAGCGCCTCAGTATAGAAGAACCAGCCAATGGGAGCAGACCGCAACAGCGCCTCAGTATAAGATAACCAGCCAAAGGGAACAACCGACAACAGCGCCTCAGTATAGGAGAACCACCCTATGGGAGCAGACGAAAACAGCGTCTTAGTATAGGAGAACCAACCAATGGGAACAGACGACAACAGCGTTTCAGTATAGGAGAACCAGCCAGTGGGAACAGACGATAACAGCGTTTCAGTATAGGAGAACCAACCAATGGGAGCAGACGACAACAGCGCCTCAGTATCGCAAAACCAGCCAATGGGAGCTAACGACAACAACGTCTCAGTATCGGAGAAGCAGCCAATGGCAGCAGACGACGACAGCGCCTCATTATAGGAGAACCAGCCAATGGGAGCTAACGACAACAACGTCTCAGCATAGGAGAACCAGCCAATGGGAGCTGATGACAACAGCGCCTCAGTATAGGAGAACCAACAAACGGGAGAAGACGAAAACAACGTCTCAGTATAAGAGATCCAGCCAATGGGAGCAGACGACAACAACGTCTCCTTATAAGAGAAGCAGCCAAAGGGAGCAGACGACAACAGCGCCTCAGTATAGGAGAACCACCCAATGGGAGCAGACGAAAACAGCGTCTCAGTATAGGAGAACCAGCCAATGGGAGCAAACCACAACAGCGTCCCAGTATAGGAGAATCGGGCAATGAGAGCAGACGACAACAGCGCCTCAGTATAGGAGAACCAGCCAATGGGAGCAGACCGCAACAGCGCCTCAGTATAAGATAACCAGCCAAAAGGAACAACCGACAACAGCGCCTCAGTATAGGAGAACCAACAAACGGGAGAAGACGAAAACAACGACTCCGTATAAGAGAACCAGCCAATAGGAGTTGACGACAAGAGCGCCTCAATACAGGAGAACCAGCCAATGGGAGCAGACGACAACAACGTCTCCATATAAGAGAACCAGCCAAAGTGAGCAGACGACAAGAGCGTCTCAGTATAAGAGAACCAGCCAAAGGGAACAGCCGACAACAGCGCCTCACTATAGGAGAACCAGGCAATGGGAGCAGACGAAAACAGCGTCTCAGTATAGGAGAACCAGCCAATGGGAGCAGACCACAACAGCGTCTCAGTATAGGAGAACCAGCCAACGGGAGCAGACGACAGCAGCGCCTCGGTATAGGGGAACCAGCCAATGGGAGCAGACCGCAACAGCGCCTCAGTATAAGAGAACCAGCCAATGGGAACAGACGACAACAGCGTTTCAGTATAGGAGAGCCAACCAATGGGAGCAGACGACAACAGCGCCTCGGTATCGCAAAACCTGCCAATGGGAGCTAACGACAACAACGTCTCAGTATCGGAGAACCAGCCAATCGGAGCAGACGACAGCAGCGCCTCAGTATAAGAGAATCGGTCAACAGGAGCAGACGACAACAGCGCTTCGGTATAGGAGAACCAGCCAATGGGAACAGACCGCAACAGCGCCTCAGTATAAGAGAACCAGCCAATGGGAACAGACGACAACAGCGTTTCAGTATAGGAGAACCAGCAAATGGGAACAGACGACAAGAGCGTTTCAGTATAGAAGAACCAACCAATTAGAGCAGACGAAAACAGCGCATCAGTATCGCAAAACCAGCCAATGGGAGCTAACGACAACAACGTCTCAGTATCGGTGAACCCGCCAATGGGAGCAGACGACAACAGCGTCTCATTATAGGAGAACCAGCCAATGGGAGCTAACGACAACAACGTCTCTGTATCGGAGAACCAGCCAACGGGAGCAGACGACAACAGCGCCTCGGTATAGGAGAACCAGCCAATGGGAGCAGACCGCAACAGCGCCTCAGTATAAGAGAATCGGTCAACGGGAGCAGACGACAACAGGGTCTCAGTATAGCAGAATCAGCCTATGGTAGCTAACCACACCAGCGTCTCACCATAGGAGAACCAGCCAATGGGAGCTAACGGCAACAGCATCTCACTATAGGAGAACTAACCAATGGGAGAACACGACAACAGCGCCTCGGTATAGGAGAACCAGCCAATGGGAGCTGACGACAACAGCGCCTCAGTATAGAAGAACTAGCCAATAGGATCAGACCGCAACAGCGCCTCAGTATAAGAGAACCAGCCAATGGGAACAGAAGACAACATCGCCTCAGTATAGGAGAACCACCCTATGGGAGCAGACGTAAACATCGTCTCAGTATAGTAGAAACGGCCAACGGAACAGACGACAAGAGTGCCTCAGTACAGGAGAACCAGCCAATAGGAGCAGACGACAAGATCGTCTCAGTTAAAGAGAACCAGCCAATGGGAGTAGACGACAAGAGCGTCTCAGTATAAGATAACCAGCCAACGGGAACAGCCGACAACAACGCCTCAGTATAGGAGAACCACCCTATGGGAGCAGACGAAAACAGCGTCTCAGTATAGGAGAACCAGCCAATGGGAGCAGACCACAACAGCGTCTCAGTATAGGAGAACCAGCCAACGGGAGCAGACGACAACAGCGCTTCGGTATAGGAGAACCAGCCAATGGGAGCAGACCGCAACAGCGCCTCAGTATAAGAGAACCAGCCAATGGGAACAGACGACAACAGCGTTTCAGTACAGGAGAACCAGCCAATGGGAACTGACGACAACAGCGTTTCGGTATGGGAGAACCAACCAATGGGAGCAGACGACAACAGCGCCTCAGTATCGCAAAACCAGCCAATGGGAGCTAACGACAACAACGTCTCAGTATCGGAGAAGCAGCCAATGGGAACTGACGACAACAGTGTTTCGGTATAGGAGAACCAGCCAATGAGAGCAGACGACAACAGCGCCTCAGTATATAAGAACCAGACAATGTGAACTGACGACAACAGCGCCTCAGTATAGGAGAACCAGCCAATGGGAGCAGACGACAACAGCGCCTCAGTATAGGAGAACCAGCCAATGGGAGCTAACGGCAACAGCTTCTCACTATAACAGAACCAGCCAATGGGAGAACACGACAACAGCGCCTCAGTATAGGAGAACCAGCCAATGGGAGCTGATGACAAGAGCGCCTCAGTATAGAAGAACCAGCCAATGGGAGCTAACGACAACAGCGTCTCAGTATAGGAGAACCAGTAAATGGGAGCAGACAACAAGAGCGCCTCAGTACAGGAAAACCAGCCGATGGAAAGAAAGACGACAACAGGGCCTCAGTATAGGAGAACCAGCCAATGGGAGCTAACGACAACAGCGCCTCAGTATAGGAGAACCAGCCAATGGTAGCTAACCACACCAGCGTCTCACTATAGGAGAACCAGCTAATAGGAGAACACGACAACAGCGCCTCAGTGTATGAGAACCAGCCAATGGGAGCTGATGACAAGAGCGCCTCAGTATAGAAGAACCAGCCAATGGGAGTTGACGACAACAGCGTCTCGTTATCGGAGAACCAGCCAATGGCAGCAGACGACAGCAGCGCCTCAGTATAAGAGAATCGGCCAACAGGAGCAGACGACAACAGTCTCAGTATAGGAGAACCAAACAATGAAACTAACGACAACAGCATCTCAGTATAATAGAATCGGTCAACGGGAGCAGACGACAACAGCGTCTCAGTATAGGAGAATCAGCCTATGGTAGCTAACCACACCAGCGTCTCACTATAGGAGAACCAGCCAATGGGAGCTAACGGCAACAGCTTCTCACTAAAAGAGAACCAGCCAATGGGAGAACACGACAACAGCGCCTCAGTATAGGAGAACCAGCCACTGGGAGCTGATGATAAGAGCGCCTTAGTAGAGAAGAACCAGCCAATGGGAGCAGACCGCAACAGCGCCTCAGTATAAGAGAACCAGCCAATGGGAACAGACGACAACAGCGCCTTAGCATAGGAGAACCAGCCAATGGAAGCTAACGACAACAGCGTCTCAGTATAGGAGAACCAGCCAATGGGAGCAGACGACAAGAGCGCCTCAGTACAGGAAAACCAACCGATTGAAAGAAAGACGACAACAACGCCTCAGTATAGGAGAATCGGCCAATGGGAGCTGACGACAACAGCGCCTCAGTATAGGAGAACCAGCCAATCGGAGCAGACGACAAGAGCGTCTCAGTATAGGAGAACCAGCCAATGGGAGCAGACGACAACATCGCCTCAGTATAAGAGAACCACCCTATGGGAGCAGACGAAAACAGCGTCTCAGTTGAGGAGAACCAGCCAACGGAACAGACTACAAGAGCGCTTTAGTACAGGAGAACCAGCCAATGGGAGCAGACGACAAGAGCGTCTCAGTTTAAGAGAACCAGCCAATGGAAGTAGACGACAACAACGTCTCCGTATAAGAGAACCAGCCAAAGGGAGCAGACGACAAGAGCGTCTCAGTATAAGAGAACCAGCCAAAGGGAACAGCCGACAACAGCACCTCAGTATAGGAGAACCACCCAATGGGAGCAGACGAAAACAGCGTCTCAGTATAGGAGAACCAGCCAATGGGAGCAGACCACAACAGCGTCTCAGTATAGGAGAACCAGCCAACGGGAGCAGATGACAACAGCGCCTCGGTATAGGAGAACCAGCCAATGGGAACAGACCGCAACAGCGCCTCAGTATAAGAGAACCAGCCAATGGGAACAGACGACAACAGCGTTTCAGTATAGGAGAACCAGCCAATGGGAACAGACGACAACAGCGTTTCAGTATAGGAGAACCAGCCAATGGGAGCTAACGACAACAACGTCTCAGTATCGGAGAACCCGCCAATGGGAGCAGACGACAACAGCGTCTCATTATAGGAGAACCAGCCAATGGGAGCTAACGATAACAACGTCTCTGTATCGGAGAACCAGCCAATGGGAGCAGGCGACAACAGCGCCTCAGTATAGGAGAACCAGCCAGTGAGAGCAGACGACAACAGCGCCTCAGTATAGGCGAACCAGACAATGTGAGCTGACGACGACAGGGCCTCAGTATAGGAGAGCCAGCCAATGGGAGCAGACGACAACAGCGCCTCAGTATAGGAGAACCAGCCAATGGGAGCTAACGGCAACAGCTTCTCACTAAAAGAGAACCAGCCAATGGGAGAACACGACAACAGCGACTCAGTATAGGAGAACCAGCCGATGAAAAGAAAGACGACAACAGCGCCTCAGTATAGGAGAACCAGCCAATGGGAGCTAACGACAACAGCGCCTCAGTATAGGAGAACCAGCCAAAGGGAGCAGACGACAACAGCGCCTCAGTATAGGCGAACCACCCAATGGGAGCAGACGAAAACAGCGTCTCAGTATAGGAGAACCAGCCAATGGGAGCAGACCACAACAGCGTCTCAGTATAGGAGAATCGGCCAATGAGATCAGATGACAACAGCGCCTCAGTATAGGAGAACCAGCCACTGGGAGCTGATGATAAGAGCGCCTTAGTATAGAAGAACCAGCCAATGGGAGCAGACCGCAACAGGGCCTCAGTATAAGAGAACCAGCCAATGGGAACAGACGACAACAGCGCCTCAGTATAGGAGAACTAGCCAATGGGAGCTAACGACGACAGCGTCTCAGTATAGGAGAACCAGCCAATGGGAGCAGACGACAAGAGCGCCTCAGTACAGAAAAACCAGCCGATGAAAAGAAAGACCACAACAGCGCCTCAGTATAGAAGAACCGGCCAATGGGAGCTAACGACAACAGCGCCTCAGTATAGGAGAACCAGCCAATGAGAGCAGACGACAAGAGCGTCTCAGTATATCAGAACCAGCCAATGGGAGCAGACGACAACAGCGTCTCAGTATAAGAGAACCAGCCAATGGGAGAAGACGACGACAACGTCTCCTTATAAGAGAACCAGCCAAAGGGAGCAGACGACAACAGCGCCTCAGTATAGGAGAACCAGCCAATGGGAGCAGACCACAACAGCGTCTCAGTATAGGAGAATCGGCCAATGAGAGCAGATGACAACAGCGCCTCAGTATAGGAGAACCAGCCAATGGGAGCAGAGCGCAACAGCGCCTCAGTATAAGATAACCAACCAAAGGGAACAACCGACAACAGCGCCTCAGTATAGGAGAACCACCCTATGGGAGCAGACAAAAAGCAGCGTCTCAGTATAGGAGAACCAGCCAATGAGAGCAGACCACAACAGCGTCTCAGTATAGGAGAACCAGACAATGTGAGCTGACGACAACAGCGCCTCAGTATAGGAGAACCAGCCAATGGGAACAGACGACAACAGCGCCTCAGTATAGGTGAACCAGCCAATGAGAGCAGACGACAACAGCGTCTCAGTATAGGAAAACCAGCCAATGAGAGCAGACGACAACAGCGCCTCAGTATAGGAGAACCCGACAATGTGAGCTGACGACAAGCGGCTAGAAGATTAACGGCTTGAAGGAGTTTAGGGGGGGGGGGCACAGGGGCGTCGCCGCGTTGAAACTGCCCCCACCTTGCTGTCTTAACTTATCCAAATCTTCCGCCCCCCCCCCTCCCACCGATCACCCCTTTCCTCATGTGGTCTCCTTCCTACGACTAAAGTCCTGCGAAACGTTTTTCCTTTCTTAATTTATGTTATATTATTATTTTATTTTACCCAGGCAGGCAGTACTAACAAACAGAACATGAATCGTTTGATACGACCAAATTACGACACTATAAGTTACACAGTACCTGTTAGTAGCCTCTACCGGGGACATCGCAACAACAGCGTGTTTACATCACGTGTCGTGACGCGCCTGTCTCCTTAATTCACGCTTCACAATCCTTACGTTCGGTGCACACAGACAATCCCAAGACAATCACTAGAGACCGCTCATGTGGCCCACTTCAACCACCACCACGTCAAGCGACATTTGTTAGAGTGAGCGACACATACCCACCCAGTACCTCATTCACACTTTATATCTACACTACTACAAAAAGCACAAAATATATATTTACTATCATGGCCTTAAATTGTTATATTCCCTTTTACCCGGGTAACGTGTATTACATTATTGTAATTGTGGACCAATATTGGACAATAATATGATACACCCAATTTACCAATTTGAAATAACAACTGAAAGGCCCTGATGGTGAACATGCAATCTTCGGGTTTATGTACAAAACTTGATCGGATAATACTGTACACGGCTTGCGACTGCACGGATATTATTCGGAGGTGGTTGGATTTCACATATGGCGGCGCTTACCTCTTTGCAAAATCTCGCGATATCCCGTTTGCTGTGTTCAAAGCTACTAACACATATAGTACCCTTGATAGGTTCTAAGTCACTGCACGACCGCCAGTGGCATATAAACCGCAGATTCTGTTCCTAGGAATGGACTTCGATCAAAAACCATCCAGATACAAGTCGGTACAGGGGATGAAGGTATCTAATGCGTACTTCTCTGACATCAACTCTCAATCCAACGCCTCATGCGCGAGCCTCAAGCCAGACAGCACTGTGTGAATGTGCCAAGGGATGTCTGGTTGAAGCCCGACCCCCAGGCATAGGCTGAATGTGCTAAGTACTAGTTAAAGAACGAGCTGCAGTGTATTGGCCAAAATAAAGCACGAGACGCGATAGCGTCGAGTGGTTTATTTGGGGAATGCACGACAGCGAGTTCTTTAACGTACTTATAGAATTGTTATAACAAGGCATTAAATTTGCTCATGTTTGGACACAGGAAATTGACTATTGTGTCAATTGCACTGCCCGACTAATGCGTAAGCAAACATTATGGAAACAACAGTTCGTCCTTTTGAAGCCCCAGGGGGGAGGCTAGGGTGGGCAGGCGTGGAGGAAGTAGATATTTTGGAAGTCTTGTTTTCTAAATCATCTCACAAGGGTTCAGTCATTGCTTCTCAGTTTCCTGAAAACATCGCCCCTGAAAAGCGATATGACGGATCTAATGAGAAATGTATGCAAACGATAACTGTAAAATTTCCATATATTTTGAGAGTTCTGATCTAACCCCCCGCCCCCTTGGAGCTTAACATTGACTTATACATTTCATTGTTTGTCTTGAAATTGGCAAGTTCTGACAACATCAGCCAGCTCGCCTCCGCTCAGCTCAGCTCGACTGATTACACCGTGACACTTAGCCGAGTCCATATTAACAACTGTTCTTTATCAAAATAATGCACACTTTTTCTGTTCATTATTAAAATAAAGCACTGTTTTGACGTTCTTTATTTAAATAACGCACACTTACGTGAATACAACACGGCTAGGTCTGTTTTCCGATGCATTCTTCTAGATAATGAACACTTAAGACAATGGCGTGACGTCATACAATTTTTTAATTTAGTCTACAAATGCCTGTTTACCTGTAACGGGAGGCTCTCATGCGTGGAGCGTGATGTGAAGTTGATTTTCACTTCCTTGTTGAAATTGGCACACTTAGAATCGTAACATTTCGACCAAGTAGCGACTCATTGTGACCCATGTGCGATCATAGTCGTACAGTATTTATGGGTGTCCATGGGCCATGCCCGTACAAACCAGCTGACAGTATTGATCCTCGGGTTTAAAGGGTAAAACCATGGTAACGAGTTCACAATTAGCACATAACAATATTTACCCCGTTAAGCCCAGTTTTGGTGATCGGATAAGTGTTAATTTTCCGGTTCTGGGCCACATATGTAGCCAGGTGTCGCTGCCCAGCGTCGCTTTCCTAGCAAGGTTATCACTCTGCTAGGAGAGGAAGCTCGTTTCTCACATCACCTCTGCTCCCGATCTCCCGACAGAGGGCGTTACGCTTGCGCCATACTCCCTCTGCCCTACGTCCCTACGCCCGAAAATTGAACGTAATCTAATCAAAGATCAATTCGCAGTTTGGCATCAAATGCACCACTGTTCAGCATTTACTGTGCCACTGGTACTATGCCTGACGAATGCATGAAATGAATGAGTTTGATTAATTTGAAGCCATGTTACTTTCGAATTATATTTTCGAGTGCGGTCGAGGTCAAAGGCATGACGCGTTTTGAACTTTGACCCCGTGTTATTTTGAAATATTTTCTCGCTTAACTCTTCCATTGTGATCATTCGACAACGGAATGTCTATATTTTTTAGATTGCATCGAAAATTCCAAATCGAAAATCTTCAATCTAAAAACCCTCTAAAACCATTCGCGATCCCAGAGCCGTTGGGGTCAACCGTGAGGTGGGCGGTGACGTGGGGCAGAGGTGATGTGAGGAACGAGCTGCCGTCAGAGTGCTCTGCTCCCACTCTCTACCGTCGACTCACTCCGCTAGGGCTCCATTATTATGACGAAAATGTTCAATTTTCGTCATATGTCGGTCGGTCGTGTTTGTTTGTCTGTTTCTATATATATATATATGTGTGTAAAAAAGAAACGCACGGGCACAGGGTAAACCACAAGCTGTAGGTAAGTCCAGGATAACAATATAATAGATAAAAACAGGCCAAAAACAGATCTGGGGAAAACATATATAACAGATGAAAACAGGTCTGGGGAAAATGAAATGGATCAAAACAGGCCAAAACGAGAATAGATCAAAATAGGCCAAAACAACAGTGAACAATCGTGAACAATTGCCACATTGCACACTTATGAATGAAAATGGAGACCCCGTGAGGGTAAATATGAGATGAACACGGAAACCAAGGTTTCAGGGGACCGAATAAGACGTGTCTTCATCAGGGGCCGTTCACGTCTCATCGCTGTTTCTGATCGCACACCAAACTAGCCGACCGAGTCGCCGCCCCACAACATAGGATTCATAACAAACCCCAGTCGAGAAGGCGGCCCCGATCAGCTAGCATGGCGGTGAAATGGCCCAACAGCGATCTACCAGACTACGGGAAGTCTTCTTATGGCCTAACAACTGCATGCATCGGTTCGCAGTCTTCAGTACCTTATAGCCACGCAGTAGGGCTAGAACATACTCGTCACCCAGGTCAAAAGGTCAAAGGTCAAGGTCACAGCGAGAATATGCTAAGAATGCATATATCTCCGTTAATATTAAAGCTAGAGATTTCGGGTGAGTTGCAAAATGTGCTACACTTTAAGGCGCAGTTTTCGGATATTGTTTACTTTTTGATGCGTAATAGTCATTTCGAGTAAAATGAGGTCGTACCTTTTGCGGAAAGCGCACTAAATGACCTCTGTCAGTTTTCTCGCTTTTGGGCACATTTTCCATCAAGCTATCGCTATGATGTTCTAATATGCCATAGAAATATGAATTGAGATAAGTTGTGCCGAATGTTAGAATTTTCTAATGCGTCACGTGACGTCACGATGACGTCACTTTTGGTACTTAAAAAAATTCGTCAAAAATCTGAAAAAAATCCCAAAAATAAGTGAGTAGCATCATATTGTAGGAAACGTAGTTCCTCGTATAGCTGCAAACTGGGACTTCCCATGTTAAAGCGCTGTATCTTTAGGCTGGGAAAAATGTTTTGTCGTGTATTTCACAAGTGCCTCCAGCAAGCGACACCCGCATGTTTTTCTTAGTTAAATATGATACATAGTAGCCTCAGTGCTTATCGCATGCGATTGGAGCAAATAGTGACGTCACAGGATTTTTTTGAAATTTGGCCAATGGTGAAAGATACGGCTTTTGGGTGTTAGCAGACGCTGCCACGGGTGTCCTATTCAAGCCATCACTCAAAGCTTGCACCTGTGGATGGATAATACTAAGCTGAGTCATAATCTGAGTAAGCTGAGTCATAAACATGGTTCCATAGCCACATTACTTTTCGGTATATAGTCGAAATCGTTTAACATGGGATCCTATGGGGAAAAATGAACTTGATCGAATATGACCTACTTCCGCTCAAGCTATTTCAGTCTCCTTCGCCACACAGTGAGGTAATATCACCTTAAAGCAAGTTATAAGAAAAACACGGCGATATCTGTATTACTTTTTGTTTCCATGGCAACGAAGCCACTGGCCTAATGATAAACATACAGATTCTTGCAATGGAAAGAAAAATCGTCAAAAATCAGATAAAAATGCTAAAATTGCATTCTTTTCGCCAACTAGTTGCCAATAAGCATCTACAGATTACTTAATGCATCAATCAGGCGGATGTTGCTCTATTATGGCGCTAGAGTGCTTCAAAGTGGGACGATACCTTTGCGTTGCCACCAATGATGAGTGAATGAAGATTGTGTCCATCTTTAAAACAACGTCAAAATTAAGAAAAACATGCCAGAGCTGTGATCTTTACGCCAAATGGTAGGGACCATCGATCGGCAGAGAACTAGTAAAAGAAACAAATTAGTTGCTATATCACTTCGCATGCAGTGTTCTTTGTTCTTGTCCTAGGTCTCCGTGTCTCCGCAATGATGAACTAATGCAACTTTTGGCCATTTCGTCAAGCCATAGCTGAAGGACTATTCATTCTATCGCCTAGCTCTTCAATCGAATAAGTTGTGGCAGTAAACCTTGGCGCATTGCCACTTGGACGTTGTCGTGCGTCACGTCATAACGTCACTATGACGTCATGACGTCACACATCGTATGTAAGCTATTACTCAGCTATTATAAGGTATGGCGACTTTCGGGTCGCTTTACGTTGCAGGTCGTGTTCAGGGTCAGGTTGTGCCGTGTGTAACTGTTTTGGCGCAGGGGATATGTATGCGTAAAAAATGACGTCATAGCTAACGTGCCCCTACGAAATGTTGGGTTTGCTTTACTTTTAGCCACTTTGGCAATAGCTGTCATAACCCGAGTTGATAAGTAGACATATTAAAGAAATAGAAGCCATCTTGAGCATTTGCGCGAACGTCAAATGACGCCATGTCACGTCACGATGACGTATTATTAGATAAAAAGTAAAATTTGTAGCGCCATTCATAATGAGTCAAGCAATCGCTCTTGAGAAAAAAAATTCATGTTCACTTAAACACGTCGTCTCCAGAGACACCTATTGAGAGGGGGCTAAGTGTGCGTCAACGTCATAGCTTACGTGCTCCTACAAAAGTTTGGGCCTGCTTGATGTTCAGCTAATTTGCCAATAGCTACCATCACCCACAAGTTCATGAGTTCACCCATGATTTCGTAAGTAGGTATACTTAACAAAATAGAAGCCATCGCGAATATTGTCGTGCTCGTCAAATGAAATTCGTGAAGTCACGAAGACATAATAAATAAAAGATACGAAAGTACCGTTAATATTGCTTCAAGAGAAGCGCCTTGGCTTCAAACTGGATGTCCAATTAAGCTCCGTCTACAGTGCCACACTGCCTGTCGAAGGTAGCATTTAGCCCAAATTGCCCCTATAAGGCCCTTTAGCCGAAATTGGCCCTGACGACTCGTAACGTCGCCATTAATACAGCTTCCAAATGTACTTATGTATTTTCGTCCTCGACCTATGGTTGAATATCTCTTGTATCTCTGTTGTCGCCTATTTCCTTAATGCATGTTCAACTGGTGAGCCTCGACCCTCACAAGGTGTTGCGTTCACTACGCCTCTAATCGGTGTCATCCCGTGGCCCAGCAGGCTCCGTCTTCAGATAATGTGGTACAGCCCCGATAGCTCAGTACCCACTGAGCTATCGGGGTGGTCCCTTCGCATAATGTCGAGCGTGCTCTGCTCGGCCAGCCTTCGCGGCCAGCCCATGGGCCGAGCCCCACCGGTGCAAATGCCTATGGTTGTGCAGCGTAAGGGTTGTACGGAGTTTACTAGGGTTTGTCAGTGCGTCAAGCACAAACTTCGGCATCCGGGAACACCCTGATATACAGTTTAGCGTGGCGTGGCATAGATCAAACAAAAACACACAATTATTTGTCTATTTGTTTTGAACAATATTTGGTGGATTTGGAACTCTTTAATTTAAAATCACGTTAATTTACACTTGATATTTTTACTTGTTGTATCTCCAAGTTTGTACCGCGCAAACGAGTCAGATTCTCATTCCCGTTTTTGACTCAAATCACATTTCACAATCATAAGCCATTTCTTTGGAATTTCTGGGATATATGTTGACGGGTATGGGAGGACTGTGATACATGTTGACGGGTATGGGAGGACTGGGATACATGTTGCCGGGTAGGGGAGGACTGTGATACATGTTGACGGGTATATGAGGACTGGGATACATGTCGACGGGTATGTGAGGACTGGGATACATGTTGACGGGTATGGGAGGACTGTGATATATGTTGACGGGTATGAGAGGCCTGGGATACATGTTGACGGGTATGAGAGGACTGTGATACATTTTTACGGGTATGAAAGGACTGGGATACATTTTTACGGCTATGAGAGGACCGGGATACATGTTGACGGGTATGAGAGGACTGGGATACATGTTGACGGGTATGTGAGGACTGGGATATATTTTGAGGGGTATGAGAGGACTGGGATACATGTTGGCCGGTATGAGAGGACTGGGATAAATGTTGACGGGTACGGGAGGACTGTGATACATGTTGACGGTTATGGGAGGACTGGGATACATGTTGACGGGTATGAGAGGACTGGGATGCATGTTGACGGTTATGGGAGGACTGGGATACATGTTGACGGGTATGAGAGGACTGGGATACATGTTGACGGGTATGAGAGGACTGGGATACATGTTGCCGAGTATGGGAGGCCTGGGATACATGTTGACGGGTATGGGAGGACTGGGATACATGTTGACGGGTATGAGAGGACTGGGATACATGTTGACGGGTATGAGAGAACTGGGATACATGTTGCCGGGTATGTGAGGATTGTGATACATGTTAACGGGTATGAGAGGACTGTGATACATGTTGACGGGTATGGGAGGACTGTGATACACGTTGATGGGTATGGGAGCACTGAGATACATGTTGACGGTTATGGGAGGAATGTGATACAGTTTGACGGGTATGGGAGGACTGTGATACATGTTGATGGTTATGGGAGGACTGTGATACATGTTGAAGATTATGGGTGGACTGGAATACATGTTGACGGGTAGGAGAGGACTGGGATGCATGTTGACGGGCATGAGAGGACTGGGATACATGTTGACGGGTATGGGAGGACTGGGATACATGTTGCCGGGTATGGGAGGCCTGGGATACATGTCGACGGGTATGGGAGGACTGGGATACATGTTGACGGGTATGAGAGGACTGGGATACATGTTGCCGGGTATGGGAGGACTGTGATACATGTTGACGGGTATGAGAGGACTGGGATCCATGTTGACGGGTATGAGAGGACTGTGATACATGTTGACGGGTATGTGAGGACTGTGATACATGTTAACGGGTATGAGAGGACTGTCATACATGTTGACGGGTATCGGAGGACTGTGATACATGTTGATGGGTATGACAGCACTGGGATACATGTTGACGGGTATAGGAGGACTGTGATACACGTTGACGGGTATAAGAGGACTGTGATATATGTTGACGTGTATGGGAGGACTGGGATACATGTTGACGGGTATTGGAAGACGGTGATACATGTTGACCGGTATGTGAGGACTGGGATAGACGTTGACGGGTAGTAGAGGACTGGGATACATGTTGACGGGTATGGGAGGACTGTGATACATGTTGATGAGTATGGGAGGACTGGGATAAATGTTGACGGGTATGAGAAGACTGGGATACATGTTGACGGGTATAGGAGGACTGGGATACATGTTGACGGGTATGGGAAGGCTAGGATACATGTTGACGGGTATGTGAGGACTGGGATACACGTTGACGGGTATGAGAGAACTGGGATACATGTTGACGGATATAGGAGGACTGTGATACATGTTGACGGGTATGAGAGGACTGTGATACATGTTGCCGGGTATGGGAGGACTGGGATACATGTTGACGGGTATGGGAGGACTGGGATACATGTTGACTGGTATGGGAAGGCTAGGATACATGTTGACGGGTATGTAAGGACTGGGATACATGTTGACGGGTATGAGAGAACTGGGATATATGTTGACGGGTATGGGAGGAATGTGATACATGTTGACGGGTATGGGAGGACTGGGATACATGTTGACGGGTTTGGGAGGACTGTGATACATGTTGACCGGTATGGGAGGACTGGGATACATGTATACGGGTATGGGAGGACTGTGATACATGTTGACGGGTATGGGAGGACTGTGATACATGTTGATGGGTATGGGAGCACTGGGATACATGTTGACGGGAATAGGAGGACTGTGATACATGTTGACGGGTATGGGAGGACTGTGATACATGTTGACTGGTATGGGAGGACTGTGATACATGTTGATGGGTATGGGAGCACTGGGATACATGTTGACGGGTATGAGAGGACTGTGATGCATGTTGACGGGTATAGGAGGACTGTGATACATGTTGACGGGTATGGGAGGACTGGGATACATGTTGACTGGTATGGGAAGGCTAGGATACATGTTGACGGGTATGTAAGGACTGGGATACATGTTGACGGGTATGAGAAAACTGGGATATATGTTGACGGGTATGGGAGGACTGTGATACATGTTGCCGGGTATGGGAGGACTGGGATACATGTTGACGGGTATGGGAGGACTGGGATACATGTTGACTGGTATGGGAAGGCTAGGATACATGTTGACGGGTATGTAAGGACTGGGATACATGTTGACGGGTATGAGAGAACTGGGATATATGTTGACGGGTATGGGAGGAATGTGATACATGTTGACGGGTATGGGAGGACTGGGATACATGTTGACGGGTATGGGAGGACTGTGATACATGTTGACCGGTATGGGAGGACTGGGATACATGTATACGGGTATGGGAGGACTGTGATACATGTTGACGGGTATGGGAGGACTGTGATACATGTTGATGGGTATGGGAGCACTGGGATACATGTTGACGGGTATAGGAGGACTGTGATACATGTTGACGGGTATGGGAGGACTGTGATACATGTTGACGGGTATGAGAGGACTGTGATGCATGTTGACGGGTATAGGAGGACTGTGATACATGTTGACGGGTATGGGAGGACTGGGATACATGTTGACTGGTATGGGAAGGCTAGGATACATGTTGACGGGTATGTAAGGACTGGGATACATGTTGACGGGTATGAGAAAACTGGGATATATGTTGACGGGTATGGGAGGAATGTGATACATGTTGATGGGTATGGGAGGACTGGGATAAATGTTGACGGGTATGAGAAGACTATGATACATGCTGACGGGTATGAGAGGACTGGGATACATGTTGACGGGTATGGGAGGACTGTGATACATGTTGACCGGTATGGGAGGACTGGGATACATGTATACGGGTATGAGAGGACTGTGATACATGTTGACGGGTATGGGAGGACTGTGATACATGTTGATGGGTATGGGAGCACTGGGATACATGTTGACGGGTATAGGAGGACTGTGATACATGTTGACGGGTATGGGAGGACTGTGATACATGTTGACTGGTATGGGAGGACTGTGATACATGTTGATGGGTATGGGAGCACTGGGATACATGTTGACGGGTATGAGAGGACTGTGATACATGTTGACGGGTATAGGAGGACTGTGATACATGTTGACGGGTATGGGAGGACTGGGATACATGTTGACGGATATGAGAGGACTGGGATACATGTGGACGGGTATGGGAGGACTGGGATGCATGTTGACGGGTATGAGAGGACTGGGATACATTTTGCCGGGTATGGTTTCACCTACCCTATCTCTTTCTCATTCCCACTCTCTCTCTCATATTCTCTCTTTCTCATTCTCTATCTCTTTCTCCCACCCCCCCATATATTGGTTTCTTTCTTTCTCTCTTTCACTCAAGTAGGATATCACCAGATACGGTGGTGTGTTATGCAGACAAAGCTATTCTGCACATTTGAGGAGGTTTAATATATAAGCTACTAATAGTAGAGTAGAACTCTAGTAGAGTATAGGCAACCTAGTACAGTATACAGTACAGTATAGACACCCTATATTAAGCCTCCGTGACTTACTCGATGCCTCGCTGTCTTAATGATAACACCATAGATATCTCTATTCTCGCCCGCCCGGGTCGGCCCGGTAGGTCAGTGGGCTCGCCTAGTGTGTTCTGGCCAACTGAGGGGCTAACGGCACGTGGATCGGTGGTTCGGGCCTCGCTGTGGCCACGTCTGTGGGGTCGCAGGATAAAGATCCCAAGTGTAGGGGGTTGCCCCCGGGGACATGGCTCCACTCTCCCTCCCTTCTCCCATTGACCCGATTTCACCAAAAGTGGTTAAGCGTCTGGAATATACGACCAGCCAACTATCTACTATTGCCGGATGGCGTCAGAGCAAGCGGTAAATGGCGCCATGACGCAGTTCACTTTATAACTAGAGTGTTTGTCCTATTCGTATTGAACAGCTAGAATACACAGTGCACTGACGCATGGTTTGATTGTAAGCGTCAGGAAGACGAAAGTAAGCAAAACAAATAGCAACATTTATAGTGAAGATAGCGTTTATTGTGAAAACCACCTTGATAGCGATGAATACAGCGGGTGGCGATCGCGCGGCAGTTTCTGCAGTCTTCTGCAGGAATACAAGCCATTCAGGACGAATATCACTTCATCTATATCTGTTCCCATTACCATCATATCAGAAATGCGTTTTTCAGCAGGACTATTGCATCCATCGCGAGAACAAGTTATCACAATGCTATCCTCTCCAAATTCTTCTGAACTGTACTGCAATTTGCACTCAACTGATACCATGGCCCATTTTTTAACACGGCATCGCCAGTGGCGATGCGGTTCTCGATTCGCCACGTATGACAATGAGGGGAAAGACACATCGCCATTGGAAAGCATGTGGCAGAAAACTACATCGCAAAGGAAAATGGCGAGGCAAAAAACACATCGCCAACGAGAATTAAGTGTAAAATTGTAAGTGTAAGTGTAAGTGTAAAACGCTTCTAGCAGCAATTGTTGGAACGGCGAACATTGTTGGATACTAATTGATATACATGTACATATAGACATATCACATTATGCAGTCTGCTATGGATATTTAGGAAAGATCGAGCTCCGATCGAGCGAATTTTTGCGGTATAACCCCGACAAAACGGAATTTGGTGGTAAAACTCCCCGATCGAGCGGATTTTTGGCGATGAAAATGAGGCAGGTTTACGGCGGATGGGAGAGCTTTACGGCGGATGGAGGAGCTTTACGGCGGATGGGGGAGCTTTACAGCGGATGGGGGAGCTTTACGGCCGATGGGGGAGCTTTACGGCGGATGGGGGAGCTTTACGGCGGATGGAGGAGCTTTACGGCCGATGGGGGAGCTTTACGGCGGATGGGGGAGCTTTACGGCCGATGGGGGAGCTTTACGGCGGATGGGGGAGCTTTACGGCGGATGGGGGAGCTTTACGGCCGATGGGGGAGCTTCATGGCGGATGGGGGAGCTTTACGGCGGATGGGGGAGCTTTACGGCGGATGGGGGAGCTTTACGGCCGATGGGGGAGCTTCATGGCGGATGGGGGAGCTTTACGGCGGATGGAGGAGCTTTACGGCGAATGGGGGAGCTTTACGGCGGATGAAACTGATCAAACCGTCAACAAAAGAAACGGAGACTTTTGGTAGACAACCCATTAGTTAAGCTGATTTAAAACCGGTTTCAGATAAATCCCACATGTCTAAAATGCCAACTACCTTGCCAACAGCGTCATGTAGGCTATATATATATATATAATATATAATATTCAACACGCAAAATTGTTGAATATGGGATCTGAACAACAAAACAATATTACAACTCATCTATAAATATGTTAATCCCGTCCAGTGTGGCGTAAGATCTCGTGATGTACTGGGGCCGTATACATAGACCACAGTTAGGTTACGCGCGAACAGTGCCTATCCGTCCGTATAATGTAACAGCATTTGGCACTTTCCTGATTCAGAAAATACACCTTTTTTGTCCATATCTTTCTATGTTGGACCATATGAAGTAGTAGATAGCCGTAGCACTAGGTAGGGATTACGAATAAGGCCCGTGGTTAATATCGAGCGGCCGGTTACCCCCTATGGTCGACCACTCTTTATCAAGGCCCATGTGGCATCTCACTCGTTGATATTCAAGACGTTTGATCGCATTGGGCACGCGTTGCTTATGTAAGACGTCACGAATCGGTCTGTCTTTATCATGAATCAGCAAGAACCTTCTAAAATAAACTTGATATTGAAAAAAATGCAAACATGTGTTCAGAAAGCCAACCTTGTGAGACCAGTATATTATTTTCTAAATAATACAGGTTACCATTAAAACGTTAGATTCGTTTGCAAGTTTCTATTAGATACAGTAATTGTATTGTATTTTATATCGTCAGACCAAACACGCATGATGTCGTGAATATTAGGTATTCTTATGATTATAATGCATCCTTATTAACACGAAATCAACGTATTCATATTCCAATAGAAATACTGTATTCCTTCTGTGTTTACCCCCAGGCAGTATCGATTCAGCCCAGGCCATGATTCATTTATGTTCTAATATAAATCATGTGCCTCTAAGTATTGACTCTGTTTTCAAGCCTAATGTCACCTTCACGACCTTTTGTCTCTTGTAACATTCTCATAAACGGATCCCTGGGCCACGGGTCCCTGGGCCCTGTGTCCCTGGGCCATTGGCCCCTGGGCCTGGACGTTCGGAGTCAAGTATGTCTCCAATGATGTGTAGTCCCCTTCCCCGCGGTGAGTGTTGGTTTCTGGGGGCGCTGGTGTTGTAGGGTCTGGCCCTTGCAGTCGCTTCATCACCGCCTGCGCGTCACTCAAGATGGCTTCTGACTGGTTTGTGAGGAAGGTAAACACCCCTTCGCCCGTCGGAGCCTTCCTGCCAACCTCCATGGTGAAAAATGCACTTGACGCACCAAGTCGTCTAATAGTGCTGGAAAAAAAGTAATTAATCATATACCACTTTTTCCTTTAGAAATTATTGTTTGAGTGAAAACGATGTATTTATATCCTTAGCATATACGTACACATAAATTGTATGCGATAAATAACCGGACATGTTGCCAAGCCATTTATTTCGCCGAGTTGGAGCATCTCTTGAGGAAATATTTGGCTGTTTTGTGTACTACGTCATCAAGAGTTGCACATTCCAATATTTGTTTACCTTTTAACATACGATAATTCATCTACTTCTCGTGACATGCGCATGGTCAGACAATGTGTCCAGACCTTTTTTGCCATCATATTTAGGAAGTCATAATTTAGGTGAAGTCCTAATGTAGGGGAAACATGAGCAGCTTTAAGTTTAAAGCTGCTCGTAAAAGTATTTCAGCCACAAGTAAACATTGGGCGAGGGTCGGGTTTTTTTTACAGAAAATTCCTCAAGCGTAACAATGATTGATTCTAAGACTAATCGGAGGATTAGTGCAGGCGGCACCGCCGGTTCGCTTGTTTGCATGTTATTTCAATAATAACTTTAAAATTGAGAACAGTAGGTTAATTCTAAATGTCACAGATTCTTTTTCAGTCAGAAATGGCATCCACTCATACAGATACATGTCACTGAGTGATACTTTTTTACGTACCGGGTCATAGCAGTTAGCACAGACAACAATCCTAGCGTATTACCTGTACGGCCATGAATATAATCTTCGGTTATCTTCTGTCCACAAACCGATGCTTTCGGTATATAAGCGGATGAGGTAATTTTGGTTGTCGCCCGATATACTGCATCTCTTTGAGGCGTCTGTTTCATCGATACTCACTTGGTATTCAGACAGCGCTGAAAAAAAACATACATTGTTACAGTGATTACTTAGAGCCAAATAATGGCAAAAGTGGTTAAAGCGTCCTTAATAACCAACCAACCAACCAAATAATGGCGCAAATTTCGTTTTTGTCCCGAATACGTTATTTTCTGCCCCGTGAGTTTGATATGGTATATATGTTTTATATATATAATACCGTCTTGGGCTTACAAACGCATCTGGCTAGTTTCTTTATTTACAATGTACTATCAAGATGGCAATATATGATTTCTACAGTTTCAACTGCGTTTAGTTAGTTGCGTGAATGTTTGAATATCATGCGTGCGTGTTAAAGCTTTCATGCGGTGTGCAGTTGCAGGGCCCCAGGAGGCCAGCCGTCTGAGACTCCCGAGTATCGTAGAACCGCCAGTCCGTGCTAAAGCGAAATAGCCAAATTCTACACACAACGGCGGTTCCACGGTAGTCGGTGGCCGGCCTCCATGGGTCTGCACACCGCATGAACACACAACGGCGGTTCTACGGTAGTCGGTGGCCGGCCGCTAGGGGTCTGCACACCGCATGAACACACATAGGCGGTTCTACGGGGGCCCAAATCTGGCGTTTGGTTTAAAAGATATGATAATAAGTAAGTTTTGATCATTGGGCTCCTCTGCCAACCTCTTCTGGATTTTCCCGATAGGGCTATGCCGAATGTCAATGAAATGTTCGCGTCTGCTCGTTGTAGTTACCTTCCTCCCTGGAAAGGGACCTCGCTGGCTTTGTCAAGGGTCCACCCGCTACGCCACGGTCACGATTTTTCTTGTATATGTTGATGTTCTCTCTCAATAGGCGGCACCACTGTTGAGCCTCGGCCTCGTTTTCGGCCCTGTAGCAATTTTGTATATTGCCAGTTTTAGCTCGGATCTGAAAACAGGACTTTTGTTGTCCGAAACCTCCGATTTCGACCTCGTCAATTTGCTCCATGTAGTATTCGAGAAAATTATTCTGAGCCTTATTGAAGTTATCCTCCTCTTCGACGTACACAAAACGCCCTTGACCAGCCTTGGAGGATTTGATGAGGACGTAGAAGCGTTTCTGCCATAGGGGAACATAGGTCTGGTCCTGTTAAAGAAAATGAATATTCATGAGCTTCGTTTTAGCATAACACTTGGGACTAACTAGCAACCAATGATAGTCGCCATGTTGGTAAAGGCTTCAATGTTAAACGGTTAGGATTGTCCTGTGTTGATCATAGGGCATAGGAGGCGATATTCTGGCATTTATATGACAAATATTGGTGTCCAAGTTTCTGCTACAATAATAATATACTGTTGCAAATATAACTTGCAAATAGTTTTGCAGTATCGATGGGTTACTCTTATACTGTTCAATGATGAACAATTTTCAGACTTTTATTAGTCCTTATTAAAAGAATCAAGATGTAAATAACAATAAAAAGGGTTGAAACAATGCTTGCCATGGCAGAAGAAGGCAGGACATCCAAATATCCTTTTTTGACGACGGCCTTTCCATCCATTGTGCAACCCACGTAAATTTGTAGCTTAGTGCTGTACTCTCAATCCTGATGATGATAAAAGTATTGAAGTTACTTACACGGTAATATATTTCTTAATGACATTTTGGCTCATGTTGCCGATTATACAATAGACCAGTTTTTGCAGAAGGATATAAGTTACTCTAAGCCAAACTGCACTTGTATGATTTACGTTGTTACTTTACCTTATCTTCGAACATGGTTTGATATCTGCATTGCCTGTTGTACACAATTCTAGCAATATCTCGCGCTTACATGTTATCAGTTTCTAACAATGCATTCTACCTAACATTGCCTCAGTATAGGAGAACCAGCCAATGAGAGCTGAGGACAACAACGTCTCGGTATCGGAGAACCAGCCAACGGGAGCCGACGACAACAGCTTCTCAGCATGGGAGAACCAGCCAACGGGAGCAGACTACAAGAACGTCCAACCAGCCAACGGGAGCAGACGAAATTAACGTCTCAATATTGGAGAACCAGCAAACGGGAGAAGAGGAAAACAACGTCTCCGTATAAGAGAACCAGCCAATGGGAGTTGACGACAACAGCGTCTCATTATTGGAGAACCAGCCAATGGGAGCAGACGACAGCAGCGCCTCAGTATAAGAGAATCGGTCAACAGGAGCAGACGACAACAGTCTCAGTATAGGAGAACCAAACAATGGGAGCAGACCACAACAGCGTCTCAGTATAGAAGAACCAGCCAACGGGAGCAGACGTCAACAGCTCCTCGGTATAGGAGAACCAGCCAATGGGAGCAGACCGCAACAGCGTCTCAGTATAAGAGAACCAGCCAATGGGAACAGACGACAACAGAGTGTCAGTATAGGAGAACCAACCAATGGGAGCAGACGACAACAGCGCATCAGTATCGCAAAACCAGCCAATGGGAGCTAACGACAACAACGTCTCAGTATCGGCGAACCAGCCAATGGGAGCAGACGACAGCAGCGCCTCAGTATAAGAGAATCGATCAACAGGAGCAGACGACAACAGTCTCAGTATAGGAGAACCAAACAATGGAAGCTAACGACAACAGCATCTCAGTATAAGAGAATCGGTCAACGGGAGCAGACGACAACAGCGTCTCAGTATAGGAGAATCAGCCAATGGTAGCTATCCACACCAGCGTCTCACTATAGGATAACCAGCAAATGGGAGCTAACGGCAACAGCATCTCACTATAGGAGAACCAGCCAATGGGAGAACACGACAACAGCGCCTCAGTATAGGAGAACCAGCCAATGGGAGCTGACGACAACAGCGCGTCAGTATAGAAGAACTAGCCAATGGGAACAGACGACAGCATCGCCTCAGTACAAGAGAACCACCCTATGGGAGCAGACGAAAACAGCGTCTCAGTATAGGAGAACCAGCCAATGGGAGCAGACCACAACAGCGTCTCAGTAGAGGAGAACCAGCTAACGGGAGCAGACGACAACAGCGTCTCAGTATAGGAGAACCAGCCAATGGGAGCAGACCACAACAGCGTCTCAGTATAGGAGAACCAGCCAATGGGAGCAGACGAAAATAGCGTCTCAGTATAGGAGAACCAGCCAACAGAACAGACGACAAGAGCTCCTCAGTATAGGAGAACCAGCCAATGGGAGCAGACGACAAGAGCGTCTCAGTATAGGAGAATCAGCCAATGGTAGCTATCCACACCAGCGTCTCACTATAGGATAACCAGCAAATGGGAGCTAACGGCAACAGCATCTCACTATAGGAGAACCAGCCAATGGGAGAACACGACAACAGCGCCTCAGTATAGGAGAACCAGCCAATGAGAGCTGACGACAACAGCGCGTCAGGATAGGAGAACCACCCTATGGGAGCAGACGAAAACAGCGTCTCAGTAGAGGAGAACCAGCCAATGGGAGCAGACCACAACAGGGTCTCAGTATAGGAGAACCAGCCAACGGCAGCAGACGAAAACAGCGTCTCAGTATAGGAGAACCACCCTATGGGAGCAGACGAAAACAGCGTCTCAGTATAGGAGAACCAGCCAACGGGAGCAGACGACAACAGCGCCTCGGTATAGGAGAACCAGCCAATGGGAGCAGACCGCAACAGCGCCTCAGTATAAGAGAACCAGCCAATGGGAACAGACGACAACAGCGTTTCAGTATAGGAGGACCAGCCAATGGGAACAGACGACAACAGCGTTTCAGTAGGAGAACCAGCCAATGGGAACAGACGACAACAGCGTTTCAGTATAGGAGAAGCAACCAATGGGAGCATACGAAAACATCGCCTCAGTATAGGAGAACCAGCCAATGGGAGCAGACGACAGCAGCGCCTCAGTATAGGAGAATCGGTCAACAGGAGCAGACGACAACAGTCTCAGTATAGGAGAACCAAACAATAGAAGCTAACGACAACAGCATGTCAGTATAAGAGAATCAGTCAACGGGAACAGACGACAGCAGCGTCTCAGTATAGGAGAACCAGCCAATGGGAGCTAACGGCAACAGCATCTCACTATAGGAGGCCCAGCCAATGGGAGCTAACGTCAACAGCATCTCACTAAATTAGAACCAGCCAATGGGAGAACACGACAACAGCGCCTCAGTATAGGAGAACCAGCCAATGGGAGCTGACGACAACAGCGCCTCAGTATAGAAGAACTAGCCAATGGGACCACACCGCAACAGCGCCTCAGTATAAGAGAACCAGCCAATGGGAACAGACGACAACATCGCCTCAGTATAGGAGAACCACCCTATGGGAGCAGACGAAAACAGCCTCTCAGTATCGGAGAACCAGGCAATGGGAGCAGACGACAAGAGCGTCTCAGTTCAAGAGAACCAGACAATGGCAGTGGACGACAACAACGTCTCCGTATAACAGAACCAGCCAAAGAGAGCAGACGACAAGAGCGTCTCAGTGTAAGAGAACCAGCCAAAGGTAACAGCCGACAACAGCGCCTCAGTATAGGAGAACCACCCTATGGGAGCAGACGAAAACAGCGTCTCAGTATAGGAGAAACGGCCAACGGAACAGACGACAACAGCGTTTCAGTATGGGAGAACCAGCCAATGGGAGCAGACGACAAGAGCGTCTCAGTTTAAGAGAACCAGCCAATGGGAGTAGACTACAACAACGTCTCCGTATAAGAGAACCAACCAAAGGGAGCAGACGACAAGAGCGTCTCAGTACAAGAGAACCAGCCAAAGGGAACAGCCGACAACAGCGCCTCAGTATAGGAGAACCACCCTGTGGGAGCAGACGAAAACAGCGTCTCAGTATAGGAGAACCAGCCAATGGGAGCAGACCACAACAGGGTCTCAGTATAGGAGAACCAGCCAACGGCAGCAGACGAAAACAGCGTCTCAGTATAGGAGAACCACCCTATGGGAGCAGACGAAAACAGCGTCTCAGTATAGGAGAACCAGCCAACGGGAGCAGACGACAACAGCGCCTCGGTATAGGAGAACCAGCCAATGGGAGCAGACCGCAACAGCGCCTCAGTATAAGAGAACCAGCCAATGGGAACAGACGACAACAGCGTTTCAGTATAGGAGTACCAGCCAATGGGAACAGACGACAACAGCGTTTCAGTAGGAGAACCAGCCAATGGGAACAGACGACAACAGCGTTTCAGTATAGGAGAACCAACCAATGGGAGCAGACGACAACATCGCCTCAGTATAGGAGAACCAGCCAATGGGAGCAGACGACAGCAGCGCCTCAGTATAAGAGAATCGGTCAACAGGAGCAGACGACAACAGTCTCAGCATAGGAGAACCAAACAATGGAAGCTAACGACAACAGCATGTCAGTATAAGAGAATCAGTCAACGGGAGCAGACGACAGCAGCGTCTCAGTATAGGAGAACCAGCCAATGGGAGCTAACGGCAACAGCATCTCACTATAGGAGGCCCAGCCAATGGGAGCTAACGGCAACAGCATCTCACTAAATTAGAACCAGCCAATGGGAGAACACGACAACAGCGCCTCAGTATAGGAGAACCAGCCAATGGGAGCTGACGACAACAGCGCCTCAGTATAGAAGAACTAGCCAATGGGACCACACCGCAACAGCGCCTCAGTATAAGAGAACCAGCCAATGGGAACAGACGACAACATCGCCTCAGTATAGGAGAACCACCCTAGGGGAGCAGACGAAAACAGCGTCTCAGTATAGGAGAACCAGGCAATGGGAGCAGACGACAAGAGCGTCTCAGTTTAAGAGAACCAGACAATGGCAGTGGACGACAACAACGTCTCCGTATAAGAGAATCAGCCAAAGAGAGCAGACGACAAGAGCGTCTCAGTATAAGAGAACCAGCCAAAGGTAACAGCCGACAACAGCGCCTCAGTATAGGAGAACCACCCTATGGGAGCAGACGAAAACAGCGTCTCAGTATAGGAGAAACGGCCAACGGAACAGACGACAACAGCGTTTCAGTATAGGAGAACCAGCCAATGGGAACAGACGATAACAGCGTTTCAGTATAGGAGAACCAACCAATGGGAGCAGACGACAACAGCGCCTCAGTATCGCAAAACCAGCCAATGGGAGCTAACGACAACAACGTCTCAGTATCGGAGAACCAGCCTATGGGAGCAGACGACAACAGCGCCTCATTATAGGAGAACCAGCCGATGGGAGCTAACGAAGACAACGTCTCAGCATCGGACAACCAGCCAATGGGAGCAGACGAAAACAGCGTCTCAGTATAGGATAACCAACCAATGGGAACAGACGACAACAGCGTTTCAGTATAGGAGAACCAGCCAGTGGGAACAGGCGATAACAGCGTTTCAGTATAGGAGAACCAACCAATGGGAGCAGACGACAACAGCGCCTCATTATAGGAGAACCAGCCAATGGGAGCTAACGACAACAACGTCTCAGTATCGGAGAACAAGCCAATGGGAGCAGACGACAACAGCGCCTCAGTATAGGAGAACCAGCCAATGAGAGCAGACGAAAACAGCGCCTCAGTATAGGAGAACCAGCCGATGAGAGCAGACGACAACAGCGCATCAGTATAGGAGAACCAGCCAATAAGAGCCGACGACAACAGCGCCTCAGTATAGGAGAACCAGTCAATGGGAGCAGACGACAACAGCGCATCAGTATAGGAGAACCAGCCAATAAGAGAAGACGACAACAGCGCCTCAGTATAGGAGAACCAGCCAATAAGAGCAGACGACAACAGCGCCTCAGTATAGGAGAACCAGCCAATGGGAGAACACGACAACAGCGCCTCAGTATAGGAGAACCAGCCAATGGGAGCTGATGACAATAGCACCTCAGTATAGAAGAATACGCCGATGGGAGCAGACGACAACAGCGCATCAGTATAGGAGAACCAGCCAATAAGAGCAGACGACAACAGCGCCTCAGCATAGGAGAACCAGCCAATGGGAGAACACGACAACAGCGCCTCAGTATAGGAGAACCAGCCAATGGGAGCTGATGACAAGAGCGCCTCAGTATAGAAGAACCAGCCAATGGGAGCAGACCGCAACAGCGCCTCAGTGTAAGATAACCAGCCAAAGGGAACAACCGACAACAGCGCCTCAGTATAGGAGAACCACCCTATGGGAGCAGACGAAAACAGCGTCTCAGTTTAGGAGAACCAACCAATGGGAACAGACGACAAGAGCGTCTCAGTTTCAGAGAACCAGCCAATGGGAGTAGACGACAGCAACGTCTCCGAATAAGAGAACCAACCAAAGGGATCAGACCGCAACAGCGCCTCAGTATAAGAGAAGCAGACAATGGGAACAGACCACAACAGCGTCTCAGTATAGGAGAACCGGCCAACGGGAGCAGACGACAACAGCGCCTCGGTATAGGAGAACCAGCCAATGGGAGCAGACCGCAACAGCGCCTCAGTATAAGAGAACCAGACAATGGGAACAGACGACAACAGCGTTTCATTATAGGAGAACCAACCAATGGGAGCAGACGACAACAGCGCCTCAGTATCGCAAACCAGCCAATGGGAGCTAACGACAACAACGTCTCAGTATCGGAGAACCAGCCAATGGGAGCAGACGACAGCAGCGCCTCTGTATAAGAGAATCGATCAACAGGAGCAGACGACAACAGTCTCAGTATAGGAGAACCAAACAATGGAAGCTAACGACAACAGCATCTCAGTATAAGAGAATCGGTCAACGGGAGCAGACGACAACAGCGTCTCAGTATAGGAGAATCAGCCAATGGTAACTATCCACACCAGCGTCTCACTATAGGATAACCAGCAAATGGGAGCTAACGGCAACAGCATCTCACTATAGGAGAACCAGCCAATGGGAGAACACGACAACAGCGCCTCAGTATAGGAGAACCAGCCAATGGGAGCTGACGACAACAGCGCGTCAGTATAGAAGAACTAGCCAATGGGAACAGACGACAGCATCGCCTCAGTACAAGAGAACCACCCTATGGGAGCAGACGAAAACAGCGTCTCAGTATAGGAGAACCAGCCAACGGAACAGACGACAAGAGCGCCTCAGTACAGGAGAACCAGCCAATGGGAGCAGACGACAAGAGCGTCTCAGTTTAAGAGAACCAGCCAATGGGAGTAGACGCCAACAACGTCTCCGTATAAGAGAACCAGCCAAAGGGAGCAGACGACCAGAGCGTCTCAGTATAAGAGAACCAGCCAAAGGGAACAGCCGACAACAGCGCCTCAGTATAGTAGAACCACTCTATGGGAGCAGACGAAAACAGCGTCTCAGTATAGGAGAACCAGCCGATGGGAGCAGACCACAACAGCGTCTCAGTAGAGGAGAACCAGCTAACGGGAGCAGACGACAACAGCGTCTCAGTATAGGAGAACCAGCCAATGGGAGCAGACCACAACAGCGTCTCAGTATAGGAGAACCAGCCAATGGGAGCAGACGAAAATAGCGTCCCAGTATAGGAGAACCAGCCAACAGAAGAGACGACAAGAGCTCCTCAGTATAGGAGAACCAGCCAATGGGAGCAGTCGACAAGAGCGTCTCAGTTTAAGAGAACCAGCCAATGGGAGTAGACTACAACAACGTCTCCGTATAAGAGAACCAACCAAAGGGAGCAGACGACAAGAGCGTCTCAGTACAAGAGAACCAGCCAAAGGGAACAGCCGACAACAGCGCCTCAGTATAGGAGAACCACCCTATGGGAGCAGACGAAAACAGCGTCTCAGTATAGGAGAACCAGCCAATGGGAGCTAACGGCAACAGCATCTCACAA
Source organism: Arenicola marina (assembly GCA_964019135.1). NCBI lineage: Eukaryota > Metazoa > Annelida > Polychaeta > Arenicolidae > Arenicola > Arenicola marina. The sequence goes on along the minus strand of OZ025256.1, from coordinate 17,414,708 downwards.
TAGGAGAACCAGCCAATGGGAAAACACGACAACAGCGCCTAAGTATAGGAGAACCAGCCAATGGGAGCTAACGACAACAGCGCGTCAGGATAGGAGAACCACCCTATGGGAGCAGACGAAAACAGCGTCTCAGTATAGGAGAACCAGCCGATGGGAACAGACGACAACAGCGTTTCAGTATAGGAGAACCAGCCAATGGGAACAGACGACAACAGCGTTTCAGTAGAAGAACCAGCCAATGGGAACAGACGACAACAGCGTTTCAGTATAGGAGAAGCAACCAATGGGAGCAGACGAAAACATCGCCTCAGTATAGGAGAACCAGCCAATGGGAGCAGACGACAGCAGCGCCTCAGTATAGGAGAATCGGTCAACAGGAGCAGACGACAACAGTCTCAGTATAGGAGAACCAAACAATGGAAGCTAACGACAACAGCATGTCAGTATAAGAGAATCAGTCAACGGGAACAGACGACAGCAGCGTCTCAGTATAGGAGAACCAGCCAATGGGAGCTAACGGCAACAGCATCTCACTATAGGAGGCCCAGCCAATGGGAGCTAACGTCAACAGCATCTCACTAAATTAGAACCAGCCAATGGGAGAACACGACAACAGCGCCTCAGTATAGGAGAACCAGCCAATGGGAGCTAACGGCAACAGCATCTCACTATAGGAGGCCCAGCCAATGGGAGCTAACGGCAACAGCATCTCACTAAATTAGAACCAGCCAATGGGAGAACACGACAACAGCGCCTCAGTATAGGAGAACCAGCCAATGGGAGCTGACGACAACAGCGCCTCAGTATAGAAGAACTAGCCAATGGGACCACACCGCAACAGCGCCTCAGTATAAGAGAACCAGCCAATGGGAACAGACGACAACATCGCCTCAGTATAGGAGAACCACCCTATGGGAGCAGACGAAAACAGCGTCTCAGTATAGGAGAACCAGGCAATGGGAGCAGACGACAAGAGCGTCTCAGTTTAAGAGAACCAGACAATGGCAGTGGACGACAACAACGTCTCCGTATAAGAGAATCAGCCAAAGAGAGCAGACGACAAGAGCGTCTCAGTATAAGAGAACCAGCCAAAGGTAACAGCCGACAACAGCGCCTCAGTATAGGAGAACCACCCTATGGGAGCAGACGAAAACAGCGTCTCAGTATAGGAGAAACGGCCAACGGAACAGACGACAACAGCGTTTCAGTATAGGAGAACCAGCCAATGGGAACAGACGATAACAGCGTTTCAGTATAGGAGAACCAACCAATGGGAGCAGACGACAACAGCGCCTCAGTATCGCAAAACCAGCCAATGGGAGCTAACGACAACAACGTCTCAGTATCGGAGAACCAGCCTATGGGAGCAGACGACAACAGCGCCTCATTATAGGAGAACCAGCCGATGGGAGCTAACGAAGACAACGTCTCAGCATCGGACAACCAGCCAATGGGAGCCGACGAAAACAGCGTCTCAGTATAGGATAACCAACCAATGGGAACAGACGACAACAGCGTTTCAGTATAGGAGAACCAGCCAGTGGGAACAGACGATAACAGCGTTTCAGTATAGAAGAACCAACCAATGGGAGCAGACGACAACAGCGCCTCATTATAGGAGAACCAGCCAATGGGAGCTAACGACTACAACGTCTCAGTATCGGAGAACAAGCCAATGGGAGCAGACGACAACAGCGCCTCAGTATAGGAGAACCAGCCAATGAGAGCAGACGAAAACAGCGCCTCAGTATAGGAGAACCAGCCGATGAGAGCAGACGACAACAGCGCATCAGTATAGGAGAACCAGCCAATAAGAGCAGACGACAACAGCGCCTCAGTATAGGAGAACCAGTCAATGGGAGCAGACGACAACAGCGCATCAGTATAGGAGAACCAGCCAATAAGAGAAGACGACAACAGCGCCTCAGTATAGGAGAACCAGCCAATAAGAGCAGACGACAACAGCGCCTCAGTATAGGAGAACCAGCCAATGGGAGAACACGACAACAGCGCCTTAGTATAGGAGAACCAGCCAATGGGAGCTGATGACAATAGCGCCTCAGTATAGAAGAATAAGCCGATGGGAGCAGACGACAACAGCGCATCAGTATAGGAGAACCAGCCAATAAGAGCAGACGACAACAGCGCCTCAGTATAGGAGAACCAGTCAATAGGAGCAGACGACAACAGCGCATCAGTATAGGAGAACCAGCCAAGGGGAGCTAACGGTAACAGCTTCTCACTAAAGGAGAACCAGCCAATGGGAGAACACGACAACAGCGCCTCAGTATAGGAGAACCAGCCAATGGGAGCTGATGACAAGAGCGCCTCAGTATAGAAGAACCAGCCAATGGGAGCAGACCGCAACAGCGCCTCAGTATAAGATAACCAGCCAAAGGGAACAACCGACAACAGCGCCTCAGTATAGCAGAACCACCCTATGGGAGCAGACGAAAACAGCGTCTCAGTATAGGAGAACCAACCAATGGGAACAGACGACAACAGCGTTTCAGTATAGGAGAACCAGCCAGTGGGAACAGACGATAACTGCGTTTCAGTATAGCAGAACCAACCAATGGGAGCAGACGACAACAGCGCCTCAGTATCGCAAAACCAGCCAATGGGAGCTAACGACAACAACGTCTCAGTATCGGAGAAGCAGCCAATGGGAGCAGACGACGACAGCGCCTCATTATAGGAGAACCAGGCAATGGGAGCTAACGACAACAACGTCTCAGTATCGGAGAACAAGCCAATGGGAGCAGACGACAACAGCGCCTCAGTATAGGAGAACCAGCCAATGGGAGCAGACGACAACAGCGCATCAGTATAGGAGAACCAGCCAATAAGAGAAGACGACAACAGCGCCTCAGTATAGGAGAACCAGCCAATAAGAGCAGACGACAACAGCGCCTCAGTATAGGAGAACCACCCTATGGGAGCAGACGAAAACCGCGTCTTAATATAGGAGAACCAACCAATGGGAACAGACGACAACAGCGTTTCATTATAGGAGAACCAGCCAGTGGGAACAGACGATAACAGCGTTTCAGTATAGGAGAACCAACCAATGGGAGCAGACGACAACAGCGCCTCAGTATCGCAAAACCAGCCCATTGGGAGCTAACGACAACAACGTCTCAGTATCGGAGAAGCAGCCAATGGCAGCAGACGACGACAGCGCCTCATTATAGGAGAACCAGCCAATGGGAGCTAACGACAACAACGTCTCAGTATAGGAGAACCAGCCAATGGGAGCTGATGACAACAGCGCCTCACTATAGGAGAACCAACAAACGGGAGAAGACGAAAACAACGTCTCAGTATGAGAGAACCAGCCAATGGGAGCAGACGACAACAACGTCTCCTTATAAGAGAAGCAGCCAAAGGGAGCAGACGACAACAACGTCTCAGTATAGGAGAACCAGCCAAAGGGAGCAGACGACAACAGCGCCTCAGTATAGGAGAACCACCCAATGGGAGCCGACGAAAACAGCGTCTCAGTATAGGAGAACCAGCCAATGGGAGCAAACCAAAACAGCGTCCCAGTATAGGAGAATCGGGCAATGAGAGCAGACGACAACAGCGCCTCAGTATAGGAGAACCAGCCAATGGGAGCAGACCGCAACAGCGCCTCAGTATAAGATAACCAGCCAAAAGGAACAACCGACAACAGCGCCTCAGTATAGGAGAACCAACAAACGGGAGAAGACGAAAACAACGACTCCGTATAAGAGAACCAGCCAATAGGAGTTGACGACAAGAGCGCCTCAATACAGGAGAACCAGCCAATGGGAGCAGACGACAACAACGTCTCCATATAAGAGAACCAGCCAAAGTGAGCAGACGACAAGAGCGTCTCAGTATAAGAGAACCAGCCAAAGGGAACAGCCGACAACAGCGCCTCACTATAGGAGAACCAGGCAATGGGAGCAGACGAAAACAGCGTCTCAGTATAGGAGAACCAGCCAATGGGAGCAGACCACAACAGCGTCTCAGTATAGGAGAACCAGCCAACGGGAGCAGACGACAACAGCGCCTCGGTATAGGGGAACCAGCCAATGGAAGCAGACCGCAACAGCGCCTCAGTATAAGAGAACCAGCCAATGGGAACAGACGACAACAGCGTTTCAGTATAGTAGAACCAACCAATGGGAGCAGACGACAACAGCGCCTCGGCATCGCAAAACCAGCCAATGGGAGCTAACGACAACAACGTCTCAGTATCGGAGAACCAGCCAATGGGAGCAGACGACAGCAGCGCCTCAGTATAAGAGAATCGGTCAACAGGAGCAGACGACAACAGCGCTTCGGTATAGGAGAACCAGCCAATGGGAACAGACCGCAACAGCGCCTCAGTATAAGAGAACCAGCCAATGGGAACAGACGACAACAGCGTTTCGGTATAGGAGAACGAGCAAATGGGAACAGACGACAACAGCGTTTCAGTATAAAAGAACCAACCAATTAGAGCAGACGAAAACAGCGCATCAGTATCGCAAAACCAGCCAATGGGAGCTAACGACAACAACGTCTCAGTATCGGTGAACCCGCCAATGGGAGCAGACGAAAACAGCGTCTCATTATAGGAGAACCAGCCAATGGGAGCTAACGACAACAACGTCTCTGTATCGGAGAACCAGCCAACGGGAGCAGACGACAACAGCGCCTCGGTATAGGAGAACCAGCCAATGGGAGCAGACCGCAACAGCGCCTCAGTATAAGAGAATCGGTCAACGGGAGCAGACGACAACAGGGTCTCAGTATAGCAGAATCAGCCTATGGTAGCTAACCACACCAGCGTCTCACCATAGGAGAACCAGCCAATGGGAGCTAACGGCAACAGCATCTCACTATAGGAGAACCAGCCAATGGGAGAACACGACAACAGCGCCTCGGTATAGGAGAAACAGACAATGGGAGCTGACGACAACCGCGCCTCAGTATAGAAGAACTAGCCAATAAGATCAGACCGCAACAGCGCCTCAGTATAAGAGAACCAGCCAATGGGAACAGAAGACAACATCGCCTCAGTATAGGAGAACCACCCTATGGGAGCAGACGTAAACAGCATCTCAGTATAGTAGAAACGGCCAACGGAACAGACGACAAGAGTGCCTCAGTACAGGAGAACCAGCCAATAGGAGCAGACGACAAGATCGTCTCAGTTAAAGAGAACCAGCCAATGGGAGTAGACGACAACAACGTCTCCGCATAAGAGAACCAGCCAAAGGGAGCAGACGACAAGAGCGTCTCAGTATAAGATAACCAGCCAACGAGAACAGCCGACAACAACGCCTCAGTACAGGAGAACCACCCTATGGGAGCAGACGAAAACAGCGTCTCAGTGTAGGAGAACCAGCCAATGGGAGCAGACCGCAACAGCGTCTCAGTATAGGAGAACCAGCCAACGGGAGCAGACGACAACAGCGCTTCGGTATAGGAGAACCAGCCAATGGGAGCAGACCGCAACAGCGCCTCAGTATAACAAAACCAGCCAATGGGAACAGACGACAACAGCGTTTCAGTACAGGAGAACCAGCCAATGGGAACTGACGACAACGGCGTTTCGGTACGGGAGAACCAACCAATGGGAGCAGACGACAACAGCGCCTCAGTATCGCAAAACCAGCCAATGCGAGCTAACGACAACAACGTCTCAGTATCGGAGAAGCAGCCAATGGGAACTGACGACAACAGCGTTTCGGTATAGGAGAACCAGCCAATGAGAGCAGACGACAACAGCGCCTCAGTATATAAGAACCAGACAATGTGAACTGACGACAACAGCGCCTCAGTATAGAAGAACCAGCCAATGGGAGCAGACGACAACAGCGCCTCAGTATAGGAGAACCAGCCAATGGGAGCTAACGGCAACAGCTTCTCACTATAAGAGAACCAGCCAATGGGAACAGACGACAACAGCGCCTCAGTATAGAAGAACCCGCCAATGGGAGCTGATGACAAGAGCGCCTCAGTATAGAAGAACCAGCCAATGGGAGCTAACGACAACAGCGTCTCAGTATAGGAGAACCAGTAAATGGGAGCAGACAACAAGAGCGCCTCAGTACAGGAAAACCAGCCGATGGAAAGAAAGACGACAACAGGGCCTCAGTATAGGAGAACCAGCCAATGGGAGCAGACGACAACAGCGCCTCAGTATAGGAGAACCAGCCAATGGTAGCTAACCACACCAGCGTCTCACTATAGGAGAACCAGCTAATAGGAGAACACGACAACAGCGCCTCAGTGTATGAGAACCAGCCAATGGGAGCTGATGACAAAAGCGCCTCAGTATAGAAGAACCAGCCAATGGGAGTTGACGACAACAGCGTCTCATTATCGGAGAACCAGCCAATGGCAGCAGACGACAGCAGCACCTCAGTATAAGAGAATCGGCCAACAGCAGCAGACGACAACCGTCTCAGTATAGGAGAACCAAACAATGAAACTAACGACAACAGCATCTCAGTATAATAGAATCGGTCAACGGGAGCAGACGACAACAGCGTCTCAGTATAGGAGAATCAGCCAATGGGAGCTAACGGCAACAGCTTCTCACTAAGAGAGAACCAGCCAATGGGAGAACACGACAACAGCGCCTCAGTATAGGAGAACCAGCCACTGGGAGCTGATGATAAGAGCGCCTTAGTATAGAAGAACCAGCCAATGGGAGCAGACCGCAACAGCGCCTCAGTATAAGAGAACCAGCCAATGGGAACAGACGACAACAGCGCCTCAGCATAGGAGAACCAGCCAATGGGAGCTAACGACAACAGCGTCTCAGTATAGGAGAACCAGCCAATGGGAGCAGACGACAAGAGCGCCTCAGTACAGGAAAACCAGCCGATTGAAAGAAAGACGACAACAGCGCCTCAGTATAGGAGAATCGGCCAATGGGAGCTGACGACAACAGCGCCTCAGTATAGGAGAACCAGCCAATCGGAGCAGACGACAAGAGCGTCTCAGTATAGGAGAACCAGCCAATGGGAGCAGACGACAACATCGCCTCAGTATAAGAGAACCACCCTATGGGAGCAGACGAAAACAGCGTCTCAGTATAGGAAAACCAGCCAACGGAACAGACTACAAGAGCGCTTTAGTACAGGAGAACCAGCCAATGGGAGCAGACGACAAGAGCGTCTCAGTATAAGAGAACCAGCCAAAGGGAACAGCCGACAACAGCACCTCAGTATAGGAGAACCACCCTATGGGAGCAGACGAAAACAGCGTCTCAGTTGAAGAGAACCAGCCAATGGAAGTAGACGACAACAACGTCTCCGTATAAGAGAACCAGCCAAAGGGAGCAGACGACAAGAGCGTCTCAGTATAAGAGAACCAGCCAAAGGGAACAGCCGACAACAGCACCTCAGTATAGGAGAACCACCCTATGGGAGCAGACGAAAACAGCGTCTCAGTATAGGAGAACCAGCCAATGGGAGCAGACCACAACAGCGTCTCAGTATAGGAGAACCAGCCAACGGGAGCAGATGACAACAGCGCCTCGGTATAGGAGAACCAGCCAATTGGCACAGACCGCAACAGCGCCTCAGTATAAGAGAACCAGCCAATGGGAACAGACGACAACAGCGGTCCAGTATAGGAGAACGAGCCAATGGGAACAGACGACAACAGCGTTGCAGTATAGAACCAACCAATTAGAGCAGACGAAAACAGCGCCTCGGTATCGCAAAACCAGCCAATGGGAGCTAACGACAACAACGTCTCAGTATCGGAGAACCCGCCAATGGGAGCAGACGACAACAGCGTCTCATTATAGGAGAACCAGCCAATGGGAGCTAACGATAACAACGTCTCTGTATCGGAGAACCAGCCAACGGGAGCAGACGACAACAGCGCCTCAGTATAGGAGAACCAGCCAGTGAGAGCAGACGACAACAGCGCCTCAGTATAGGCGAACCAGACAATGTGAGCTGACGACAACAGGGCCTCAGTATAGGAGAACCAGCCAATGGGAGCAGACGACAACAGCGCCTCGGTATAGGAGAACCAGCCAATGGGAGCAGACGACAACAGCGCCTCAGTATAGGAGAACCAGCCAGTGAGAGCAGACGACAACAGCGCCTCAGTATAGGCGAACCAGACAATGTAAGCTGACGACAACAGGGCCTCAGTATAGGAGAACCAGCCAATGGGAGCAGACGACAACAGCGCCTCAGTATAGGAGAACCAGCCAATGGGAGCTAACGGCAACAGCTTCTCACTAAAAGAGAACCAGCCAATGGGAGAAGACGACAAGAGCGCCTCAGTACAGAAAAACCAGCCGATGAAAAGAAAGACGACAACAGCGCCTCAGTATAGGAGAACCAGCCAATGGGAGCTAACGACAACAGCGTCTCAGTATGAGAGAACCAGCCAATGGGAGAAGACGACGACAACGTCTCCTTATAAGAGAACCAGCCAAAGGGAGCAGACGACAACAGCGCCTCAGTATAGGAGAACCACCCAATGGGAGCAGACGAAAACAGCGTCTCAGTATAGGAGAACCAGCCAATGGGAGCAGACCACAACAGCGTCTCAGTATAGGAGAATCGGCCAATGAGAGCAGATGACAACAGCGCCTCAGTATAGGAGAACCAGCCACTGGGAGCTGATGATAAGAGCGCCTTAGTATAGAAGAACCAGCCAATGGGAGCAGACCGCAACAGGGCCTCAGTATAAGAGAACCAGCCAATTCGAACAGACGACAACAGCGCCTCAGTATAGGAGAACTAGCCAATGGGAGCTAACGACGACAGCGTCTCAGTATAGGAGAACCAGCCAATGGGAGCAGACGACAAGAGCGCCTCAGTGCAGAAAAACCAGCCGATGAAAAGAAAGACCACAACGGCGCCTCAGTATAGAAGAACCGGCCAATGGCAGCTAACGACAACAGCGCCTCAGTATAGGAGAACCAGCCAATGAGAGCAGACGACAAGAGCGTCTCAGTATATCAGAACCAGCCAATGGGAGCAGACGACAATAGCTTCTCAGTATAAGAGAACCAGCCAATGGGAGAAGAGGACGACAACGTCTCCTTATAAGAGACCCAGCCAAAGGGAGCAGACGACAACAGCGCCTCAGTATAGGAGAACCACCAAATGGGAGCAGACGAAAACAGCGTCTCAGTATAGGAGAACCAGCCAATGGGAGCAGACCACAACAGCGTCTCAGTATAGGAGAATCGGCCAATGAGAGCAGATGACAACAGCGCCTCAGTATAGGAGAACCAGCCGATGGGAGCAGAGCGCAACAGCGCCTCAGTATAAGATAACCAACCAAAGGGAACAACCGACAACAGCGCCTCAGTATAGGAGAACCACCCTATGGGAGCAGACAAAAAGCAGCGTCTCAGTATAGGAGAACCAGCCAATGAGAGCAGACCACAACAGCGTCTCAGTATAGGAGAACCAGACAATGTGAGCTGACGACAACAGCGCCTCAGTATAGGAGAACCAGCCAATGGGAACAGACGACAACAGCGCCTCAGTATAGGTGAACCAACCAATGAGAGCAGACGACAACAGCGCCTCAGTATAGGAGAACCCGACAATGTGAGCTGACGACAAGCGGCTAGAAGATTAACGGCTTGAAGGAGTTAGGGGGGGGGGGCACAGGGGCGTCGCCGCGTTGAAACTGCCCCCACCTTGCTGTCTTAACTTATCCAAATCTTCCGCCCCCCCCACTCCCACCGATCACCCCTTTCCTCATGTGGTCTCCTTCCTACGACTAAAGTCCTGCGAAACGTTTTTCCTTTCTTAATTTATGTTATATTATTATTTTATTTTACCCAGGCAGGCAGTACTAACAAACAGAACATGAATCGTTTGATACGACCAAATTACGACACTATAAGTTACACAGTACCTGTTAGTAGCCTCTACCGGGGACATCGCAACAACAGCGTGTTTACATCACGTGTCGTGACGCGCCTGTCTCCTTAATTCACGCTTCACAATCCTTAGGTTCGGTGCACACAGACAATCCCAATACAATCACTAGAGACCGCTCATGTGGCCCACTTCAACCACCACCACGTCAAGCGACATTTGTTAGAGTGAGCGACACATACCCACCCAGTACCTCATTCACACTTTATATCTACACTACTACAAAAAGCACAAAATATATATTTACTATCATGGCCTTAAATTGTTATATTCGCTTTTACCCGGGTAACGTGTATTACATTATTGTAATTGTGGACCAATATTGGACAATAATATGATACACCCAATTTACCAATTTGAAATAACAACTGAAAGGCCCTGATGGTGAACATGCAATCCTCGGGTTTATGTACAAAACTTGATCGGATAATACTGTACACGGCTTGCAACTGCACGGATATTATTCGGAGGTGGTTGGATTTCACATATGGCGGCGCTTACCTCTTTCAAAATCTCGCGATATCCCGTTTGCTGTGTTCAAAGCTGCTAACACATAAATTACCCTTGATACGTTCTAAGCCACTGCACGACTGCCAGAGGTATATCAACCGAAGATCTTGTTTCTAGGATTGGACTTCGATCAGAAACCATCCAGATACAAGTCGGTACAGGGGGTGAAGGTATCTAATGCGTACTTCTCTGACATCAACACTCAATCCAACGCCTCAAAAATAAAGCACGAGACGCGATAGCGTCGAGTGGTTTATTTGGGGAATGCACGACAGCGAGTTCTTTAACGTACTTATAAAATTGTTATAACAAGGCATTAAATTTGCTCATGTTTGGACACAGGAAATTGACTATTGTGTCAATTGCACTGCCCGACTAATACGTAAGCAAACATTATGGAAACAACAGTTCGTCCTCTTGAAGCCCCAGGGGGGAGGCTAGGGTGGGCAGGCGTGGAGGAAGTAGATATTTTGGAAGTCTTGTTTTCTAAATCATCTCACAAGGGTTCAGTCATTGCTTCTCAGTTTCCTGAAAACATCGCCCCTGAAAAGCGATATGACGGATCTAATGAGAAATGTATGCAAACGATAACTGTAAAATTTCCATATATTTTGAGAGTTCTGATCTAACCCCCCGCCCCCTTGGAGCTTAACATTGACTTATGCATTTCATTGTTTGTCTTGAAATTGGCAAGTTCTGACAACATCAGCCAGCTCGCCTCCGCTCACCTCAGCTCGACTGATTACACCGTGACACTTAGCCGAGTCCATATTAACAACTGTTCTTTATCAAGATAATGCACACTTTTTCTGTTCATTATTAAAATAAAGCACTGTTTTGACGTTCTTTATTTAAATAACGCACACTCACGTGAATACAACACGGCTAGGTCTGTTTTCCGATGCATTCTTCTAGATAATGAACACTTAAGACAATGGCGTGACGTCATACAATTTTTTAATTTAGTCTACAAATGCCTGTTTACCTGTAACTGGAGGCTCTCATGCGTGGAGCGTGATGTGAAGTTGATTTGCACTTCCTTGTTGAAATTGGCACACTTAGAATCGTAACATTTCGACCAAGTAGCGACTCATTGTGACCCATGTGCGATCATAGTCGTACAGTATTTATGGGTGTCCATGGGCCATGCCCGTACAAACCAGCTGACAGTATTGATCCTCGGGTTTAAAGGGTAAAACCATGGTAACGAGTTCACAATTAGCACATAACAATATTTACCCCGTTAAGCCCTGTTTTGGTGATCGGGTAAGTGTTAATTTTCCGGTTCTGGGCCACATATGGAGCCAGGTGTCGCTGCCCGGCGTCGCTTTCCTAGCAAGGTTATCACTCTGCTAGGAGAGGGAGCTCGTTTCTCACATCACCTCTGCTCCCGATCTCCCGACAGAGGGCGTTACGCTTGCGCCATACTCCCTCTGCCCTACGTCCCTACGCCCGAAAATTTAACGTAATCTAATCGAAGATAAATTCGCAGTTTGGCATCAAATGCACCACTGTTTAGCATTTACTGTGCCACTGGTACTATGCCTGACGAATGCATTTGAGTTTGATTAATTTGAAGCCATGTTACTTTCGAACTATGTTTTCGAGTGCGGTCGAGGTCAAAGGCATGACGCGTTTTGAACTTTGACCCCGTGTTATTTTGAAATATTTTCTCGTTTAACTCTTTCATTGTGATCATTCGACAACGGAATGTCTATATTTTTTAGATTGCATCGAAAATTCAAAATCGAAAATCTTCAATCTAAAAACCCTCTAAAACCATTCGCGATCCCAGAGCCGTTGGGGTCAACCGTGAGGTGGGCGGTGACGTGGGGCAGAGGTGATGTGAGGAACGAGCTGCCGTCAGAGTGCTCTGCTCCCACTCTCTACCTTCGACTCACTCCGCTAGGGCTCTTTTATTATGACGAAAATTTTCAATTTTCGTCATATGTCGGTCGGTCGTGTTTGTTTGTCTGTTTCTATATATATATATATGTATGTGTGTAAAAAAGAAACGCACGGGCACAGGGTAAACCACAAGCTGTAGGTAAGTCCAGGATAACAATATAATAGATAAAAACAGGCCAAAAACAGATCTGGGGAAAACATATATAACAGATGAAAACAGGTCTGGGGAAAATGAAATGGATCAAAACAGGCCAAAACGAGAATAGATCAAAAATAGGCCAAAACAACAGTGAACAATCGTGAACAATTGCCACATTGCACACTTATGAATGAAAATGGAGACCCCGTGAGGGTAAATATGAGATGAACACTGAAACCAAGGTTTCAGGGGAACGAATAAGAAAAGTCTTCATCAGGGGCCGTTCACGTCTCATCGCTGTTTCTGATCGCACATCAAACTAGCCGATCGAGTCGCCGCCCCACAACATAGGATTCATAACAAACCCCAGTCGAGAAGGCGGGCCCGATCAGCTAGCATGGCGGCGAAATGGCCCAACAGCGATCTACCAGACTCTGATAGCAATAGGCTTGGTGAAAATACTGAAACGGTATAGAAAATCATAACTAGTTCAGTGAACCTATAGAGTTTTGGTCACCTGGCGTGGCAGAGGCATCGAGTGAAGTCGCCAAGAAGGCTACTGCCTTTTATACCGACCCACCGTGTGTTCTGTGCACGCAAAACTAAAACTGCAAATGAGTGATTCAGAGCCAAAATGTGAGCATAGAATGAGAAGGCCAAACCAAGGAGTGGTCGCGGTGAGGAATAAGGCCTAAAACGATGGTTATGTACAAGCTGGGATGGGGCGGGTGGGCCAACTCATAATTCAAACTGAATGCAGTCGCTCGGTCAACAAAGGACCGACTACAGACGAAGTAGCGATAATATGGAAGGCGAGGCGTATTATTTACTTACCAGGTAAATACCGTCCGTTATTGGATCGGAGCCTCAGACTATGGGATGACGGGAACCCCACACAAATAATTTAGGTACGCGTGGCCAGCCAATAGCCAAAATGCGTCGAATGGTCAAAACCGTGGGTGAACCTTAACCGTAAAAGGCAGGTAAAGTCAACTTGTAGATCACAGTTGCATGCTAACAAGAGTACTTCTGACAGATGCTACTCCCGGTAACTCGACAAGATATTCAGGCAATAACTACCATATCGGGGCCTAGATTAGGCATCATGATACACACACTGGCCTGAATGTCAATAGACTGCATATGCCCAGTGCCAACCTCAAACCAATTCGCACTTACCATATGTGAAATTTCGTCCTCGAATATGAACGTAAAGGCTTGCCATACAAGCAGGCAGGGGGCCAAAGCCCTCTTGTAACCCAGGCACTGGCTATGTATGTATGTGTGTAAAAAAGAAACGCACGGGCACAGGGTAAACCACAAGCTGTAGGTAAGTCCAGGATAACAATATAATAGATAAAAACAGGCCAAAAACAGATCTGGGGAAAAAATATACAACAGATGAAAACAGGTCTGGGGAAAATGAAATAGATCAAAACAGGCCAAAACCAAAATAGATCAAAATAGCCCAAAACAGTGAACAATCGTAAACAATTGCCACTCTGCACACTTATGAATGAAAATGGAGACCCCGTGAGGGTAAATATGAGATGAACACTGAAACCAAGGTTTCAGGGGACCGAATAAGACGTGTCTTCATCAGGGGCCGTTCACGTCTCATCGCTGTTTCTGATCGCACACCTTAACTAGCCGATCGAGTCGCCGCCCCACAACATAGGATTCATAACAAACCCCAGTCGAGAAGGCGGGCCCGATCAGCTAGCATGGCGGCGAAATGGCCCAACAGCGATCTACCAGACTCTGATAGCAATAGGCTTGGTGAAAATACTGAAACGGTATAGAAAATCATACCTAGTTCAGTGAACCTATAGAGTCTTGGTTACCTGGCGTGGCAGAGGCATCGAGTGAAGTCGCCAAGAAGGCTACTGCCTTTTATACCGACCCACCGTGTGTTCTGTGCACGCAAAACTAAAACTGCAAGTGAGTAATTCAGAGCCAAAATGTGAGCATAGAATGAGAAGGTCAAACCAAGGAGTGGTCGCGGTGAGGAATAAGGCCTAAAACGATGGTTATGTACAAGCTGGGATGGGGCGGGTGGGCCAACTCATAATTCAAACTGAATGCAGTCGCTCGGTCAACAAAGGACCGACTACAGACGAAGTAGCGATAATATGGAAGGCGAGGCGTATTATTTACTTACCAGGTAAATACCGTCCGTTATTGGATCGGAGCCTCAGACTATGGGATGACGGGAACCCCACACAAATAATTTAGGTACGCGTGGCCAGCCAATAGCCAAAATGCGTCGAATGGTCAAAACCGTGGGTGAACCTTAACCGTAAAAGGCAGGTAAAGTCAACTTGTAGATCACAGTTGCATGCTAACAAGAGTACTTCTGACAGATGCTACTCCCGGTAACTCGACAAGATATTCAGGCAATAACTACCATATCGGGGCCTAGATTAGGCATCATGATACACACACTGGCCTGAATGTCAATAGACTGCATATGCCCAGTGCCAACCTCAAACCAATTCGCACTTACCATATGTGAAATTTCGTCCTCGAATATGAACGTAAAGGCTTGCCATACAAGCAGGCAGGGGGCCAAAGCCCTCTTGTAACCCAGGCACTGGCTATGTATGTATGTGTGTAAAAAAGAAACGCACGGGCACAGGGTAAACCACAAGCTGTAGGTAAGTCCAGGATAACAATATAATAGATAAAAACAGGCCAAAAACAGATCTGGGGAAAAAATATACAACAGATGAAAACAGGTCTGGGGAAAATGAAATAGATCAAAACAGGCCAAAACCAAAATAGATCAAAATAGCCCAAAACAGTGAACAATCGTAAACAATTGCCACTCTGCACACTTATGAATGAAAATGGAGACCCCGTGAGGGTAAATATGAGATGAACACTGAAACCAAGGTTTCAGGGGACCGAATAAGACGTGTCTTCATCAGGGGCCGTTCACGTCTCATCGCTGTTTCTGATCGCACACCTTAACTAGCCGATCGAGTCGCCGCCCCACAACATAGGATTCATAACAAACCCCAGTCGAGAAGGCGGGCCCGATCAGCTAGCATGGCGGCGAAATGGCCCAACAGCGATCTACCAGACTCTGATAGCAATAGGCTTGGTGAAAATACTGAAACGGTATAGAAAATCATACCTAGTTCAGTGAACCTATAGAGTCTTGGTTACCTGGCGTGGCAGAGGCATCGAGTGAAGTCGCCAAGAAGGCTACTGCCTTTTATACCGACCCACCGTGTGTTCTGTGCACGCAAAACTAAAACTGCAAGTGAGTAATTCAGAGCCAAAATGTGAGCATAGAATGAGAAGGTCAAACCAAGAAGTGGTCGCCGTGAGGAATAAGGCCTAAAACGATGGTTATGTACAAGCTGGGATGGGGCGGGTGGGCCAACTCATAATTCAAACTGAATGCAGTCGCTCGGTCAACAAAGGACCGACTACAGACGAAGTAGCGATAATATGGAAGGCGAGGCGTATTATTTACTTACCAGGTAAATACCGTCCGTTATTGGATCGGAGCCTCAGACTATGGGATGACGGGAACCCCACACAAAATAATTTAGGTACGCGTGGCCAGCCAATAGCCAAAATGCGTCGAATGGTCAAAACCGTGGGTGAACCTTAACCGTAAAAGGCAGGTGAAGTCAACTTATAGATCACAGTTGCATGCTAACAAGAGTACTTCTGACAGATGCTACTCAGTATAGGAGAACTAGCCAATGGGAGCTAACGACGACAGCGTCTCAGTATAGGAGAACCAGCCAATGGGAGCAGACGACAAGAGCGCCTCAGTACAGAAAAACCAGCCGATGAAAAGAAAGACCACAACAGCGCCTCAGTATAGAAGAACCGGCCAATGGGAGCTAATGATAACAGCGCCTCAGTATAGGAGAACCAGCCAATGAGAGCAGACGACAAGAGCGTCTCAGTATAGGAGAACCAGCCAATGGGAGCAGACGACAACAGCGTCTCAGTATAAGAGAACCAGCCAATGGGAGAAGACGACGACAACGTCTCCTTATAAGAGAACCAGCCAAAAGGAGCAGACGACAACAGCGCCTCAGTATAGGAGAACCACCCAATGGGAGCAGACGAAAACAGCGTCTCAGTATAGGAGAACCAGCCAATGGGAGCAGACCACAACAGCGTCTCAGTATAGGAGAATCGGCCAATGAGAGCAGATGACAACAGCGCCTCAGTATAGGAGAACCAGCCAATGGGAGCAGAGCGCAACAGCGCCTCAGTATAAGATAACCAACCAAAGGGAACAACCGACAACAGCGCCTCAGTATAGGAGAACCACCCTATGGGAGCAGACAAAAAGCAGCGTCTCAGTATAGGAGAACCAGCCAATGAGAGCAGACGACAACAGCGTCTCAGTATAGGAAAACCAGCCAATGAGAGCAGACGACAACAGCGCCTCAGTATAGGAGAACCCGACAATGTGAGCTGACGACAAGCGGCTAGAAGATTAACGGCTTGAAGGAGTTAGGGGGGGTGGGGGGCACAGGGGCGTCGCCGCGTTGAAACTGCCCCCACCTTGCTGTCTTAACTTATCCAAATCTTCCGCCCCCCCCCCTCCCACTGATCACCCCTTTCCTCATGTGGTCTCCTTCCTACGACTAAAGTCCTGCGAAACGTTTTTCCTTTCTTAATTTATGTTATATTATTATTTTATTTTACCCAGGCAGGCAGTACTAACAAACAGAACATGAATCGTTTGATATGTCCAAATTACGACACTATAAGTTACACAGTACCTGTTAGTAGCCTCTACCGGGGACATCGCAACAACAGCGTGTTTACATCACGTGTCGTGACGCGCCTGTCTCCTTAATTCACGCTTCACAATCCTTACGTTCGGTACACACAGACAATCCCAATACAATCACTAGAGACCGCTCATGTGGCCCACTTCAACCACCACCACGTCAAGCGACATTTGTTAGAGTGAGCGACACATACCCACCCAGTACCTCATTCACACTTTATATCTACACTACTACAAAAAGCACAAAATATATATTTACTATCATGGCCTTAAATTGTTATATTCGCTTTTACCCGGGTAACGTGTATTACATTATTGTAATTGTGGACCAATATTGGACAATAATATGATACACTCAATTTACCAATTTGAAATAACAACTGAAAGGCCCTGATGATGAACATGCAGTCTTCGGGTTTATGTACAAAACTTGATCGGATAATACTGTACACGACTTGCGACTGCACGGATATTATTCGGAGGTGGTTAGATTTCACATATGGCGGCGCTTACCTCTCTGCAAAATCTCGCGATATCCTGTTTGCTGTGTTCAAAGCTACTAACACATATAGTACCCTTGATAGGTTCTAAGTCACTGCACGACCGCCAGTGGCATATAAACCGCAGATTCTGTTCCTAGGAATGGACTTCGATCAAAAACCATCCAGATACAAGTCGGTACAGGGGATGAAGGTATCTAATGCGTACTTCTCTGACATCAACTCTCAATCCAACGCCTCATGCGCGAGCCTCAAGCCAGACAGCACTGTGTGAATGTGCCAAGGGATGTCTGGTTGAAGCCCGACCCCCAGGCATAGGCTGAATGTGCTAAGTACTAGTTAAAGAACGAGCTGCAGTGTATTGGCCAAAATAAAGCACGAGACGCGATAGCGTCGAGTGGTTTATTTGGGGAATGCACGACAGCGAGTTCTTTAACGTACTTATAGAATTGTTATAACAAGGCATTAAATTTGCTCATGTTTGGACACAGGAAATTGACTATTGTGTCAATTGCACTGCCCGACTAATGCGTAAGCAAACATTATGGAAACAACAGTTCGTCCTTTTGAAGCCCCAAGGGGGAGGCTAGGGTGGGCAGGCGTGGAGGAAGTAGATATTTTGGAAGTCTTGTTTTCTAAATCATCTCACAAGGGTTCAGTCATTGCTTCTCAGTTTCCTGAAAACATCGCCCCTGAAAAGCGGTATGACGGATCTAATGAGAAATGTATGCAAACGATAACTGTAAAATTTCCATATATTTTGAGAGTTCTGATCTAACCCCCCGCCCCCTTGGAGCTTAACATTGACTTATACATTTCATTGTTTGTCTTGAAATTGGCAAGTTCTGAAAACATCAGCCAGCTCGCCTCCGCTCAGCTCAGCTCGACTGATTACACCGTGACACTTAGCCGAGTCCATATTAACAACTGTTCTTTATCAAGATAATGCACACTTTTTCTGTTCATTATTAAAATAAAGCACTGTTTTGACGTTCTTTATTTAAATAACGCACACTTACGTGAATACAACACGGCTAGGTCTGTTTTCCGATGCATTCTTCTAGATAATGAACACTTAAGACAATGGCGTGACGTCATACAATTTTTTAATTTAGTCTACAAATGCCTGTTTACCTGTAACTGGAGGCTCTCATGCGTGTAGTGTGATGTGAAGTTGATTTTCACTTCCTTGTTGAAATTGGCACACTTAGAATCGTAACATTTCGACCAAGTAGCGACTCATTGTGACCCATGTGCGATCATAGTCGTACAGTATTTATGGGTGTCCATGGGCCATCCCCGTACAAACCAGCTGACAGTATTGATCCTCGGGTTCAAAGGGTAAAACCATGGTAACGAGTTCACAATTAGCACATAACAATATTTACCCCGTTAAGCCCAGTTTTGGTGATCGGATAAGTGTTAATTTTCCGGTTCTGGGCCACATATGTAGCCAGGTGTCGCTGCCCAGCGTCGCTTTCCTAGCAAGGTTACCACTCTGCTAGGAGAGGGAGCTCGTTTCTCACATCACCTCTGCTCCCGATCTCCCGACAGAGGGTGTTACGCTTGCGCCATACTCCCTCTGCCCTACGTCCCTACGCCCGAAAATTTAACGTAATCTAATCGAAGATAAATTCGCAGTTTGGCATCAAATGCACCACTGTTTAGCATTCACTGTGCCACTGGTACTATGCCTGACGAATGCATTTGAGTTTGATTAATTTGAAGCCATGTTACTTTTGAACTATATTTTCGAGTGCGGTCGAGGTCAAAGGCGTGAAGCGTTTTGACCCCGCGTTATTTTGAAATATTTTCTCGCTTAGCTCTTCCATTGTGATCATTCGACAATGTAATGTCTATATTTTTTAGATTGCATCGAAAATTCAATCTTCAATTTTAAAACCCTCTAAAGCCATTCGTGACACCAGGACCGTTGGGGTCAACCGTGAGGTGGGCGGTGACGTGGGGCAAAGGTGATGTGCGGAACGAGCTCCCTCTGCCGGCAGAGTGCTCTGCTCCCACTTTCTACCTTCGACTCACTCCGCTAGGGCTCCATTATATCTCTGTTGTCGCCTATTTCCTCAATGCATTTTCACGCTCCCTCGTCAGGTCGGCGCTGCGCAAATTGATAGGAAAACTCCACCTGCGCATTTCTACAAATTAGTGCCGGGGACCCAGCCAAAGCCTAATAAACCACACGGTATCAGGTGATGGAAAGAAAGAGTTCAGTCAATATTATGAATATGTCGGAAGCGTATAAGATTTTTTTACTGTATTAAATACACAGAGCTCGTTATTTTTATGTTTCATTTTTGAAAGTTATAATGTTGCAAGCAGTAGACCGTTCCAGATACCCCAGGCGACATCTATCGTCAAAAATAGACACTGCGTGTTACGGGTTAGAAAACAGATTCTCGCATGCGTTTACCATGCATGCCTATGGAGTTTGGTTCAGGTGCCCGGCTTCAACGTGTCTTTTGCCAGGGATAGATTGGTTCTATGGCATTGTTACTCACAGAACAAATAAACGAGATATCTCTATGAACTTTCCTGTAAGTATTATTATTGTGAAAAATCGACATTCGATACAGAAAATTGTGAAAAAATCGACCCTGGACACTGGACCTCGCACCCCTTCTTGACCTCTATATATATATATAGTCTCGACCTCACAAGGTGTTTCGTTCACTACGCCTGTAACCGGTGTCCTCCCGTGGCCTAGCAGGCTCCGTGTTCAGATAATGTGTATGTTTATTTTTAGAAAACAACAATAGGCCCGAGGCCCTCGTGTTGACAACAAATACAAATAGAAATAAATTAGTGAGTCGACATATGGTTTACAGTTCACTGATGGTTTGCCGCTCATGAAAGGCTTCTCGTACATACGCTGCTAGGCGGGTCAAAACAACTGGACTATTATTGGCCAATAGTGCATAAAACTTCTGTATATTTGGACGTTGTGCGTAAAATCTCGAAATAAAACGATCTCTTAATGCAACATGCTGCCTACATACAAGAACAAAGTGATACTCGTCGTCTACTAAATTACAAGTTATGCATAATCTTTGCTCATGAGGGAGCGGTTTGGGCTTGTGCCATCTTCCAGTCTCCGAACGCAAGCGATGACTGAAGAGCCGCAACTTCGTTAACGCATACATATTGTTCGCGGTTTCAACAGCAGAAAGATAGAAAGCTGATAAGGAAATGCTACCATACTTAATATATTGCTTACCTCTAGTTAACTCACTTAAAGTCGAGTGAGTTGACTGATAATAACAATCGTAAATACGTTGTTAAACAATGATTTGAACCTACGCGTGTCTCCGACGCTTTGCAAGTACCAAACTTCACCAAACCCCGTAGACATAAGCATATCTCGCACAGAAGAAACCCAGTTTGACTTGCCTGTTTCCGCATCAGCGTACAACACTTCGTAAACCTTATAGATGTACCTCTCGCGTTCTGGGTGACTATTTTCAACCAATAGCTCAGTATCCTGGTAAGCCTGGTGCATCTCATTTCCACTCTTCCTACTTCGCCCCGCACAATGCCATCAGGGGTACCGGCCTTGACTCGGAGACTTCTTTTCAGACAACGCAAGTGTAATCGTTCAACGTCCATGCCCTTATGGAAGCCCCATACTTCGGCTCCATAATTTAAGTTCTATCTTATGAAGACGTTTTAACCTAAATGAGCTCGTGTACCGTTCCATCTGAAAGACGGCTTTCGCAGCTTGCTCTGTCAGCAACTTCTGTGCACAGGCGTGAGAACCAGATGTGCTAAAAATAACTCCTAAGTAATGAAACTCCGAAACAATATCAAGGGGGATCCATCGTAATTAAACTGTTCATCCCGACGTAAACGTCCGCTTCGACGGAAAACCATCACCTTTGTTTTTGCAATATTTACAGTCAGTTTCCATTCAACACAGTAGCTATGAAAACTATCCAGCGACTCTTGTAGCCCACTGGCGTCCTCACTGAGCAGCACAGTGTCATCGGCATAAAGTAACAAATAAATTCGAACATGACCGAGAGTTATACCGTGGACTCCATGTGTTGAGATGTAGTCCTGCATATCGTTCACATAAAGAGAGAAACGGTGATAAACTTTCACCTTGCCGTACACCTAGTGCATAGTCGAAACTCTGCGAAACTGAACCGTCTGAAGTTTAGCACCTTAGATTTAACATGGGAATACATATCTCTAATAACACTGAGAAGGTTACCAGTAATTCCGGTTTTTATCAATTTATACCAGAGACTTTTTCTATTTACCGTATCAAAAGCCTTCTGTAGGTCAATAAAAGCACAATACAGTCGTTTTCTGTTTTGCAAAAAATGTGAAATAATACCTTGGAGCACGAATATTTGGTCAATTGTGGAGTAGGATTTTCGAAAGCCTGCTTGCGCTTCCAATAAAACTCGGTGGTCCTCGGCCCACTGATTTAAACGGTTATTTAAGACACGAGTGAACAATTTGCCTAAACAACTTAGTAATGTCATACCTCGATAGTTGTTTACGTCGCCAATATTTGCTTTCTTGTGTAGAGGAACAATTAATTCATCTGACCATGCTTTCGGGAATAAGCCTTTTTCCAACAGACTGTTGAACAATCGGGTTAAAAGAGGAGCTAAAACTTCTTTACCCTGGATAAATAATTTGTTTATAAGAAGGTCTTCCCCAGGAGACTTACGTAACTTTAAACTCTCTATTGCCCTGATTATATGGTCCTCTACAAATGTCTCATTTAACTCGCCATATATCGTTTCATATTCTTCCTCTATGACATTTTGAATATCTTCACTAACTTCATTACTATCGTCCTGTGTCGTTCAAAGCCTTAAAATAGGTAAAAAAGTCACTTGTTGAAGGCGTCGCAGAACTGGGGCTATGACTTTTCATGCCCTTGAGCAACTTCCAGTACTCTCTGGCGTTCTTGTATTTGGCCTGCAATAGGTTCTCAGTTTTACCTTTTTGATCACGCTGCTGAAATGTTCTTACGGAGTTCTTAAACTTACGCCGCGCTTCAATTATTTCAGCTCTGCTAGTATCAGAATTCAGTGTCCTAAATGAATTAAGCTTGTCCAGAAAGTACTTTCTGCTACCTTCAACATCAGGGTCATACAACCTCGGAGTATGCTTGGGCTTGTTCTCAAACCCCAGTTTTGACTTCGACAGTAACGGTTGTGATATATTATGCAGCTCTTTGGTAAAGTCAGAAACTGCAACATCAACGGCTCCGCGGTCCTCTGACATACAAAGATCATCAACGATACGGGTTAAAGTACTCCTGATATTGGCTAAGTCTGCTACAAATCCGGGCGTCGGCCACCGCGGCCAAGACGATGGGCTCGGTAAACGGCGATCTGATCCAGCCCCAGTGTTTCACTGACGAATAGGCGGAAAATCCCAATGCCAGATTCTCCATCATGCTCCTCGATACCATGGATGATAACGTTTTGACGCCTGGAGCGCGCCTCAAGGTCAAGGCTGACGTACTCTAGCTGCTCCAGCGGGTCCTCCAGCCGGTGATCCACCCGGGAGGTGACCACGGCTACTGACTCGTGGACCAGACTCAGGTCGGCTCGCAGCTCTGCATGTTGAGCCTTATTGGAGTCTGCCATCTGTGCTAAACTGGCCAGAACTTGGTCTACTTTTTGCTCCAGCGTGCGACCCCCGCCCACGCCACCCACTTCACTGTACTGCAGGCCACGACGTGCAGTTGACTCAGAGCGGTCAATGTTCACGCTTGACTGATTTTGCTTGTTAGCCTCCATGTTTGGAGTATTGGCAACCTTTCGTCTTTTGTCTTGGGGTTTTGGTGTCTTCCAGGTGTCCGACATCACTTTACGACGCAATATTTGTGTTCCAGGAACTTTTATACTTGCAATGTCAAATTCCTGTTAGCAGCCGCTGGGTAATGCAGGACTTATTTCGTGAAAGATTGAGAGCGACGGACCATCGGATACTCGCACCAGCATGCCACACTCACTATGTGGTGCAGACCCGATAGCTCAGTACCCACTGAGCTATTGGGGCGGCCCCTTCGGATAATGTCGAGTGTGCTCTGCTCGGCCAGCCCTCGAGGCCAGTCCTTGGGCCGAGCCCCACCGGTGCAAATGGCTATGGTTGTGCAGCGTAAGGGTTGTACGGAGTTTACTGGGGTTCGTCAGTGCTTTAAGCACAAACATCGGCATCCGAGAGTCATCGAACACCCTGATATAAGGTGCAGCGTGGTGTTGCGTAGATAAAACAAAAACACAATTATTTGTCTATTTGTTTTGAACAATATTTGGTGGGTTTGGAACTCTTTAATTTAAAATCACGTTAATTTACACTTGACATTTTTACTTCTTGCTTCTCCAAGTTTGTACCGAGCAAACGACTGTGTCAGAATCTCATTCCTTGTATTGCCTCAATCACATTTCACAATCATAAGCCATTTCTTTAGGATTTCTGTGATACATGTTAACGGGTATGTGAGGACTGTGATACATGTTGACGGGTATGGGGGGTCTGTCATACACGTTGGTGGCCTTGAGAGGACTGTGATACATGTTGACGGGTATGGGAGGACTGTGATACATGTTGATGGGTATGGGAGGACTGTGATACATGTTGATGGGTATGAGAGGACTGGGATACATGTTGACGGGTATGTGAGGACTGTGATACATGTTGACGGGTATGGGAGGACTGGGATACATGTTGACGGGTATGGGAGGACTGTGATACATGTTGACGGGTATGGGAGGACTGTGATACATGTTGACGGGTATGGGAGGACTGTGATACATGTTGACGGTTATGGGAGGACTGGGATACATGTTGACGGGTATG
This sequence comes from Arenicola marina, assembly GCA_964019135.1. NCBI lineage: Eukaryota > Metazoa > Annelida > Polychaeta > Arenicolidae > Arenicola > Arenicola marina. The sequence continues at coordinate 17,390,147 of OZ025256.1, read as the reverse complement.
TGAGGACTGTGATACATGTTGACGGGTATGGGGGGGACTGTGACACATGTTGACGGGTATGGGAGGACTGTGATACATGTTGACGGGTATGGGAGGACTGTGATACATGCTGACGGGTATGTGAGGACTGGGATACATGTTGACGGGTATGGGAGGACTGTGATACATGTTGACGGGTATGGGAGGACTGGGATACATGTTGACGGGTATGGGAGGACTGTGATACATGTTGATGGGAATGGGAGGACTGGGACACATGTTGACGGGTATGGGAGGACTGAGATACATGTTGACGGGTATGTGAGGACTGTGATACATGTTGATGGGTATGGGAGGACTGGGATACATGTTGACGGGTATGGGAGGACTGGGTTACATGTTGACGGGTATGTGAGAACTGAGATACATGTTGACGGGTATGGGAGGACTGTGATACATGTTGATGGGTATGGGAGGACTGTGATACATGTTGATGGGTATGAGAGGACTGGGATACATGTTGACGGGTATGGGAGGACTGTGATACATGTTGACGGGTATGGGAGGACTGGGATACATGTTGACGGGTATGGGAGGACTGTGATACATGTTGACGGGTATGGGAGGACTGGGATACATGTTGACGGGTATGGGAGGACTGTGATACATGTTGACGGGTATGGGAGGACTGTGATACATGTTGACGGGTATGGGAGGACTGTGATGCATGTTGACGGGTATGGGGGGGACTGTGACACATGTTGACGGGTATGGGAGGACTGGGATACATGTTGACGGGTATGGGAGGACTGTGATACATGTTGATGGGTATGGGAGGACTGGGACACATGTTGACGGGTATGGGAGGACTGAGATACATGTTGACGGGTATGGGAGGACTGTGAGACATGTTGACGGGTATGGGAGGACTGTGATACATGTTGACGGGTATGTGATAACTGTGATACATGTTGACGGGTATGGGGGGGACTGTGACACATGTTGACGGGTATGGGAGGACTGGGATACATGTTGACGGGTATGGGAGGACTGTGATACATGTTGATGGGTATGGGAGGACTGGGACACATGTTGACGGGTATGGGAGGACTGAGATACATGTTGACGGGTATGTGAGGACTGTGATACATGTTGATGGGTATGGGAGGACTGGGATACATGTTGACGGGTATGGGAGGACTGGGTTACATGTTGACGGGTATGTGAGAACTGAGATACATGTTGACGGGTATGGGAGGACTGTGATACATGTTGATGGGTATGGGAGGACTGTGATACATGTTGACGGGTATGGGAGGACTGGGATACATGTTGACGGGTATGTGAGGACTGTGATACACGTTGACGGGTATGGGAGGACTGGAATACATGTTGACGGGTATGGGAGGACTGGGAAACATGTTAACCGGTATGGGAGGACTGGGATACCTGTTGACGGGTATGTGAGGACTGGGATACATGTTGATGGGTATGGGAGGACTGTGATGCATGTTGACGGGTATGTACGGACTGGGATACACGTTGACGGGTATGGGAGGACTGGGATACATGTTGACGGGTATGGGAGGACTGGGATACATGTTGATGGGCATGGGAGGACTGGGATACGTGTTGACGGGTATGTAAGGACTGGGATACATGTTTATGGGTATGGGAGGACTGTGACACTTGTTGACGGGTATTAGAGGACTGGGATACATGTTGACGGGTATGGGAGGACTGGGATACATGTTGACGGGTATAGGAGGACTGGGATGCATGTTGACGGGTATGGCTTCGCCGTTCCCTATCTCTTTCTCATTCCCCCTCTCTCTCTCTCTCATTCCCTCTTGCTCATTCTCTATCTCTTTCTCCCCGCCCCGCCCCCCCCCCCCCCCCCATATATTGGTTTCTTACTCTCTCTCTCTTTCACTCAAGTAGTGTATCACCAGAGGCGGTGGTGTGTTATGCAGACAAAGCTATTCAGCACATTTCAGGAGGTTTAATATATAAGCTACCAATAGTAGAGTAGAACTCTAGTGGAGTATAAGCACCCTAGTACAGTATACAGTAGAGTATAGACACCCTATATTAAGCCTCCGTGACTTAGTCGATGCCTCGCTGTCTTAATGACACCATAAAGATCTCTATTATCGCCCGCCCGGGGTCGGCCCGGTAGCTCAGTAGGCTCGCCTAGAGTGTTCTGGCCAACTGAGAGACTAACGGCACGTGGATCGGTGGTTCGCGCCTCGCTGTGGCCATGTCTGTGTGGTCGTAGGATAAAGATCCCATGTCCTTCTTCGCAAATAGTAGGGGGTTACCCCCGGGGACATGGCTCCACTCTCCCTCCCTTCTCCCATTGACCCGATTTCACCAAAAATGGTTAGGCGTCTGGAATATATACAACCAGCCAACTATCTACTATTGCAGGATGACGTCAGAGCAAGCGGTAAATGACGCAGTTCACTTTATAACTAGAGTGTTTGTCCTATTCGTATTGAACAGCTAGAATACACAGTGCACTGACGCATGGTTTGATTGTGACTTGTAAGCGTCAGGAAAACGAAAGTAAGCAAAACAAATAGCAACATTTATAGTGAAGTATAGCGTTTATTGTGAAAACCACCTTGATAGCGAAGAACACAGCGGGTGGCGATCGCGCGGCAGTTTCTGCAGTCTTCTGCAGGAATACAAGCCATTCAGGACGAATATCACTTCATCTATATCTGTTCCCATTACCATCATATCAGAAATGCGTTTTTCAGCAGGACTACTGTATCCATCGCGAGAACAAGTTATCACAATGCTATCCTCTCCAAATTCTTCTGAACTGTACTGCAATTTGCACTCAACTGATACCATGGCCCATTTTTTAACACGGCATCGCCAGTGGCGATGCGGTTCTCGATTCGCCACGTATGACAATGAGGGGAAAGACACATCGCCATTGGAAAGCATGTGGCAGAAAACTACATCGCAAAGGAAAATGGCGAGGCAAAAAACACATCGCCAACGACAATTAAGTGTAAAATTGTAAGTGTAAGTGTAAGTGTAAAACGCTTCTAGTAGCAATTGTTGGACCGGCGAACATTCTTGGATACTAATTGATATACATGTACATATAGACATATCACATTATGCAGTCTGCTATGGATATTTTGAAAAGATCGAGCTCCGATCGAGCGAATTTTTGCGGTATAACCCCGACAAAACGGAATTTGGTGGTAAAACTCCCCGACCGAGCGGATTTTTGGCGATGAAAATGAGGCAGCTTTACGGCGGATGGGAGAGCTTTACGGCGGATGGAGGAGCTTTACGGCGGATGGGGGAGCTTTACAGCGGATGGGGGAGCTTTACGGCCGATGGGGGAGCTTTACGGCGGATGGGGGAGCTTTATGGCGGATGGGGGAGCTTTACGGCGGATGGAGGAGCTTTACGGCGAATGAAACTGATCAAACCGTCAACAAAAGAAACGGAGACTTTTGGTAGACAACCCATTAGTTAAGCTGATTTAAAACCGGTTTCAGATAAATCCCACATGTCTATAATGCGAACTACCTTGCCAACAGCGTCATGTAGGCTATCTCTCTCTCTCTATATATATACTCTATAATATATAATATTCAACACGCAAAATTGTTGAATATGGGATCTGAACAACAAAACAATATTACAACTCATCTATAAATATGTTAATCCCGTCCAGTGTGGCGTAAGATCTCGTGATGTACTGGGGCCGTATACATAGACCACAGTTAGGTTACGCGCGAACAGTGCCTATCCGTCCGTATAATGTAACAGCATTTGACACTTTCCTGATTCAGAAAATAAACATGTTTTGTCAATATCTTTCTATGTTGGACCATATAATGTAGTAGATACATGTAGCACTAGGTAGAGATTATGAATAACGTCCGTGGTGAATATCTTGCGGCCGGTTACCCCCTATGGTCGACCACTCTTTATCAAGGCCCATGTGGCTTCTCACTCGTTGATATTACAGACGTTTGATCGCATTGGGCACGCGTTGCTGATGTAAGACGTCACGAATCGGTCTGTCTTTATCATGAATCTGCAAGAACCTTCTAAAATAAACTTGATATTGAAAAAAAATGCATACATGTGTTCAGAAAGCCAACCTTGTGAGACCAGTATACCTTTTTCTTAATACAGCAGGTTACCATTGAAACGTTAGATTCGTTTCTTAAAATTTGCAAGTTTCTATAAGCTACAGTAATTCTAATGTATCTTATATCGTCAGACCAAACACGCATGATGTCGTGAATATTAGGTATTCTTATGATTACAATGCATCGTTATTAACACGAAATCAATGTATTCATATTCCAATAAAAATATTGTATACCTTCTGTGTTTACCCCCAGGCAGTATCGATTCAGCCCAGGCCATGATTCATTTATGTTCCAATATGAATCATGTGCCTTTAAGTATTGACTTTGCTTTCAAGCCTAATGTCACCTTTACGACCTTTTGTCTCTTGTAACATTCTCATAAACGGATCCCTGGGCCACGGGTCCCTGGGCCCTGTGTCCCTGGGCCATTGGCCCCTGGGCCTGGACGTTCGTAGTCAAGTTTGTCTCCAATGATGTGTAGTCCCCTTCCCCGCGGTGGGTGTTGGTTTCTAGGGGCGCTGGTGTTGAAGGGTCTGGCCCTTGCAGTCGCTTCATCAACGCCTGCGCGTCACTCCTGATGGCTTCTGACTGGTTTGTGAGGAAGGTAAACACCCCTTCGCCCGTCGGAGCCTTCCTGCCGACCTCCATGGTAAAACGCACACTTGTCCCACCAAATCGTCTAATAGTGCTGGAAAAAAAAGTTATTAATCATACAGCACGTTTTCCTTTAGAAATTATTGTTTGAGTGAAAACGATGTATTTATATCCTTAGCATATACGTACACATAAATTGTATGCGATAAATAACCAGACATGTTGCCAAGCCATTTATTTCGCCGAGTTGGCGATCCGTGGAGGAAATATTTGGCTGTTTTGTGTACTACGTCAAGATTTGCGCATTCCAACATTTGTTTACCTTTGAAAATATGATAATTCATCTACTTCTCATGACATGCGCATTGTCAGACAATGTGTCCAGAACTTTTTTGGCATCATATTTAGGAAGTCACAATTTAGGTGAAACATGGGCAGCTTTAAGTTTAAAGCTGCTCGTATAAGTATTTCGGCAACAAGTAAACATTGGACGAGCGTCGTTTTTTTTCAAAGAAAGTTCTTCAAGCGTAATAACAATTGATTCTAAGACTAATCGGAGGATTAGTGCAGGCGGCCCCGCCGGTTCGCTTGTTTACATTTTATTGCAATTATAACTTTAAAATTGAGAATAGTAGGTTAATTCTAAATGTCACTGAGATTCTTTTTCAGTCAGAAATGGCATCCACTCATACAGATACATGTCACTGAGTAATCCTTTTTTACGTACCGGGTCATAGCAGGTAGCCCAGAGAACAATCCTAGCGTATTACCTGTAAGGCCATGAATATAATATTCGGTTATCTTCTGTCCACAAACCGATGCTTTCGGTATATAGGCGGATGAGGTAATTTTGGTTGTCGCCCGATATACTGCATCTCTTTGAGGCGTCTGTTTCATCGATACTCACTTGGTATTCAGACAGCGCTGAAAAAAAAATACATTGTTACGGTGATTACTTAGAGCCAAATAATGGCAAAAGTGGTTAAAGCGTCCTTAATAACCAACCAACCAACCAACCAAATAATGGCGCAAATTTCGTTTTTGTCCCGAAGACGTTATTTTCTGCCCCGTGAGTTTGATATGTTATATATGTTTTATATATATAATACCGTCTTGGGCTTACAAACGCATCTGGCTAGTTTCTTTATTTACAATGTACTATCAAGATGGCAATATATGATTTCTACAGTTTCAACTGCGTTTAGTTGCGTGAATGTTTGAATATCATGCGTGCGTGTTAAAGCTTTCATGCGGCGTGCAGTTGCAGGGCCCCAGGAGGCCAGCCGTTTGAGACTCCCGAGAGTCGTAGAACCGCCAGTCGGTGGCCGGCCGCCAGGGGTCTGCACACCGCATGAACACACAAAGGCGGTTCGACGGTGGCCCAAATCTGGCAGTTGGTTTAAAAGATATGATATAATTAAGTTTTGATCATTGGGCTCCTCTGCCAACCTCTTCTGGACCTGCCCGATAGGGCTATGCCGAATGTCAATGAAATGTTCGCGTCTGCTCGTTGTAGTTACCTTCCTCCCTGGAAAGGGACCTCGCTGGCGTTGTCAAGGGTCCACCCGCTACGCCACGGTCACGATTTTTCTTGTATATGTTGATGTTCTCTCTCAATAGGCGGCACCACTGTCGAGCCTCGGCCTCGTTTTCGGCCCTGTAGCAATTTTGTATATTGCCAGTTTTAGCTCGTATCTGAAAACAGGACTTTTGTTGTCCGAAACCTCCGATTTCGACCTCGTCAATTTGCTCCATGTAGTATTCCAGAAAATTAATCTGAGCCTTATTGAAGTCATCCTCCTCTTTGACGTGCATTAAACGCCCTTGGTCAGCCTTGGAGGATTTGATGAGGACGTAGAAGCGTTTCTGCCATAGGGGAACATAGGTCTGGTCCTGTTAAAAAAAATGAATATTCATGAGCTTCGTTTTAGCATAATTAACACTTAGGACTAAGGAGGCGATATTCTGGCATTTATATGACGAATATTCGTGTCCAATTTTCTGTTACAATATTAATATACTGTGGCAGATATAACTTGCAAATAGTTTTGCAGTATCGATGTGTTACTCTTAAACTGTTCAATGATGAACAAAAGAATCAAGATGTAAATAACAATAAAAAGGGTTGAAACAATGCTTGCCATGGCAGAAGAAGGCAGGACATCCAAATATCCCTTTTTGACGACGGCCTTTCCATCCATTGTGCAACCCACGTAAATTTGTAGCTTAGTGCTGTACTCTCAATCCTGATGATGATAAAAGTATTAAAGTTACTTACACAACAATATATTTCTTAATGACATTTTAGCTCATAATGCCGATTATACAATAGACCAGTTCTTGCAGAATGACATTAGTTACTCTAAGCCAAACTGCACTTGTATGATTTACGTTGTTACTTTACCTTATGTTCGAAAATAGTTTGATATCTGCATTGCCTGTTGTATACAATTCTAGCAATATCTCGCGCTTACATGTTATCAGTTTCTAACAATGCATTCTACGCAACATTGCCTTAGTATACAAAAACCAGCCAATGAGAGCTGAGGACAACAACGTCTCGGTATCGGAGAACCAGCAAACGGGAGCCGACGACAACAGCTTCTCAGCTTGTGAGAACCAGTCAATGGGAGCAGACGACAACAGCGTTTCAGTATAGGAGAACCAGCCAATGGGAACAGACGACAACAGAGTCTCAGTATAGGAGAACCAGACAATGTGAGCTGACGACAACAGCGCCTCAGTATAGGAGAACCAGCCAATGGGAAAACACGACAACAGCGTCTCAGTGTAAGAGAACCAGCCAATGGGAACAGCCGACAACAGCGCCTCAGTATAGGAGAACCACCCTATGGGAGCAGACGAAAACAGCGTCTCAGTATTGGAGAACCAGCCAATGGGGGCAGACCGCAACAGCGCCTCAGTATAGGAGAACCAGACAATGTGAGCTGACGACAACAGCGTCTCAGTATAGGAGAACCAGCCAATGGGAACAGACGACAACAGCGTCTCAGTATAGGAGAACCAGAAAATGTGAGCTGACGACAAGCAGCTAGAAGATTAATGGCTTGAAGGAGTTGGGGGAGGGGGCACAAGGGCCTCACCGCGTTGAAACTGCCCCCACCTTGCTGTCTTAACTTACCCAAATCTTCCGCACCCCCCCCCCCCCCCCCGATCACCCCTTTCCTCATGTGGTCTCCTTCCTACGGCTAAAGTTCTGCGAAACGTTTTTCCTTTCTTAATTTATGTTATATTATTATTTTATTTTACCGAGGCAGGCAGTACTAACAAACAGAACATGAATCGTTTGATACGTCCAAATTCCGACACTATAAGTTACACAGTACCTGTTAGTAGCCTCTACCGCGGACATCGCAACAACAGCGTGTTTACATCACGTGTCGTGACGCGCCTGTCTCCTTAATTCACGCTTCACAATCCTTACTTTCGGTGCCCACAGACAATTCCAAGGCAATCACTAGAGACCGCTCATGTGGCCCACTTCAACCACCACCACGTCAAGCGACATTTGTTAGAGTGAGCGACACATACCCACCCAGTACCTCGTTTACAATTAAATTTGTGTCTACACTGCTAAAAAACACCCACAAAATATATATTTACTATCATGGCCTTAAATTGTTATATTCACTTTTAACCGGGTAACGTAGGTGTATTACATTATTGTAATTGTTGACCAATATTGGACAATAATATGATACACCCAATTTACCAATTTGAAATAACAACTGAAAGGCCCTGATGGTGAACATGAAATTATTTCTTCGGGGTTATGTACAAAACTTGATCGGATAATACTGTACACGGCTTGCGACTGCACGGATATTATTCGGAGGTGGTTAGATTTCACATATGGCGGCGCTTACCTCTTTGCAAAATCTCGCGATATCCCGTTTGCTGTGTTCAAAGCTACTAACACATATAGTACCCTTGATAGGTTCTAAGTCACTGCACGACCGCCAGTGGCATATAAACCGCAGATTCTGTTCCTAGAAATGGACTTCGATCAAAAACCATCCAGATACAAGTCGGTACAGGGGATGAAGGTATCTAATGCGAACTTATCTGACATCAACACTCAATCCAACGTTTCATGCGCGAGCATCAAGCCAGATAGCACTGTGTGTATGTGCCAAGAGATGTCTGGTTGAAGCCCGACCCTCAGGCATAGGCTGAATGTGCTAGTTTAGTCTACAAATGCCTGTCTACCTGTAACGGGAGGCTCTCATGCGTGGAGCGTGATGTGAAGTTTATGTTCACTTCCTTGTTAAACTTGGCACCCGTGTGTGATCATAGTTAGTCGTACAGTATTTATGGGTGTCCATGGGCCATCCCCGTACAAACCAGCTGATAGTATTGATCCTCTGGTTTAAAGGGTAAAACCATGGTAACGAGTTCACAATTAGCACGTAACAATATTTACCCCGTTAAGCCCAGTATTGGTGATCGGATAAGTGTTAATTTTCCGGTTCTGGGCCACATATGTAGCCAGGTGCCGCGGCCCAACGTCGCTCTCCTAGCAAGGTTACCACTCTGCCAGCAGAGGGAGCTCGTTTCTCACATCACCTCTGCTCCCGCTCTCCCGACAGAGGGCGTTACGCTTGCGCCATACTCCCTCTGCCCTACGTCCCTACGCCCGAAAATTTAACGTAATCTAATCGAAGATAAATTCGCAATTTGGCATCAAATACACCACTGTTTAGCATTTACTGTGCCACTGGTACTATGCCTGACGAATGCATTTGAGCTTGATTAATTTAAAGCCATGTAACTTTCGAACTATATTTTCGAGTGCGGTCGAGGTCAAAGGCCTGAAGCGTTTTGAACTTTGACCCCGTGTTATTTTGAAAAATTTTCTCGCTTAAATCTTCCATTGTGATCATTCGACAACGGAATGTCTATATTTTTTACATTGCATCGAAAATTCAAAATCGAAAATCTTCAATCTAAAAACCCTCTAAAACCATTCGTGATCCCAGAACCGTTGGGGTCAACCGTGAGGTGGGCGGTGACGTGGGGCAGAGGGGATGTGAGGAACGAGCTGCCGTCAGAGTGCTCTGCTCCCACTCTCTACCTTCGACTCACTCCGCTAGGGCTCCATTATATCTCTGTTGTCGCCTATTTCCTTAATGCATTTTCAAGCTCGCTCGTCAGGGCGGCTCTGCGCAAATTGATAGGAAAACTGCACCCGCGCATTTCTACAAATTAGTGCCGGGGACCCAGCCTAAGCCTAATAAACCACACGGTATCAGGTGGGGGAAAGAAAGAGTTCAGTCAAAATTATGAATCTTTCGGAAGCGTATAAGATTTTTGGCTGTATTAAATACACAGAGCTCGTTATTTTTTTGTTTTATTTTTGGAAGTTATAATGTTGCAAGCAATAGACCGTTCCAGATACCCCAGGCGACATCTATCAGCAAAAATAGACACTGCGTGTTACGGGTTAGAAAACAGATTATCGCATGTGTTTACCATGCATGCCTATGGAGTTGGTTCAGGTGCCCGGCTTCAACGTTTCTTTTGCCAGGGATAGATTGGTTCTATGGCAGACAGAACCAGACAGAACCAGACAGCAGACAGAACAAGCAAACGAGATGTCTCTATGAACTTTCCTGTAAGTATAATTATTGTGAAAAATCGTCATTCAATACAGAAAATTGTGACAAATCGATATTCGATACAGAAAATTGTGACAAATCGACATTCGATACAGAAAATTGTGACAAATCGACATTCGATACAGAAAATTGTGACAAATCGACATTCGATACAGAAAATTGTGACAAGTCGACATTCGACACAAAAAATAGTGACAAATCGACATTCGATACAGAAAATTGTGACAAATCGACATTCGATACAGAAAATTGTGACAAATCGACATTCGATACAGAAAATTGTGAACAATCGACCCTGTACACTGGACCTCACACCCCTTTTTGACCTCTAAATATATATAGCCTCGACCCACACAAGGTGTTGCGTTCACTACGCCTCTAATCGGTGTCATCCCGTGGACCAGCAGGCTCCGTGTTCAGATAATGTGGTGCAGCCCCGATAGCTCAGTACCCACTGAGCTATCGGGGCGGCCCCTTCGGATAATTTCGAGCGTGCTCTGCTCGGCCGGCCCTCACGGCCAGCCCATGGGTCGAGCCCCACCGGTGCAAATGGCTATGGTTGTGCAGCGTAAGGATTGTACGGAGTTTACTAGGGTTTGTCAGTGCTTCAAGCACAAACTTCGGCATCCGGGAACACCCTGATGTAAAGTTTAGCGTAGCGTGGCGTAGATCAAACAAAAACACACAATTATTTGTCTATTTGTTTTGAACAATATTTGGTGGATTTGGAACTCTTTAAATTAAAATCACGCTAATTTACACTTGATATTTTTACATGTTGCTTTTCCACGTTTGTACCGCGTAAACGACTGAGTCAGATTCTCATTCCCGTTTTTGCCTCAAATCACATTTCACAATCATCCTCATGTGTATCACCCTCATCCGGGTATGAGAGGACTGGGATAAATGTTGATGGGTATGAAAGGACTGGGATACATGTTGACGGGTATGAGAGGACTGTGATACATGTTGACGGGTATGGGAGGACTGTGATACATGTTGACGGGTATGGGAGGACAGAGATACATGTTTACGGGTATGGGAGGACTGGGATACATGTTGACGGGTATGGGGGAACTGTGATACATGTTGACGGGTTTGGGAGGACTGTGATACATGTTGACGGATATGAGAGGACTGGGATACATGTTGACGGGTATGGGAGGACTGGGATACATGTTGACGGGTATGGGAGGACTGTGATACATGTTGACGGGTTTGGGAGGACTGGGATACATGTTGACGGGTATGAGAGGACTGGGATACATGTTGCCGGGTATGGGAGGACTGGGATACATGTTGATGGGTATGGAAAGACTGGAATACATGTTGACGGGTATGAGAGGACTGGGATACATGTTGACGGGTATGGGAGGACTGGGATACATGTTGCCGGGTATGAGAGGACTGGGATACATGTTGACGGGTATGAGAGGACTGTGATACATGTTGACGGGTATGGAAGGACTGTGATACATGTGGACGGGTATGGGAGGACTGGGATACATGTTGACGGGTATGAAAGGACTGGGATACATATTGACGGGTATGAAAGGACTGTGATACATGTTGACGGGTATGAGAGGATTGTGATACATGTTGACTGGTATGGGAGGACTGTGATACATGTTGACGGGAATGGGAGGACTGGGATACATGTTGACGGGTATGAAAGGACTGGGATGCATGTTGCCGGGTATGGGAGGACTGGGATACATGTTGATGGGTATGGGAGGACTGGGATACATGTTGACGGGTATGAGAGGACTGGGATACATGTTGCCGGGTATGTGAGGACTGGGATACATGTTGACGGGTATGAGAGGACTGGGATACATGTTGACGGGTATCAGAGGACTGGGATACATGTTGACGGGTATGGGAGGACTGGGATACATGTTGACCGGTATGAGAGGACTGGGATACATGTTGACGGGTATGAGAGGACTGGGGTACATGTTGACGGGTATGAGAGGACTGGGATACATGTTGACAGGTATGAGAGGACTGGGATACATGTTGACGGGTATAAGAGGACTGGGATACATGTTGATGGGCATGAGAGGACTGGGATACATGTTGACGGGTATGGGAACACCGTGATACATGTTGATGGGTATTGAAGGACTGTGATACATGTTGACGGGTATGGGAAGACGTTGATACATGTTGCCGGGTATGGGAGGACTGGGATACATGTTGATGGGTATTGAAGGACTGGGATACATGTTGACGGGTATGAGAGGACTGGGATACATGTTGACGGGTATGAGAGGACTGGGATACATGTTGACGGGTATGAGAGGACTGGGATACATGTTGATGGGTATCAGAGGACTGTAATACATGTTGACGGGTATGGTTTCGCCGTTCCCTATCTCTTTCTCATTCCCTCTCTCTCTCTCTCTCTCATTCCCTCTTTCTCATTCTCTATCTCTGTCTACCCCCCCCCCCCATATATTTGTTTCTAGTAGAGTATAACTCTAGAGTATAACTCTAGTAGAGTATAACTCTAGTAGAGTATAACTCTAGTAGAGTATAACTCTAGTAGAGTATAACTCTAGTAGAGTATAACTCTAGTAGAGTATAACTCTAGTAGAGTATAACTCTAGTAGAGTAGAACTCTAGTGGAGTATAGGCTCCTATAGTATACAGTATACAGTACAGTATAGACACCCTATATTAAGCCTCCGTGACTTACTCGATGCCTCGCTGTCTTAATGATAACACCATAGATATCTCTATTCTCGCCCGCCCGGGTCGGCCCGGTAGGTCAGTGGGCTCGCCTAGTGTGTTCTGGCCAACTGAGAGCCTAACGGCACGTGGATCGGTGGTTCGCGCCCCGCTGTGGTCATGTCTGTGCGGTCGCAGGATAAATATTTCAAGAGTAGGGGGTTACCCCCGGGGACATGGCTCCACTCTTCCTCCCTTCTCCCATTGACCCGATTTCACCAAAAGTGGTTAAGCGTCTGGAATATACGACCAACCCACTATCTACTATTGCCCGATGACGTCAGAGCAAGCGGTAAATGGCGCCATGACGCAGTTCACTTTATAACTAGAGTGTTTGTCCTATTGGCATTGAACAGCTAGAATACACAGTGCACTGACGCATGGTTTGATTGTAAGCGTCAGGAAGACGAAAGTAAGCAAAACAAATAGCAACATTTATAGTGAAGTATAGCGTTTATTGTGAAAACCACCTTGATAGCGAAGAACACAGCGGGTGGCGATCGCGCGGCAGTTTCTGCAGTCTTCTGCAGGAATACAAGCCATTCAAGACGAATATCACTTCACCTATATCTGTTCCCATTACCATCATATTAGAAATGCGTTTTTCAGCAGGACTACTGTATCCATCGCGAGAACAATTTATCACAATGCTATCCTCTCCAAATTCTTCTGAACTGTACTGCAATTTGCACTCAACTGATACCAAGGGTCCATTTTTTAACACGGCATCGCCAGCGGCGGGGCGGTTTTCGATTCGCCACCTATGACAATGAGGGGAAAGACACATCGCCATTGGAAAGCATGTGGCAGAAAACTACATTGCAAAGGAAAATGGCGAGGCAAAAAACACATCGCCAACGAGAATTAAGTGTAAAATTGTAAGTGTAAGTGTAAGTGTAAAACGCTTCTAGCAGCAATTGTTGGACCGGCAAACATTCTTGGATACTAATTGATATACATGTACATATAGACATATCACATTATGCAGTCTGCTATGGATATTTAGAAAAGATCGAGCTCCGATCGAGCGAATTTTTGCGGTATAACCCCGACCAAACGGAATTCGGCGGTAAAACTCCCCGATCGAGAGGATTTCGGCGATGAAAATGGGGGAGCTTTACGGCGGATGAAACTGATGAAACCGTCAACAAAAGAAACGGCGCCTTTTGGTAGGCAACCCATTAAAACTGATTTTAAACCGATTTCAGATAAATCCCACATGTCTAAAATGCCAACTACCTTGCCAACAGCGTCATGTAGGCTATCTATATATATATATATACCTACCTATATATATATAATATATAATATTCAACGCGCAAAATTGTTGAATATGGGATCTGAACAACAAAACAATATTACAACTCATCTATAAATATGTTAATCCCGTCCAGTGTGGCGTAAGATCTCGTGATGTACTGGGGCCGTATACATAGACCACAGTTAGGTTACGCACGAACAGTGCCTATCCGTCCGTATAATGCAACAGCATTTGACACTTTCCTGATTCAGAAAATACACCTTTTTTGTCCATATCTTTCTATGTTGGACCATATGAAGTAGTAGATAGCCGTAGCACTAGGTATGGATTACGAATAAGGCCCGTGGTTAATATCGAGCGGCCGGTTACCCCCTATGGTCGAGCACTCTTTATCAAGGTCCATGTGGCATCTCACTCGTTGATATTCAAAACGTTTGATCGCATTGGGCACGCGTTGCTTATGTAAGACGTCACGAATCGGTCTGTCTTTATCATGAATCAGCAAGAACCTTCTAAAATAAACTTGATATTGAAAAAAATGCAAACATGTGTTCAGAAAGCCAACCTTGTGAGACCAGTATATCTTTTTCTAAATAATACAGGTTACCATTAAAACGTTAGATTCGTTTGCAAGTTTCTATTAGATACAGTAATTGTATTGTATTTTATATCGTCAGACCAAACACGCATGATGTCGTGAATATTAGGTATTCTTATGATTATAATGCATCCTTATTAACACGAAATCAACGTATTCATATTCCAATAGAAATACTGTATTCCTTCTGTGTTTACCCCCAGGCAGTATCGATTCAGCCCAGGCCATGATTCATTTATGTTCTAATATAAATCATGTGCCTCTAAGTATTGACTCTGTTTTCAAGCCTAATGTCACCTTCACGACCTTTTGTCTCTTGTAACATTCTCATAAACGGATCCCTGGGCCCTGTGTCCCTGGGCCCTGTGTCCCTGGGCCATTGGCCCCTGGGCCCTGGGTGCCTGGGCCATGGGTCCCTGGGCCCTGTGTCCCTGGGCCATTGGCCCCTGGGCCTGGACGTTCGGAGTCAAGTATGTCTCCAATGATGTGTAGTTCCCTTCCCCGCGGTGGGTGTTGGTTTCTAGGGGCGCTGGTGTTGTAGGGTCTGGCCCTTGCAGTCGCTTCATCACCGCCTGCGCGTCACTCAAGATGGCTTCTGACTGGTTTGTGAGGAAGGTAAACACCCCTTCGCCCGTCGGAGCCTTCCTGCCAACCTCCATGGTGAAAAATGCACTTGACGCACCAAGTCGTCTAATAGTGCTGGAAAAAAAGTAATTAATCATATAGCACTTTTTCCTTTAGAAATTATTGTTTGAGTGAAAACGATGTATTTATATCCTTAGCATATACGTACACATAAATTGTATGCGATAAATAACCGGACATGTTGCCAAGCCATTTATTTCGCCGAGTTGGAGCATCTCTTGAGGAAATATTTGGCTGTTTTGTGTACTACGTCATCAAGAGTTGCACATTCCAATATTTGTTTACCTTTTAACATACGATAATTCATCTACTTCTCATGACATGCGCATGGTCAGACAATGTGTCCAGAACTTTTTTGCCATCATATTTAGGAAGTCATAATTTAGGTGAAGTCCTAATGTAGGGGAAACATGAGCAGCTTTAAGTTTAAAGCTGCTCGTAAAAGTATTTCAGCCACAAGTAAACATTGGACGAGGGTCGGGTTTTTTTACAGAAAATTCCTCAAGCGTAACAATGATTGATTCTAAGACTAATCGGAGGATTAGTGCAGGCGGCCCCGCCGGTTCGCTTTTTTGCATGTTATTTCAATAATAACTTTAAAATTGAGAACAGTAGGTTAATTCTAAATGTCACAGATTCTTTTTCAGTCAGAAATGGCATCCACTCATACAGATACATGTCACTGAGTGATACTTTTTTACGTACCGGGTCATAGCAGTTAGCACAGACAACAATCCTAGCGTATTACCTGTACGGCCATGAATATAATCTTCGGTTATCTTCTGTCCACAAACCGATGCTTTCGGTATATAGGCGGATGAGGTAATTTTGGTTGTCGCCCGATAAACTGCATCTCTTTGAGGCGTCTGTTTCATCGATACTCACTAGGTATTCAGACAGCGCTGGACAAAAATAGGACATACATTGTTACAGTGATTACTTAGAGCCAAATAATGGCAAAAGTGGTTAAAGCGTCCTTAATAACCAACCAACCAACCAACCAACCAACCAACCAAATAATGGCGCAAATTTCGTTTTTGTCTCGAATACGTTATTTTCTGCCCCGTGAGTTTGATATGGTATATATGTTTTATATATATAATACCGTCTTGGGCTTACAAACGCATCTGGCTAGTTTCTTTATTTACAATGTACTATCAAGATGGCAATATATGATTTCTACAGTTTCAACTGCGTTTAGTTAGTTGCGTGAATGTTTGAATATCATGCGTGCGTGTTAAAGCTTTCATGCGGTTTGCAGTTGCAGGGCCCCGGGAGGCCAGCCGTCTGAGACTCCCGAGTATCGTAGAACCGCCAGTCCGTGCTAAAGCGAAATAGCCAAATTCTACACACAACGGCGGTTCTACGGTAGTCGGTGGCCGGCCTCCATGGGTCTGCACACCGCATGAACACACAACGGCGGTTCTACGGTAGTCGGTGGCCGGCCGCTAGGGGTCTGCACACCGCATGAACACACATAGGCGGTTCTACGGGGGCCCAAATCTGGCGTTTGGTTTAAAAGATATGATAATAAGTAAGTTTGATCATTGGGCTCCTCTGCCAACCTCTTCTGGACCTTCCCGATAGGGCTATGCCGAATGTCAATGAAATGTTCGCGTCTGCTCGTTGTAGTTACCTTCCTCCCTGGAAAGGGACCTCGCTGGCTTTGTCAAGGGTCCACCCGCTACGCCACGGTCACGATTTTTCTTGTATATGTTGATGTTCTCTCTCAATAGGCGGCACCACTGTTGAGCCTCGGCCTCGTTTTCGGCCCTGTAGCAATTTTGTATATTGCCAGTTTTAGCTCGGATCTGAAAACAGGACTTTTGTTGTCCGAAACCTCCGATTTCGACCTCGTCAATTTGCTCCATGTAGTATTCGAGAAAATTATTCTGAGCCTTATTGAAGTTATCCTCCTCTTCGACGTACACAAAACGCCCTTGACCAGCCTTGGAGGATTTGATGAGAACGTAGAAGCGTTTCTGCCATAGGGGAACATAGGTCTGGTCCTGTTAAAGAAAATGAATATTCATGAGCTTCGTTTTAGCATAACACTTGGGACTAACTAGCAACCAATGATAGTGGCCATGTTGGTAAAGGCTTCAATGTTAAACGGTTAGGATTGTCCTGTGTTGATCATAGGGCATAGGATGCGATATTCTGGCATTTACATGACAAATATTGGTGTCCAATTTTCTGTTACAATAATAATATACTGTTGCAAATATAACTTGCAAATACTTTTGCAGTATCGATGGGTTACTCTTATACTGTTCAATGATGAACAATTTTCAGACTTTTATTAGTCCTTCTTAAAAGAATCAAGATGTAAATAACAATAAAAAGGGTTGAAACAATGCTTGCCATGGCAGAAGAAGGCAGGACATCCAAATATCCTTTTTTGACGACGGCCTTTCCATCCATTGTGCAACCCACGTAAATTTGTAGCTTAGTGCTGTACTCTCAATCCTGATGATGATAAAAGTATTGAAGTTACTTACACGGTAATATATTTTAATGACATTTTAGCTCATGTTGCCGATTATACAATAGACCAGTTTTTGCAGAAGGACATAAGTTACTCTAAGCCAAACTGCACTTGTATGATTTACGTTGTTACTTTACCTTATCTTCGAACATGGTTTGACATCTGCATTGCCTGTTGTATACAATTCTAGCAATATCTCGCGCTTACATGTTATCAGTTTCTAACAATGCATTCTACCTAACATTGCCTCAGTATAGGAGAACCAGCCAATGAGAGCAGAGGACAACAACGTCTCGGTATCGGAGAACCAGCCAACGGGAGCCGACGACAACAGCTTCTCAGCTTGGGAGAACCAACCAACGGGAGCAGACTACAAGAACGTCCAACCAGCCAACGGGAGCAGACGAAATTAACGTCTCAATATTGGAGAACCAGCAAACGGGAGAAGAGGAAAACAACGTCTCCGTATAAGAGAACCAGCCAATGGGAGTTGACGACAACAGCGTCTCATTATTGGAGAACCAGCCAATGGGAGCAGACGACAACAGCTCCTCGGTGTAGGAGAACCAGCCAATGGGAGCAGACCGCAACAGCGTCTCAGTATAAGACAACCAGCCAATGGGAACAGACGACAGCAGCGCCTCAGTATAAGAGAATCGGTCAACAGGAGCAGACGACAACAGTCTCAGTATAGGAGAACCAAACAATGGGAGCAGACCACAACAGCGTCTCAGTATAGAAGAACCAGCCAACGGGAGCAGACGACAACAGCTCCTCGGTATAGGAGAACCAGCCAATGGGAGCAGACCGCAACAGCGTCTCAGTATAAGAGAACCAGCCAATGGGAACAGACGACAACAGCGTTTCAGTATAGGAGAACCAACCAATGGGAGCAGACGACAACAGCGCATCAGTATCGCAAAACCAGCCAATGGGAGCTAACGACAACAACGTCTCAGTATCGGAGAACCAGCCAATGGGAGCAGACGACAGCAGCGCCTCAGTATAAGAGAATCGGTCAACAGGAGCAGACGACAACAGTCTCAGTATTGGAGAACCAAACAATGGAAGCTAACGACAACAGCATCTCAGTATAAGATAATCGGTCAACGGGAGCAGACGACAACAGCGTCTCAGTATAGGAGAATCAGCCAATGGTAGCTAACCACACCAGCGTCTCACTATAGGAGAACCAGCCAATGGGAGCTAACGGCAACAGCATCTCACTATAGGAGAACCAGCCAATGGGAGAACACGACAACAGCGCCTCAGTATAGGAGAACCAGCCAATGGGAGCTGACGACAGCAGCGCCTCAGTATAGAAGAACTAGCCAATGGGATCAGACCGCAACAGCGCCTCAGTATAAGAGAACCAGCCAATGGGAACAGACGACAACATCGCCTCAGTATAGGAGAACCACGCTATGGGAGCAGACGAAAACAGCGTCTCAGTATAGGAGAACCAGCCAATGGAACAGACGACAAGAGCGCCTCAGTACAGGAGAACCAGCCAATTGGAGCAGACGACAAGAGCGTCTCAGTTTAACAGAACCAGCCAATGGGAGTAGACGACAACAACGTCTCCGTATAAGAGAACCAGCCAAAGGGAGCAGACGACAAGAGCGACTCAGTATAAGAGAACCAGCCAAAGGGAAGAGCCGGCAACAGCGCCTCAGTACAGGAGAACCACCCTATGGGAGCTGACGAAAACAGCGTCTCAGTATAGGAGAACCAGCCAATGGGAGCAGACCACAACAGCGTCTCAGTATAGGAGAACCAGCCAACGGGAGCAGACGACAACAGCGCCTCGGTATAGGAGAAACAGCCAATGGGAGCAGACCGCAACAGCGCCGCAGTATAAGAGAACCAGCCAATGGGAACAGACGACAACAGCGTTTCAGTATAGGAGAACCAGCCAATGGGAACAGACGACAACAGCGTTTCAGTATAGGAGAACCCGCCAATGGGAACAGACGACCACAGCGTTTCAGTATAGGAGAACCAACCAATGGGAGCAGACGACAACAGCGCCTCAGTATCGCAAAACCAACCAATGGGAGCTAACGACAACAACGTCTCAGTGTAGGAGAATCAGCCAATGGGAGCTAACGACAACAACGTCTCAGTATCGGAGAACCAGCCAATGGGAGCAGACGACAACAGCGTCTCAGTAAAGGAGAACCATCCAATGGGAGCTAACGACCACAGCGCCTCAGTATAGGAGAACCAGCCAATGGGAGCAGACGACAAGCGCGTCTCAGTATAGGAGAACCAGCCAATGGGAGCAGGCGACAACAGCGTCTCAGTATAAGAGAACCAGCCAATGGGAGCAGACGACAACAACGTCTCCTTATAAGAGAACCAGCCATAAGCTAACGGCAACAGCATCTCACTATAGGAGAACCAGCCAATGGGAGAACACGACAACAGCGCCTCAGTATAGAAGAACCAGCCAATGGGAGCTGACGACAACGGCGCCTCAGTATAGAAGAACTAGCCAATGGGATCAGACCGCAACAGCGCCTCAGTATAAGAGAACCAGCCAATGGGAACAGACGACAACAGCGCCTCAGTATAGGAAAACCACCCTATGGGAGCAGACGATAACAGCGTCTCAGTATAGGAGAACCAGCCAATGGGAGCAGACCGCAACAGCGCCTCAGTATAAGAGAACCAGCCAATGGGAACAGACGACAACAGCGTTTCAGTATAGGAGAACCAGCCAATGGGAACAGACGACAACAACGCCTCATTATAGGAGAACCAGCGAATGGGAGCTAACGACAACAACGTCTCAGTGTCGGAGAACCAGCCAATGGGAGCTAACGGCAACAGCTTGTCACTAAAGGAGAACCAGCCAACGGGAGAACACGACAACAGCGCCTCAGTATAGGAGAACCAGCCAATGGGAGCTGATGACAAGAGCGCCTCAGTATAGAAGAACCAGCCAATGGGAGCAGACCGCAACAGCGCCTCAGTATAAGAGAACCAGCCAATGGGAACAGACGAAAACAGCGCCTCAGTATAGGAGAACCAGCCAATGGGAGCAGACCACAACAGCGCACGAGTATAGGAGAACCAGCCAAGGGGAGCTGATGACAAGAGCGCCTCAGTATAGAAGAACCAGCCAATGGGAGCAGACCGCAACAGCGCCTCAGTATAAGAGAACCAGCCAATGGGAACAGACGAAAACAGCGCGTCAGTATAGAAGAACCAGCCAATGGGAGCTGATGACAAGAGCGCCTCAGTATAGAAGAACCAGCCAATGGGAGCAGACCGCAACAGCGCCTCAGTATAAGAGAACCAGCCAATGGGAACAGACGAAAACAGCGCCTCAGTATAGGAGAACCAGCCAATGGGAGCAGACGACAAGAGCGTCTCAGTATAGGAGAACCAGCCAAAGGGAGCAGACGACAACAGCGCCTCAGTATAGGAGAACCACCCAATGGGAGCAGAAGAAAACAGCGTCTCAGTATAGGAGAACCTGCCAATGGGAGCAGACCACATCAGCGTCTCAGTATAGGAGAATCGGCCAATGAGAGCAGACGACAACAGCGTCTCAGTATAGGAGAACCAGCCAATGGGAGCAGACCGCAACAGCGCCTCAATATAAGATAACCAGCCAAAGGGAACAACCGACAACATCGCCTCAGTATAGGAGAACCAGCAAACGGGAGAAGACGAAAACAACGTCTCCGTATAAGAGAACCAGCCAATGGGAGTTGACGACAACAGCGTCTCATTATCGGAGAACCAGCCAATGGGAGCAGACGACAGCAGCGCCTCAGTATAAAAGAATCGGTCAACCGGAGCAGACGACAACAGTCTCAGCATAGGAGAACCAAACAATGGAAGCTAACGACAACAGCATCTCAGTATAAGAGAATCGGTCAACGGGAGAAGACGACAACAGCGTCTCAGTATAGGAGAATCAGCCAATGGTAGCTAACCACACCAGCGTCTCACTATAGGAGAACCAGCCAATAGGAGCTAACGGCAACAGCATCTCACTATAGGAGAACCAGCCAATGGGAGAACACAACAGCGCCTCAGTATAGGAGAACCAGCCAATGGGAGCTGAGGACAACAGCGCCTCAGTATAGAAGAACTAGCCAATGGGATTAGGCCGCAACAGCGCCTCAGTATAAGAGAACCAGCCAATGGGAACAGACGACAACAGCGCCTCAGTATAGGAGAACCAGCCCATGGGAGCAGACGATAACAGCGTCTCAGTATAGGAGAACCAGCCAATAGGAGCAGACCGCAACAGCGCCTCAGTATAAGAGAACCAGCCAATGGGAACAGACGACAACAGCGTTTCAGTATAGGAGAACCAGCCAATGGGAACAGACGACAACAGCGTTTCAGTATAGGAGAACCAGCCAACGGGAGCAGACGACAACAGCGCCTCGGTTTAGGAGAACCAGCCAATTGGAGCAGACGGCAACAGCGCCTCAGTATAAGAGAACCAGCCAATGGGAACAGACGACAACAGCGTTTCAGTATAGGAGAACCAGTCAATGGGAACAGACGACAACAGCGTTTCAGTATAGGAGAACCAGCCAATGGGAACAGACGACAACAGCGTTTCAGTATAGGAGAACCAGCCAACGGGAGCAGACGACAACAGCGCCTCGGTTTTGGAGAACCAGCCAATGGGAGCAGACCGCAACAGCGCCTCAGTATAAGAGAACCAGCCAATGGGAACAGACGACAACAACGTTTCAGTATAGGAGAACCAGCCAATGGGAACAGACGACAACAGCGTTTCAGTATAGGAGAACCCGCCAATGGGAACAGACGACAACAGCGTTTCAGTATAGGAG
Source organism: Arenicola marina (assembly GCA_964019135.1). NCBI lineage: Eukaryota > Metazoa > Annelida > Polychaeta > Arenicolidae > Arenicola > Arenicola marina. Next base: position 17,367,251 of record OZ025256.1, on the reverse strand, counting down.
AACCAGCCAATGGGAGCTAACGACAACAACGTCTCAGTATCGGAGAACCAGCCAATGGGAGCAGACGACAACAGCGCCTCGGTTTAGGAGAACCAGCCAATGGGAGCAGACCGCAACAGCGCCTCAGTATAAGAGAACCAGCCAATGGGAACAGACGACAACAGCGTTTCAGTACAGGAGAACCAGCCAATGGGAACAGACGACAACAGCGTTTCAGTATAGGAGAACCCGCCAATGGGAACAGACGACAACAGCGTTTCAGTATAGGAGAACCAGCCAATGGGAGCTAACGACAACAACGTCTCAGTATCGGAGAACCAGCCAATGGGAGCAGACGACAACAGCGCCTCAGTATAGGAGAACCAGCCAATGAAAGCAGACGACAACAGCGCGTCGGTATAGGAGAACCAGCCAATGGGAGCAGAGCACAACAGCGCATCAGTATAGGAGAACCAGCCAATGGGAGCTAACGGCAACAGCTTATCACTAAAGGAGAACCAGCCAATGGGAGAACACGACATCAGCGCCTCAGCATAGGAGAACCAGCCAATGGGAGCTGATGACAAGAGCGCCTCAGTATAGGAGAACCCGCCAATGGGAGCAGACGACGAGAGCGCGTCAGTACAGGAAAACCAGCCGATGGAAAGAAAGACGACAACAGCGCCTCAGTATAGGAGAACCAGCCAATGGGAGCTAACGACAACAGCGCCTCAGTATAGGAGAACCAGCCAATGGGAGCAGATGACAAGAGCGTCTCAGTCTAAGAGAACCAGCCAATGAGAGCTAACGACAACAGCGCCTCAGTATAGGAGAACCAGCCAATGGGAGCAGACGACAAGAGCGTCTCAGTATAGGAGAACCAGCCAATGGGAGCAGACGACAACATCGTCTCAGTATAAGAGAACCAGCCAATGGGAGCAGACGACAACAACGTCTCCTTAAAAGAGAACCAGCCAGAGGGAGCAGACGAAAACAGCGCCTCAGTATAGGAGAACCACCCGATGGGAGCAGACGAAAACAGCGTCTCAGTATAGGAGAACCAGCCAACGGGAGCAGACGACAACAGCGCCTCGGTATAGCTGAACCAGCCAATGGAAACAGACCGCGACAGCGCCTCAGTATAAGAGAACTAGCCAAAGGGAACAGACAACAACAGCGTTTCAGTATAGGAGAACCAAACAATGGGAACAGACGACAACAGCCTTTCAGTATAGGAGAACAAGCCAATGGGAACAGACGACACAGCGTTTCAGTATAGGAGAACCAACCAATGGAAGCAGACGAAAACAGCGCCTCAGTATCGCAAAACCAGCCAATGGGAGCTAACGACAACAACGTCTCAGCATTGGAGAACCAGCCAATGGGAGCAGACGACAACAACGCCTCATTATAGGAGAACCCGCCAATGGGAGCTAACGACAACAACGTCTCGGTATAGGAGAACCAACCAATGGGAGCAGACAACAACAGCGCCTTAGTATAGGAGAACCAGCCAATGGGAGCAGACCGCAACAGCGCCTCAGTATAAGGGAACCAGCCAATGGGAACAGACGAAAACAGCGCGTCAGTATAGAAGAACCAGCCAATGGGAGCTGATGACAAGAGCGCCTCAGTATAGAAGAACCGGCCAATGGGAGCAGACCGCAACAGCGCCTCAGTATAAGAGAACCAGCCAATGGGAACAGACGAAAACAGCGCCTCAGTATAGGAGAACCAGCCAATGGGAGCAGACGACAAGAGCGTCTCAGTATAGGAGAACCAGCCAAAGGGAGCAGACGACAACAGCGCCTCAGTATAGGAGAACCACCCAATGGGAGCAGAAGAAAACAGCGTCTCAGTATAGGAGAACCTGCCAATGGGAGCAGACCACAACAGCGTCTCAGTATAGGAGAATCGGCCAATGAGAGCAGACGACAACAGCGCCTCAGTATAGGAGAACCAGCCAATGGGAGCAGACCGCAACAGCGCCTCAGTATAAGATAACCAGCCAAAGGGAACAACCGACAACAGCGCCTCAGTATAGGAGAACCAGCAAACGGGAGAAGACGAAAACAACGTCTCCGTATAAGAGAACCCGCCAATGGGAGTTGACGACAACAGCGTCTCATTATCGGAGAACCAGCCAATGGGAGCAGACGACAGCAGCGCCTCAGTATAAAAGAATCGGTCAACCGGAGCAGACGACAACAGTCTCAGCATAGGAGAACCAAACAATGGAAGCTAACGACAACAGCATCTCAGTATAAGAGAATCGGTCAACGGGAGCAGACGACAACAGCGTCTCAGTATAGGAGAATCAGCCAATGGTAGCTAACCACACCAGCGTCTCACTATAGGAGAACCAGCCAATAGGAGCTAACGGCAACAGCATCTCACTATAGGAGAACCAGCCAATGGGAGAACACAACAGCGCCTCAGTATAGGAGAACCAGCCAATGGGAGCTGAGGACAACAGCGCCTCAGTATAGAAGAACTAGCCAATGGGATTAGGCCGCAACAGCGCCTCAGTATAAGAGAACCAGCCAATGGGAACAGACGACAACAGCGCCTCAGTATAGGAGAACCAGCCAATGGGAGCAGACGATAACAGCGTCTCAGTATAGGAGAACCAGCCAATAGGAGCAGACCGCAACAGCGCCTCAGTATAAGAGAACCAGCCAATGGGAACAGACGACAACAGCGTTTCAGTATAGGAGAACCAGCCAATGGGAACAGACGACAACAGCGTTTCAGTATAGGAGAACCAGCCAACGGGAGCAGACGACAACAGCGCCTCGGTTTAGGAGAACCAGCCAATTGGAGCAGACGGCAACAGCGCCTCAGTATAAGAGAACCAGCCAATGGGAACAGACGACAACAGCGTTTCAGTATAGGAGAACCAGCCAATGGGAACAGACGACAACAGCGTTTCAGTATAGGAGAACCAGCCAATGGGAACAGACGACAACAGCGTTTCAGTATAGGAGAACCAGCCAACGGGAGCAGACGACAACAGCGCCTCGGTTTTGGAGAACCAGCCAATGGGAGCAGACCGCAACAGCGCCTCAGTATAAGAGAACCAGCCAATGGGAACAGACGACAACAACGTTTCAGTATAGGAGAACCAGCCAATGGGAACAGACGACAACAGCGTTTCAGTATAGGAGAACCCGCCAATGGGAACAGACGACAACAGCGTTTCAGTATAGGAGAACCAGCCAATGGGAGCTAACGACAACAACGCCTCAGTATCGGAGAACCAGCCAATGGGAGCAGACGACAACAGCGCCTCGGTTTAGGAGAACCAGCCAATGGGAGCAGACCGCAACAGCGCCTCAGTATAAGAGAACCAGCCAATGGGAACAGACGACAACAGCGTTTCAGTATAGGAGAACCAGCCAATGGGAACAGACGACAACAGCGTTTCAGTATAGGAGAACCAGCCAATGGGAGCTAACGACAACAACGTCTCAGTATCGGAGAACCAGCCAATGGGAGCAGACGACAACAGCGCCTCAGTATAGGAGAACCAGCCAATGAAAGCAGACGACAACAGCGCGTCAGTATAGGAGAACCAGCCAATGGGAGCAGAGCACAACAGCGCATCAGTATAGGAGAACCAGCCAATGGGAGCTAACGGCAACAGCTTATCACTAAAGGAGAACCAGCCAATGGGAGAACACGACAACAGCGCCTCAGCATAGGAGAACCAGCCAATGGGAGCTGATGACAAGAGCGCCTCAGTATAGGAGAACCCGCCAATGGGAGCAGACGACGAGAGCGCGTCAGTACAGGAAAACCAGCCGATGGAAAGAAAGACGACAACAGCGCCTCAGTATAGGAGAACCAGCCAATGGGAGCTAACGACAACAGCGCCTCAGTATAGGAGAACCAGCCAATGGGAGCAGACGACAAGAGCGTCTCAGTCTAAGAGAACCAGCCAATGGGAGCTAACGACAACAGCGCCTCAGTATAGGAGAACCAGCCAATGGGAGCAGAAGACAAGAGCGTCTCAGTATAGGAGAACCAGTCAAAGGGAGCAGACGACAACAGCGCCTCAGTATAGGAGAACCAGCCAATGGGAGCTAACGGCAACAGCTTCTCACTAAAAGCGAACAAGCCAATGGGAGAACACGACAACAGCGCCTCAGTACAGGAGAACCAGCCAATGGGAGCTGATGACAAGAGCGCCTTAGTATAGAAGAACCAGCCAATGGGAGCAGACTGCAACAGCGCCTCAGTATAAGAGAACCAGCCAATGGGAACAGACGACAACAGCGCCTCAGTATAGGAGAACCAGCCAATGGGAGCTAACGACAATAGCGTCTCAGTATAGGAGAACCAGCCGATGGGAGCAGACGACAAGAGCGCCTCAGTGCAGGAAAACCAGCCGATGGAAAGAAAGATGACAACAGCGCCTCAGTATAGGAGAACCAGCCAATGGGAGCTAACGACAACAGCGCCTCAGTATAGGAGAACCAGCCAATGGGAGCAGACGACAAGAGCGTCTCAGTATAGGAGAACCAGCCAATGGGAGCAGACGACAACAGCGTCTCAGTATAAGAGAACCAGCCAATGGGAGAAGACGACAACAACGTCTCCTTATAAGAGAACCAGCCAAAGGGAGCAGACAACAGCGCCTCAGTATAGGAGAACCAGCCAATGGGAACAGACGAAAACAGCGTCTCAGTATAGGAGAACCAGCCAATGGGAGCAGACCACAACAGCGTCTCAGTATAGGAGAATCGGCCAATGAGAGCAGACGACAACATCGCCTCAGTATAGGAGAACCAGCCAATGGGAGCAGACCGCAACAGCACCTCAGTATAAGATAACCAGCCAAAGGGAACAACCGACAACAGCGCCTCACTATAGGAGAACCACCCTATGAGAGCAGACGACAACAGCGTCTCAGTATAGGAGAACCAGCCAAAGGGAGCAGACCGCAACAGCGCCTCAGTATAAGAGAACCAGCCAATGTGAACAGACGACAACAGCGTTTCAGTATAGGAGAACCAGCCATTGGGAACAGAGGACAACAGAGTCTCATTATAGGAGAACCAGACAATGTGAGCTGACGACAACAGCGTCTCAATATAGGAGAACCAGACAATGTGAGCTGACGACAACAGCGCCTCAGTATAGAAGAACCAGCCAATGGGAACAGACGACAACAGCGCCTCAGTATAGGTGAACCAGCCAATGAGAGCAGACGACAACAGCGTCTCAGTATAGGAAAACCAGCCAATGAGAGCAGGCGACAACAGCGCCTCAGTATAGGAGAACCAGACAATGTGAGCTGACGACAACAGCGCCTCTGTATAAGAGAAACAGCCAATGGGAGCTAACGACAACAGCGTCTCAGTATAGGAGAACCAGCCAATAGGAGCTGACGACAACAGCGCCTTAGTATAGAAGAACTAGCCAATGGGATCAGACCGCAACAGCGCCTCAGTATAAGAGAACCAGCCAATGGGAGCAGACCGCAACAGCGCCTCAGTATAAGAGAACCAGCCAATGGGAACAGACGACAACAACGTTTCAGTATAGGAGAACCAGCCAATGGGAACAGACGACAACAGCGTTTCAGTATAGGAGAACCCGCCAATGGGAACAGACGACAACAGCGTTTCAGTATAGGAGAACCAGCCAATGGGAGCTAACGACAACAACGTCTCAGTATCGGAGAACCAGCCAATGGGAGCAGACGACAACAGCGCCTCGGTTTAGGAGAACCAGCCAATGGGAGCAGACCGCAACAGCGCCTCAGTATAAGAGAACCAGCCAATGGGAACAGACGACAACAGCGTTTCAGTACAGGAGAACCAGCCAATGGGAACAGACGACAACAGCGTTTCAGTATAGGAGAACCCGCCAATGGGAACAGACGACAACAGCGTTTCAGTATAGGAGAACCAGCCAATGGGAGCTAACGACAACAACGTCTCAGTATCGGAGAACCAGCCAATGGGAGCAGACGACAACAGCGCCTCAGTATAGGAGAACCAGCCAATGAAAGCAGACGACAACAGCGCGTCGGTATAGGAGAACCAGCCAATGGGAGCAGAGCACAACAGCGCATCAGTATAGGAGAACCAGCCAATGGGAGCTAACGGCAACAGCTTATCACTAAAGGAGAACCAGCCAATGGGAGAACACGACATCAGCGCCTCAGCATAGGAGAACCAGCCAATGGGAGCTGATGACAAGAGCGCCTCAGTATAGGAGAACCCGCCAATGGGAGCAGACGACGAGAGCGCGTCAGTACAGGAAAACCAGCCGATGGAAAGAAAGACGACAACAGCGCCTCAGTATAGGAGAACCAGCCAATGGGAGCTAACGACAACAGCGCCTCAGTATAGGAGAACCAGCCAATGGGAGCAGACGACAAGAGCGTCTCAGTCTAAGAGAACCAGCCAATGAGAGCTAACGACAACAGCGCCTCAGTATAGGAGAACCAGCCAATGGGAGCAGACGACAAGAGCGTCTCAGTATAGGAGAACCAGCCAATGGGAGCAGACGACAACATCGTCTCAGTATAAGAGAACCAGCCAATGGGAGCAGACGACAACAACGTTTCCTTAAAAGAGAACCAGCCAAAGGGAGCAGACGAAAACAGCGCCTCAGTATAGGAGAACCACCCGATGGGAGCAGACGAAAACAGCGTCTCAGTATAGGAGAACCAGCCAACGGGAGCAGACGACAACAGCGCCTCGGTATAGCTGAACCAGCCAATGGAAACAGACCGCGACAGCGCCTCAGTATAAGAGAACTAGCCAATGGGAACAGACGACAACAGCGTTTCAGTATAGGAGAACCAAACAATGGGAACAGACGACAACAGCCTTTCAGTATAGGAGAACAAGCCAATGGGAACAGACGACACAGCGTTTCAGTATAGGAGAACCAACCAATGGAAGCAGACGAAAACAGTGCCTCAGTATCGCAAAACCAGCCAATGGGAGCTAACGACAACAACGTCTCAGCATCGGAGAACCAGCCAATGGGAGCAGACGACAACAACGCCTCATTATAGGAGAACCCGCCAATGGGAGCTAACGACAACAACGTCTCGGTATAGGAGAACCAACCAATGGGAGCAGACAACAACAGCGCCTTAGTATAGGAGAACCAGCCAATGGGAGCAGACCGCAACAGCGCCTCAGTATAAGAGAACCAGCCAATGGGAACAGACGAAAACAGCGCGTCAGTATAGAAGAACCAGCCAATGGGAGCTGATGACAAGAGCGCCTCAGTATAGAAGAACCAGCCAATGGGAGCAGACCGCAACAGCGCCTCAGTATAGGAGAACCAGCCAATGGGAGCAGACGACAAGAGCGTCTCAGTATAGGAGAATCGGCCAATGAGAGCAGACGACAACAGCGCCTCAGTATAGGAGAACCAGCCAATGGGAGCAGACCGCAACAGCGCCTCAGTATAAGATAACCAGCCAAAGGGAACAACCGACAACAGCGCCTCAGTATAGGAGAACCAGCAAACGGGAGAAGACGAAAACAACGTCTCCGTATAGGAGAACCAGCCAATGGGAGTTGACGACAACAGCGTCTCATTATCGGAGAACCAGCCAATGGGAGCAGACGACAGCAGCGCCTCAGTATAAAAGAATCGGTCAACCGGAGCAGACGACAACAGTCTCAGCATAGGAGAACCAAACAATGGAAGCTAAGGACAACAGCATCTCAGTATAAGAGAATCGGTCAACGGGAGCAGACGACAACAGCGTCTCAGTATAGGAGAATCAGCCAATGGTAGCTAACCACACCAGCGTCTCACTATAGGAGAACCAGCCAATAGGAGCTAACGGCAACAGCATCTCACTATAGGAGAACCAGCCAATGGGAGAACACAACAGCGCCTCAGTATAGGAGAACCAGCCAATGGGAGCTGAGGACAACAGCGCCTCAGTATAGAAGAACTAGCCAATGGGATAAGGCCGCAACAGCGCCTCAGTATAAGAGAACCAGCCAATGGGAACAGACGACAACAGCGCCTCAGTATAGGAGAACCAGCCGATGGGAGCAGACGATAACAGCGTCTCAGTATAGGAGAACCAGCCAATAGGAGCAGACCGCAACAGCGCCTCAGTATAAGAGAACCAGCCAATGGGAACAGACGACAACAGCGTTTCAGTATAGGAGAACCAGCCAATGGGAACAGACGACAACAGCGTTTCAGTATAGGAGAACCAGCCAACGGGAGCAGACGACAACAGCGCCTCGGTTTAGGAGAACCAGCCAATTGGAGCAGACGGCAACAGCGCCTCAGTATAAGAGAACCAGCCAATGGGAACAGACGACAACAGCGTTTCAGTATAGGAGAACCAGCCAATGGGAACAGACGACAACAGCGTTTCAGTATAGGAGAACCAGCCAATGGGAACAGACGACAACAGCGTTTCAGTATAGGAGAACCAGCCAACGGGAGCAGACGACAACAGCGCCTCGGTTTTGGAGAACCAGCCAATGGGAGCAGACCGCAACAGCGCCTCAGTATAAGAGAACCAGCCAATGGGAACAGACGACAACAACGTTTCAGTATAGGAGAACCAGCCAATGGGAACAGACGACAACAGCGTTTCAGTATAGGAGAACCCGCCAATGGGAACAGACGACAACAGCGTTTCAGTATAGGAGAACCAGCCAATGGGAGCTAACGACAACAACGCCTCAGTATCGGAGAACCAGCCAATGGGAGCAGACGACAACAGCGCCTCGGTTTAGGAGAACCAGCCAATGGGAGCAGACCGCAACAGCGCCTCAGTATAAGAGAACCAGCCAATGGGAACAGAAGACAACAGCGTTTCAGTATAGGAGAACCAGCCAATGGGAACAGACGACAACAGCGTTTCAGTATAGGAGAACCAGCCAATGGGAGCTAACGACAACAACGTCTCAGTATCGGAGAACCAGCCAATGGGAGCAGACGACAACAGCGCCTCAGTATAGGAGTACCAGCCAATGAAAGCAGACGACAACAGCGCGTCAGTATAGGAGAACCAGCCAATGGGAGCAGAGCACAACAGCGCATCAGTATAGGAGAACCAGCCAATGGGAGCTAACGGCAACAGCTTATCACTAAAGGAGAACCAGCCAATGGGAGAACACGACAACAGCGCCTCAGCATAGGAGAACCCGCCAATGGGAGCAGACGACGAGAGCGCGTCAGTACAGGAAAACCAGCCGATGGAAAGAAAGACGACAACAGCGCCTCAGTATAGGAGAACCAGCCAATGGGAGCTAACGACAACAGCGCCTCAGTATAGGAGAACCAGCCAATGGGAGCAGACGACAAGAGCGTCTCAGTCTAAGAGAACCAGCCAATGGGAGCTAACGACAACAGCGCCTCAGTATAGGAGAACCAGCCAATGGGAGCAGACGACAAGAGCGTCTCAGTATAGGAGAACCAGCCAATGGGAGCAGACGACAACATCGTCTCAGTATAAGAGAACCAGCCAATGGGAGCAGACGACAACAACGTCTCCTTAAAAGAGAACCAGCCAAAGGGAGCAGACGAAAACAGCGCCTCAGTATAGGAGAACCACCCAATGGGAGCAGACGAAAACAGCGTCTCAGTATAGGAGAACCAGCCAACGGGAGCAGACGACAACAGCGCCTCGGTATAGCTGAACCAGCCAATGGAAACAGACCGCGACAGCGCCTCAGTATAAGAGAACTAGCCAATGGGAACAGACGACAACAGCGTTTCAGTATAGGAGAACCAAACAATGGGAACAGACGACAACAGCCTTTCAGTATAGGAGAACAAGCCAATGGGAACAGACGACAACAGCGTTTCAGTATAGGAGAACCAACCAATGGAAGCAGACGAAAACAGCGCCTCAGTATCGCAAAACCAGCCAATGGGAGCTAACGACAACAACGTCTCAGCATCGGAGAACCAGCCAATGGGAGCAGACGACAACAGCGCCTCATTATAGGAGAACCCGCCAATGGGAGCTAACGACAACAACGTCTCGGTATAGGAGTACCAACCAATGGGAGCAGACAACAACAGCGCCTTAGTATAGGAGAACCAGCCAATGAGAGCAGACCACAACAGCGCCTCAGTATAGGCGAACCAGACAATGTGAGCTGACGACAACAACCAATGGCAACAGACGACAACCGCGTTTCAGCATAGGAAAACCAGCAAATGGGAACAGACGACAACAGCGTTTCAGTATAGGAGAACCAGCCAATGGGAACAGTCGACAACAGCGTTTCAGTATAGGAGAACCAGCCAATGAGAGCAGACGACAACAGCGCCTCAGTATAGGCGAACCAGAAAATGTGAGCTGACGACAACAGCGCCTCAGTATAGGAGAACCAGTCAAAGGGAGCAGACGACAACAGCGCCTCAGTATAGGAGAACCAGCCAATGGGAGCTAACGGCAACAGCTTCTCACTAAAAGCGAACAAGCCAATGGGAGAACACGACAACAGCGCCTCAGTACAGGAGAACCAGCCAATGGGAGCTGATGACAAGAGCGCCTTAGTATAGAAGAACCAGCCAATGGGAGCAGACTGCAACAGCGCCTCAGTATAAGAGAACCAGCCAATGGGAACAGACGACAACAGCGCCTCAGTATAGGAGAACCAGCCAATGGGAGCTAACGACAATAGCGTCTCAGTATAGGAGAACCAGCCGATGGGAGCAGACGACAAGAGCGCCTCAGTGCAGGAAAACCAGCCGATGGAAAGAAAGATGACAACAGCGCCTCAGTATAGGAGAACCAGCCAATGGGAGCTAACGACAACAGCGTCTCAGTATAGGAGAACCAGCCAATGGGAGCAGACGACAAGAGCGTCTCAGTATAGGAGAACCAGCCAATGGGAGCAGACGACAACAGCGTCTCAGTATAAGAGAACCAGCCAATGGGAGAAGACGACAACAGCGCCTCAGTATAGGAGAACCAGCCAATGGGAACAGACGAAAACAGCGTCTCAGTATAGGAGAACCAGCCAATGGGAGCAGACCACAACAGCGTCTCAGTATAGGAGAATCGGCCAATGAGAGCAGACGACAACATCGCCTCAGTATAGGAGAACCAGCCAATGGGAACAGACGAAAACAGCGTCTCAGTATAGGAGAACCAGCCAATGGGAGCAGACCACAACAGCGTCTCAGTATAGGAGAATCGGCCAATGAGAGCAGACGACAACATCGCCTCAGTATAGGAGAACCAGCCAATGGGAGCAGACCGCAACAGCACCTCAGTATAAGATAACCAGCCAAAGGGAACAACCGACAACAGCGCCTCAGTATAGGAGAACCACCCTATGAGAGCAGACCGCAACAGCGCCTCAGTATAAGAGAACCAGCCAATGTGAACAGACGACAACAGCGTTTCAGTATAGGAGAACCAGCCATTGGGAACAGAGGACAACAGAGTCTCATTATAGGAGAACCAGACAATGTGAGCTGACGACAACAGCGTCTCAATATAGGAGAACCAGACAATGTGAGCTGACGACAACAGCGCCTCAGTATAGAAGAACCAGCCAATGGGAACAGACGACAACAGCGCCTCAGTATAGGTGAACCAGCCAATGAGAGCAGACGACAACAGCGTCTCAGTATAGGAAAACCAGCCAATGAGAGCAGGCGACAACAGCGCCTCAGTATAGGAGAACCAGACAATGTGAGCTGACGACAACAGCGCCTCTGTATAAGAGAAACAGCCAATGGGAGCTAACGACAACAGCGTCTCAGTATAGGAGAACCAGCCAATAGGAGCTGACGACAAAAGCGCCTTAGTATAGAAGAACTAGCCAATGGGATCAGACCGCAACAGCGCCTCAGTATAAGAGAACCAGCCAATGGGAACAGACGACAACAGCGCCTCAGTATAGGAGAACCAGCCAATGGGAGCAGACGATAACAGCGTCTCAGTATAGGAGAACCAGCCAATGGGAGCAGACCACAACAGCGTCTCAGTGTAGGAGAACCAGCCAATTTGAGCAGACGACAACAGCGCCTCGGTTTAGGAGAACCAGCCAATGGGAGCAGACCGCAACAGCGCCTCAGTATAAGAGAACCAGCCAATGGGAAATGACGACAACAGCGTTTCAGTATGGGAGAACCCGCCAATGGGAACAGACGACTATAGCGTTTCAGTATAGGAGAACCAGCCAATGGGAGCTAACGACAACAACGTCTCAGTATCGGAGAACCAGCCAATGGGAACAGACGACAACAGCGTTTCAGTATAGGAGAACCAGCCAATGGGAGCTAACGAGAACAACGTCTCAGTATCGGAGAACCAGCCAATGGGAGCAGACGACAACAGCGTCTCAGTATAGGAGAACCAGCCAATGAGAGCAGACGACAACAGCGCGTCAGTATAGGAGAACCAGCCAATGGGTACAGACCACAACAGCGCATCAGTATAGGAGAACCAGCCAACGGGAGCAGACGACAACAGCGCCTCGGTTTAGGAGAACCAGCCAATGGGAGCAGACCGCAACAGCGCCTCAGTATAAGAGAACCAGCCAATGGGAACAGACGACAACAGCGTTTCAGTATAGAACCAGCCAATGGGAACAAACGACAACAGCGTTTCAGTATAGGAGAACCCGCCAATGGGAACAGACGACAACAGCGTTTCAGTATAGGAGAACCAGCCAATGGGAGCTAACGACAACAACGTCTCAGTATCGGAGAACCAGCCAATGGGAGCAGACGACAACAGCGCCTCGGTTTAGGAGAACCAGCCAATGGGAGCAGACCGCAACAGCGCCTCAGTATAAGAGAACCAGCCAATGGGAAATGACGACAACAGCGTTTCAGTATGGGAGAACCCGCCAATGGGAACAGACGACTATAGCGTTTCAGTATAGGAGAACCAGCCAATGGGAGCTAACGACAACAACGTCTCAGTATCGGAGAACCAGCCAATGGGAACAGACGACAACAGCGTTTCAGTATAGGAGAACCAGCCAATGGGAGCTAACGAGAACAACGTCTCAGTATCGGAGAACCAGCCAATGGGAGCAGACGACAACAGCGTCTCAGTATAGGAGAACCAGCCAATGAGAGCAGACGACAACAGCGCGTCAGTATAGGAGAACCAGCCAATGGGTACAGACCACAACAGCGCATCAGTATAGGAGAACCAGCCAACGGGAGCAGACGACAACAGCGCCTCGGTTTAGGAGAACCAGCCAATGGGAGCAGACCGCAACAGCGCCTCAGTATAAGAGAACCAGCCAATGGGAACAGACGACAACAGCGTTTCAGTATAGAACCAGCCAATGGGAACAAACGACAACAGCGTTTCAGTATAGGAGAACCCGCCAATGGGAACAGACGACAACAGCGTTTCAGTATAGGAGAACCAGCCAATGGGAGCTAACGACAACAACGTCTCAGTATCGGAGAACCAGCCAATGGGAGCTGACGACAACAGCGCCTCAGTATAGGAGAACCAGCCAATGGGAGCAGACCGCAACAGCGCCTCAGTATAAGATAACCAGCCAAAGGGAACAACCGACAACAGCGCCTCAGTACAGGAGAACCACCCTATGGGAGCAGACGAAAACAGCGTCTCAGTATAGGAGAACCAGCCAAAGGGAGCAGACCGCAACAGCGCCTCAGTATAAGAGAACCAGCCAATGTGAACAGACGACAACAGCGTTTCAGTATAGGAGAACCAGCCATTGGGAACAGAGGACAACAGAGTCTCAGTATAGGAGAACCAGACAATGTGAGCTGACGACAACAGCGTCTCAATATAGGAGAACCAGACAATGTGAGCTGACGACAACAGCGCCTCAGTATAGAAGAACCAGCCAATGGGAACAGACGACAACAGCGCCTCAGTATAGGTGAACCAGCCAATGAGAGCAGACGACAACAGCGTCTCAGTATAGGAAAACCAGCCAATGAGAGCAGACGACAACAGCGCCTCAGTATAGGAGAACCAGACAATGTGAGCTGACGACAACAGCGCCTCTGTATAAGAGAAACAGCCAATGGGAGCTAACGACAACAGCGTCTCAGTATAGGAGAACCAGCCAATGGGAGCTGACGACAACAGCGCCTCAGTATAGAAGAACTAGCCAATGGGATCAGACCGCAACAGCGCCTCAGTATAAGAGAACCAGCCAATGGGAACAGACGACAACAGCGCCTCAGTATAAGAGAACCAGCCAATGGGAGCAGACGATAACAGCGTCTCAGTATAGGAGAACCAGCCAATGGGAGCAGACCACAACAGCGTCTCAGTGTAGGAGAACCAGCCAACGGGAGCAGACGACAACAGCGCCTCGGTTTAGGAGAACCAGCCAATGGGAGCAGACCGCAACAGCGCCTCGGTATAAGAGAACCAGCCAATGGGAACAGACGACAACAGCGTTTCAGTATGGGAGAACCCGCCAATGGGAACAGACGACAACAGCGTTTCAGTATAGGAGAACCAGCCAATGGGAGCTAACGACAACAACGTCTCAGTATCGGAGAACCAGCCAATGGGAGCTAACGACAACAACGTCTCAGTATCGGAGAACCAGCCAATGGGAACAGACGACAACAGCGTTTCAGTATAGGAGAACCAGCCAATGGGAGCTAACGACAACAACGTCTCAGTATCGGAGAACCAGCCAATAGGAGCAGACGACAACAGCGCCTCAGTATAGGAGAACCAGCCAATGAGAGCAGACGACAACAGCGCGTCAGTATAGGAGAACCAGCCAATGGGAACAGACGACAACAGCGTTTCAGTATAGGAGAACCAGCCAATGGGAACAGACGACAACAGCGTTTCAGTATAGGAGAACCCGCCAATGGGAACAGACGACAACAGCGTTTCAGTATAGGAGAACCAGCCAATGGGAGCTAACGACAACAACGTCTCAGTATCGGAGAACCAGCCAATGGGAGCTGACGACAACAGCGTTTCAGTATAGGAGAACCAGCCAATGGGAGCTAACGACAACAACGTCTCAGTATCGGAGAACCAGCCAATGGGAGCTAACGACAACAACGTCTCAGTATCGGAGAACCAGCCAATGGGAACAGACGACAACAGCGTTTCAGTATAGGAGAACCAGCCAATGGGAGCTAACGACAACAACGTCTCAGTATCGGAGAACCAGCCAATGGGAACAGACGACAACAGCGTTTCAGTATAGGAGAACCAGCCAATGGGAGCTAACGACAACAACGTCTCAGTATCGGAGAACCAGCCAATAGGAGCAGACGACAACAGCGACTCAGTATAAGAGAACCAGCCAATGGGAACAGACGACAACAGCGTTTCAGTATAGGAGAACCAGCCAATGGGAACAGACGACAACAGCGTTTCAGTATAGGAGAACCCGCCAATGGAAACAGAGGACAACAGCGTTTCAGTATAGGAGAACCAGCCAATGGGAGCTAACGACAACAACGTCTCAGTATCGGAGAACCAGCCAATGGGAGCAGACGACAACAGCGCCTCGGTTTAGGAGAACCAGCCAATGGGAGCAGACCGCAACAGCGCCTCAGTATAAGAGAACCAGCCAATGGGAACAGACGACAACAGCGTTTCAGTATAGGAGAACCAGCCATTGGGAACAGAGGACAACAGAGTCTCAGTATAGGAGAACCAGACAATGTGAGCTGACCACAACAGCGTCTCAATATAGGAGAACCAGACAATGTGAGCTGACGACAACAGCGCCTCAGTATAGAAGAACCAGCCAATGGGAACAGACGACAACAGCGTCTCAGTATAGGTGAACCAGCCAATGAGAGCAGACGACAACAGCGTCTCAGTATAGGAAAAGCAGCCAATGAGAGCAGACGACAACAGCGCCTCAGTATAGGAGAACCAGACAATGTGAGCTGACGACAACAGCGCCTCTGTATAAGAGAAACAGCCAATGGGAGTTAACGACAACAGCGTCTCAGTATAGGAGAACCAGCCAATGGGAGCTGACGACAACAGCGCCTCAGTATATAAGAACAAGCCAATGGAATCAGACCGCAACAGCGCCTCAGTATAAGAGAACCAGCCAATGGGAACAGACGACAACAGCGCCTCAGTATAAGAGAACCAGCCAATGGGAGCAGACGATAACAGCGTCTCAGTATAGGAGAACCAGCCAATGGGAGCAGACCACAACAGCGTCTCAGTGTAGGAGAACCAGCCAACGGGAGCAGACGACAACAGCGCCTCGGTTTAGGAGAACCAGCCAATGGGAGCAGACCGCAACAGCGCCTCGGTATAAGAGAACCAGCCAATGGGAACAGACGACAACAGCGTTTCAGTATGGGAGAACCCGCCAATGGGAACAGACGACAACAGCGTTTCAGTATAGGAGAACCAGCCAATGGGAGCTAACGACAACAACGTCTCAGTATCGGAGAACCAGCCAATGGGAGCTAACGACAACAACGTCTCAGTATCGGAGAACCAGCCAATGGGAACAGACGACAACAGCGTTTCAGTATAGGAGAACCAGCCAATGGGAGCTAACGACAACAACGTCTCAGTATCGGAGAACCAGCCAATAGGAGCAGACGACAACAGCGCCTCAGTATAGGAGAACCAGCCAATGAGAGCAGACGACAACAGCGCGTCAGTATAGGAGAACCAGCCAATGGGAACAGACCACAACAGCGCATCAGTATAGGAGAACCAGCCAACGGGAGCAGACGACAACAGCGCCTCGGTTTAGGAGAACCAGCCAATGGGAACAGACGACAACAGCGTTTCAGTATAGGAGAACCCGCCAATGGGAACAGACGACAACAGCGTTTCAGTATAGGAGAACCAGCCAATGGGAGCTAACGACAACAACGTCTCAGTATCGGAGAACCAGCCAATGGGAGCAGACGACAACAGCGCCTCGGTTTAGGAGAACCAGCCAATGGGAGCAGACCGCAACAGCGCCGCAGTATAAGAGAACCAGCCAATGGGAACAGACGACAACAGCGTTTCAGTATAGGAGAACCAGCCAATGGTAACAAACAACAACAGCGTTTCAGAATAGGAGAACCCGCCAATGGGAACAGACGACAACAGCGTTTCAGTATAGGAGAACCAGCCAATGGGAGCTAACGACAACAACGTCTCAGTATCGGAGAACCAGCCAATGGGAGCTGACGACAACAGCGTTTCAGTATAGGAGAACCAGCCAATGGGAGCTAACGACAACAACGTCTCAGTATCGGAGAACCAGCCAATGGGAGCTAACGACAACAACGTCTCAGTATCGGAGAACCAGCCAATGGGAACAGACGACAACAGCGTTTCAGTATAGGAGAACCAGCCAATGGGAGCTAACGACAACAACGTCTCAGTATCGGAGAACCAGCCAATGGGAACAGACGACAACAGCGTTTCAGTATAGGAGAACCAGCCAATGGGAGCTAACGACAACAACGTCTCAGTATCGGAGAACCAGCCAATAGGAGCAGACGACAACAGCGCCTCAGTATAAGAGAACCAGCCAATGGGAACAGACGACAACAGCGTTTCAGTATAGGAGAACCAGCCAATGGGAACAGACGACCACAGCGTTTCAGTATAGGAGAACCCGCCAATGGGAACAGAGGACAACAGCGTTTCAGTATAGGAGAACCCGCCAATGGGAGCTAACGACAACAACGTCTCAGTATCGGAGAACCAGCCAATGGGAGCAGACGACAACAGCGCCTCGGTTTAGGTGAACCAGCCAATGGGAGCAGACCGCAACAGCGCCTCAGTATAAGAGAACCAGCCAATGGGAACAGACGAAAACAGCGTTTCAGTATAGGAGAACCAGCCAATGGGAACAGACGACAACAGCGTTTCAGTATAGGAGAACCCGCCAATGGGAACAGACGACAACAGCGTTTCAGTATAGGAGAACCAGCCAATGGGAGCTAACGACAACAACGTCTCAGTATCGGAGAACCAGCCAATGGGAGCTGACGACAACAGCGCCTCAGTATAGGAGAACCAGCCAATGGGAGCAGACCGCAACAGCTCCTCAGTATAAGATAACCAGCCAAAGGGAACAACCGACAACAGCGCCTCAGTATAGGAGAACCACCCTATGGGAGCAGACGAAAACAGCGTCTCAGTATAGGAGAACCAGCCAAAGGGAGCAGACCGCAACAGCGCCTCAGTATAAGAGAACCAGCCAATGTGAACAGACGACAACAGCGTTTCAGTATAGGAGAACCAGCCATTGGGAACAGAGGACAACAGAGTCTCAGTATAGGAGAACCAGACAATGTGAGCTGACGACAACAGCGTCTCAATATAGGAGAACCAGACAATGTGAGCTGACGACAACAGCGCCTCAGTATAGAAGAACCAGCCAATGGGAACAGACGACAACAGCGCCTCAGTATAGGTGAACCAGCCAATGAGAGCAGACGACAACAGCGTCTCAGTATAGCAAAACCAGCCAATGAGAGCACACGACAACAGCGCCTCAGTATAGGAGAACCAGACAATGTGAGCTGACGACAACAGCGCCTCTGTATAAGAGAAACAGCCAATGGGAGCTAACGACAACAGCGTCTCAGTATAGGAGAACCAGTCAATGGGAGCTGACGACAACAGCGCCTCAGTATAGAAGAACTAGCCAATGGGATCAGACCGCAACAGCGCCTCAGTATAAGAGAACCAGCCAATGGGAACAGACGACAACAGCGCCTCAGTATAAGAGAACCAGCCAATGGGAGCAGACGATAACAGCGTCTCAGTATAGGAGAACCAGCCAATGGGAGCAGACCACAACAGCGTCTCAGTGTAGGAGAACCAGCCAACGGGAGCAGACGACAACAGCGCCTCGGTTTAGGAGAACCAGCCAATGGGAGCAGACCGCAACAGCGCCTCGGTATAAGAGAACCAGCCAATGGGAACAGACGACAACAGCGTTTCAGTATGGGAGAACCCGCCAATGGGAACAGACGACAACAGCGTTTCAGTATAGGAGAACCAGCCAATGGGAGCTAACGACAACAACGTCTCAGTATCGGAGAACCAGCCAATGGGAGCTAACGACAACAACGTCTCAGTATCGGAGAACCAGCCAATGGGAACAGACGACAACAGCGTTTCAGTATAGGAGAACCAGCCAATGGGAGCTAACGATAACAACGTCTCAGTATCGGAGAACCAGCCAATAGGAGCAGACGACAACAGCGCCTCAGTATAGGAGAACCAGCCAATGAGAGCAGACGACAACAGCGCGTCAGTATAGGAGAACCAGCCAATGGGAACAGACCACAACAGCGCATCAGTATAGGAGAACCAGCCAACGGGAGCAGACGACAACAGCGCCTCGGTTTAGGAGAACCAGCCAATGGGAGCAGACCGCAACAGCGCCTCAGTATCGGAGAACCAGACAATGTGAGCTGACGACAACAACCAATGGCAACAGACGACAACAGCGTTTCAGTATAGGAGAACCAGCAAATGGGAACAGACGACAACAGCGTTTCAGTATAGGAGAACCAGCCAATGGGAACAGTCGACAACAGCGTTTCAGTATAGGAGAACCAGCCAATGAGAGCAGACGACAATAGCGCCTCAGTATAGGCGAACCAGACAATGTGAGCTGACGACAACAACCAATGGCAACAGACGACAACAGCGTTTCAGTATAGGAGAACCAGCAAATGGGAACAGACGACAACAGCGTTTCAGTATAGGAGAACCAGCCAATGGGAACAGTCGACAACAGCGTTTCAGTATAGGAGAACCAGCCAATGAGAGCAGACGACAATAGCGCCTCAGTATAGGCGAACCAGACAATGTGAGCTGACGACAACAGCGCCTCAGTATAGGAGAATCAGCAAAGCTAGCAGACGACAACAGCGCCTCAGTATAGGAGAACCAGCCAATGGGAGCTAACGGCAACAGCTTCTCACTAAAAGACAACCAGCCAATGGGAGAACACGACAACAGCGCCTCAATATAGGAGAACCAGCCAATGGGAGCTGATGACAAGGGCGCCTTAGTATAGAAAAACCAGCCAATGGGAACAGACGACAACAGCGCCTCAGTATAGGTGAACCAGCCAATGAGAGCAGACGACAACAGCCTCTCAGTATAGGAAAACCAGCCAATGAGAGCAGACGACAACAGCGCCTCAGTATAGGAGAACCAGACAATGTGAGCTGACGACAACAGCGCCTCTGTATAAGAGAAACAGCCAATGGGAGCTAACGACAACAGCGTCTCAGTATAGGAGAACCAGCCAATGGGAGCTGACGACAACAGCGCCTCAGTATAGAAGAACTAGCCAATGGGATCAGACCGCAACAGCGCCTCAGTATAAGAGAACCAGCCAATGGGAACAGACGACAACAGCGCCTCAGTATCAGAGAACCAGCCAATGGGAGCAGACGATAACAGCGTCTCAGTATAGGAGAACCAGCCAATGGGAGCAGACCACAACAGCGTCTCAGTGTAGGAGAACCAGCCAACGGGAGCAGACGACAACAGCGCCTCGGTTTAGGAGAACCAGCCAATGGGAGCAGACCGCAACAGCGCCTCGGTATAAGAGGACCAGCCAATGGGAACAGACGACAACAGCGTTTCAGTATGGGAGAACCCGCCAATGGGAACAGACGACAACAGCGTTTCAGTATAGGAGAACCAGCCAATGGGAGCTAACGACAACAACGTCTCAGTATCGGAGAACCAGCCAATGGGAGCTAACGACAACAACGTCTCAGTATCGGAGAACCAGCCAATGGGAACAGACGACAACAGCGTTTCAGTATAGGAGAACCAGCCAATGGGAGCTAACGACAACAACGTTTCAGTATCGGAGAACCAGCCAATAGGAGCAGACGACAACAGCGCCTCAGTATAGGAGAACCAGCCAATGAGAGCAGACAACAACAGCGCGTCAGTATAGGAGAACCAGCCAATGGGAACAGACCACAACAGCGCATCAGTAGAGGAGAACCAGCCAACGGGAGCAGACGACAACAGCGCCTCGGTTTAGGAGAACCAGCCAATGGGAGCAGACCGCAACAGCGCCTCAGTATAGGAGAACCAGCCAATGGGAACAGACGACAACAGCGTTTCAGTATAGAAGAACCAGCCAATGGGAACTGACGACAACAGCGTTTCAGTATAGGAGAACCCGCCAATGGGAACAGACGACAACAGCGTTTCAGTATAGGAGAACCAGCCAATGGGAGCTAACGACAACAACGTCTCAGTATCGGAGAACCAGCCAATGGGAGCAGACGACAACAGCGCCTCGGTTTAGGAGAACCAGCCAATGGGAGCAGACCGCAACAGCGCCTCAGTATAAGAGAACCAGCCAATGAGAACAGACGACAACAGCGTTTCAGTATAGGAGAACCCGCCAATGGGAACAGACGACAACAGCGTTTCAGTATAGGAGAACCAGCCAATGGGAGCTAACGACAACAACGTCTCAGTATCGGAGAACCAGCCAATGGGAGCTGACGACAACAGCGCCTCAGTATAGGAGAACCAGCCAATGAGAGCAGACGACAACAGCGCGTCAGTATAGGAGAACCAGCCAATCAGAACAGACCACAACAGCGCATCAGTATAGGAGAACCAGGCAATGGGAGCTAACGGCAACAGCTTATCACTAAAGGAGAACCAGCCAACGGGAGAACACGACAACAGCGCCTCAGCATTGGAGAACCAGCCAATGGGAGCTGATGACAAGAGCGCCTCAGTATAGAAGAACCAGCCAATAATAGCAGACCGCAACAGCGCCTCAGTGTAAGAGAACCAGCCAATGGGAGCTAACGACAACAGCGCCTCAGTATAGGAGAACCCGCCAATGGGAGCAGACTACGAGAGCGCGTCAGTACAGGAAAACCAGCCGATGGAAAGAAAGACGACAACAGCGCCTCAGTATAGGAGAACCAGCCAATGGGAGCTAACGACAACAGCGCCTCAGTATAGGAGAACCAGCCAATGGGAGCAGACTACAAGAGCGTCTCAGTCTAAGAGAACCAGCCAATGGGAGCTAACGACAACAGCGCCTCAGTATAGGAGAACCAGCCAATGGGAGCAGACGACAAGAGTGTCTCAGTATAGGAGAACCAGCCAATGGGAGCAGACGACAACATCGTCTCAGTATAAGAGAACCAGCCAATGGGAGCAGACGACAACAACGTCTCCTTATAAGAGAACCAGCCAAAGGGAGCAGACGACAACAGCGCCTCAGTATAGGAGAACCACCCAATGGGAGCAGACGAAAACAGCGTCTCAGTATAGGAGAACCAGCCAACGGGAGCGGACGACAACAGCGCCTCGGTATAGCTGAACCAGCCAATGGGAACACACCGCGACAGCGCCTCAGTATAAGAGAACTAGCCAATGGGACCAGACGACAACAGCCTTTCAGTATAGGTGAACCAAACAATGGGAACAGACGACAACAGCCTTTCAGTATAGGAGAACCAGCCAATGGGAACAGACGACAACAGCGTTTCAGTATAGGAGAACCAACCAATGGAAGCAGACGAAAACAGCGCCTCAGTATCGCAAAACCAGTCAATGGGAGCTAACGACAACAACGTCTCACCATCGGAGAACCAGCCAATGGGAGCAGACGACAACAGCGCCTTATTATAGGAGAACCCGCCAATGGGAGCTAACGACAACAACGTCTCGGTATAGGAGAACCAACCAATGGGAGCAGACAACAACAGCGCCTTAGTATAGGAGAACCAGCCAATGAGAGCAGACCACAACAGCGCCTCAGTATAGGCGAACCAGACAATGTGAGCTGACGACAACAACCAATGGCAACAGACGACAACAGCGTTTCAGTATAGGAGAACCAGCAAATGGGAACAGACGACAACAGCGTTTCAGTATAGGAGAACCAGCCAATGGGAACAGTCGACAACAGCGTTTCAGTATAGGAGAACCAGCCAATGAGAGCAGACGACAATAGCGCCTCAGTATAGGCGAACCAGACAATGTGAGCTGACGACAACAGCGCCTCAGTATAGGAGAACCAGCAAAGCGAGCAGACGACAACAGCGCCTCAGTATAGGAGAACCAGCCAATGGGAGCTAACGGCAACAGCTTCTCACTAAAAGAGAACCAGCCAATGGGAGAACACGACAACAGCGCCTCAGTATAGGAGAACCAGCCAATGGGAGCTGATGACAAGGGCGCCTTAGTATAGAAGAACCAGCCAATGGGAGCAGACCGCAACAGCGCCTCAGTATAAGAGAACCAGCCAATGGGAACAGACGACAACAGCGCCTCAGTATAGGAGAACCAGCCAATGGGAGCTAACGACAACAGCGTCTCAGTATAGGAGAACCAGCCAATGGGAGCAGACGACAAGAGCGCCTCAGTACAGGAAAACCAGCCGATGGAAAGAAAGACGACAACAGCGCCTCAGTATAGGAGAACCAGCCAATGGGAGCTAACGACAACAGCGCCTCAGTATAGGAGAACCAGCCAATGGGAGCAGACGACAAGAGCGTCTCAGTATAGGAGTCCCAGCCAATGGGAGCAGACGACAACAGCGTCTCAGTATAAGAGAACCAGCCAATGGGAGAAGACGACAACAACGTATCCTTATAAGAGAACCAGCCAAAGGGAGCAGACGACAACAGCGCCTCAGTATAGGAGAACCACCCAATGGGAGCAGACGAAAACAGCCTCTCAGTATAGGAGAACCAGCCAATGGGAGCAGACCACAACAGCGTCTCAGTATAGGAGAATCGGCCAATGAGAGCAGACGACAACAGCGCCTCAGTATAGGAGAACCAGCCAATGGGAGCAGACCGCAACAGCGCCTCAGTATAAGATAACCAGCCAAAGGGAACAACCGACAACAGCGCCTCAGTATAGGAGAACCAGCCAATGGGAGCAGACCGCAACAGCGCCTCAGTATAAGAGAACCAGCCAATGTGAACAGACGACAACAACGTTTCAGTATAGGAGAACCAGCCAATGTGAACAGACGACAACAGCGTTTCAGTATAGGAGAACCAGCCATTGGGAACAGAGGACAACAGAGTCTCAGTATAGGAGAACCAAACAATGTGAGCTGACGACAACAGCGTCTCAATATAGGAGAACCAGACAATGTGAGCTGACGACAACAGCGCCTCAGTATAGAAGAACCAGCCAATGGGAACAGACGACAACAGCGCCTCAGTATAGGTGAACCAGCCAATGAGAGCAGACAACAACAGCGTCTCAGTATAGGAAAACCAGCCAATGAGAGCAGACGACAACAGCGCCTCAGTATAGGAGAACCAGACAATGTGAGCTGACGACAACAGCGCCTCTGTATAGGAGAAACAGCCAATGGGAGCTAACGACAACAGCGTCTCAGTATAGGAGAACCAGACAATGTGAGCTGACGACAACAGCGCCTCAGTATAGGAGAACCAGCCAATGGGAACAGACGACAACATCGCCTCTGTATAGGAGAAACAGCCAATGGGAGCTAACGACAACAGCGTCTCAGTATAGGAGAACCAGACAATGTGAGCTGACGACAAGCAGCTAGAAGATTAACGGCTTGAAGGAGTTGGGGGGGGGTGGGGGCACAGGGGCGTCACCGCGTTGAAACTGCCCCCACCTTGCTGTCTTAACTTATCCAAATCTTCCGCCCCCCCCCCCACCCCCACCGGTCACCTCTTTCCTCATGTGGTCTCCTTCCTACGACTAAAGTCCTGCGAAACGTTTTTCCTTTCTTAATTTATGTTATATTATTATTTTATTTCACCCAGGCAGGCAGTACTAACAAACAGAACATGAATCGTTTGATACGTTCAAATTACGACACTATAAGTTACACAGTACCTGTTAGTAGCCTCTGCCGCGGACATCGCAACAACAGCGTGTTTACATCACGTGTCGTGACGCGCCTGTCTCCTCAATTCAAGCTTGACAATCCTTACGTTCGGTGCACACAGACAATCCCAAGACAATCACTAGAGACCGCTCATGTGGCCCACTTCAACCACCACCACGTCAAGCGACATTTGTTAGAGTGAGCGACACATACCCACCCAGTACCTCATTCACACTTTATATCTACACTACTACGAAAAGCACAAAATATATATTTACTATCATGGCCTTAAATTGTTATATTCGCTTTTACCCGGGTAACGTGTATTACATTATTGTAATTGTGGACCAATATTGGACAATAATATGATACACTCAATTTACCAATTTGAAATAACAACTGAAAGGCCCTGATGGTGAACATGAAATCTTCGGGTTTATGTACAAAACTTGATCGGATAATACTGTACACGACTTGCGACTGCACGGATATTATTCGGAGGTGGTTAGATTTCACATATGGCGGCGCTTACCTCTCTGCAAAATCTCGCGATATCCCGTTTGCTGTGTTCAAAGCTACTAACACATATAGTACCCTTGATAGGTTCTAAGTCACTGCACGACCGCCAGTGGCATATAAACCGCAGATTCTGTTCCTAGGAATGGACTTCGATCAAAAACCATCCAGATACAAGTCGGTACAGGGGATGAAGGTATCTAATGCGTACTTCTCTGACATCAACTCTCAATCCAACGCCTCATGCGCGAGCCTCAAGCCAGACAGCACTGTGTGAATGTGCCAAGGGATGTCTGGTTGAAGCCCGACCCCCAGGCATAGGCTGAATGTGCTAAGTACTAGTTAAAGAACGAGCTGCAGTGTATTGGCCAAAATAAAGCACGAGACGCGATAGCGTCGAGTGGTTTATTTGGGGAATGCACGACAGCGAGTTCTTTAACGTACTTATAGAATTGTTATAACAAGGAATTAAATTTGCTCATGTTTGGACACAGGAAATTGACTATTGTGTCAATTGCACTGCCCGACTAATGCGTAAGCAAACATTATGGAAACAACAGTTCGTCCTTTTGAAGCCCCAGGGGGGAGGCTAGGGTGGGCAGGCGTGGAGGAAGTAGATATTTTGGAAGTCTTGTTTTCTAAATCATCTCACAAGGGTTCAGTCATTGCTTCTCAGTTTCCTGAAAACATCGCCCCTGAAAAGCGATATGACGGATCTAATGAGAAATGTATGCAAACGATAACTGTAAAATTTCCATATATTTTGAGAGTTCTGATCTAACCCCCCGCCCCCTTGGCGTTTAACATTGACTTATGCATTTCATTGTTTGTCTTGAAATTGGCAAGTTCTGACAACATCAGCCAGCTCGCCTCCGCTCAGCTCAGCTCGACTGATTACACCGTGACACTTAGCCGAGTCCATATTAACAACTGTTCTTTATCAACATAATGCACACTTTTTTTGTTCATTATTAAAATAAAGCACTGTTTTGACGTTCTCTATTTAAATAACGCACACTTACGTGAATACAACACGGCTAGGTCTGTTTTCCGATGCATTCTTCTAGATAATGAACACTTAAGACAATGGCGTGACGTCATACAATTTTTTAATTTAGTCTACAAATGCCTGTTTACCTGTAACGGGAGGCTCTCATGCGTGGAGCGTGATGTGAAGTTGATTTTCACTTCCTTGTTGAAATTGGCACACTTAGAATCGTAACATTTCGACCAAGTAGCGACTCATTGTGACCCATGTGCGATCATAGTCGTACAGTATTTATGGGTGTCCATGGGCCATGCCCGTACAAACCAGCTGACAGTATTGATCCTCGGGTTTAAAGGGTAAAACCATGGTAACGAGTTCACAATTAGCACATAACAATATTTACCCCGTTAAGCCCAGTTTTGGTGATCGGATAAGTGTTAATTTTCCGGTTCTGGGCCACATATGTAGCCAGGTGTCGCTGCCCAGCGTCGCTTTCCTAGCAAGGTTATCACTCTGCTAGGAGAGGAAGCTCGTTTCTCACATCACCTCTGCTCCCGATCTCCCGACAGAGGGCGTTACGCTTGCGCCATACTCCCTCTGCCCTACGTCCCTACGCCCGAAAATTGAACGTAATCTAATCGAAGATAAATTCGCAGTTTGGCATCAAATGCACCACTGTTTAGCATTTACTGTGCCACTGGTACTATGCCTGACGAATGCATTTGAGTTTGATTAATTTGAAGCCATGTTACTTTCGAACTATATTTTCGAGTGCGGTCGAAGTCAAAGGCATGACGCGTTTTGAACTTTGACCCCGTGTTATTTTGAAATATTTTCTCGCTTAACTCTTCCATTGTGATCATTCGACAACGGAATGTCTATATTTTTTAGATTGCATCGAAAATTCAAAATCGAAAATCTTCAATCTAAAAACCCTCTAAAACCATTCGCGATCCCAGAGCCGTTGGGGTCAACGCAAAAACGAGAAGTCTTCTTATGGCCTAACAACTGCATGCATTGGTTCGCAGTCTTCAGTACCTTATAGCCACGCTGTAGGGCTAGAACATACTCGTCACCCAGGTCAAAAGGTCAAAGGTCAAGGTCACAGCGATTTTTTGGAAAAAAAACTAAGAATGCATATATCTCCGTTAATATTAAAGCTAGAGATTTCGGGTGAGTTGCAAAATGTGCTACACTTTAAGGCACAGTTTTCGAGTATGTTTACATTTTGATGCGTAATAGTCATTTTGAGTAAAATAAGGTCGTACCTTTTGCGGAAAACGGACTAAATGACCTCTGTCAGTTTTCTCGCTTTTGGGCACATTTTCCATCAAGCTATCGCTATGATGTTCTAATATGCCATAGAAATATGAATCGAGATGAGTTGTGCCGAATGTTAGAGTTCTCTGATGCGTCACGTGACGTCACGATGACGTCACTTTTGGTACTTAACAAAATTCGTCAAAAATCTGGAAAAAATTCCAAAAATAAGTGAGTAGCATCATATTGTAGGAAACGTAGTTCCTCGTATAGCTGCAAACTAAAAACAATATGTTTCTATCTTACTTCCGGTTCCAGGGCCGACGGCAGTTCTCTATGGGACTTCCTATGTTAAAGCGCTGTATCTTTAGGCTGGGAAAAATGTTTTGTCGTGTATTTCACAAGTGCCTCCAGCAAGCGACACCGGCATGTTTTTCTTAGTTAAACATGATACATAGTAGCCTCAGTGCTTATCGCATGCGATTGGAGCAAATAGTGACGTCACAGGATTTTTTTGAAATTTGGCCAATGGTGAAAGATACGGCATTTGGGTGTTAGCAGACGCTGCCACGGGTGTCCTATTCAAGCCATCACTCAATGCTTGCACCTGTGGATGGATAATACTAAGCTGAGGCATAATCTGTCAACATGGTTCCATAGCCACATTACTTTTTGGTATATAGTCGAAATCGTTTAACATGGGATCCTATGGGGAAAAATGAACTTGATCGAATATGACCTACTTCCGCTCAAGCTATTTCAGTCTCCTTCGCCACACAGTGAGGTAATATCACCTTAAAGCCAGTTATAAGAAAAACACGACGATATCTGTATTACTTTTTGTTTCCATGGCAACGAAGCCACTGGCCTAATGATAAACATACAGATTCTTGCAATGGTAAGAAAAATCGTCAAAAATCAGATAGAAATGCTAAAATTGCATTCTTTTCGCCAACTAGTTGCCAATAAGCATCTACAGATCACTTAATGCATCAATCAGGCGGATGTTGCTCAATGATGGCGCTAGAGTGCTTCAAAGTGGGACGATACCTTTGCGTTGCCACCAATGATGAGTGAATGGAGATTGTGTCCATCTTTAAAACAACGTCAAAATTAAGAAAAACATGCCAGAGCTGTGATCTTTACGCCAAATGGTAGGGACCATCGATCGGCAGAGAACTAGTAAAAGAAACAAATTAGTTGCTATATCACTTCGCATGCAGTGTTCTTTGTTCTTGTCCTAGGTCTCCGTGTCTCCGCAATGATGAACTAATGCAACTTTTGGCCATTTCGTCAAGCCATAGCTGAAGGACTATTCTCTCTATCGCCTAGCTCTTCAATCGAATAAGTTGTGGCAGTAAACCTTGGCGCATTGCCACTTGGACGTTGTCGTGCGTCACGTCATAACGTCACTATGACGTCATGACGTCACACATCGTACGTAAGCTATTACTCAGCTATTATAAGGTATGGCGACTTTCGGGTCGCTTTACGTTGCAGGTCGTGTTCAGGCTCAGGTTGTGCCGTGTGTAACTGTTTTGGCGCAGGGGATATGTATGCGTCAAAAATGACGTCATAGCTAACGTGCCCCTACGAAATGTTGGGTTTGCTTTACTTTTAGCCACTTTGGCAATAGCGGTCATAACCCGAGTTGATAAGTAGACATATTAAAGAAATAGAAGCCATCTTGAGCATCTGCGCGAACGTCAAATGACGTCATGTCACGTCACGATGACGTATTATTAGATAAAAAGTAAAATTCGTAGCGCCATTCATAATGAGTCAAGCAATCGCTCTTGAGAAAAAGAAAAAAAATGTTCACTTAAACACGTCGTCTCCAGAGACACCTATTGCGAGGGGGCTAAGTGTGCGTCAACGTCATAGCTTACGTGCTCCTACAAAAGTTTGGGCCTGCTTGATGTTCAGCTAATTTGCCAATAGCTACCATCACCCACAAGTTCATGAGTTCACCCATGATTTCGTAAGTAGCTATACTTAACAAAATAGAAGCCATCGCGAATATTGTCCTGATCGTGAAATGAAATTCGTGAAGTCACGAAGACATGATAAATAAAAGATACGAAAGTACCGTTAATATTGCTTCAAGAGAAGCGCCTTGGCTTCAGACTGGATGTCCAATTAAGTTCCGCCTACAGTCCCACACTGCCTGTCGAAGGCAGCATTTAGCCCAAATTGCCCCTATAAGGCCCTTTAGCCAAAATTGGCCCTGACGACTCGTAACGTCGCCATTAATACAGCTTCCAAATGTACTTATGTATTTTTGTCCTCGACCTATGGTTGAATATCTCTTGTATCTCTGTTGTCGCCTATTTCCTTAATGCATGTTCAACTGGTGAGCCTCGACCCTCACAAGGTGTTGCGTTCACTACGCCTCTAATCGGTGTCATCCCGTGGCCCAGCAGGCTCCGTGTTCAGATAATGTGGTACAGCCCCGCTAGCTCAGTACCCACTGAGCTATCGGGGTGGTCCCTTCGCATAATGTCGAGCGTGCTCTGCTCGGCCAACCTTCGCGGCCAGCCCATGGGCCGAGCCCCACCGGTGCAAATGGCTATGGTTGTGCAGCGTAAGGGTTGTACGGAGTTTACTAGGGTTTGTCAGTGCGTCAAGCACAAACTTCGGCATCCGGGAACACCCTGATATAAAGTTTAGCGTGGCGTGGCGTAGATCAAACAAAAACACACAATTATTTGTCTATTTGTTTTGAACAATATTTGGTGGATTTGGAACTCTTTAGTTTAAAATCATGTTAATTTACACTTGATATTTTTACTTGTTGCTTCTCCAAGTTTGTACCGAGCAAACGAGTCAGATTCTCATTCCCGTTTTTGACTCAAATCATATTTCACAATCATAAGCCATTTCTTTGGAATTTCTGGGATATATGTTGACGGGTATGGGAGGACTGTGATACATGTTGACGGGTATGTGAGGACTGGGATACATGTTGCCGGGTAGGGGAGGACTGTGATACATGTTGACGGGTATGGGAGGACTGGGATACATTTTTACGGGTATGAGAGGACTGGGATACATTTTTACGGCTATGAGAGGACTGGGATACATGTTGACGGGTATGAGAGGACTGGGATACATGTGGACGGGTATGTGAGGACTGGGATGCACTTTGACGGGTATGAGAGGACTGGGATACATGTTGGCCGGTATGAGAGGACTGTGATACATGTTGACGGATACGGGAGGACTGTGATACATGTTGACGGTTATGGGAGGACTGGGATACATGTTGACGGGTATGAGAGGACTTGGATGCATGTTGACGGGTATGAGAGGACTGGGATACATGTTGACGGGTATGAGAGGACTGGGATACATGTTGCCGGGTATGGGAGGCCTGGGATACATGTTGACGGGTATGGGAGGACTGGGATACATGTTGACGGGTATGAGAGAACTGGGATACATGTTGCTGGGTATGTGAGGACTGGGATACGTGTTGATGGGTATGGGAGGACTGTGATACATGTTGACGGTTATGGGAGGACTGGGATACATGTTGACGGGTATGGGAGGACTGGGATACATGTTGACGGGTATGGGAGGACTGTGATACATGTTGACGGGTATGAGAGGACTGGGATACATGTTGACGGGTATGGGAGGACTGTGATACATGTTGATGGGTATGGGAGGACTGGGATACATGTTGACGGGCATAGGAGGACTGTGATACATGTTGACGGGTATGAAAGGACTGTGATACATGTTGCCGGGTATGGGAGGACTGGGATACATGTTAACGGGTATGAGAGGACTGTGATACATGTTGACGGGTATGGGAGGACTGTGATACATGTTGATGGGTATGGGAGCACTGGGATACATGTTGACGGGTATAGGAGGACTGATACATGTTGACGGGTATGAGAGGACTGGGATACATGTGGACAGGTAGGAGAGGACTGGGATACATTTTGATGGGTATGAGAGGATTGTGATACATGTTGACGGGTATGTGAGGACTGTGATACATGTTGACGGGTATGAGAGGACTGTGATACATGTTGACGTGTATGGGAGGACTGGGATACATGTTGACGGGTATAGGAGGACTGTGATACATGTTGACGGGTATGGGAGGACTGTGATACATGTTGACGGGTATGAGAGGACTGTGATACATGTTGACGGGTATGGGAGGACTGGGATACATGTTGACGGGTATGAGAGGACTGGGATACATTTTGCCGGGTATGGTTTCGCCGATCCCTATCTCTTTCTCATTCCCACTCTCTCTCTCTCATATTCCCTCTTTCTCATTCTCTATCTCTTTCTCCCCCCCCCCCCCCATATATTGGGTTCTTTCTCTCTCTCTTTCACTCAAGTAGGGTATCACCAGATGCGGTGGTGTGTTATGCAGACAAAGCTATTCTGCACATTTGAGGAGGTTTAATATATAAGCTACTAATAGTAGAGTAGAACTCTAGTAGAGTATAGGCAACCTAGTACACTATGCAGTAGAGTATAGACACCCTATATTAAGCCCCCGTGACTTACTCGATGCCCCGCTGTCTTAATGATAACACCATAGATATCTCTATTCTCGCCCGCCCGGGTCGGCCCGGTAGGTCAGTGGGCTCGCCTAGTGTGTTCTGGCCAACTGAGAGCCTAACGGCACGTGGATCGGTGGTTCGCGCCCCGCTGTACCCATGTCTATGCGGTCGCAGAATAAAGATCCCAAGAGTAGGGGGTTACCCCCGGGGACATGGCTCCACTCTCCCTCCCTTCTCCCATTGACCCGATTTCACCAAAAGTGGTTAAGCGTCTGGAATATACAACCAGCCAACTATCTACTATTGCCCGATGGCGTCAGAGCAAGCGGTAAATGGCGCCATGACTCCGTTCACTTTATAACTAGAGTGTTTGTCCTATTCGTATTGAACAGCTAGAATACACAGTGCACTGACGCATGGTTTGATTGTGACTTTTAAGACGTCTGGAAAACGAAAGCAAGCAAAACAAATAGCAACATTTATAGTGAAGTATAGCGTTTATTGTGAAAACCACCTTGATAGCGATGAACACAGCGGGTGGCGATCGCGCGGCAGTTTCTGCAGTCTTCTGCAGGAATACAAGCCATTCAGGACGAATATCACTTCATCTATATCTGTTCCCATTACCATCATATTAGAAATGCGTTTTTCAGCAGGACTACTGTATCCATCGCGAGAACAATTTATCCCAATGCTATCCTCTCCAAATTCTTCTGAACTGTACTGCAATTTGCACTTAACTGATACCATGGGCCCATTTTTTAACATGGCATCGCCAGCGGCGGTGCGGTTTTCGATTCGCCACCTGTGACAATGAGGGGAAAGACACATCGCCATTGGAAAGCATGTGGCAGAAAACTACATCGCAAAGGAAAATGGCGAGGCAAAAAACACATCGCCAACGAGAATTAAGTGTAAAACGCTTCTGAGGCAAGCAAATGTTAGACCGGCGAACATTGTTGGATACTAATTGATACACATGTACATATAGACATATCACATTATGCAGTCTGCTATGGATAGTTAGGAAAGATCGAGCTCCGATCGAGCGAATTTTTGCGGTATAACCCCGACAAAACGGAATTTGGTGGTAAAACTCCCCGACCGAGCGGATTTTTGGCGATGAAAATGGGGGAGCTTTATGGCGGATGGGGGAGCTTTACCGCGGATGGGGGAGCTTTACGGCGGATGGGGGAGCTTTACGGCGGATGGGGGAGCTTTACGGCGGATAAGGGAGCTTTACGGCGGATAAGGGAGCTTTACGACGGACCGGGGAGCTTTACGGCGGATGGGGGAGCTTTACGGCGGATGGGGGAGCTTTACGACGGATGGAGGAGCTTTACGGCAGATGGGGGAGCTTTACGGCGGATGGGGAGCTTTACGGCGGATAAGGGAGCTTTACGGCGGATGGAGGAGCTTTACGGCGGATAAGGGAGCTTTACGACGGATGGGGGAGCTTTACGGCGGATGGGGGAGCTTTACGGCGGATGGAGGAGCTTTACGGCGGATAAGGGAGCTTTATGGCGGATGGGGGAGCTTTACGACGGATGGAGGAGCTTTACGGCAGATGGGGGAGCTTTACGGCGGATGGGGAGCTTTACGGCGGATAAGGGAGCTTTACGACGGATGGGGGAGCTTTACGGCGGATGGGGGAGCTTTACGGCG
The DNA here is from genome assembly GCA_964019135.1 of Arenicola marina. Lineage (NCBI taxonomy): Eukaryota > Metazoa > Annelida > Polychaeta > Arenicolidae > Arenicola > Arenicola marina. The sequence goes on along the minus strand of OZ025256.1, from coordinate 17,333,538 downwards.
GATGGAGGAGCTTTACGGCGGATAAGGGAGCTTTACGGCGGATGGAGGAGCTTTACGGCGGATAAGGAAGCTTTACGACGGATGGGGGAGCTTTACGGCGGATAAGGGAGCTTTACGACGGATGGGGGAGCTTTACGGCGGATAAGGGAGCTTTATGGCGGATGGGGGAGCTTTACGACGGATGGGGGAGCTTTACGGCGGATGGGGGAGCTTTACGGCGGATGGGGGAGCTTTACGGCGGATGGAGGAGCTTTACGGCGGATGGAGGAGCTTTACGGCGGATAAGGGAGCTTTACGGCGGATGGGGGAGCTTTACGACGAATGGAGGAGCTTTACGGCGGATAAGGGAGCTTTACGACGGATGGAGGAGCTTTACGGCGGATAAGGGAGCTTTACGACGGATGGGGGAGCTTTACGGCGGATAAGGGAGCTTTATGGCGGATGGGGGAGCTTTACGACGGATGGAGGAGCTTTACGGCGGATGGGGGAGCTTTACGGCGGATGGGGGAGCTTTACGGCGGATGGGGGAGCTTTACGGCGGATGGGGGAGCTTTACGACGGATGGAGGAGCTTTACGGCGGATAAGGGAGCTTACGACGGATGGAGGAGCTTTACGACGGATGGAGGAGCTTTACGGCGGATAAGGGAGCTTTACGACGGATGGAGGAGCTTTACGACGGATGGAGGAGCTTTACGGCGGATGGGGGAGCTTTACGGCGGATGGGGGAGCTTTACGGCGGATGGAAGAGCTTTACGGCGGATAAGGGAGCTTTACGACGGATGAAGGAGCTTTACGGCGGATAAGGGAACTTTACGACGGATGGGGGAGCTTTACGGCGGATAAGGGAGCTTTATGGCGGATGGGGGAGCTTTACGACGGATGGAGGAGCTTTACTGCGGATGGGGGAGCTTTACGGCGGATGGGGGAGCTTTACGGCGGATGGGGGAGCTTCACGGCGGATGGGGGAGCTTTACGGCGGATAAGGGAGCTTTATGGCGGATGGGGGAGCTTTACGACGGATGGAGGAGCTTTACGGCGGATAAGGGAGCTTTACGACGGATGGGGAGCTTTACGGCGGATGGGGGAGCTTTACAACGGATGGAGGAGCTTTACGGCGGATAAGGGAGCTTTACGACGGATGGGGAGCTTTACGGCAGATAAGGGAGCTTTACGGCGGATGGGGGAGCTTTACGACGGATGGAGGAGCTTTACGGCGGATGGGGGAGCTTTACGGCGGATGGGGGAGCTTTACGGCGGATGGGGGAGCTTCACGGCGGATGGGGGAGCTTTACGGCGGATGGAGGAGCTTTACGGCGGATGGGGAATCTTTACGGCGGATGGGGGAGCTTTACGGCGGATGGGGGAGCTTTACGGCAGATGGGGGAGCTTTGCGGCGGATGGGGGAGCTTTACGGCGGATGGAGGAGCTTTACGGCGGAGCTTTACGACGGATGGGGGAGCTTTACGGCGGATGGGGGAGCTTTGCGGCGGATGGGGGAGCTTTACGGCGGATGGAGGAGCTTTACGGCGGAGCTTTACGACGGATGGGGGAGCTTTACGGCGGATGGGGGAGCTTTACTGCGGATAAGGGAGCTTTACGGCGGAGCTTTACGACGGATGGGGGAGCTTTACGGCGGATGGGGGAGCTTTATGGCGGATGGGGGAGCTTTACGGCGGATAAGGGAGCTTTACGGCGGATGGGGGAGCTTTACGGCGGATGGGGGAGCTTTACGGCGGATGGAGGAGCTTTACGACGGATGGGGGAGCTTTACGGCGGATGGGGGAGCTTTACGGCAGATGGGGGAGCTTTACGGCGGATGGGGGAGCTTTACGGCGGATGGGGGAGCTTTACGGCGGATGGGGGAGCTTTACGGCGGATGGAGGAGCTTTACGGCGGAGCTTTACGACGGATGGGGGAGCTTTACGGCGGATGGGGGAGCTTTACGGCGGATGGGGGAGCTTTACGGCGGATGGGGGAGCTTTACGGCGGATGGGGGAGCTTTACGGCGGATGGGGGAACTTTACGGCGGATGGGGGAGCTTTACGGCGGATGGGGGAGCTTTACGGCGGATGAAACTGATCAAACCGTCAACAAAGGAAACGGCGACTTTTGGTAGACAACCCATTAGTTAAGCTGATTTAAAACCGGTTTCAGATAAATCCCACATGCCTATAATGCGAACTACCTTGCCAACAGCGTCATGTAGGCTATCTCTCTCTATATATATATATACTATATAATATATAATATTCAACGCGCAAAATTGTTGAATATAGGATCTGAACAACAAAACAATATTACAACTCATCTATAAATATGTTAATCCCGTCCAGTGTGGTGTAAGATCTCGTGATGTACTGGGGCGTATACATAGACCACAGTTAGGTTACGCACGAACAGTGCCTATCCGTCCGTATAATGCAACAGCATTTGGCACTTTCCTGATTCAGAAAATACACCTTTTTTGTCAATATCTTTCTATGTTGGAACATATAAAGTAGTAGATAGCCGTAGCACTAGGTAGAAATTATGAATAACGTCCGTGGTGAATATCGGGCGGCCTGTTACCTCCTATGGTCGACCACTCTTTATCAAGGCCCATGTGGCATCTCACTCGTTGATATTCAGGTTGATCGCATTGGGCACGCGTTGCTGATGTAAGACGTCACGAATCGGTCTGTCTTTATCATGAATCAGCAAGAACCTTCTAAAATAAACTTGATATTGAAAAAAAATGCCCACATGTGTTCAGAAAGCCAACCTTGTGAGACCAGTATATCTTTTTCTAAATAATACAGGTTACCATTAAAACGTTAAATTCGTTTCTTAAAATTTGCAAGTTTCTATTAGATACAGTAATTCTATTGTATTTTATATCGTTAGACCAAACACGCTTGATGTCGTGAATATTAGGTTTTTATATGATTACAATGCATCCTTATTAACACGAAATCAACGTATTCATATTCCAATAGAAATACTGTAATCAATTCTGTGTTTACCCCCAGGCAGTATCGATTCAGCCCAGGCCATTATTCATTTATGTTCCAATATGAATCATGTGCCTCTAAGTATTGACTCTGCTTTCAAGCCTAATGTCACCTTTACGACGTTTTGTCTCTTGTAACATTCTCATAAACGGATCCCTGGGCTCTGTGTCCCTGGGCCCTGGGTCCCTGGGCCACTGGTCCCTGGGCCCTGGGTGCCTGGGCCATTGGCCCCTGGGCCATTGGCCCCTGGGCCTGGACGTTCGTAGTCAAGTATGTCTCCAATGATGTGTAGTCCCCTTCCCCGCGGTGGGTGTCGGTTTCGAGGGGCGGTGGCGTTATAGGGTCTGGCCCTTGCAGTCGCTTCATCACCGCCTGCGCGTCACTCAAGATGGCTTCTGACTGGTTTGTGAGGAAGGTAAACACCCCTTCGCCCGTCGGAGCCTTCCTTCCAACCTCCATGGTGAAAAATGCACTTGACACACCAAGTCGTCTAATAGTGCTGAAAAAAAAGTAATTAATCATACAGCACTTTTTCCTTCAAAAATTATTGTTTGACTGAAAACGATGTATTTATATCCTTAGCATATAAGTACGCATAAATTGCATGCGATAAATAACCGGACATGTTGCCAAGCCATATTATTCGCCGAATTGGTGCATTTCTTGCATTTGCACATTCCAACATTTGTTTACCTTTTAACATATGATAATTCATCTACTTCGCATGACATGCGCATGGTCAGACAATGTGTCCAGAACTTTTTTTGCCATAATATTCAGGAAATCATAATGTAGGTTAAACATGAGCAGCTTTAAGTTTAAAGCTGCTCGTAAAAGTTTTTCAGCAACAAGTAAACATTAGACGAGCGTCGGTTTTTTTTTACAGAAAATTCCTTAAGCGTAACAATGATTGATTCTAAGACTAATCGGAGGATTAGCGCAGGCGACACCGCCGGTTCGCTTGTTTACATTTTATTGCAATTATAACTTTAAAATTGAGAGCAGTAGGTTAATTCTAAATGTCACTGAGATTCTTTTGTCAGTCAAAAATGGCATCCACTCATACAGATACATGTCACTGAGTAATACTTTTTTACGTACCGAGTCATAGCAGTTAGCACAGACAACAATCTTAGCGTATTACCTGTAAGGCCATGAATATAATATTCGGTTATCTTCTGTCCACAAATCGATGCTTTCGGTAAATATGCGGAGGAGATAATTTTGGTTGTCGCCCGATACACTGCATCTCTTCGAGGCGTCTGTTTCATGGATACTCACTAGGTATTCAGACAGCGCTGAAAAAAAACATACATTGTTACAGTGATTACTGAGAGCCAAATAATGGCAAAAGTGGTTAAAGCGTCCTTAATATACCAATCAACCAACCAAACAAATAATGGCGCAAATTTCGTTTTTCTCCCGAAGACGTTATTTTCTGACCCGTGAGTTTGATATTGTATATATGTTTTATATATATAATACCGTCTTGTGCCTACAAACGCATCTGGCTAGTTGCTTTATTTACAATGTATTATCAAGATATAAATATATTATTTTTACAGTTTCAACTGCGTTTAGTTGCGTGAATGTTTAAATATCATGCGTGCGTGTTAAAGCTTTCATGCGGTGTGCAGTTGCAGGGCCCCAGAAGGCCAGCCGTCTGACACTCCCGAGAATCGTAGAACCGCCAGTGCGTACTAATTAGGCGAAATAGCCAAATTCTACACCCAACGGCGGTTCTACGGTAGTCGGTGGCCGGCCTCCATGGGTCTGCACACCGCATGAACACACAACGGCGGTTCTACGGTAGTCAGTGGCCGGGCTCCAGGGGTCTGCACACCGCATAAATACACAACGGCGGTTCTACGGTAGTTGGTGGCCGGCCTCCAGGGGTCTGCACACCGCATAAACACACAACGGCGGTTCTACGGTAGTCGGTGGCCGGGCTCCAGGGGTCTGCACACCGCATAAATACACAACGGCGGTTCTACGGTAGTCGGTGGCCGGCCTCCAGGGGTCTGCACACCGCATAAACACACAACGGCGGTTCTACGGTAGTCGGTGGCCGGCCTCCAAGGGTCTGCACACCGCATAAACACATAACGGCGGTTATACGGTGGTCCAAATCTGGCGGTTGGTTTAAAAAATATGGTATAATTAAGTTTTGATCATTGGGCTCCTCTGCCAACCTCTTCCGGACCTGCCCGATAGGGCGATGCCGAATGTCAATGAAATGTTCGCGTCTGCTCGTTGTAGTTACCTTCTTCACTGGAAAGGGACCTTGCTGGCGGTGTCAAGGGGCCGCCCCCCGAGCCACGGTGACGATGTTTCTTGTATATTTTGATGCTCTCTCTCAATAGGCGGCACCAGTGTCGAGCCTCGGCCTCGTTTTCGGCCCTGTAGCAATTTTGTATATTACCAGTTTTAACTCGAATCTGAAAACAAGACTTTTGTTGTCCAAAATCACTGATTTCGACCTGTTCAATTTGCTCCATATAGTATCCGCGATAAGTAAGCTGCGCCTTATCGAACTCCTCCTCCTCCTTGAAGTACACAAAACGCCCTTGAGATGTCTCGGTGGACTTGATGAGCACGTAGAAGCGTTTCTGCCATAGGGGAACATAGGTCTCGTCCTGTTAAAGAAAATGAATATTCATGAGCTGCCGATTTAGCATAACACTTGGGACTAACTAGCAACCAATGATAGTCGCCATGTTGGTAAAGGTTAAACGGTTAGGATTGTCCTGTGTTGGTCATATGGCACAGGAGGTTCTGTTACAATATTAATATACTGTGGCAAATATAAATTGCAAATAGTTTTGCAGTATCGATGTGTTACTCTTATACTGAGTGCTCGAATGTGAAGCACTACGTTGATAAAGTACTAAAAAAATGTTGCTTGCAATAACGTTGGCAATGCTCTGCTGTGTCAAGTTGTGTATGTACTTACAACGTTCAGACTCGTATTAGTCCTTCTTAAAAGAATCAAAATTTTAATAATAATAAAGAGATGAAACAATGCTTGCCATGGCAGAAGAAGGCAGGACATCCAAATATCCTTTTTTGACGACGGTCTTTCCATCCATTGTGCAACCCACGTAAATTTGTAGCTTAGTGCTGTACTCTCAATCCTGATGATGATAAAAGTATTAAAGTTACTTACACAACAATATATTTCTTAATGACATTTTAGCTCAAGTTGCCGATTATACAATAGACCAGTTCTTGCAGAAGGACATTAGTCTAAGCCAAACTGCACTTGTATGATTTACGTTGTTTCTTTACCTTATGTTCGAAAACAGTTTGATGTTTGCATTGCATGTTGTATACAATTCTAGCAATATCTCGCGCTTAGATGTTATCAGTTTCTAACAATGCATTCTACGCAACATTGCCTCAGCATAGGAGAACCAGCCAATGAGAGCTGAGGACAGCAACGTCAGAGAGAGAACAAGCCAACGGGAGCATAGGACAACAACTTCTCAGCATCGGAGAACCAACCAATGGGAGCTGATGAAAACAGCGCCTAAGTATAGGCGAACCAGCCAACGGGAGCAGACGACAACAGCGCCTCAATATAGGAGAACCAGCCAACGGGAGCAGACGACAATAGCGTCTCATTACAGGAGAACCAGCCAATGGGAGCAGACGACAACAGCGTCTCAGTATAGGAGAACCAGCCAATAGGAGCAGACGACAACAGCGTCTCAGTATAGGAGAACCAACCAACGGGAGCAGACGACAATAGCGTCTCATTACAGGAGAACCAGCCAATGGGAGCAGACGACAGCAGCGTCTCAGTATAGGAGAACCAGCCAACGGGAGCATACGACAACAGCGCCTCAGTATAAGAGAATCAGTCAACGGGAGCAGACGAGAACAGAGTCTCAGTATAGGAGAACCAGACAATGTGAGCTGACGACAACAGCGTCTCAGTAAAGGAGAACCAGCTAATGTGAGCTGACGACAACAGTCTCAGTATAGGAGAACCAGACAATGTGAGCTGACGACAACAGCGTCTCAGTAAAGGAGAACCAGCTAATGTGAGCTGACGACAACAGTCTCAGTATAGGAGAACCAGACAATGTGAGCTGACGACAACAGCGACTCAGTATAGGAGAACCAGACAATGTGAGCTGACGACAACAGCGCCTCGGTATAGGAGAACCAGCCAATGAGAGCAGACGACAACAGTGCCTCAGTATAGGAGAACCAGCCAATGAGAGCAGACGACAACAGCGCCTCAGTATAGGAGAACCAGCCAATGAGAGCAGACGACAACAGTGCCTCAGTATAGGAGAACCAGACAATGTGAGCTGACGACAACAGCGCCTCAGTATTGGAGAACCAGACAATGTGAGCTGATGACAACAGCGCCTCAATATCGGAGAACCAGTCAATGTGAGCCAACGACAATAGCGCCTCAGTATAGAAGAACCAGTCAATGCGAGCAGACAAAAGCAGAATCTCAGTATAGGAGAACCAGCCAATGTGAGCTGACGACAACATTCTCAGTTTAGGAGAACCAGCCAATGTGAGCTCACGACAACAGCGTCTCAGTATAGGAGAACCAGACAATGGTAGCAGACGACATCAGCGCCTCAGTGTAGAAGAAACAGCCAATGGGAGCTAACGACACCAGTCTCAGTATAGGAGAACCAGCCAATGTGAGCTGATGACAACAGCGCATGAATATATTAGAAGCATGCAAGGAATATGTCAGGCCACAGAGACGATTAGTGCGACGATTAACGATGAGGGCCACCAGCTGGAAGATTAACGATGAGGGCCAGCAGCTGGAAGATTAACGATGAGGGCCAGCAGCTGGAAGATTAACGATGAGGGCCACCAGCTAGAAGACTAACGATGTGGGCCACCAGCTAGAAGATTAACGATGAGGGCCACCAGCTAGAAGATTAACGATAAGGGCCACCAGCTGGAAGATTAACGATGAGGGCCAGCAGCTGGAAGATTAACGATGAGGGCCACCAGCTAGAAGATTAACGATGTGGGCCACCAGCTAGAAGATTAACGATGAGGGCCACCAGCTAGAAGATCAACGATGAGGGCCACCAGCTAGAAGATTAACGATGAGGGCCACCAGCTAGAAGATTACCGATGAGGGCCACCAGCTAGAAGATTAACGATGTGGGCCACCAGCTAGAAGATTAACGATGAGGGCCACCAGCTAGAAGATCAACGATGAGGGCCACCAGCTGGAAGATTAACGATGAGGGCCACCAGCTAGAAGATTAACGATGAGGGCCACCAGCTAGAAGATTAACGATGAGGGCCACCAGCTAGAAGATTAATGGCTTGAAGGAGTTAGAGGGTGGGGGGGGGGGGCACAGGGGCGTCACCGCGTTGAAACCGCCCCCACCTTGCCGTCTTCACTTACCTAACTCTTCCGCCCCCCCCCCCCCATCACCCCTTTCCTGATGTGGTCGCCTTCCTACACCTTAAATCCTGCGAAACGTTTTTCCTTTGTTAATGTATGTTATATTATTATTTTATTTTAACGAGGCACGCGGTACTAACAAACAGAACATGAATCGTTTGAAACGTCCAAATTACGACACTATAAGTTACACAGTACCTGTTAGTAGCCTCTACTGCGGACATCGCAACAACAGCGTGTTTATATCACGTGTCGTGACGCGCCTGTGTCCTTAATTCACGCTTCACATACCTTACAATCTGTGCACACAGACAACCCCAAGACAAACACTAGAGACCGCTCATGTGGCCCACTTAACCACGACCACAAGGGGCCGGCGCGATAGCTTAGTGAGCTAGAGCGCTTGCATTGAGTGCTCTGGCGACATTTGCCAGAGCGAGCGACACATACCCACCCAGTACCTCATTCACACTTTATATCTACACTACACTACAAAAAGCACACAATATATATTAACTATCATGGCCTTAACTTCCTTTATTGGCTTTTCTACCCGAGTAACGTACGTGTATTACATTATTGTAATTGTGAACCAATATTGGACAATAATATGACTTAATAACACTCAATTTACCAATTTGAAATAACAATTGAAAGGCCCTGATGGGGAACATAAAATGATTTGTTCGGGTATATTTACAAAACTTGATCGGATAATACTGTACACGGCTTGCGACTGCACGGATATTATTCGGAGGTGGTTAGATTTCACATATGGCGGCGCTTACCTCTCTTCAAAATCTCGCGATATCCCGTTTGCTGATGTTCAAAGCTACTAACACATAGTACCCTTGAAACGTTCTAAGCCACTGCACTGCACGACCGCCAGTGGCATATAAACCGCAGATCTTGTTCCTAGGATCGGACTTCGATCAAAAACCATCCAGATACAAGTAGGTACAGGGGGTGAAGGTATCTAATACGTACTTCTCTGACATCAACACTCAATCCAACGTCTCATGCGCGAGCATCAAGCCAGACAGCACTGTGTGTATGTGCCAAGAGATGTCTGGTTGAAGCTCGATCCCCAGGCTGAATGTGCTAGTTTAGTCTACAAATGCCTGTCTACCTGTAACGGGAGGCTTTCATGCGTGGAGCGTGAGGTGAAGTTTATTTTTACTTCCTTGTTGAAGGAAAACTCTGATAGTTAATTGTCAAGTTGGGCGGAGGGACTACAGCGTAAGCGGAACGCCCTGTCGGAAAATGTATAAATAGGAGCAGCGGTACCAACTTACAACATATGTCACGCGTCGTATTGAACCACGTGACCAGGTAGGCTTAGTATGGGTGAGAGCCGTGTCACGATCCTTGTTCTCCTTATTACGGCGTCATATATAGGGATCTAGAAAGGTAAATGGCGACACGCGACACAGGCATGTTTGAAAAATAGACATTCGACATTGAAACCCAAATTCCGACACTGAGGCTCTGACAAAAACGACATCGACACAGATAACGGCGCTTCAAAAGAAAAAAACCTACCCTAACCTTAGCCAAAAAACCACACGGAGCTTCGTAACAATCGACATTCGACACAGAAAATTGTAAAAAGTCGACATTCGACACAGATTTGTTTTAAAGATCGACATTCGGTGCAGAAAATTGTGACCAATCGACCCTGGACACTGGACCTCACACCCTCCTTGACCTCTATATATTTATATAGTCTCGACCCTCACAAGGTGTTTCGTTCACTACGCCTGTAACCGGTGTTATCCCGTGGACCAGCAGGCTCCGTGTTCGTATAATGGGTGGTGGTTGTAAATTCGGAATGCTTTAACCAAGTCTGGTCATATCGCGTCAATGGGAGAAGGAAGAGAAGGGCAGAGCCATATCCCCAGGAGGAACCCCCTACTCTTGGCGAAGAAGAACATGGGATCTTTATCCTGCGACCACACAGATATGACGACAGCGGGGCTCGAACCCCCGATCCACGTGCCGTTAAGCTCTCAGGTGGTAAGAGCGAGCGCTCTAACCCACTGAACTATCGGGGCGGCCCCTACGGATAATGTCGAGCGTGCTCTGCTCGGCCAGCCTTCGCGGCCAGCGCATGGGTCGAGCCCCACCGGTGCAAATGACTATGGTTGTGCAGCGTAAGGGTTGTACGGAGTTTACTAGGGTTTGTCAGTGCGTCAAGCACAAACTTCGGCATCCGGGAACACCCTGATATAAAGTTTAGCGTGGCGTGGCGTAGATCAAACAAAAACACACAATTCGCAGTGTTTTGACGATTTTTTTTTTTGATCAATATTTGGTTGGTTTGCAACTCTTTAATTTACAATGACGGTACTTTACACTTGATATTTTTACATCTTTCTTTGCCTACGTTTGTACCGAGTAAAAGACTGAGTCAGTTTCTTATTCTCTTTATTGGCTCAAATCACATTTCACAAACATAAGTGATTTCTTTATTCAGCGAATGGCGTTTGATACATTATAGCTATATCATAGATAGGTTGTGTCGCATGGGCGTGGCGAATGATTATCAATGTGAGGACTGTGATACATGTTGACGGGTATGTGAGGACGGATACATGTTGACGGGTATGGGAGGACTGGGATACATGTTGACGGGTATGGGAGGACTGGGATACATGTTGAGGGGTATGGGAGGACTGTGATACATGTTGATGGATATGGGAGGACAGTGATACATGTTGACGGGTATGGGAGGACTGTGATACATGTTGATGGATATGGAAGGACTGGGATACATGTTGACGGGTATGTGAGGACGGATACATGTTGACGGGTATGGGAGGACTGGGATACATGTTGTTGGGTATGGGAGGACTGTGATACATGTTGACGGGTATGGGAGGACTGTAATACATGTTGATGGGTATGGGAGGACTGTGATACATGTTGATGGGTATGGGAGGACAGTGATACATGTTGACGGGTATGTGAGGACTGGGATACATGTTGACGGGTATGGGAGGACTGTGATACATGTTGATGGGTATGGGAGGACAGTGATACATGTTGACGGGTACGGGAGGACGGTGATACATATTGACGGGTATGTGAGGAATGTGATACATGTTGGCGGGTATGTGAGGACTGTGATACATGTTGACGGGTATGGGAGGACTGTGATACATGTTGACGGGCATGGGAGGACTGTGATACATGTTGACGGGTACGGGAGGACTGTGATACATGTTGACGGGCATGGGAGGACTGTGATACATGTTGACGGGTATGGGAGGACTGTGATACATGTTGACGGGTATGGGAGGATTGTGATACATGTTGACGGGTATGGGAGGACGGATACATGTTGACGGGTATGGGAGGACAGTGATACATGTTGACGGGTATGTGAGGACTGTGATACATGTTGACGGGTATGGGAGGACTGTGATACATGTTGATGGATATGGGAGGACAGTGATACATGTTGACGGGTACGGGAGGACTGTAATACATGTTGATGGGTATGGGAGAACGGTGATAAATGTTGACGGGCATGGGAGGAATGGGATACATGTTGACGGGTATGGGAGGACAGTGATACATGTTGACGGGTATGTGAGGACTGTGATACATGTTGACGGGTATGGGAGGACTGTGATACATGTTGATGGATATGGGAGGACAGTGATACATGTTGACGGGTACGGGAGGACTGTGATACATGTTGACGGGTATGGGAGGACTGGGATACATGTTGACGGGTATGTGAGGACTGGGATACATGTTGACGGGTATGTGAGGACGGATACATGTTGACGGGTATGTGAGGACGGATACATGTTGACGGGTATGGGAGGACTGTGATACATGTTGATGGATATGGGAGGACAGTGATACATGTTGACGGGTACGGGAGGACTGTGATACATGTTGATGGATATGGGAGGACAGTGATACATGTTGACGGGTATGTGAGGACGGATACATGTTGACGGGTATGGGAGGACTGTGATACATGTTGATGGATATGGGAGGACAGTGATACATGTTGATGGATATGGGAGGACAGTGATACATGTTGACGGGTACGGGAGGACGGTGATACATATTGACGGGTATGTGAGGACTGGGATACATGTTGACGGGTATGGGAGGACTGGGATACATGTTGACGGGTATGGGAGGACTGGGATACATGTTGACGGTTATGGGAGGACTGGGATACATATTGACGGGTATGTGAGGACTGGGATACATGTTGACGGGTATGGGAGGACTGGGATACATGTTGACGGGTATGGGAGGACTGTGATACATATTGACGGGTATGTGAGGACTGGGATACATGTTGACGGGTATGGGAGGACTGGGATACATGTTGACGGGTATGGGAGGACTGGGATACATATTGACGGGTATGAGAGGACTGGGTTACATGTTGACGGGTATGGGAGGACTGGGATACATATTGACGGGTATGTGAGGACTGGGATACATGTTGACGGGTATGGGAGGACTGTGATACATGTTGACGGGTATGGGAGGACTGGGATACATATTGACGGGTATGTGAGGACTGGGATACATGTTGACGGGTATGGGAGGACTGTGATACATGTTGACGGGTATGGGAGGACTGAAATACATATTGACGGGTATGTGAGGACTGGGATACATGTTGACGGGTATGGGAGGACTGTGATACATGTTGACGGGTATGTGAGGACTGGGATACATGTTGACGGGTATGGGAGGACTGTGATACATGTTGACGGGTATGGGAGGACTGTGATACATGTTGACGGGTATGGGAGGACTGGGATACATGTTGACGGGTAAGGGAGGAGGGATACATATTGCCGGGTATGAGAGGACTGTGATACATGTTGACGGGTATGTGAGGACGGATACATGTTGACGGGTATGTGAGGACGGATACATGTTGATGGGTATGGGAGGACTGTGATACATGTTGATGGGTATGGGAGGACTGTGATGCATGTTGACGGGAATGTGAGGACGGATACATGTTGACGGGTATGGGAGGACTGTGATACATGTTGACGGGAATGTGAGGACGGATACATGTTGACGGGTATGTGAGGACGGATACATGTTGATGGGTATGGGAGGACTGTGATACATGTTGATGGGTATGGGAGGACTGTGATGTATGTTGACGGGAATGTGAGGACGGATACATGTTGACGGGTATGGGAGGACGGATACATGTTGACGTGTATGTGAGGACTGTGATACACGTTGACGGGTATGGGAGGACTGTGATACATGTTGACGGGTATGGGAGGACAGTGATACATGTTGACGGGTATGGGAGGACGGATACATGTTGACGGGTATGGGAGGACAGTGATACATGTTGACGGGTATGGGAGGACTGGGACACATATTGACGGGTATGGGAGGACTGTGATACATGTTGATGGATATGGGAGGACAGTGATACATGTTGACGGGTACGGGAGGACTGTGATACATGTTGATGGGTATGGGAGGACTGTGATACATGTTGATGGGTATGGGAGGACTGTGATACATGTTGATGGGTATGGGAGGACAGTGATACATGTTGACGGGTATGTGAGGACTGGGATACATGTTGACGGGTATGGGAGGACTGTGATACATGTTGATGGGTATGGGAGGACAGTGATACATGTTGACGGGTACGGGAGGACGGTGATACATATTGACGGGTATGTGAGGACTGGGATACATGTTGACGGGTCTGGGAGGACTGGGATGCATATTGACTCGTATGTGAGGACTGGGATACATGTTGACGGGTATGGGAGGACTGATACATGTTGATGGGTATGGGAGGACTGGGATACATGTTGGCGGGTATGGGAGGACTGTGATACATGTTGACGGGTATGGGAGGACTGTGATACATGTTGACGGGTATGTGAGGACTGTGATACATGTTGACGGGTATGGGAGGACTGTAAAACATGTTGACGGGTATGGGAGGACTGGGATACATGTTGAGGGGTATGGGAGGACTGGGATACATTTTGACGGGTATGGGAGGACTGGGATACATGTTGTTGGGTATGGGAGGACTGTGATACATGTTGACGGGTATGGGAGGACTGTAATACATGTTGATGGGTATGGGAGAACGGTGATAAATGTTGACGGGCATGGGAGGAATGGGATAAATGTTGACGGGTATGGGAGGACTGTGATACATGTTGACGGGTATGGGAGGACGGTGATACATGTTGACGGGTAACGGAGGGCGGTGATACATGTTGTTGGGTATGGGAGGACTGTGATACATGTTGACGGGTATGGGAGGACTGGGATACATGTTGACGGGTATGTGAGGACTGGGATACATGTTGGCGGGTATGGGAGGGCTGTGTTACATGTTGACGGGTATGGGAGGACTGTGATACATGTTGACGGGTATGTGAGGACTGTGATACATGTTGACGGGTATGGGAGGACTGTAAAACATGTTGACGGGTATGGGAGGACTGGGATACATGTTGAGGGGTATGGGAGGACTGGGATACATTTTGACGGGTATGGGAGGACTGGGATACATGTTGTTGGGTATGGGAGGACTGTGATACATGTTGACGGGTATGGGAGGACTGTAATACATGTTGACGGGTATGTGAGGACTGTGATACATGTTGGCGGGTATGGGAGGACTGTGATACATGTTGACGGGTATGGGAGGACTGGGATACATGTTGACGGGTATGGGAGGACTGGGATACATGTTGACGGGTATGGGAGGACTGGGATACATGTTGCCGGGTATGGGAGGACTGTGATACATGTTGCCGGGTATGTGAGGACTGGGATACATGTTGACGGGTATGAGAAGACTGTGATACATGTTGACGGGTATGGGAGGACTGTGATACATGTTTACGGGCATGGGAGGACTGTGATACATGTTGACGGGTATGGGAGGACTGTGATACATGTTGACGGGTATGGGGGGAGGACTGGGATACATGTTGACGGGTATGGAAGGACTGGGATACATGTTGACGGGTATGGGTGGACTGAGATACATGGTGACGGGTATGAGAGGACTGTGATACATGGTGACGGGTATGTGAGGACTGTGATACATGTTGACGGGTATGGGAGGACTGTGATACATGTTGACGGGTATGAGAGGACTGTGATACATGTTGCCGGGTATGTGGGGACTGGGATACATGTTGGCGGGTATGGGAGGACTGTGATACATGTTGACGGGTATGGGAGGACTGTGATACATGTTGACGGGTATGAGAGGACTGTGATACATGTTGACGGGTATGGGAGGACTGGGATACATGTTGACGGGTAAGGGAGGAGGGATACATATTGACGGGTATGAGAGGACTGTGATACATGTTGACGGGTATGGGAGGACTGATACATGTTGACGGGTATGGAAGGACCGAGATACATGGTGACGGGTATGGGAGGACTGTGATACATATTGACGCGTAACATTTTGCCGTTGACAATAATACAAATTAATGTCTGTCATTGATTGTCAATACAAACATTTGACAAGTTTGTTCACTTGGTATATTCCTACCATGAGGTTGAGCAATGTGTTGCGGTCTTGTGGTCCCAGATGTGGCGGTTACGTGATTCCAGCTATTGTGTTCCTGTGGTCTTATATATACAGAGATCCTGTGGCCATACGTATTATTAGACCCTTTGTCTGACGATTCCGTGCTTATACACAAAGAATCCCCCTGCATTATAACGGTCCAAGGCGTATAGATGTGGATCTGTTTTCAAAAGCGGTATCGATCACGCGTCGGTCTGCCTAGTGGTTGTCAGGTAACCGTCCGGGACTAATAAGAAATTTACCTGCGCCCTCCTACGCTGTACCGTCCCTGAGGGGCAGGGGTTGGGGACGGGCGTCAAGTACGCTTCGGACGAGGTTCCAGACATGGGCGCCTGCGGTGTTGCCTGGCGGCGCAACATCAGCGCGCTCTTTTTGACCTTGACCTCTTGCATTATGTCCTCGGCAAAGTTAGTTTGAAATCTGAAGAGGCCTTCGCCGGATGCTGCGGCAGTGCCAGCCTCCAAGCTGAAGTTCCTTTTTGGTGAATATCTGAATCTCCTTATCACCCTACGAGATGAAAAAAAGGTACGTTTCTTTAATATAAGCTGAATACATAGCTATGATATATAGGTTGTCATTTATAACGGCGGTAAATTGTATTAGGCAAGTATCTTTACTTGTTGATATATTTAAAGATATGTTTTAGTTTTGGGCAACCTCGGCCGCAATTATGTTTTAGATGACGGCTTCATCCTGATGTGGCAAGGGTGCGTTCCTATAGCTCTCTCGGTCAACTCCCCGGAGATGTCTTGGCTTACTTTAGCGTTCAGGTTCAGAAATGTGGCCTAAACACCAACATTTAATTTCACTTCTGTTGGGTTGGCGCCTCTGCGCCTGCGTAAGGGGCATGTTTCAATCAAGCCCTACCCCTCGTCCCGCGTCGTTAACAGGTTTGGTCCAGTTAATCCTTCATGGGCACAAACCTGGCCTACAACACCCATATTTCATTTCTCTATCATGGGAAGCTAATTGCAGCATAGAACGTTAATTATGTACCATTTGCTTCTCGTAAGAATTTAGTGCTATATGTATATTATATATATATGATTGGGGGGGGGGGGGGGTACTGCCGCTGAATAGCGAATCCCCAATTAGAGAGAGCAATATCGAATCTCCAAGATTAGGAGAGTTTAGAGTTAGATGTTAAAGAACGCTTTCATGGTATCGAGGAATTCGCAAACTGCTATAAAGGGCCGTTGTAAATAGGCAAAGGGTCTGCGCGTTGAACCAGTAATTGTACGGATAACGATCCCCAAAGCGATAACGATCAGCGATATATCCGCTTACTTGAATGGCCATGCATAGAGGCGTTTGCTGGCGTCAGTCACCAGGACAATCTCTTCCGATTGGACGCAAAGAATGTAGGTTTTATCGTTGGGTAGATGGCATCTCTTCGAGGCTTCCGATTCCGCGACCGTGACAACAAACACTGAAGGTAAACAGTATTAAACAAGTGACAAATATAGTAGTCTAATAACAACACAATGGGTCAATGAACTTCTTTGCTCTTGTCGGCATTAGTTCGTAGACCCGCACCATTCAATCAGCATTGGGGTTGATTGATAGGTCATAGAAAGTCGGACCGTATGGGAGAGGTAAGTCCGGCCACCTCGATTATTATGTTATTCGGTTACGTAATGTTTTACCAGCTGACAACAGTAGGTCACTTGATGTGTTCCGCGCGTGCACGTTGAAAGCAGGAGCTGTCCGTTAAACTCCGTTATCTCGTGACTAGAAGCAAATACATGAAATCTAACCGCGTTAGTCAATTTCTCGCTGGCAGATTTTGTTGAAATTGCTACATATGCCGTGTAGACAAGACATATTATATATATATCATTCAAAAGTACAGGCAATCCCCTATTTAGTGACATTTAGTTCACCTCTGTAATCAGTTTCGGTTTTGGGTGAAACGAAGTCAAAACTAAAAAAAATACTCGTGGGGCAAGTTCGCACTCCAACGATGGAGCACGTTCGCCTTGTGTAGTTTGTGACTGATTTTTTCTTATGCCGTTCAGTTTAGAAATATGGAAGTCTATAAACTTCGTTTTCTTACTTTGTCTTTGTCAAATGTAACAGCGTTTTTCTTATTGGCGAACGTTCCCCGCCTCTTACCTTAGTGTTTTTGGTGTTAAATTATGTGATTAATAAACAATCCACAAACTGTAAAATAATGCCAGTGCCTTAGCCGAGATATGCAGCAATTTTAATGATACCAAACTTACGCGTATACTGCGATGTTATCCATTTTAAAGATACAAATAAGATTTCTCCACGCTGACACTCCATTGGCAGCAAACGCAGTTTCGCAAATATACTAAAGCACACATCATAAGATGATGTAGTTGTCATGACACCGAACGTGCTCTGAACAATAGATGCTCTATATTTGTACCAGCCACGCATGCCATGGCAACTATAGAGCATTTCATTGTCTGTGATTTAGTCTATTTGCGACAAAGTGTCTGTTGGCAATGGAGTGTCAGCATGGAGAAATATTATTTCTGTCTTAAAAAAGGATAACCTCGTAGTACACACGTAAGTTTGGTATCATTAAAATTGCACGGTGTTGCTTTCTCACGTCAGTGATTTTTAGAGCGATCGCGACAAATTCGTGGAAAATATGGGCCGAAACGACACGCTACGGCATTTATGACCTTGACTTTAGCCTAAAGTCAAATTTATTAATGCCGCTCATATACGGTTTGACCAATATCTTCGTTAAAATTTGAGTGAGCACTCCAAAATAAACAGATAGGCTGAGGACCTAGACCTAAAGACCTAAACTAATTCACTCCTACTTTCCTTTCTGTGGCAATATATTTTCACTACAATATATGAAGTAATCCTGCACATGATGATTACATGATTTAGCGATAGCATATAATATGTATAACATATTGTTATTTCGAAATAGACATGAAATCAGGAGATTGCTAGCTGAACGCCAACTGGGAATTAACCGAACCAACTCCGGCTGATGCAGTATTTACTACAAAGCGTGAAACCAGTGATATTGTCCAGATATTGTGAACACTTTTACATTTCAGATCTTAACAAGCATCATGATTTCCAGCTGGCAAGGAAGAAATAAGAACCTACAATAAGGAGCCCATCAGAAGTGGCTGCGCTTATTAGAGAATGATCCAACAGAAGGAGACTGAAGCTGTATTATAGATGATCTTAATCTTTTGTGACTGATTAATATTTGTATATGTTGTAGGTTGCTAAAGATTGTCAGAGTAATATAAAAAAGTAAAGTGAAGAATCATGATAGAGCCTTGCGGCCACCTGAATATGCAGTTTGGGACTATATTACTGTATTAATTTATATACATTTGTAGTATTGACTCCCAATGTAAGGTACAGAATGTCATGAATTTTCATGGATTTGTATTTACTGTGATCATTTACCTCCTTTTTAATTAACATGCATTGCATTGAATAGAATAATTAAGCTCTGTTGGTTAGATGTTTTGGATGTTTTGGGTACGTATATAAATATATATGTATATATGCCAGAAGGAAATTGTTTTATGAAAGTGCAACTCTCCCGTATCTGATAACATTTACTGCTGGGAGATGCAAAGTTCCATAGATTAAACATAATTTTCCTCATGGCTCAGCATTGAGGATAGACACTTTTACTGGATTTTCTTTCTGGGATGAAAATGTACTTAGAATTGTAGTGCACTCAACATGCTGAATATTTACTGTTAGGTAGTTCAATATTCCCAGAATGTTGTACGTTTTATATTACCTGTAACTTTTTGTTTTTGTAATTTGTATGATATATATTTGGAGATGTGGATAATCAATATTGGATTCTTTATTCTTGTGTTTTATTGTGATTCTTGTCTGCACATTGGTATACCAGCACCCATACACCCATCGATTTACAGACGTCAGCAACTGGTCATACACCCGTCGTTTTACAGACATTGATAACACATGCCACACATGTCTGGAACACACCAGGAAGCCGTCGCTATAATTCTCTAGAGTTTTCAATGAAAATCTATGGTATTTTCTATAGAATTCTATGGACTTTCTATAGAATTCTATAGAGCTTTCTATTGAATTCTATGGAACTTTCTATACAGTTTTCTATAGAAATCTATAGGACTTTCTATAGAATTCTATAGAAAGTTCTATAGAATTATGTATAGTACTTTACTTCACGAAAATACTATAGAACATGTACTATAGTAAAAATTCTATAGAACATTTACTATAGTAAAAATACTATAGAATGCTATGGAACTTTGTATAAAATTCTATAGAAAGTTTCTATAGAATTCTATAGAAATTCTATAGAATTATGTATAGTACTTTACTATACGAAAATACTATAGAACATCACTATAGTAAAAATACTATAGAATTCTATAGATTTTTTTTACATGGGATGGTTTATACCACCGTGGATCCACAAGAGCGGATCTAGGGTGGGGGAGTGGTTAGGCGGTTGCAACACCACCCCCACCCCCGCCTGGAAACTTGAGCATACACTGTATAAGTCGGGTTCTCCGTCCGTACTAGTATTAGAGCATAATGCAATTAAGGGTGTATGTGTGGGGGGGGGGGGGGTGGCCCTCAATCAGAGGAGTGTTAAGGACTGTTAAAGATTTTTTTTAAATGCTCCTTGAGGAACAATGCCCGCCCCCCCCCCCCAGGTCTCACCCCCCTCCCCCCCCACCCACCCACCCACCCACACACACCTTTTTGCAAATTCCTAGATCCGCCCATGAGCCGTGTTTGTCAGGCGCTCACCCACACTTACCTTTACCTTCGCCTTGGCCGAGTTGCAGGCCGGGTCTGGGTGGCGCAGTGTCCACCACCTCCATATGGTTGCCTATCCCTCGGGACTCTCGCGCTTGTGCCGTCATATCTATGTTTTCCTTCAATAGGATATACCACTCCCGAGCCTCGGCCAGGCTTTGGGCTTTGCAATAATAATATGCACCAATGGAAAGCCGGAACCGAAAACATTCGGGGCACCCCATCGTCCCTAGCTGAACTGCTTGCATGTCTTCCAGCAAGATTTCGCAGTGTTCCGGGTCGTCTTTTTGTTTGTCCTCTGTCTTGAAGCGGGCCAGCCGCCCGGGCGCCGTGTACGTAGCCCCGTACAGGACGAAGAAATTTCTCCTCCATAATGAAAAGTAGCCCTCAGACTGAAAGAAGATAATTGTGTGGGGCACTGTTATTAAATTGTATGGTCATCAGAATGTCAAAAATAAGCAAAAAAAAGGCATCATTGCTGACATAAGTGTATTTCATCCTTTATTTTAAAAAACATAATGCGAATTATCATTTGTATTTCTATGATTTTCCGCCTACAGACTTATAGGGTCTGTAAGTGGCATCACAGACAGCGCGCGTTCACCTCCAGCGAATCCGGTTTTGGGTACATGACGCTTCACCGCCCCATATACAAAGCATAGGGAGCTCTTTGTAATGGCGTGAAACGCACAGAAAACCAGCGTCTTGCAATTTAAAGCTAGTACGAGTATGAAGGTACACCCCCAAAAATTTATTCCATATGGTTTTCAAATCTAACATTGCATTCAAATCTCAAAGATCAGTGAGGTTAGTTCGAGGCCCATAGTAAAGTATAGGGACCCGCTGACGCGTTGTACCCAGAACGGTTGTTTCTAGAGGTGAGCGCGCGCTGTCTGTGACGTCACTTACAGACCCTATTACAAAGATCTTTTGGGGACGCGTTCTGGGTAGGATTGCCTGACGGTGTAAATATAAATTCAGATGTCCAATCATATGTTATCTGGAAAACACAGCAGCAGAATCCGAATTTTGATGACGTAGTACACAAGAAATTTACTTTCCTAAACCATTTGGACCACAAAGATGCTTTGTCAACCTTTCCTGTGTGTTGTTCAGGTATATATTTGTACTCATACATTAAAAACCTAAAAACTTCTGTTTTAGGACTAAGTTTAAATATTCATGTAAACGCCGATAAATATGTCTTTATAATGTACTTACCTCCTCGCGAGATGACAATGATGTGTCCAAGTAACCCTGCTTCACGACTAAGTTACCGGCAGCCATTTACAGTTGCTCGATCTGTCGCTCCAGGGGTCAATGCGTTTCCTGATGGGACTCCCAGGTGAAGCCAAATGTTGGTGTGTTTGGCCGCCTGTGTTCAAATGAAGGCGAAACCGAGCGCCACGAATTCTGTCGGGACAATGAAATGAGATTGCATTCAGTTTACCTCAGATGCCAGTACGACCTGTCGATTGAACTTTGGGTAGAGTGATTTTTGCTCAAAAACTCACGAGGGCCGAGGGAGGGTGGGGAGGAGGGGGGGGGTGGGGCTGCTGCGTAGCAACCACAACAACATACCAGGGGTGGCCCTGCTACCCCTGACCTCCCCGGAATTACCCAGTCGCCGTACTGGTCGACTTTCTTTGGTTCATAGGAAAGAAATTGACCAATCTGATGCCGTATATTCATTGATATAAGGAAGAAATTGACCAATCTGATGCCGTATATTCATTGATATAAGGAAAAAATTGACCAATTTGATCTCGTTCCTATGGAAAGAATGGTCCAATCAATCAGACCCTTATATCGCCTGTATATACTCAACTGAACGATAAATAGAGAGCTCACCCGCTGACTTCATATTGTGAGCAAACATTAGCATATAGTTACCTATATCATTGGGTATCTGTCGCTTGCGGAGCTGGCTGGATTCCGAGTTGAGAGCTCGCGTACAGTGAATGTCAGTTTCATGGGCGGCTTTGTGTGTTCCATGGTTATGTCAAGCGACTACCCACCACTGCGTTGATCACAAACCAAAAAAGTGGTTTCTACCACAGCCGTAGGCCCCTGTCGCACGCCTACGTGTGTGCGCTCAGGTTTGACGTAACGCCAGTTTTGTCGTAATGCATCAGAACAAAATTCACAGCTCATATGAATTGATTGAGTCATGCACCTTTATTAGAAAGGTATACATCCAGGGGCGCATCCAGAGGGCAGGGGGACTCCATGGGGTCCGGACCCCCCCCCCCCCCCCTCCCCCTCCCCCTGTTAAAGTCTGTTAAAAGATATCAACGGGGCTATACCCACGAACATCCATGCAAATCCTGGCCTCTAACGCTGCTTTACCGAATCATATAATAACCATGTGTCTATCCTCCGATATACAGAATGTTCCGTCTCGTCTGTAATGCACAATAAAATTGAGAATTGACCCGCCCGTCACGATTCTGATTAACCAGGCGGCAACCGTTTTTGGAGGTGATGC
This sequence comes from Arenicola marina, assembly GCA_964019135.1. Lineage (NCBI taxonomy): Eukaryota > Metazoa > Annelida > Polychaeta > Arenicolidae > Arenicola > Arenicola marina. The sequence goes on along the minus strand of OZ025256.1, from coordinate 17,310,279 downwards.
TCTAAATATGTTCAAATTAAAAGTGACGCCTACACTAACAGCAAAACCCTCAAATGGGATTCCCAGTCGGTATCTGATATGGTTGACTATTGACCAAACGGCAACCGTTTTTGGAAGTGTGTCCGCGATTGTCTACTTCCTGGTTTGTTAATTTAAATGTAATGTAATTAATGCGGCAGTGGTGTCTACGGCAGCGATAGGAAAATTAGACATTGGTTCTAATTGGACGAAGACGGTTGTGATACATGTGTCTGGATGCCTCAGCAAGTTCATCTTCCAAAAGAATGACTTCTTTGCAAAGAGTAGGGGGTTAGCCCCGGGGACATGGCTCCGCTCTTCCCTTTTTTCTCCCATTGACGCGATATGACCGGAAGTGGTTATAGCGTCCTGAGTCTACAACCAACCATAAGAATGACGGCCTGTGCACAACAACAAGGCGGATAGCCACCACTTTTGTCGCGGCCAGCGCACTGACGTAGTCCCGCCTACTTCACAGGTCGCATACAGACATTAGTCACGCTAGATGCGGGACCCACGCGTGCGATTGAAATTTACATAACAATATACAACAGATTGAAAAAGCTTCCCTATTCACCCCCCTTAATAAATATTTAATGATTGCCGAAAAAAGAAAGTATTATACCGTGGTGTGATCGGAGTTTCCTTTTCGGAGCCGAAATCTGTAGAACCCGGATGGAACGGTGGGGCTATCGGATGCAAGAATCACCCCGAGGGTCACATGTACACAGGGGTGCGTATCTTATGGCTGTCGACCCCGAGCGTACCATGTACACAGGGGTACGTACCCTATGGCTGTCGACTCCGAGCGTCACATGTGCACAGGGGTGCGTACCCTATGGTCGTCGACCCGGAGCATCACATGTACACAGGGGTGGGTACCCTATGGCTGTCGACCCCGAGCATCACATGTACACAGGGGTGGGTACCCTATGGCTGTCAACCCCGAGCATCACATGTACACAGGGGTGGGTACCCTATGGCTGTCGACCCCGAGCGTCACATGTACACAGGGGTGGGTACCCTATGGCTGTCGACCCCGAGCGTCACATGTACACAGGGGTGGGTACCCTATGGCTGTCGACCTCGAGCATGACATGTACACAGGGGTGGGTACCCTATGGCTGTCGACCCCGAGCGTACCATGTACACAGGGGTACGTACCCTATGGCTGTCTACCTCGAGCGTCACATGTACACAGGGGTGCGTACCCTATGGCTGTCGACCTCGAGCATCACATGTACACAGGGGTGGGTACCCTATGGCTGTCGACCCCGAGCATCACATGTACACAGGGGTGCGTACCCTATGGCTGTCGACCCCGAGCGTCACATGTACACAGGGGTGGGTACCCTATGGCTGTCGACCCCGAGCGTCACATGTCCACAGGGGTGGGTACCCTATGGCTGTCGACCCCGAGCGTCACATGTCCACAGGGGTGGGTACCCTATGGCTGTCGACCCCGAGCGTCACATGTCCACAGGGGTGGGTACCCTATGGCTGTCGACCCCGAGCATCACATGTACACAGGGGTGGGTACCCTATGGCTGTCGACCCCGAGCGTCACATGTACACAGGGGTGCGTACCCTATGGCTGTGGGCCCCGAGCGTCACATGTACACAGGGGTACGTACCCTATGGCTGTCGACACCGAGCGTCACATGTACACAGGGGTACGTACCTTATGGCTGTCGACCCCGAGCGTCACATGTACACAGGGGTGGGTACCCTATGGCTGTCGACCCCGAGCGTCACATGTCCACAGGGGTGGGTACCCTATGGCTGTCGACCCCGAGCGTCACATGTACACAGGGGTGCGTACCCTATGGTTGTCGGCCCCGAGCGTCACATGTACACAGGGGTGGGTACCCTATGGCTGTCGACCCCGAACGTCACATGTACACAGGGGTGCGTACCCTATGGCTGTCGACCCCGACCGTCACATGTACACAGGGGTGCGTACCCTATGGCTGTCGACACCGAGCGTCACATATACACAGGGGTGCGTACCCTATGGCTGTCGACCCCGAGCGTCACATGTACACAGGGGTGCGTACCCTATGGCTGTCGACCCCGAGCGTCACATGTACACAGGGGTGCGTACCCTATGGCTGTCGACCCCGAGCGTCACATGTACACAGGGGTGCGTACCCTATGGTTGTCGACCCCGAGCGTCACATGTACACAGGGGTGCGTACCCTATGGTTGTCGACCCCGAGCGTCACATGTACACAGGGGTGGGTACCCTATGGCTGTCGACTCTGAGCGTCACATGTACACAGGGGTGCGTACCCTATGGCTGTCGACCCCGAGCGTCACATGTACACAGGGGTGCGTACCCTATGGTTGTCGACCCCGAGCGTCACATGTACACAGGGGTGCGTACCCTATGGCTGTCGACCCCGAGCATCACATGTACACAGGGGTGGGTACCCTATGGCTGTCGACCCCGAGCATCACATGTACACAGGGGTGGGTACCCTATGGCTGTCGGCCCCGAGCGTAACATGTACACAGGGGTGCGTACCCTATGGCTGTCGGCCCCGAGCGTCACATGTACACAGGGGTGGGTACCCTATGGCTGTCGGCCCCGAGCGTAACATGTACACAGGGGTGGGTACCCTATGGCTGTCGACCCCGAGCATCACATGTACACAGGGGTGGGTACCCTATGGCTGTCGGCCCCGAGCGTAACATGTACACAGGGGTGCGTACCCTATGGCTGTCGGCCCCGAGCGTCACATGTACACAGGGGTGGGTACCCTATGGCTGTCGACCTCGAGCGTCACATGTACACAGGGGTGGGTACCCTATGGCTGTCGACCCCGAGCGTACCATGTACACAGGGGTGGGTACCCTATCGCTGTCGACCCCGAGCGTCACATGTACACAGGGGTGGGTACCCTATGGCTGTCGACCCCGAGCGTCACATGTACACAGGGGTGAGTACCCTATGGCTGTCGACCCCGAGCGTCACATGTACACAGGGGTGCGTACCCTATGGCTGTCGACCCCGAGCGTCACATGTACACAGGGGTGAGTACCCTATGGCTGTCGACCCCGAGCGTCACATGTACACAGGGGTGCGTACCCTATGGCTGTCGACCCCGAGCGTCACATGTACACAGGGGTGGGTACCCTATGGCTGTCGACCCCGAGCGTAACATGTACACAGGGGTGGGTACCCTATGGCTGTCGGCCCCGAGCGTCACATGTACACAGGGGTGGGTACCCTATGGCTGTCGACCCCGAGCGTAACATGTACACAGGGGTGCGTACCCTATGGTTGTCGACCCCGAGCATCACATGTACACAGGGGTGGGTACCCTATGGCTGTCGACCCCGAGCATCACATGTACACAGGGGTGCGTACCCTATGGTTGTCGACCCCGAGCGTCACATGTACACAGGGGTGGGTACCCTATGGCTGTCGGCCCCGAGCGTAACATGTACACAGGGGTGCGTACCCTATGGTTGTCGACCCCGAGCATCACATGTACACAGGGGTGGGTACCCTATGGCTGTCGACCCCGAGCGTCACATGTCCACAGGGGTGGGTACCCTATGGCTGTCGACCCCGAGCGTCACATGTACACAGGGGTACGTACCCTATGGCTGTCGGCCCCGAGCGTAACATGTCCACAGGGGTGCGTACCTTATGGCTGTCGACCCCGAGCGTCACATGTACACAGGGGTGGGTACCCTATGGCTGTCGACACCGAGCGTCACATGTCCACAGGGGTGGGTACCCTATGGCTGTCGACACCGAGCGTCACATGTACACAGGGGTGGGTACCCTATGGCTGTCGACCTCGAGCATCACATGTACACAGGGGTGGGTACCCTATGGCTGTCGAACCCGAGCATCACATGTACACAGGGGTGGGTACCCTATGGCTGTCGACCCCGAGCGTCACATGTACACAGGGGTGCGTACCCTATGGCTGTCGGCCCCGAGCGTCACATGTACACAGGGGTGGGTACCCTATGGCTGTCGACCCCGAGCATCACATGTACACAGGGGTGGGTACCCCATGGCTGTCGACCCCGAGCGTCACATGTACACAGGGGTGCGTACCCTATGGCTGTCGACCCCGAGCGTCACATGTACACAGGGGTGGGTACCCTATGGCTGTCGACCCCGAGCGTCACATGTACACAGGGGTGCGCACCCTATGGCTGTCGACCCCGAGCGTCACATGTACACAGGGGTGCGTACCTTATGGCTGTCGACCCCGAGCGTCACATGTACACAGGGGTGCGTACCCTATGGCTGTCGGCCCCGAGCGTCACATGTACACAGGGGTGGGTACCCTATGGCTGTCGACCCCGAGCATCACATGTACACAGGGGTGGGTACCTTATGGCTGTCGACCCCGAGCGTCACATGTCCACAGGGGTGGGTACCCTATGGCTGTCGACACCGAGCGTCACATGTACACAGGGGTGGGTACCTTATGGCTGTCGACCCCGAGTGTCACATGTCCACAGGGGTGCGTACCCTATGGCTGTCGACCCCGAGCGTAACATGTACACAGGGGTGGGTACCTTATGGCTGTCGACCCCGAGCGTCACATGTCAACAGGGGTGGGTACCCTATGGCCGTCGACCCCGAGCATCACATGTACACAGGGGTGGGTACCTTATGGCTGTCGACCCCGAGCGTCACATGTCCACAGGGGTGGGTACCCTATGGCTGTCGACACCGAGCGTCACATGTATACAGGGGTGCGTACCCTATGGCTGTCGGCCCCGAGCGTCACATGTACACAGGGGTGCGTACCCTATGGCTGTCGACCCCGAGCGTAACATGTACACAGGGGTGGGTACCTTATGGCTGTCGACCCCGAGCGTCACATGTACACAGGGGTGGGTACCCTATGGCTGTCGGCCCCGAGCGTCACATGTACACAGGGGTGGGTACCCTGTGGCTGTCGACCCCGAGCGTCACATGTACACAGGGGTGCGTACCCTGTGGCTGTCGACCCCGAGCGTCACATGTACACAGGGTGCGTACCCTATGGCTGTCGACCCCGAGCGTCACATGTACACAGGGGTGGGTACCCTATGGCTGTCGACCCCGAGCGTCACATGTACACAGGGGTGCGTACCCTGTGGCTGTCGACCCCGAGCGTCACATGTACACAGGGGTGCGTACCCTATGGCTGTCGACCCCGAGCGTCACATGTACACAGGGGTGGGTACCCTATGGCTGTCGACCCCGAGCGTAACATGTACACAGGGGTGAGTACCCCATGGCTGTCGGCCCCGAGCGTCACATGTACACAGGGGTGGGTACCCCATGGCTGTCGACCCCGAGCGTACCATGTACACAGGGGTGCGTACCCTATGGCTGTCGACCCCGAGCGTCACATGTACACAGGGGTGGGTACCCCATGGCTGTCGGCCCCGAGCGTACCATGTACACAGGGGTGGGTACCCTATGGCTGTCGACCTCGAGCGTCACATGTACACAGGGGTGGGTACCCTATGGCTGTCGACCCCGAGCGTATCATGTACACAGGGGTGCGTACCCTATGGCTGTCGACCCCGAGCGTCACATGTACACAGGGGTGCGTACCCTATGGCTGTCGACCCCGAGCGTCACATGTACACAGGGTGCGTACCCTATGGCTGTCGACCCGGAGCGTCACATGTACACAGGGGTGCGTACCCTATGGCTGTCGACGCCGAGCGTCACATGTACACAGGGGTGGGTACCCTATGGTTGTCGACCCCGAACGTCACATGTACACAGGGGTACGTACCCTATGGCTGTCGACACCGAGCGTCACATGTACACAGGGTGCGTACCCTATGGCTGTCGACCCGGAGCGTCACATGTACACAGGGGTGCGTACCCTATGGCTGTCGACCCCGAGCGTCACATGTACACAGGGGTGGGTACCCTATGGCTGTCGACCCCGAGCGTCACATGTACACAGGGGTGGGTACCCTATGGCTGTCGACCCCGAGCGTAACATGTACACAGGGGTGCGTACCCTATGGCTGTCGACCCCGAGCGTCACATGTACACAGGGGTGCGTACCCTGTGGCTGTCGACCCCGAGCGTCACATGTACACAGGGGTACGTACCCTATGGCTGTCGACCCCGAGCATCACATGTACACAGGGGTGCGTACCTTATGGCTGTCGACCCCGAGCGTACCATGTACACAGGGGTACGTACCCTATGGCTGTCGACCCCGAGCGTCACATGTACACAGGGGTGCGTACCCTGTGGCTGTCGACCCCGAGCGTCACATGTACACAGGGGTACGTACCCTATGGCTGTCGACCCCGAGCATCACATGTACACAGGGGTGCGTACCTTATGGCTGTCGACCCCGAGCGTACCATGTACACAGGGGTACGTACCCTATGGCTGTCGAAACCGAGCGTCACATGTACACAGGGGTGGGTACCTATGGCTGTCGACCTCGAGCGTCACATGTACACAGGGGTGGGTACCCTATGGCTGTCGACCCCGAGCGTACCATGTACACAGGGGTGCGTACCCTATGGCTGTCGACCCAGAGCGTCACATGTACACAGGGGTGCGTACCCTATGGCTGTCGACCCCGAGCGTCACATGTACACAGGGTGCGTACCCTATGGCTGTCGACCCCGAGCGTCACATGTACACAGGGGTGGGTACCCTATGGCTGTCGACCCCGAGCGTCACATGTACACAGGGGTGCGTACCCTGTGGCTGTCGACCCCGAGCGTCACATGTACACAGGGGTGCGTACCCTATGGCTGTCGACCCCGAGCGTCACATGTACACAGGGGTGGGTACCCTATGTCTGTCGACCCCGAGCGTAACATGTACACAGGGGTGAGTACCCCATGGCTGTCGGCCCCGAGCGTCACATGTACACAGGGGTGGGTACCCCATGGCTGTCGACCCCGAGCGTACCATGTACACAGGGGTGCGTACCCTATGGCTGTCGACCCCGAGCGTCACATGTACACAGGGGTGGGTACCCCATGGCTGTCGGCCCCGAGCGTACCATGTACACAGGGGTGGGTACCCTATGGCTGTCGACCTCGAGCGTCACATGTACACAGGGGTGGGTACCCTATGGCTGTCGACCCCGAGCGTACCATGTACACAGGGGTGCGTACCCTATGGCTGTCGACCCCGAGCGTCACATGTACACAGGGGTGCGTACCCTATGGCTGTCGACCCCGAGCGTCACATGTACACAGGGTGCGTACCCTATGGCTGTCGACCCGGAGCGTCACATGTACACAGGGGTGCGTACCCTATGGCTGTCGACGCCGAGCGTCACATGTACACAGGGGTGGGTACCCTATGGTTGTCGACCCCGAACGTCACATGTACACAGGGGTACGTACCCTATGGCTGTCGACACCGAGCGTCACATGTACACAGGGTGCGTACCCTATGGCTGTCGACCCGGAGCGTCACATGTACACAGGGGTGCGTACCCTATGGCTGTCGACCCCGAGCGTCACATGTACACAGGGGTGGGTACCCTATGGCTGTCGACCCCGAGCGTCACATGTACACAGGGGTGGGTACCCTATGGCTGTCGACCCCGAGCGTAACATGTACACAGGGGTGCGTACCCTATGGCTGTCGACCCCGAGCGTCACATGTACACAGGGGTGCGTACCCTGTGGCTGTCGACCCCGAGCGTCACATGTACACAGGGGTACGTACCCTATGGCTGTCGACCCCGAGCATCACATGTACACAGGGGTGCGTACCTTATGGCTGTCGACCCCGAGCGTACCATGTACACAGGGGTACGTACCCTATGGCTGTCGACCCCGAGCGTCACATGTACACAGGGGTGCGTACCCTGTGGCTGTCGACCCCGAGCGTCACATGTACACAGGGGTACGTACCCTATGGCTGTCGACCCCGAGCATCACATGTACACAGGGGTGCGTACCTTATGGCTGTCGACCCCGAGCGTACCATGTACACAGGGGTACGTACCCTATGGCTGTCGAAACCGAGCGTCACATGTACACAGGGGTGGGTACCTATGGCTGTCGACCTCGAGCGTCACATGTACACAGGGGTGGGTACCCTATGGCTGTCGACCCAGAGCGTCACATGTACACAGGGGTGCGTACCCTATGGCTGTCGACCCCGAGCGTCACATGTACACAGGGTGCGTACCCTATGGCTGTCGACCCGGAGCGTCACATGTACACAGGGGTGCGTACCCTATGGCTGTCGACACCGAGCGTCACATGTCCACAGGGGTGGGTACCTTATGGCTGTCGACCCCGAGTGTCACATGTCCACAGGGGTGCGTACCCTATGGCTGTCGACCCCGAGCGTAACATGTACACAGGGGTGGGTACCTTATGGCTGTCGACCCCGAGCGTCACATGTCAACAGGGGTGGGTACCCTATGGCTGTCGACCCCGAGCATCACATGTACACAGGGGTGGGTACCTTATGGCTGTCGACCCCGAGCGTCACATGTCCACAGGGGTGGGTACCCTATGGCTGTCGACACCGAGCGTCACATGTATACAGGGGTGCGTACCCTATGGCTGTCGGCCCCGAGCGTCACATGTACACAGGGGTGCGTACCCTATGGCTGTCGACCCCGAGCGTAACATGTACACAGGGGTGGGTACCTTATGGCTGTCGACCCCGAGCGTCACATGTACACAGGGGTGGGTACCCTATGGCTGTCGGCCCCGAGCGTCACATGTACACAGGGGTGGGTACCCTGTGGCTGTCGACCCCGAGCGTCACATGTACACAGGGGTGCGTACCCTGTGGCTGTCGACCCCGAGCGTCACATGTACACAGGGTGCGTACCCTATGGCTGTCGACCCCGAGCGTCACATGTACACAGGGGTGGGTACCCTATGGCTGTCGACCCCGAGCGTCACATGTACACAGGGGTGCGTACCCTGTGGCTGTCGACCCCGAGCGTCACATGTACACAGGGGTGCGTACCCTATGGCTGTCGACCCCGAGCGTCACATGTACACAGGGGTGGGTACCCTATGGCTGTCGACCCCGAGCGTAACATGTACACAGGGGTGAGTACCCCATGGCTGTCGGCCCCGAGCGTCACATGTACACAGGGGTGGGTACCCCATGGCTGTCGACCCCGAGCGTACCATGTACACAGGTGTGCGTACCCTATGGCTGTCGACCCCGAGCGTCACATGTACACAGGGGTGGGTACCCCATGGCTGTCGGCCCCGAGCGTACCATGTACACAGGGGTGGGTACCCTATGGCTGTCGACCTCGAGCGTCACATGTACACAGGGGTGGGTACCCTATGGCTGTCGACCCCGAGCGTATCATGTACACAGGGGTGCGTACCCTATGGCTGTCGACCCCGAGCGTCACATGTACACAGGGGTGCGTACCCTATGGCTGTCGACCCCGAGCGTCACATGTACACAGGGTGCGTACCCTATGGCTGTCGACCCGGAGCGTCACATGTACACAGGGGTGCGTACCCTATGGCTGTCGACGCCGAGCGTCACATGTACACAGGGGTGGGTACCCTATGGTTGTCGACCCCGAACGTCACATGTACACAGGGGTACGTACCCTATGGCTGTCGACACCGAGCGTCACATGTACACAGGGTGCGTACCCTATGGCTGTCGACCCGGAGCGTCACATGTACACAGGGGTGCGTACCCTATGGCTGTCGACCCCGAGCGTCACATGTACACAGGGGTGGGTACCCTATGGCTGTCGACCCCGAGCGTCACATGTACACAGGGGTGGGTACCCTATGGCTGTCGACCCCGAGCGTAACATGTACACAGGGGTGCGTACCCTATGGCTGTCGACCCCGAGCGTCACATGTACACAGGGGTGCGTACCCTGTGGCTGTCGACCCCGAGCGTCACATGTACACAGGGGTACGTACCCTATGGCTGTCGACCCCGAGCATCACATGTACACAGGGGTGCGTACCTTATGGCTGTCGACCCCGAGCGTACCATGTACACAGGGGTACGTACCCTATGGCTGTCGACCCCGAGCGTCACATGTACACAGGGGTGAGTACCCTATGGCTGTCGACCCCGAGCGTCACATGTACACAGGGGTGCGTACCCTATGGCTGTCGACCCCGAGCGTCACATGTACACAGGGGTGGGTACCCTATGGCTGTCGACCCCGAGCGTAACATGTACACAGGGGTGGGTACCCTATGGCTGTCGGCCCCGAGCGTCACATGTACACAGGGGTGAGTACCCTATGGCTGTCGACCCCGAGCGTCACATGTACACAGGGGTGCGTACCCTATGGCTGTCGACCCCGAGCGTCACATGTACACAGGGGTGGGTACCCTATGGCTGTCGACCCCGAGCGTAACATGTACACAGGGGTGGGTACCCTATGGCTGTCGGCCCCGAGCGTCACATGTACACAGGGGTGGGTACCCTATGGCTGTCGACCCCGAGCGTAACATGTACACAGGGGTGCGTACCCTATGGTTGTCGACCCCGAGCATCACATGTACACAGGGGTGGGTACCCTATGGCTGTCGACCCCGAGCATCACATGTACACAGGGGTGCGTACCCTATGGTTGTCGACCCCGAGCGTCACATGTACACAGGGGTGGGTACCCTATGGCTGTCGGCCCCGAGCGTAACATGTACACAGGGGTGCGTACCCTATGGTTGTCGACCCCGAGCATCACATGTACACAGGGGTGGGTACCCTATGGCTGTCGACCCCGAGCGTCACATGTCCACAGGGGTGGGTACCCTATGGCTGTCGACCCCGAGCGTCACATGTACACAGGGGTACGTACCCTATGGCTGTCGGCCCCGAGCGTAACATGTCCACAGGGGTGCGTACCTTATGGCTGTCGACCCCGAGCGTCACATGTACACAGGGGTGGGTACCCTATGGCTGTCGACACCGAGCGTCACATGTCCACAGGGGTGGGTACCCTATGGCTGTCGACACCGAGCGTCACATGTACACAGGGGTGGGTACCCTATGGCTGTCGACCTCGAGCATCACATGTACACAGGGGTGGGTACCCTATGGCTGTCGAACCCGAGCATCACATGTACACAGGGGTGGGTACCCTATGGCTGTCGACCCCGAGCGTCACATGTACACAGGGGTGCGTACCCTATGGCTGTCGGCCCCGAGCGTCACATGTACACAGGGGTGGGTACCCTATGGCTGTCGACCCCGAGCATCACATGTACACAGGGGTGGGTACCCCATGGCTGTCGACCCCGAGCGTCACATGTACACAGGGGTGCGTACCCTATGGCTGTCGACCCCGAGCGTCACATGTACACAGGGGTGGGTACCCTATGGCTGTCGACCCCGAGCGTCACATGTACACAGGGGTGCGCACCCTATGGCTGTCGACCCCGAGCGTCACATGTACACAGGGGTGCGTACCTTATGGCTGTCGACCCCGAGCGTCACATGTACACAGGGGTGCGTACCCTATGGCTGTCGGCCCCGAGCGTCACATGTACACAGGGGTGGGTACCCTATGGCTGTCGACCCCGAGCATCACATGTACACAGGGGTGGGTACCTTATGGCTGTCGACCCCGAGCGTCACATGTCCACAGGGGTGGGTACCCTATGGCTGTCGACACCGAGCGTCACATGTACACAGGGGTGGGTACCTTATGGCTGTCGACCCCGAGTGTCACATGTCCACAGGGGTGCGTACCCTATGGCTGTCGACCCCGAGCGTAACATGTACACAGGGGTGGGTACCTTATGGCTGTCGACCCCGAGCGTCACATGTCAACAGGGGTGGGTACCCTATGGCCGTCGACCCCGAGCATCACATGTACACAGGGGTGGGTACCTTATGGCTGTCGACCCCGAGCGTCACATGTCCACAGGGGTGGGTACCCTATGGCTGTCGACACCGAGCGTCACATGTATACAGGGGTGCGTACCCTATGGCTGTCGGCCCCGAGCGTCACATGTACACAGGGGTGCGTACCCTATGGCTGTCGACCCCGAGCGTAACATGTACACAGGGGTGGGTACCTTATGGCTGTCGACCCCGAGCGTCACATGTACACAGGGGTGGGTACCCTATGGCTGTCGGCCCCGAGCGTCACATGTACACAGGGGTGGGTACCCTGTGGCTGTCGACCCCGAGCGTCACATGTACACAGGGGTGCGTACCCTGTGGCTGTCGACCCCGAGCGTCACATGTACACAGGGTGCGTACCCTATGGCTGTCGACCCCGAGCGTCACATGTACACAGGGGTGGGTACCCTATGGCTGTCGACCCCGAGCGTCACATGTACACAGGGGTGCGTACCCTGTGGCTGTCGACCCCGAGCGTCACATGTACACAGGGGTGCGTACCCTATGGCTGTCGACCCCGAGCGTCACATGTACACAGGGGTGGGTACCCTATGGCTGTCGACCCCGAGCGTAACATGTACACAGGGGTGAGTACCCCATGGCTGTCGGCCCCGAGCGTCACATGTACACAGGGGTGGGTACCCCATGGCTGTCGACCCCGAGCGTACCATGTACACAGGGGTGCGTACCCTATGGCTGTCGACCCCGAGCGTCACATGTACACAGGGGTGGGTACCCCATGGCTGTCGGCCCCGAGCGTACCATGTACACAGGGGTGGGTACCCTATGGCTGTCGACCTCGAGCGTCACATGTACACAGGGGTGGGTACCCTATGGCTGTCGACCCCGAGCGTATCATGTACACAGGGGTGCGTACCCTATGGCTGTCGACCCCGAGCGTCACATGTACACAGGGGTGCGTACCCTATGGCTGTCGACCCCGAGCGTCACATGTACACAGGGTGCGTACCCTATGGCTGTCGACCCGGAGCGTCACATGTACACAGGGGTGCGTACCCTATGGCTGTCGACGCCGAGCGTCACATGTACACAGGGGTGGGTACCCTATGGTTGTCGACCCCGAACGTCACATGTACACAGGGGTACGTACCCTATGGCTGTCGACACCGAGCGTCACATGTACACAGGGTGCGTACCCTATGGCTGTCGACCCGGAGCGTCACATGTACACAGGGGTGCGTACCCTATGGCTGTCGACCCCGAGCGTCACATGTACACAGGGGTGGGTACCCTATGGCTGTCGACCCCGAGCGTCACATGTACACAGGGGTGGGTACCCTATGGCTGTCGACCCCGAGCGTAACATGTACACAGGGGTGCGTACCCTATGGCTGTCGACCCCGAGCGTCACATGTACACAGGGGTGCGTACCCTGTGGCTGTCGACCCCGAGCGTCACATGTACACAGGGGTACGTACCCTATGGCGGTCGACCCCGAGCATCACATGTACACAGGGGTGCGTACCTTATGGCTGTCGACCCCGAGCGTACCATGTACACAGGGGTACGTACCCTATGGCTGTCGACCCCGAGCGTCACATGTACACAGGGGTGCGTACCCTGTGGCTGTCGACCCCGAGCGTCACATGTACACAGGGGTACGTACCCTATGGCTGTCGACCCCGAGCATCACATGTACACAGGGGTGCGTACCTTATGGCTGTCGACCCCGAGCGTACCATGTACACAGGGGTACGTACCCTATGGCTGTCGAAACCGAGCGTCACATGTACACAGGGGTGGGTACCTATGGCTGTCGACCTCGAGCGTCACATGTACACAGGGGTGGGTACCCTATGGCTGTCGACCCCGAGCGTACCATGTACACAGGGGTGCGTACCCTATGGCTGTCGACCCAGAGCGTCACATGTACACAGGGGTGCGTACCCTATGGCTGTCGACCCCGAGCGTCACATGTACACAGGGTGCGTACCCTATGGCTGTCGACCCCGAGCGTCACATGTACACAGGGGTGGGTACCCTATGGCTGTCGACCCCGAGCGTCACATGTACACAGGGGTGCGTACCCTGTGGCTGTCGACCCCGAGCGTCACATGTACACAGGGGTGCGTACCCTATGGCTGTCGACCCCGAGCGTCACATGTACACAGGGGTGGGTACCCTATGTCTGTCGACCCCGAGCGTAACATGTACACAGGGGTGAGTACCCCATGGCTGTCGGCCCCGAGCGTCACATGTACACAGGGGTGGGTACCCCATGGCTGTCGACCCCGAGCGTACCATGTACACAGGGGTGCGTACCCTATGGCTGTCGACCCCGAGCGTCACATGTACACAGGGGTGGGTACCCCATGGCTGTCGGCCCCGAGCGTACCATGTACACAGGGGTGGGTACCCTATGGCTGTCGACCTCGAGCGTCACATGTACACAGGGGTGGGTACCCTATGGCTGTCGACCCCGAGCGTACCATGTACACAGGGGTGCGTACCCTATGGCTGTCGACCCCGAGCGTCACATGTACACAGGGGTGCGTACCCTATGGCTGTCGACCCCGAGCGTCACATGTACACAGGGTGCGTACCCTATGGCTGTCGACCCGGAGCGTCACATGTACACAGGGGTGCGTACCCTATGGCTGTCGACGCCGAGCGTCACATGTACACAGGGGTGGGTACCCTATGGTTGTCGACCCCGAACGTCACATGTACACAGGGGTACGTACCCTATGGCTGTCGACACCGAGCGTCACATGTACACAGGGTGCGTACCCTATGGCTGTCGACCCGGAGCGTCACATGTACACAGGGGTGCGTACCCTATGGCTGTCGACCCCGAGCGTCACATGTACACAGGGGTGGGTACCCTATGGCTGTCGACCCCGAGCGTCACATGTACACAGGGGTGGGTACCCTATGGCTGTCGACCCCGAGCGTAACATGTACACAGGGGTGCGTACCCTATGGCTGTCGACCCCGAGCGTCACATGTACACAGGGGTGCGTACCCTGTGGCTGTCGACCCCGAGCGTCACATGTACACAGGGGTACGTACCCTATGGCTGTCGACCCCGAGCATCACATGTACACAGGGGTGCGTACCTTATGGCTGTCGACCCCGAGCGTACCATGTACACAGGGGTACGTACCCTATGGCTGTCGACCCCGAGCGTCACATGTACACAGGGGTGCGTACCCTGTGGCTGTCGACCCCGAGCGTCACATGTACACAGGGGTACGTACCCTATGGCTGTCGACCCCGAGCATCACATGTACACAGGGGTGCGTACCTTATGGCTGTCGACCCCGAGCGTACCATGTACACAGGGGTACGTACCCTATGGCTGTCGAAACCGAGCGTCACATGTACACAGGGGTGGGTACCTATGGCTGTCGACCTCGAGCGTCACATGTACACAGGGGTGGGTACCCTATGGCTGTCGACCCAGAGCGTCACATGTACACAGGGGTGCGTACCCTATGGCTGTCGACCCCGAGCGTCACATGTACACAGGGTGCGTACCCTATGGCTGTCGACCCGGAGCGTCACATGTACACAGGGGTGCGTACCCTATGGCTGTCGACACCGAGCGTCACATGTCCACAGGGGTGGGTACCTTATGGCTGTCGACCCCGAGTGTCACATGTCCACAGGGGTGCGTACCCTATGGCTGTCGACCCCGAGCGTAACATGTACACAGGGGTGGGTACCTTATGGCTGTCGACCCCGAGCGTCACATGTCAACAGGGGTGGGTACCCTATGGCTGTCGACCCCGAGCATCACATGTACACAGGGGTGGGTACCTTATGGCTGTCGACCCCGAGCGTCACATGTCCACAGGGGTGGGTACCCTATGGCTGTCGACACCGAGCGTCACATGTATACAGGGGTGCGTACCCTATGGCTGTCGGCCCCGAGCGTCACATGTACACAGGGGTGCGTACCCTATGGCTGTCGACCCCGAGCGTAACATGTACACAGGGGTGGGTACCTTATGGCTGTCGACCCCGAGCGTCACATGTACACAGGGGTGGGTACCCTATGGCTGTCGGCCCCGAGCGTCACATGTACACAGGGGTGGGTACCCTGTGGCTGTCGACCCCGAGCGTCACATGTACACAGGGGTGCGTACCCTGTGGCTGTCGACCCCGAGCGTCACATGTACACAGGGTGCGTACCCTATGGCTGTCGACCCCGAGCGTCACATGTACACAGGGGTGGGTACCCTATGGCTGTCGACCCCGAGCGTCACATGTACACAGGGGTGCGTACCCTGTGGCTGTCGACCCCGAGCGTCACATGTACACAGGGGTGCGTACCCTATGGCTGTCGACCCCGAGCGTCACATGTACACAGGGGTGGGTACCCTATGGCTGTCGACCCCGAGCGTAACATGTACACAGGGGTGAGTACCCCATGGCTGTCGGCCCCGAGCGTCACATGTACACAGGGGTGGGTACCCCATGGCTGTCGACCCCGAGCGTACCATGTACACAGGGGTGCGTACCCTATGGCTGTCGACCCCGAGCGTCACATGTACACAGGGGTGGGTACCCCATGGCTGTCGGCCCCGAGCGTACCATGTACACAGGGGTGGGTACCCTATGGCTGTCGACCTCGAGCGTCACATGTACACAGGGGTGGGTACCCTATGGCTGTCGACCCCGAGCGTATCATGTACACAGGGGTGCGTACCCTATGGCTGTCGACCCCGAGCGTCACATGTACACAGGGGTGCGTACCCTATGGCTGTCGACCCCGAGCGTCACATGTACACAGGGTGCGTACCCTATGGCTGTCGACCCGGAGCGTCACATGTACACAGGGGTGCGTACCCTATGGCTGTCGACGCCGAGCGTCACATGTACACAGGGGTGGGTACCCTATGGTTGTCGACCCCGAACGTCACATGTACACAGGGGTACGTACCCTATGGCTGTCGACACCGAGCGTCACATGTACACAGGGTGCGTACCCTATGGCTGTCGACCCGGAGCGTCACATGTACACAGGGGTGCGTACCCTATGGCTGTCGACCCCGAGCGTCACATGTACACAGGGGTGGGTACCCTATGGCTGTCGACCCCGAGCGTCACATGTACACAGGGGTGGGTACCCTATGGCTGTCGACCCCGAGCGTAACATGTACACAGGGGTGCGTACCCTATGGCTGTCGACCCCGAGCGTCACATGTACACAGGGGTGCGTACCCTGTGGCTGTCGACCCCGAGCGTCACATGTACACAGGGGTACGTACCCTATGGCTGTCGACCCCGAGCATCACATGTACACAGGGGTGCGTACCTTATGGCTGTCGACCCCGAGCGTACCATGTACACAGGGGTACGTACCCTATGGCTGTCGACCCCGAGCGTCACATGTACACAGGGGTGCGTACCCTGTGGCTGTCGACCCCGAGCGTCACATGTACACAGGGGTACGTACCCTATGGCTGTCGACCCCGAGCATCACATGTACACAGGGGTGCGTACCTTATGGCTGTCGACCCCGAGCGTACCATGTACACAGGGGTACGTACCCTATGGCTGTCGAAACCGAGCGTCACATGTACACAGGGGTGGGTACCTATGGCTGTCGACCTCGAGCGTCACATGTACACAGGGGTGGGTACCCTATGGCTGTCGACCCCGAGCGTACCATGTACACAGGGGTGCGTACCCTATGGCTGTCGACCCAGAGCGTCACATGTACACAGGGGTGCGTACCCTATGGCTGTCGACCCCGAGCGTCACATGTACACAGGGTGCGTACCCTATGGCTGTCGACCCCGAGCGTCACATGTACACAGGGGTGGGTACCCTATGGCTGTCGACCCCGAGCGTCACATGTACACAGGGGTGCGTACCCTGTGGCTGTCGACCCCGAGCGTCACATGTACACAGGGGTGCGTACCCTATGGCTGTCGACCCCGAGCGTCACATGTACACAGGGGTGGGTACCCTATGGCTGTCGACCCCGAGCGTAACATGTACACAGGGGTGAGTACCCCATGGCTGTCGGCCCCGAGCGTCACATGTACACAGGGGTGGGTACCCCATGGCTGTCGACCCCGAGCGTACCATGTACACAGGGGTGCGTACCCTATGGCTGTCGACCCCGAGCGTCACATGTACACAGGGGTGGGTACCCCATGGCTGTCGGCCCCGAGCGTACCATGTACACAGGGGTGGGTACCCTATGGCTGTCGACCTCGAGCGTCACATGTACACAGGGGTGGGTACCCTATGGCTGTCGACCCCGAGCGTACCATGTACACAGGGGTGCGTACCCTATGGCTGTCGACCCCGAGCGTCACATGTACACAGGGGTGCGTACCCTATGGCTGTCGACCCCGAGCGTCACATGTACACAGGGTGCGTACCCTATGGCTGTCGACCCGGAGCGTCACATGTACACAGGGGTGCGTACCCTATGGCTGTCGACGCCGAGCGTCACATGTACACAGGGGTGGGTACCCTATGGTTGTCGACCCCGAACGTCACATGTACACAGGGGTACGTACCCTATGGCTGTCGACACCGAGCGTCACATGTACACAGGGTGCGTACCCTATGGCTGTCGACCCGGAGCGTCACATGTACACAGGGGTGCGTACCCTATGGCTGTCGACCCCGAGCGTCACATGTACACAGGGGTGGGTACCCTATGGCTGTCGACCCCGAGCGTCACATGTACACAGGGGTGGGTACCCTATGGCTGTCGACCCCGAGCGTAACATGTACACAGGGGTGCGTACCCTATGGCTGTCGACCCCGAGCGTCACATGTACACAGGGGTGCGTACCCTGTGGCTGTCGACCCCGAGCGTCACATGTACACAGGGGTACGTACCCTATGGCTGTCGACCCCGAGCATCACATGTACACAGGGGTGCGTACCTTATGGCTGTCGACCCCGAGCGTACCATGTACACAGGGGTACGTACCCTATGGCTGTCGACCCCGAGCGTCACATGTACACAGGGGTGCGTACCCTGTGGCTGTCGACCCCGAGCGTCACATGTACACAGGGGTACGTACCCTATGGCTGTCGACCCCGAGCATCACATGTACACAGGGGTGCGTACCTTATGGCTGTCGACCCCGAGCGTACCATGTACACAGGGGTACGTACCCTATGGCTGTCGAAACCGAGCGTCACATGTACACAGGGGTGGGTACCTATGGCTGTCGACCTCGAGCGTCACATGTACACAGGGGTGGGTACCCTATGGCTGTCGACCCAGAGCGTCACATGTACACAGGGGTGCGTACCCTATGGCTGTCGACCCCGAGCGTCACATGTACACAGGGTGCGTACCCTATGGCTGTCGACCCGGAGCGTCACATGTACACAGGGGTGCGTACCCTATGGCTGTCGACACCGAGCGTCACATGTCCACAGGGGTGGGTACCCTATGGCTGTCGACCCCGAGCGTCACATGTACACAGGGTGCGTACCCTATGGCTGTCGACCCGGAGCGTCACATGTACACAGGGGTGCGTACCCTATGGCTGTCGACACCGAGCGTCACATGTCCACAGGGGTGGGTACCCTATGGCTGTCGACCCCGAGCGTCACATGTACACAGGGGTGGGTACCCTATGGTTGTCGACCCCGAGCGTCACATGTACACAGGGGTACGTACCCTATGGCTGTCGACACCGAGCGTCACATGTCCACAGGAGTGCGTACCCTATGGCTGTCGACCCCGAGCGTAACATGTACACAGGGGTGAGTACCCTATGGCTGTCGACCCCGAGCGTCACATGTACACAGGGGTGCGTACCCTATGGCTGTCGACCCCGAGCGTCACATGTACACAGGGGTGCGTACCCTATGGCTGTCGACCCCGAGCGTCACATGTACACAGGGGTGAGTACCCTATGGCTGTCGACCCCGAGCGTCACATGTCCACAGGGGTGGGTACCCTATGGCTGTCGACACCGAGCGTCACATGTCCACAGGGGTGGGTACCCTATGGCTGTCGACCCCGAGCGTCACATGTACACAGGGGTGGGTACCCTATGGCTGTCGACCCCGAGCGTCACATGTACACAGGGGTGGGTACCCTATGGTTGTCGACCCCGAGCGTCACATGTACACAGGGGTGGGTACCCTATGGCTGTCGACCCCGAGCGTCACATGTACACAGGGGTGCGTACCCTATGGCTGTCGACCCCGAGCGTCACATGTACACAGGGGTGCGTACCCTATGGCTGTCGACCCCGAGCGTACCATGTACACAGGGGTGGGTACCTTATGGTTGTCGACCCCGAGCGTCACATGTACACAGGGGTGCGTACCTTATGGCTGTCGACCCCGAGCGTCACATGTACACAGGGGTGAGTACCCTATGGCTGTCGACCCCGAGCGTCACATGTCCACAGGGGTGGGTACCCTATGGCTGTCGACACCGAGCGTCACATGTCCACAGGGGTGGGTACCCTATGGCTGTCGACCCCGAGCGTCACATGTACACAGGGGTGGGTACCCTATGGCTGTCGACCCCGAGCGTCACATGTCCACAGGGGTGGGTACCCTATGGCTGTCGACACCGAGCGTCACATGTCCACAGGGGTGGGTACCCTACGGCTGTCGACCCCGAGCGTAACATGTACACAGGGGTGCGTACCCTATGGCTGTCGGCCCCGAGCGTCACATGTACACAGGGGTACGTACCCTATGGCTGTCGACCCCGAACGTATCATGAACACAGGGGTGCGTACCCTATGGCTGTCGACCCCGAGCGTAACATGTACACAGGGGTGCGTACCCTATGGCTGTCGACCCCGAACGTACCATGAACACAGGGGTGAGTACCCTATGGCTGTCGACCCCGAACGTACCATGAACACAGGGGTACGTACCTTATGGCTGTCGACTCCGATCGTCAAATGTACATAGGGGTACGTACCCCATGGCTGTCGGCCCCGAGCGTCACATGTACACAGGGGTGGGTACCTTATGGCTGTCGACCCCGAGCGTCACTACACAGGGGTAGGTACCTTATGGCTGTCGACCCCGAGCGTACCATGTACACAGGGGTGCGTACCCTATGGCTGTCGACCCCGAGCGTCACATGTCCACAGGGGTGCGTACCCTATGGCTGTCGACCCCGAGCATCACATGTACACAGGGGTGCGTACCCTATGGCTGTCGACCACGAGCGTCACATGTACACAGGGGTGCGTACCCTATGGCTGTCGACCCTGAGCGTAACATGCACACAGGGGTGAGTACCCTATGGCTGTCGGCAACGACATATAAGGATTTCAAATTGACGGATTGGTCAAGAACGCGTACAAATTTGAAACGGAACTGGAGTATAGTTCGCCGCGATGGAGAGCAGTCCCGCACGATAATATTAAACTTTGATAATATTAAACTGGACGACGATTCTTCTCAAATAAGTGAGGATAACCCGTCAATATCGACGGTTTATAATTATTTTTTTATTTTTCATTATCTTACACTATTTAGATTGTGCTGCTATTTCCAAAGTAAGGATAATTTATTATTTAGTGGATATCTCCGCAACAAATGAAAATAGTTCGATGTGACCAATGTCGTTGCGAGTGATCAAAATTGTTCGCGGCCGTCGACCGTGCACGGCAACTCAACCGAAGTCTGCCCTTCACGCCTTGGTGACTTCCAAGTCACCAAGTAGATGGCAGCCTAATGCTACGGAATTCGGCAACGATATTCAAAGAAGTGAACGTCCCATTACTAACAAAGATCGAACATACAGAAGTTCGGTGTACTACCCACCGAGCTACATCGCAAGCCGTATACTGAACATAGACACTCGGAACAAATTCATTCAGTTTATTTCAAACATACCCGTCATTGCAAAAATTAACACGCACTACATGTATCGGACAAACAATACGTATTAACAGTAAACAAATCGGGTACTCATAGAAAACCAAACACCAAATTCAATCATGACAAATTGATACAGGGCTGAGATATTTAAAGCTGGTTAAATCACATCATTTATGTCATATTCTCTATGTCAAAGCTGGTTAATGGGCTTTTGCAAATAAATTGTCCGAGTGATCTAGTCAACGTAGGCTTTGAAAGAACAGCATGTTGATAACGACCATCCCCCTCCCCCTTTACGATACAGTTAGATAACCAGACCGGCAAACCGTGTCTCTAATATCGAATGTCCCTGTTTCTTCTTCATTCTAAATAGATCAATTCGAATGGAATATTGTTACGTAGATAATTATCAAACCTGCCCCATCTGACTTGTCGTTGTATGAACAGCTTTACACACATCCGCACTATATCTCACTAGCCAAACATACTAACGCACGGATCCGTGCCATGGCATTAGGGATGGTGCTTTGGCTTCCTCGACATCTCCTCAACAATGCGAACGAACGAGCGTACGTCTTTCGTTAGTCGCGCTGGTGTCTCTAGAGCGGCAAAATGGCCGACTTCCTCCGAGAAAGTGTACTGCACGATGTTGCGGAACTTTGATTCGGCAAATACTCTCGGGACGGGTACGATCTCGTGCTCGGATCCCGCGAGACCAGCTGGTACGGTGACAGGCACGCTGCACAAAAAAAAGGGACACAAAAAAGTGTTACAACTGTGGTTAGGTTAATTTCGTTTTGAAGTTACTTATACAGCAATAGTTTTCCTCCGAGTCAGAAAATGTCAGGAAATCATGTATTTAGGTTCTTAGCGTATACGTACACATACATGGTACGCAATAAATAACAGTTGGTACGGCACTTTTTTTAGTCCAAATGGCGGATCTCCGGTGGAAAAGTGTGGTTATCTTGTGTACTACGTCATCAAATTGGGACATTGCTGCAGTTGTTTGCATTTTAGCATCAGATAGCACATCTATGTCACACCGAGTTAACATTCACACAGTAAATGTGTCCAGGACGTCTTTCCAAAAGACCTTGAAAATGAATGGAATTTGCTGTGTGAGCAGCTTTAACCTCTGTTGGTCCCATTACGACAATGGCATAGCATGTCTCCGGGAAGAAGAAAGACATCGGGTCATGATCCTGCATAAAACGTAACTATGACATTTGCGGAGGTGGGATTCAAACCACTCGCCGGCCATTTGGCATGACCTGAGGTAGAGTTACCTATGAGGCCACGGGGTGAAATATGATAATCCATCTTATTCCTATCATTATACGCACCTGTCCCATTCGAATGCCGAAGGTATGTTCTCTTTATAAAACCTCATGGAAGACCCAATTGACCCCGTGACCCAGTAAATCATGACGTTGGTCAGAAGGTCATCCATGGAGAACTTTCGGGTCAGACCTCCGTCAGGGAGTTCCATAAAGGCGGGATTCGTCCAGCTGCCAAACTTCTCCAGGATGTAAGCGGCCAATCCCACGGGAGAGTCGTTCAAACCAAAGGCTGCAACCAGATAAATCAAGTGAATTTAATCAATAAAACAAAGTGGTGGTCGCGGTTTTTCTGTAATGACCAGGCATGATGTAATGACATGAGTATGCTTTTGTCATACCAAGAGCAATAAGATGGCTATGTATATTGTTAGAGAACACGGCACAAGTTTTCTTGCGGTCATCTTGAAACATTGGCAAATATCTTGAAATATTGGCGGCCATCTTGAAATATTGGCGGCCATCTTAAAACAATGGCGGTCATCTTAAAACATTGGCGGCCATCTTGAAATATTGGCGGCCATCTTGAAACAATGGCGGTCATCTTGAAACACTGGCGATCATCTTGAATTTCTAGCTAATGTGTTGGGATTATCCTTGGACAACCACACAGGTCTATAGCGACATCTATCTATTCAAATTTGGACGCTTGGCCGTTGTTTGAGTATACAGAATCTCGTTGGCGGCCATGTTGAAAAGTCGAGTAAGTCCTGAGTAATTATTAAGCCGTACCAACGGTGTCCGGTCTCGTGGCCTGAAGGTGCATGTATCCGGTGGCCGCCAGGAGGTTACCGAAGAACTTAGACAGTGGGTAGAACTGTTTGGCTTCCGCCTCGGTCACGCCAGCCAGCGATGGGAAGACCGACCCCACCACCAGTCGGACGTTGTATGACACGCTCTGGGAGTTGGGGTTGAACATGTTGAGGTGCAGACCTTTGACATTCCTGCAACAGTAATAAATCAATGGGACTGGAGCTTCCTACATTTAACACTGGGGGATCCAGGTTGGGGGCGGGCGGTGGTATCCAGGGGTGTGGATTCCGTCCTATCGCCCCGCCGCCCCTAACCCTAGCTCTTATTTTACTAAAAAAAAAGTCCAAGCGGAGGATGGGGGTGGGGAGGTGGGTATCCAGTGGGTCAAGATTCTGCCTTTTCCGCTGCCCCATTTTTAGTTAAGATTTAATGAATAAATAATTAAGGCTTGAAATAACACTACCTGGTCCAAGGAGGAGGTAATTTAGGGGGTCCGGACGCCGCCCCTCCCCTTTCCCTCTCCCCTCTCCGCCCGTTTCTTCGCAAAGAGTAGGGGGTTACCCCCGGGGACATGGCACCACTCTCCCTTCCTTCTCCCATTGACGCGATATGACCATAAGTGGTTAAAGCGTCCTGAATAACCAACCAACCAACTCCTTTCCGCCCGCACCCTCTCCTTTCCCCCTAACCCTTCCCCGTTTTTAATTGACATGCAGTGAAGAAACTATGGAGGCTTCAAATAACACCAGCAGATCCAAAGAGGGGGGGGGGGGTGCAGGGGTGTGGAGTCCCAACGTGAACGTCCCACCCAATTTTATAGTTGTTTTCAGTGAAACAATATCTACACATGTGTGGCTGATGACAAACACCTGAGGCTCATGTGTGTAGGTGACATTATAGAGCCTGGGTCAGCCTTATTCAGATTAAAATGTGACCAGTTTTCAGCGGGTCTTTCCCTTCCATGTCTCACGTATGACTCCCTATGACAATTTACGACAATAATCCATACGTTGGCTTTACCATATGGACTGACGTTTCCAGGAGAACATCCTACTTACTGTGGGTAGGCCTGCGCCATAACCTGTCCGATCAAAGAACCCCAGTCACCACCTTGGTAGTAGAACTGCTCAAAGCCAAGCCGCTTCATCAGCTTGACGAATATTCGGGCGGCAGCCACGCCAGAAAACCCTGAATGAAATGGTAAAAAACTGTCCAGATTATTATAACGGTCTTGCATATATACGTGTCCGTTAACGTTTGTTGTACCTTAGCAAGAAGACAACGAGGTTATTAATTATGTTTTGTTTTCCTTCTTGTTTTTACAAGCGACATATATGTATATATATATACTCTTACTTAATGCGCCTTAGGGCGACCATTGGTCGCCCTAAGGGTGGTGATTTTGGCAAAGTGGCGTTAGGGCGACCGCCAACCGGTCGCCCTAATGACTGACGGTTCCACGTGGCAAACCAAAGTAGGAAATGGCGGCTGGGATGGTTCTGGGGGTAGATTGTATCGTCAAAATTAGTGAACAATGCAAAACATCGTCCAATTAACATAAATCATGGCGTCAGACAGTTTTCGAAATTACCTTATATTTTGAGCCTACCAAAAACTCCTACTTTAGGGCGACCGCAACTAAATCTCAAATTTCTTCAATAAAGGGTGTGTATATCTTCGTAAGATTTGTTGTTTGAATTTAGTTAGAAGTCAGGTTGTTATTAAAACCGTTTCGAACATGATATTTTATCCCAGAAAACTATAAGTTGACACGACTCGAAATTTAGCGACTTAAAAAAAATATACACTCTCGCGAGACGCAGACGAGAGACCGAGATCCTGCGAGAATTCAATTTGGCGCAAAGCGGCCATCTTTGATTGCGCTTGAACGTCGACGGAAAGCAACATTACAGGTAAAGTATCTATTTTCTTCTATTTATGTTCCTTTATATTTGCTTTTATATATTTGCTTACATAGAATAAACTGTTATACTTTCACGGTTGAATATGATGCGTATTTCAGCCGCCCTACAGCACAATCGCCGGCGAGTTGAAGTTGTTAAACGATTTACCTCAATTTAGGCAAATTGAAATTTAGAAGTTAGATAATTTAACATTAGCCTAGGTTCACCCTAGCAGCAGAAATATAGTGTCACTCTTCTATAGAAATAAGTTTCTTTAAGAGTGCTAGGCCAAATGCTTAACCCAACAAACCTTTCCCCCGGCAAATATGCTCAAGGAAACTCTTGTTTACACATGTGTCATGGCCGATTATCGCCTGCTCGGGTTCAGCTTTTTGTCACTGGACTTCACTTCAACACTTGGTCTTGGACTTGGGAAGTTAGGTTAGTTTTGACAAGGCCAAGGGCCCCCGAAGTAAACAAATACACCAATAAAAGGTCAAGTTTGACTTTAAAAGGACCAACTTTAGAACCCCCCACCACAATTGAAAAATCGCCTCGAAAAAGCAGTTTCTAAAAACCGGCAAAAAAAGGCCTAAAAATAAAAAGAGACTGCCTAAAAGTGTGAAATTATGTCAATTTGGGCTACTTACTGATGTTAGATATTCCGTTAATGGCCAAAAGATAGCAAGTTAGCTTGTTGGCAACATCACACTGTCACAATTTCAACACAATCTTCCTTCCTGAACTTGACCACTTTTGACTATGACAAGACCCTTGACCTTGTTATGTGTCAAAACAGAAGCCCTTTTAAGAGACAAAATTAAAAAGATTAAAGTTTAAGAGTGTGACATGCCTGGGGAGCATACCCCCCCCCCCCCCCTCTCTCTCTCTTTCTCTCAGAACAGGCCCATACCAGCTAGATGATAACATCACAAAACTGGGTTCTCAGTCATATTCAGTCATCAGGTCGCGGAAGACACTAGATTGAAGGGCATTTCTTGTTTTAAGGATGTCCTTCATTTTAGGGTCGATCGTACTTCGTTTTAAGTATGCGATTAACCAAACACAGTGCCTTCATTTAATCCATGCAGTAGACTTTAATATCGTGATATTTTAGTGTTTGATCATGGGAAACCCTTCAAGGAGGTCAGGCGCATAACTTACTATGCAAATTAAAGCTCTAGCGGCAATCCTCAGCTTCCATCGAGTCTCAAAAGTATAAACAAGCAGGCCAAATTTGAAAATTCAGTGCATTTTTCTTTCGTTAACGTACAAACAAATCTTCTGGCAGGTAAATACTTGTGCAAGGCAATAACATTAACATTTCTAGATTACTTCTGAACTTGTCTCGAGAGAAGTCTATATCTTTAAATTGATGAAGTTCTATAATTACAAGTATTTAAGCCGAAATATCTTAATATTATATTGAAATAATCATTTTTACATATATTTAATAAAGCACAGCATCAATTTTCTCCCAGATATATTTGTGCTGTATAAATAGGATTCTAAACTCTGGCCTGAATGCAGCCTAGAGGGGTCTGAAAGTTGATAGAACTTCTTTCTGAACAAAATGCCAAATTTCACTGGTCTATGAAATATTATATTATCATTAATGGAAACTAACAGCAAATAAATCTCATTCTAGTAAATAATTTCATTTTGTATCAATGTTAATATTACAATTCCCAGTTTACAATGAATAAAAATCCTAAATCACAAGGATTGGCTAATGAATGTTATGTCTATTTCATCTCACTGATGGCAGAAAGAAGAAAAGTTTGCTAGATATGTTTTTTCCTCAGTTGATATAAGCTTATATATTTAACTAATGACTAGTATGAGTTATCAGACATTAATTCTAGAAAGTTATAAATGATCACCCATAATCAGTCTGTGCCAGAAAATTAATTTATAATCTATTCATAATATCTATCTCAGTTGCATAGACTGATCTATTTTCACATAATATCAGATTTCTATTAATATCATATAAATCATGGAAATATAGACAATGCCTTTGTCAGTGGAAAGTTTAATTTTTCCTCAAAACATAAGATAAGCCTAAGCTGATACGATGCTTCTTGATAACATTTCTTCATTCTTAGTCTCATATATTAAACCAGGGTAGATATTAATGTCAATATATACATAGTTTCTTACCCTATCCTTATTCAGTTCAATACATGTGAGGTTTTAAGTAGGAATATTTCATTATTATATGTATGATACTTATTTTCAATGTTATAATTGCAACTACCAGTACTTATATTTGTTTTTAAAAGATCTCTTCACTTTCTGAACTTCTGGGGATTGATATCAAAAAGTTTCAAATTATTCTTAAATGTAATTATAAATATTATTGAAATACTGAAAGATTAATAACATCTAGTTATTGTCTGCATATTATACTAATGAGGTGTTTTATCAGCTATAATTCTATTGGGTGTGATATTTACTCATTCTTATTTCGAAATGCGCAGAAAGTCTACATATTCCAGCAAGCAAGATCAGATAACTGGCAAAGTAGGATGATCAGCAGTCAAGATAGGGTGTAAGCATTCGGTAGCAGGGTGTTTTGGGTTGCCAAGTAGCAGGATGTGATGGGTTATCCTGTAACAGGATGGGGTGGGGTATGCAGTAATAGGATGGGGTGGGATATCCAGTAACAGGATGGGTGGGATATCCAGTAACAGGCTCAGGAGGCGTCTCCAGTAACAGGATGGGGTGAAGTATCCAGTAACAGGATGGGGTTGGGTACTGAGTAGCAGGATGGGGTGGGATGTCCAGTACAAGAATTGGGTTGGGTATCAAATAACAGGATCATGGGTGGGTCACCAGTAACAGGATGGGGGTGTACCGAGTAGCAAGATGGGGTGAAGTACCTGATAGCAGGATGGGGTGGGGTATCCAAAACAATAATCAGGTGGGGTATCACATAACAGGATCAAGGGTGGGGTAACCAGTAACAGGATGCGGTGGGGTATCAAGTAGCAGGATGGGGTGGGGTGTCCAGTAACAGGATGCGGTGGGGTATCCACTACCAGGATTGGATGGAGTATCCAGTAACAGGATGGGGTTGGGTATTCCTTAACAGGATGGAGTGCGGTATCCAGTAACAGGATGACGTGGGGTATCAAGTAACAGGATGGGGTGGGTTATCCAGTGACAGGATGGGGTGGGTTATCCAGTGACAGGATGGGGTGGGTTATCCAGTACCAGGATGGGGTGGGGTATTCCTTAACAGGATGGAGTGCGGGATCCAGTAACAGGATGGCGTGTGGTACTCAGGGCAAGAATGGAGGGGAGGTACCCTGTATACGCATTGGTTGGTGACAGCCAGTATGCGTGAGGTACCAACTTCCACATGAGCAATGTAATCTATTGCGATTGCTCGAGCAATATAATCGATTATGATTACATTAGCAATGTAATTGAAAATTATTACTTGAAAAACTTTGCTGAGGTACCCTGTATGATGATTGGTTTTGGGTGTACCAATAAATGTAACCAGTCATTTTATACAAATTTCCTTTCAAGGCCTCCAGGAATTCTGTATCATGCCCCGACTATTCTAGATTTTATTCGGTTTCGATACACAAGTGATATTGGAAGGCGGCATGGTTTGTATATATTTACCGGTAGAAGTAGCTTAGCATGTGTTCACATGTTTCTTTCAACAGCGAGCAGTTCACCAGAATCGAATCTTAACTAATGTAGTAATACTTCCACATTCTTTTCCCTGTTGCAGTCAGCTCCATTAAACGCGAGATGTTAGGAGGCACCATGCTGCCTTCAAGCGGAGCTGGATAGAGCGTGACATCTGATTTCCTCCTGGTCATTATCATATCCAGCAACAGATATATATTGATGACATTTATTATTTGAAAACAACAGTATTTCAGAAACAACGAAGAATTAACATAATTGGAGCAATAACATTTTCTGTAATTATTCAGTATGATTTGTTGCAAGGAAACTTACGTGGATGTTTAATGTTAAATATTCGATGTGATTAACGAAGACGTGAAGTACGATGGCGTTGAACGGAAGCTATGGTGCAGTTGTCGGGGTGTTCAAGCAGTGCTTGTCTTTCATCTTCACGGCTGCGATGAAATTGTAAGGCATTTTTGGATTACTCAACGACAAAATTGGATATAGACAAATTATTATGGCCTGCGTTGTATCCCGCCCATTTTTTGCCAAACATGTGGGTGGCAAACCATAGATAAATGTTGTTTTGTGTGTGAAGAAGCAATGGTGGTTGTTTTTAATGCGGAATTCAATATATTGTTTATCTGATGTTCAATGCTGAATAAACAATGCACAGTCTTAGGGTTTGTTGTACTTGTTGGTCGCCATATTCCAGTCGAAACGCCATTCCCGCGCTTCAATATTTACCGTTCTATGTGTAACTTATATCGCAAATACGAATTAATCTACCCACAAGCTGGCCTTTATTGCATAACTGTCTGAGGGCTTATTTTAAGCAATGTGGCATTCAACAGACATGAGTAGTCTTTTAAATTATCGTACCATAGTTCAGAGGCAAGTCTTTGGGATTATGCCGTACTCCTTTTGACGAGGTACCTTCATCCCAAGGCAATATAGACTTCGCTAAACAAGCACAAACACAGGTCAAGTCGCCCGAAGGATATATGTTAAGTTACACAAACAGATGTTTCATATATCGGTCGCCCTAAGAGCCTTATATTTGGCGTTCGCCCTAAGAGCCTTTAATTTGGCGGTCGCCCTGAAGGCGTTATATTTGGCAGTCGCCCAAAGGATATATGTTCTAAGGTCTGCGATGAGACGTTGCATGCTACGGTCTTTAGGTCGCCCGCCACATCTAGCTATAGGGCGACCGAAGCATACAACGTCTGATCGCCGACCGTAACATAGATCTTTTGAGCGACTGCCAAATATAACGCCCTTAGGGCGACCGATGCATAAAACGTCTGTTCGTGGACCGTAACATATATCATTTATGCGACTGCCAAACATAGGGCCATTAGGTTGACCGCCAAATATAACGCCCTTAGGGCGACCGATATATGGAAGGTCTGTTTGTGGACCTTAACATATATCCTTTAGGCGACTGACAAATATAAGGCCTTTAGGGCGACCTTTAAATATAACGCCCTTAGGGCGACCGATATATAAAAGGTCTGTTCGCCGACCTTAACTTATTTTTTTGGGTCACAGCTAAATATAAGGCCTTTAGGGCGACCGCCAAATAAAAGGCCCTTAGGGCGACCGCCAGATATAACGCCCTTAGGGCGACCGATATATGGAAGGTCTGTTTGTGGACCTTAACATATATCCTTTGGGCGACCGCCAAATATAGCGCCCTTAGGGCGACCGCCAAATAAAAGGCCCTTAGGGCGACCGCCAAATATAATGCTCTTAGGGCGACCGATATATGGAAGGTCTGTTTGTGGACCTTAACATATATCCTTTGGGCGACCGCCAAAAATAAGGCCCTTAGGGCGACCGCCAAATATAACGCCCTTAGGGCGACCGATATATAAAACATCTGTTTGTGGACCTTAACATATATCCTTTGGGCGACCGCCAAATATAGCGCCCTTAGCGCGACCGCCAAATAAACGGCCCTTAGGGCGACCGCCAAATATAACGCTCTTAGGGCGACCGATATATGGAAGGTCTGTTTGTGGACCTTAACATATATCCTTTGGGCGACCGCCAAAAATAAGGCCCTTAGGGCGACCGCCAAATATAACGCCCTTAGGGCGACCGATATATAAAACATCTGTTTGTGGACCTTAACATATATCTTTTGGGCGACCGCCAAATATAACGCCTTTAGGGCGACCGACAAATATAAGGCGCTTGGGGCGACTGATATATGGAAGGTCTGTTCGTGGACCTTAACATACATCCTTTGGGCGACTGCCAAATATAGCGCCCTTAGGGCGACTGCCAAATATAAGGCCCTCAGGGCGACCGCCAAATATAACGCCCTTAAGGCGACCGATATATAAAACATCTGTTTGTGGACCTTAACATATATCCTTTGGGCGACTGACAAATGTAAGGTCCTCAGGGCGACCGCCAAATAAAAGGCCCTAAGGGCGACCGCCAAATATAACGCCCTTAGGGCGACCGCCAAATATAACGCCCTTAGGGCGACCGCCAAATATAACGGCCTTAGGGCGACCGATATATGGAAGGTCTGCTTGTAGACCTTAACATATATCCTTTGGGCGACTGCCAAATATAAGGCCTTTAGGGCGACCGCCAAATATAACACCCTTAGGGCGACCGATATATGGAAGGTCTGTTCGTGGACCTTAGCATATATCCTTTGGGCGACTGCCAAATATAAGGCCTTTAGGGCGACCGCCAAATATAAAGCCCTTAGGGCGACCGCCAAATATAACGCCCTTAAGCTGACCAATATATAAAACATCTGTTTGTGGACCTTAACATATATCCTTTGGGCGACTGACAAATTTAAGGTCTTTAGGGCGACCGCCAAATATAACGCCCTTAGGGCGACCGATATATGGAAGGTCTGTTTGTGGACCTTAACATATATCCTTTGGGCGAGTGCCAAATATAAGGCCTTTAGGGCTCCCGCCAAATATAACGCCTTTAGGGCGACCGATATATAAGACATCTGTTTGTGGACCTTAACATATATCCTTTGGGTGACTGACAAATGTAAGGTCCTTAGGGCGACGGCCAAGTGTAACGCCCTTAGGGCGACCGCCAAATATAACGCCCTTAGGGCGACCGATATATGGAAGGTCTGTTTGTGGACCTTAACATATATCCTTTGGGCGACTGACAAATGTAAGGTCCTTAGGGCGACCGCCAAATATAACGCCCTTAGGGCGAACGATATATGGAAGGTCTGTTTGTGGACCATAACATATATCCTTTGGGTGACTTTATATTTGGCGGTCGCCCTAAGGGCGTTATATTTGGCGGTCGCCCTAAGGCGCAATTAGTCCTTATATATATATATATATATATATATATATATATGATTATATATATCCATTTTGTGTTGTTGATATTTTTTTTGGCCTATGTAAAAAACAATTTATATATATAAACACTACTCTGTAACAACGTTATAATGATGCAACAAAAATGTATATTAAAATCTATTTTGGCTATTCTGAACATATACATTTTGTTGCGTGATGCCCCACCTTGCCTGTGGGGCGCTTCGGAGAAGCCGTAGCCAGGGATACAAGGACAAATGACGTCAAAGGCGTCATCTTCCGAGCCGCCATGTTTGGTGGGATCTGTCAGCATGGGGATCATCTTGTGGAACTCCCATATTGACCCTGGCCAGCCGTGCACCAGCATGATTGGCTTGGCGGCTGTGGAGGGAGAAACGAAGAAAGTGAACAACGGGAAATGAAAAGGAATCATATACCTGGCGCATAATAACAGTCAGACTTTTGTTATAAATCTATTTAGAGACTTCGTACTGATATCGAAATGCCAACCGCTTTTCAAATGATTTTATTTCACAGATGATGGCATTGATAAATATGATATAAATGAAAATATTTGTTACAGCGATGGTTTAAGAACAAAACGTTTATTGCATCTATAAGTAGGTAACATACATTAAGCCGGGGAACACATATATATATATAAATATATCGATATATAACCTTGTGTGAATCTACGTTGATGTATAAGAAAATATATGACATGAATGCCTGAATGTGGATCTTTCGCGCGATAAAAACAAAAGATCATGTACAAGCGATGACCTTGTATGAAGTTACGCCAAGTACAACACAGTTTGACAACTTCTCACCTTTGGCGTTCGCTGGCGTCGAGCGCATGAAATGCACGTCAATTCCTTCGATCTTAGTTCGATAATGATTAAACTGATTGATTTTCTTCTCCTGCTCCCGCCAGTCATACTTGGTCTTCCAATACTGCAACACTTCCTTCATATAGTTCACTTGGAAACCGTAGTGGAAGTCCGTCTCCTGCAAGTCTTCGCCCAGACGGCTGTTGTCCAAGCGAAGTTTGAGGTCATTCAGCGTGCCATTTGAGATGTTGACGACGACTTTGGTGATGCTGAGGTCTGTCTCTGGTTCCGGCTTGCCTCGACCCCACCAGCCGTCGCGCATCGCGGGAGGTTCGCTGTCCCCATGGAGATAGACGTTGCCAAGGAAACCTGCTACCGCTATGGCAACGATGAGCACAAGGAGAGTAAATACCTTACCCATCGCCTGAAAAGGAAAAGGAAAATAATAAAATGACTATTCGTTATAGCGTATGAAGAAGGGGGGGGGGGGCAAGTCGTTGTCGTGTTCTCAGATCACGACGAGTAAACTCTTCGCATACAAAGGAAGAGCGGATACATGATACTAAATTGACGATTTCCTGATTCACGGCTATGAAAATTCCCAGTTCACGATTATTCGACTAATACCCCATGTGCTCAGTCCACGAATAGTTATTTTCCTTATTCCCAGATCACGGCAAAATTAAAAGAAGCCCTTTCCCGA